>PVIW01000001.1:0-600000 GCA_004026585.1 Noctilio leporinus | reverse complement strand
CCAATGCAAGCAGAACCTGTACAACTGAAAAAGTACTTTTCAAAATCTTTGCTGGATTGCCCTAAAAAGTTCTCTAACCTTGGGCATGATCTGGGAGTATTTTTTCATTTACTTTGGGTAACCCAAGAATTTCCCCAACCTGAACACAAATAGTCCTGATTCAAACACAGGCAGGAGGGGTAGGCACTGATGTCTAGGTCTCTAATCCAGGTGGTCCAACTCCTAAATGTCCTGGACAAGGCCTCTGAAAGGCTCTGGGCAGGAGGATTTCCAGGGGCTATGGATTAGTACAAGTATTTTTGGGGGGCCTGAACTAAAAATTACAGAAAGGGGTCATGGTTAACAAATCTCACCATTCTAATGTAAAACTATGAGTTAGGTTGAAAAAAGAAAAACAAAGTCCTTATTGGTCATTTTCTGCTGATTCAGCCATTAACAACAAAGCTGAACATATTTACTCTGTGGTTTAAAAGGGAAGATCTTTTCTTTTTTCTTTTTTTTTTAATTTTATTGTTGTATTACATCCATCCCCTTTTTGCTCCCCTCTGTCCCCCTTCCCACCCCCCATTCCCCCAAAGTCAATCCCACCTGTTGTTCCTTTATACTATGTTCTTGTCTAAACTGCTCCCCTTGCTTGCCTCTGCCTCCCCTCTCCCCTCAACCCCTTTCCCCCTGACCACTGAAGGCCTATTCACTGTATTCATATATTTGGTTCTGTTTTGCTTGTTGTTAGTTTTGTTCATTATTGTCCTGTAAAGGGTGAGATCATACGATATTTGTCCTTCACTGACTGGCTTATTTCACTAAGCATAATACTCTGCAGTTCCATCCATGTTGTTGCAAAGGGTACGAGTTCCTTCTTTCTTTCTGCTATACGGAATTCCATTGTGTAAATGTACCAATGTTTTTTGATCCAATTATCTACTGATGGGCACTTAGGCTGTTTCCAGCACTTGGCTATTGTAAATAGTGCTGCTATGAACGCAGGTTCTTATGAATTGGCGTTTCAGGATTCTTTGGGTATAGTCCAAGTAGTGGAATCACTGGATCAAAAGGCAGTTCCATTTTTAGTTTTTTAAGGAAACCCCATACTGTTTTCCACAGTGGCTGCACCAGCCTACATTCCCACCAACAGTGCACGAGGGTTCCAAAAGGGAAGATCTTTAAACCAAGTTAAACTGGTGAAAAGGAAACCTTTCACTGAGGTAATTGATACACATAAAAAGTTTGAAAATTTTTTAATCTATTAACTTTGACCTATTAATTCCACTACTTGGAATTTATCATAAGTAGGTAATCAGTGATGGTTCATTAAAATGCAAGTTTAAGAATCCTACTACAATAATAGGAAAAAATTGGAAATAACCTAAATTTCTGACAATATTAAAAATCATACATTAGGAAAATGTTTACAAACTTGTTTTGTGAAAAAATGAGGTAATATTCAATGCTATGTGCAGTGTGATTCCAATTATGTTTAAAAAAAAATACACAAGTCCTGGCTGGTGGCACAGTGGATAAGGTACTGGCCTGTGAACCCAAAGGTCATAGGTGCGATTCCCAGTCAGGGCACATAACCAGGTTGTAAGCCAAGTCTCCACAGCCAGATCCATAGCTGGAGTCAGGTGAAAGGCAACCATACATTGATGTTTATCTCCCTTTTTTCCTCCCTCCCTGCCATTTTCTTTGAAAATAATAAATAAAAATCTTTAAAAAAAAGGTAAAAGTCAGAAAGAAATACATCAAAATATAATAGTAGCCCTGGCTGGTGTGGCTCAGTGGATTGGGTGCTGGCTGTGAACCAAAGGGTCACAGGTTCAATTCCCAGTCAGGGCACATGCCTGGGTTGTGGGCCGGGTCTCCAGCTGGGAGCATGTGAGAGGCAACCACACATCAATATTTCTCTCCCTCTCTTTTACTCTCCCTTCTCCTTTCTCTAAAAAATAAATAAATAAAATCTTTAAAAAAAAAAAAAATATATATATATATAACTAAGTATGAGAAGGTGGAATTATAGGTTATTTTTTTCTTTTATATACTCTCTTTTTCCAAATTTTCTATCATGAACATACTCCACTTTATAATCAGAACAAGTGAATGCAAAAAAGAGCAATGGTGTTAAAGATAGGAATTTACCCTATAGATAAGTTCTGAACAGTATAGTTCAGCTTATTAGGACTTCTACTTGGAGTTTTTCTGTAGAACCTGTAACCAAAAGGGAAACCGCTGGGGCAATAGATGGTGCTAAACGTCAGGTCCCACTTGTCATCCCCTGGTAGCAGCCCCAGGCTGTCTGGACAACGCAGTGTGCCAGAACAATATTATCTCCAGGAAACAGGTATACAATTGGAGGATGTTTGTACAGGGTGAGGCAAAAGCAGGTTTGCAGTTGTTCATATGGAAAATAATACAATAATTGATAAACAATAATACAAGAATAAACTGTGTTTCACATACTCATAACTGTACACCTCCTTTTGCCCCACCCTGTATAACTCTAAAGCAATTATAGAAGCAATACTTTCCTTCTATTCTTTCATTTTCTTAATTACCAAAGCATACTGACTCTCAATCCTCCTTTCCAAAAGGACAGAGTCACACTCAAGCCCTTCTTTGGCACTCCTGCCGTAGTTTCACTGCACTTGAAAGTGTTGCACAAGGTGGGCAGGCTCATCTCTGGAAAGATGCTCTATAGCTGAAAGTAATGAAGGCTTGTCACTAGGACAGAACTGAATGCTCTGATCTACAGCAGCAATTTTTGACCTTTTTCAGCTCATGGCACACATAAAGTAGTAATTAAAACTCTGCAGAACACCAAATATATATATATATTTTGCTGACCTGCCAAAAAACAGAAAGGTATAATTTTGACTCATTCACAACTAATGGCTGTCATTTTTTTTTTTACAATTGCAGGGATTGTTGTCATTTTTTTACTCTAAATCTAAGAGAGAAGACAGTATCCCTGACTAGATAATGCATGTTTCAAAAATTCTTGCAGCATACTGATTAAAAATTGCCGATCTTGAGTAGCACCTAATTAAAAAGGAAGGCCCAACCCTGAAATTGTATTTTTGGGACCAGGCCTGATTCATGATTTTGAGAAGGGTTTTATGTATAGGATAAGCCTAAAATTTTTTTAATCCTCACCCTAGGACATGTTTATTGACTTGAGAGAATGAGAGAAAGAGGGAAAGGGATGAGGGACAGGAAGGAGAGTGGAGGAAAGGGAGAGAGAGAAGAGGGGGAGGGGGAGAGACTACATTTTGATCAACAGCAGATTATTATTAATAAGACAGAAGGTGACAAGACTACTGAATGATTGTTTAGCAATTCTATCCATACTAAGATTTTTCCAGGATTTACTTAGTACACATCTATGGTTCAGTCCTTATCAATACATTTGGAAAATGTTATATATACTATGCCAAAGAGAGAAAATATTTTTTTTAATTAAAGTCCAGTTGTGCAAGGATATTTATTAGCTGGGATAAAGCCGTAATCTAGATACAGGCTAAGGTCAACAAGGATGTATGTAGAGTTTGGTCAACTAAAGGCCATTTCATATAGATTGTATAGAACTTTGTAAATAACAGCTTCAAAATTGTACTGAAGAAAAGAAACTAATATAAAATATAACTAACCCGAGGGAAAAAAGAGGAAGGAATTAGGATGGCAAAATCTAAGGGCCAGGAGTTCCATGTTCCCCGTAAACTGCTAAGGAATAGTTGGCTGCACACGCCCATCGTGACAAAAAGTAATAAAACAGGAACAGCTGCCATTCCAAAGTTAACTCCTGCTGATAGCTGAATTTGAAACAACTTCAGAGAAGCCTCCACACCAAGTACTAAGGGCTACACTAAGCTGGCAGTGGTAGGCCTGCTATTCAAATTTTTCAATTACCCAACTGATACCCCCATATAAATGCTTCATTTTTCATTCCCATCACACTAGGGGGAAATGCTAAAGTGACATCTCTTGAAACTGTAATAAAACAACTTAATATAGATAGTCTCTGTAGAATGATGTAGTGTTAATAATGCCTTCCCATCTTCCACTGCACCACCAAGCCTGGGTACACTTTAATTCTTCACCTTTTTATAGCATTACAGATGCGACAGCAAAGGTAATGTTTCTCTTATAGCTTAGAAAACATAATGCCAGGAAGTAATTACACACAAGCTATAGTTTATAGAAGCACAAGAATCAAAACATATGGGAAGGGAAATACTAGAGTTACAGTAGTTAAACTAAGCCCAGCAGAGCATGGCATTTTCACAGACAAATTTAGAAAGAAGAAAAGCAAAAACAAGTTAAATCTTTTGCTTGTAGCTAATCTATTTAAACCATAATGTGATGATGATTAAGTATCAAAATAAAATCCTCGATATCTTTATAAAATCAGTATTAGGGCACCAATTCAGGGTACCAAGACCCCTTCAAATTTTAATGATAAAGTGAGTTTTAACATCATCAACTATTAACTCTTACTATAAGAACTATATGCTGCAGATACTTTCTGCATGTTGAGTCTGAGTACCCTCCTGTGTGGGGTGAAATTTCAGGCTACATTTTGGGAGAGTGTGTATGAGACAAACAGGCCCTATTAAACCTGGAAGGGCACCAAGCCACCATGAAGCTATCTCAGATTTAGAAACAGAAATGTAGGGCATATACAATTTTAAAACTTAAAATAACTATGAATAAGAATAGGTGTTCAACAGAAACAAGAAAAAAAAATCAATTTTGGAAGAAGAAATCGAAGTTTTCTTGCACATGTATACTCAGATATGAACATAAAGATGTTTATTTCATCAGTTCTGTTATGAACTGAAAGTGACCCAAATGCTATCAATAAAGGATTGGTTAAATAAATAATAATATAAGATTCTATGTAGCAGTTTAAAAAGTAATTAAGTAGAAAGTGACATGATAAACTTTCTTAAATATAAGTGAAAAGGGCAAGGTGGTATAAATATACATGAATATATACATAAACATGTATATAGCTACATACTACACACATATATACAAGTACGCCCATTTATTCTAAATATTACTTTAGTATATACTTTATATATGCATAGAAAGCAGGCTAGGATAGGTACTGAACCATCAGATTCCTAGTAATAGCTGCCTATGGAATAAAGGCAGATACCACATATTTCTGTACTACTGAAAAATGTTTTTGCCCTGGCTGGTGTAAATTGGCACCAGCCTGAAAGCTCAAAGGTCATTGGTTCAATTCCCCAGTCAGGACACATAACCAGCAAGCCGGGTCTCCAGCCAGGTCCTTACCTGGAGGCAGGTAAAAGGCAACCATACATTGATGCTTCTCTCCCTTTCTTTCTCCCTCCCTGCCCTTCTCTCTAAAAATAATAAAATCTTAAAAAAAAAAAAAACTAAACTATTTTCATGTGTTACCTGTATAACTCTTAATGAACAGATGGATGGAGTTTGCTACATGAGTTAACTCACGTTTGCACTTGCATTAGTTTTTGTACAAAATTGCCGGGCAACAATGTGTTAAGTGACAAATGGGATAAACTTCCACAGAGCAATAAATCATGCTTCAAGTAAAAAGAACCACAGGAGTAGGACTATGAGTAAAGGTGAAATTGGAAGTATTTATTTATTTTTTATTATTATTATTTTTAAAGATTCTATTCATTATTTTTACAGAGAAGTTCAGTTAGGGAAGAAGAAAGGGATAGAAATATCAATGTATGGTGGCCTTTCACCTACCTCCAGCTACTCTCTAAACATGCTATTTGCATACAGACTTTTCAATCATTGAGATTTCAGTGCCAACTTGATGGCAGTGAAATGTTATTTCATTATCATGTTACTACACATCTGAATGATAGCAAGGTGCAAAATCTTTTTTTTTTTTTAAGATTTTACTTTATTATTTTTAGAAAGAGGGGAAGAGAGAGAGGCAGAGAGGGAGAGAGACATCAATGTAAGGTTGCTTTTCATCTGCCTCCAGCCACAGACCTGACTGGAGACCTGGCTTGCAACCTGGTTATGTTGCCCTGGCTGGGAATCGAACCTGTGACCTTTGGATTCACAGGCCAGCGCCTTATCCACTGTGCTACCAGCCAGGGACCCAAAATCTTTTCAAGTATTAGTTGGCCACTTAGGTTTCATCTTTTGTGAGTTCCCTGTCCCTGTTATACTGAGTTTTTTGTCTTTTTCTCTCTGATGTGCATTTTTTAATGTTGGACACTAATTTTTGGCACCTATATGCATTGCACAGCCATAATTTGTCTTTTCCCATGCTTTTGATGTCTTCATGTACATACATTTTAGATTTTTTTCACATGGTCGACTTTTTCTTTGTGGTTTGAACTTGTTGAGCCTTAAGAACCTTTTCTGACCGCAGTCATAAAGACAGCCTTCTATACTTCTTCAACATGTTTTCAGTCTTAGCCCTGGCTGGTGTGATTCAGTTGGTTGGTTGGGGAAAGGGTGTGGGTTTGATAACCAATCAGGGCACATACCTGGGTTGCGGTTCAATCCTGGTTGGGGCACCTATGGGAGGCAACCTATTAATGTTTCTCTTTTACCCTTCCTCTCTTTCTCTCTAAAAACAATGATAAAATGTTCTCTGGTGAGAATTAAAAAAATGTTTCAGTTTTACTTTTGTACTTTTTATGTCTTTAGAGTCTACCTTATGTGATGAAATAAAACAAACTGCATCTGAATTTTTGTAAATATGGGTAATCACTTGTTTCTGCACCATATGTTGACATGTCCACTTTCTCCACTGATCTACTGTAATACTGCCTATTATACAGAATTGTATCTGTCCATCTTTGCCTGTTATGAACTCTGTTTTGTTCCCTTGCCTGTTTCTCTTTTGCTGACAAAACATTCTTAATCACTTGCAAAAGTCTGCCTCCCTCTCTTGATTTTCAGAAATGATTGCTTATTCATGCTCTTCCTTATGAATTTCAGAACCACTATGCTGAGTTCAAAGATATATTTTGTGATGCCCTGGCCAGGTGGTTCAGTTGGTTGGACCATCATCCTGAACAAAATAGGTATGGGGTCCAATCAGCAGTCAGGGCACATACCTAGATTGCCAGTTCAATTCCTGTTGGGGCACCTACGGGAATCAACAAATCTGTTTCTCACATCAGTATTTCTCTTTCTTTCTCTTTCTCTCTCTCTCTCTCTCTCTCTCTCTCTCTCTCTCTCTCTCAAGTCAATGAACATATTCTTGGGTGAGGATATTTTTTTTTATTTCATTTTGTGATTTTTACTGAAATATTGAATTTTATGGATAGGTATCAAAAAGGATTACAGCCCTAGCTGATAGCACAGTGGATAAGGCACTGGCCTGCACCAAACCCAATGGTCGCTGGTTCTACTCCCAGCCAGGGCACATAACCAGGTTGCAAGCCAGGTCTCCAACCAGGTCTCCAGCCAGGTCTGTAGCTGGAGGCAGGTGAAAGGTAACCATACATTAATGTCTCTCTCCCTCTCTGCCTCTCTCCTTTCCCCTCTCTCTGAAAATAATAAATAAAATCTATTAAAAAAAAAAAGGATTACGGTAGGTAGTTTCAAGAGGTTTTACAAAGACTAAGATTCAAATGATAATTTTTGAGAAATAGATTAAGAATTCCCTCTTTTGCTGCCTTCTTACATTGCTGCTATAATTATTTCCTTGTAGTAGGTAAAACATTTAAGATAAAGTAACAGGTCTTGCAGCCTGCATAAGCTACTAGGATCTATTATATTATTTGAGCTAATGGAGTGATTAAAAAAAGAGAAAAGCACCCTGGCTGGTGGCTCAGTGAATAAGGTGCTGGCCTGTTGACCCACAGATCACTGGTTTGATTCCCAGCCAGGGCACATAACCAGGTTGCAAGCCAGGTCTCCAGCCAGGTCTGTGGCTAGAGGCAGGTGAAAGGCAGCCATATATTGATGTTTCTCTCCCTCTCTGCCTCTCTCCCTATCCCGCTCTCTAAAATAATAAATAAAACATTTTTAAGAAAGAGAGAGAGAGAAAGAGAAATGCTCCTCATTTTCCATTACTGGCATCAATTGCCACAGGGCTTACTCTCTCTCTTATCTTTTGCTCTGACTTCCCTCTTGATTAGTTTATCAAACTGCCATCCCATAGTACATTTTTCTAATACTAGTAGCTTGCCTGGGAAAGGAAGTTACAAATTCAAAGAAAAAAATTTAAATCTTGTATAGTAAATCTCTCACTTGGAGTTTTACAATCTACCTTAGTATAGCAAAGACTCTTAGTGGAATTACAATAAAGAAATATCTCTAAGTTTGTCTTAATTTACCATTTCACAAATTTTTTTGTGAGTGAATGTTTGTTTATTGCATACTGATTAACCTGGCGGAGGTCAAGGTCCCAACACCAAAACATGTGTTCTAACCAAACTAACATTTTAAATGTTATAGCTTAACATCAGTCATGTACAAACACACAGCTAGTCATGACCTGGAACCTGTGCAGCTCATATATGTAATAATATTTAAGAAAAGAGTTTCTGTGTCTCTCAGGTCAGCCATGATCAGCAATGACCTCCACAGAGTTAGTATTTTAAAGGAAATGTTCCATGGGACATCAATCAATTTGATAAATGGTACATTGAAATGAGTAAGAAAAAGACAAGGATTTAGACATTTCTCACTTCCACACTAGTCAATCGGCAATAAGGAAAAATTAAAATGCCAGTATCAGAACAAAAAATTACCCAGAAAGACTTTAAAAAACGATTAAGCGTTGTTTTTTAGCTTGTGGTCTTAGTGTTGGCCTGTACCTGATATAACTTTTCCTTTAACTTGGTAAGAGTTATGCTTTCCTTCCTATTTAAGCACAGGAATGAAAGAATAGG
Organism: Noctilio leporinus; assembly: GCA_004026585.1. Lineage (NCBI taxonomy): Eukaryota > Metazoa > Chordata > Mammalia > Chiroptera > Noctilionidae > Noctilio > Noctilio leporinus. The sequence goes on along the minus strand of PVIW01000001.1, from coordinate 591,136 downwards.
CAGATGTCCCAGATTTATTGATCTCTCACTTTGGTCTTGTAAAAGACAAGCAAAAGAAATACATTTCTCTTATCCTTGCTGGGCTTTGAGCCCATCATTTTTGCTGCTGAGTGGCCTGAAGAGAACAAACAAACATACCAAAATAAAATGACTTTTTGTTTATATTTTCTCCTTTCTGCTCTCTTTATGTGGCAGGTATTAATCTCCTGGATGCACCACTGGCCTGGTAGGGTGTCCTGCTCAGTTGAGGATGGCAGGGGAAAAACAAATTACTGCCAATCTCTCAAAAGACATCCAGTCAGAAAACAATGGCTTTCCCCGGAAAAGCACTTCCTTCTCTTTTCTTAGAGGGCTTTCCTGCTTGTTGCTGTAACATTCAATAAGAGTCATGGACAAGCTTCTGAGAGTCAGGCTCCCCCCAATTTGTAAGAAGAAAATATCAGCATTTCCCTTTCTCTCTTTAAACTATGTTTGACATTTATTCAACACACATTTATTATGGGCTTATTGGAGACTGGACATTATCTTAAGCTAGAGTTACTAAGACTAGTAGCATGGTCCTTGAGAATGCAACAGAATAAAGTATTTTCTGAATAACCTCAAGTACCAAAACGTTGCCTGAAGTAGAACTAGGAAGACTTGGATGCAGACTTTAAACAGCATCAGAGATTGGGAGCGTTAAGTCCAAAACAATGGCTGCTACACACAACATGCTCCAGGAAGCTGGAGACTTTTCTTGTTTTCTCTTGTCCTGAGCCTGGATCAGGACTTCTCAACAAATATTTATTGACTATTGAATGTGCAAGGGACTGCAGCCATGTGTAAATCTTGGCTGTTATGTTCCCAGCATCAGCTTGCCCAACTTTTCCTTAACAAGCGTTCCCTCACAGAACGGTCCATTCCATCTTTGCCTGCCTAGGTCATGAAAACCTTCCTCAGCGTTGTGCAGAAACCCACCCTACAACATTCCATCCCCAGATTCCCATTCTACCCTCTGGGACTCCATGGAATGCACAGAACAGTCCCCTCCACCACTACTTTTTATTTTGAAAATTTCAGGTCTACAGAAAAGTTGGAGAAAACAGTACATTTAACACACATGTTTTTCATTGAATCACCAATAATTAACATTTTCCCACATTTGCTCCATTTTATCTCTTGCTGTTTTTTTTTTTTTTTTAATGAATCATTTGAGAGTACATTGCAAATGTATGGCTGCATGACTCCTAGTACTTTGGCATGTATCTCCTAAGACTAAGGATATTCTCCCACATAACAGCATTCCTATTACACATTTTAAAAATTAATATTAATAAACTATTAACTAAAATGAAATTCACATTAAAATGTTCTTAATTATCCACAAAGTGTTTTGCTTAAAATCTGGATCTTTAAATTCCAGATTAAAAAGAAATTCAGTCTCTTTTAATCTAGACTATTTTTCTAGCCTTTTTGTATATTTCATAAACTACTTTTTGTTTGGCCAGGATTGCTACTACATAAGTACTACCTTCATATACTGCTAATACATTATCTGGAGGCACATACTGTCAGATTGCCTCACTAATAAGGATATATATATATTGACCACTTGATTTAGAATGTGATCAACAGATCTCTTTATTGAAAAACTACATTTTCCCCTTTGTAAGGAGTAACATTAAGGCAGCATTAATATCTACTTCTCCAACAACTTTTTGCCCAAGTTTTAGGAGCCACTGTGATTCTTGTCTGAATCAAATTATTATATTGGAAATTACAAAATTATGGCTTTATAATGCTATGTTTTCTTCTTTGTGGATTTTTTTAAAGCCTGTGTTAAGAGTCAGTTACCATTTAAAATTTTTTGATACTCAAATTATCCCAGATTTGGCCAGTGGGAGCCTCTTGAAGCCTTTTTGATATGACACCATTAGTTGAGCATTTTCTATCTTTTTGTCACATCAGAAGTCCAGACTCAACTGTGTTTCCCCTTCCCCATACCTGCAATCAGTCATTTCTCCAGAGATCACAGTTTCTTCTTAGGGGGGAATACCATTTATGAGGAGTAATGTTACTGGTTTCTTCTACATGCCAGCCCTTCAAATATGTGAAGCCAGTGACTTCTATCCCATATACCTCCCAAAACTTTCATTTCTAGGCTAAATTCACCCACTTCCTTACATAGCCTTCCTGTGATTTGGCTCTGATTTCTATCCTAATGTTTTCTTTCATTTCCTTTTCCTAACTCAGCTGCTGTTTTCTATTCCAGTCATTCCAACCTAGCTATACACATCAGTCACTAGGAGACTTCTTTCATATATAGATTCCCCAGGATCTACTCATTGCATACTTACTGAATGAGAATCTCTAGAAGCATGGGACTCTCGTTTTTATTTTTTTTATTTTGTTTTTGTTTTTTAAGCTCCCCAAGTGATATCAACCACTGCACACTTGATTTTCAAGGCCCTGTGGACCCAGAATTGGAACATCAAAAGTATGGTCTAGTCAGTATGGATGAAACTAGGGAGTATAATGCTAAGTGAAATAAGCAGGTGGCAAACGACAAATATCGTATGATCTCACCTATAAGAGAAATCTAATGAAGAGAACAAATGAGCAGAATAGAACCCGATGCATGGAAACAAGGAACAGACTGACAGTGACCAGAATGGAGGGGGGAGGTGGAGAAGGGGAGAAAGAAAGTGAAAGGGCTAGTCAAAGAAGATGTATAAATGACCCATGGACATGGACAACAGGGTGGGGACTGACTGTGGGGTGGGCAGGGCAGTGTAGAGCAATGGGGGAAAATTGGGACAACTGTAACAGAACAAAAAAATAAGGCCAAAAAAGTATGGTCTAGAGCTATTACATTTTTTATATTGGACATGATAATTCTTTCAATGTAATTAAATCAATGCTGACATTTGGAAGGAAGCAGAGATGTAAAAATATTTACTTATTATGAATTTGTGAAGAATTAAATCCTCAAGGCTTTTTCAAACATATTAAGTCACATCATCCCCATTTCATATTCAATTGCTTTTTCAGACCTAAGTGTAAGAATTTACTATTACTTGAATGAACTCACATTGCTTGATTAAGCCAAACCTTCAAAGGTTTTATGGGTCGTGATTATATCATCCTATAATCTATATTTCCAACTTTATGTCACTCACAGTTAAGTATGGTGTCGAAGTTCTCTCTCTTACATGATCTTTTCTTCTATTATTATTTTTTAAGTATTAAAAATATCAATCTCTATGGACATGGACAACAGGTGGGGTTGACTTTGGGTGGGTGGGGAGGAGAACAGAGGGGAGCAAAAAGGGGATGGATGTAATACAACAACAATAAAATTTTTTTAAAAATGTCAATCTCATAAACTTTTCTGATTGGAGTGGTGGTCACATACAGGTATATTTCTTAAAACTCATAGAATAATACACCAAAAAAAGTGTTTTAATGTATGTGATTTATACCTGAAAAACATCGGCCTTATATTTCAAATATTCAGCTATATTTTAATTCCAGATGAGGTCTAACTTATTTTTGATTGACAATTTTCTGCAAAACGTATTGCTATTCTAACTAATGGCATTTTCATGGATTTTTGTATTTTTATTCATTTGAAAGAAAAATATTCTAGGGCCTGATACCTTGCCAAAGCATATGGGTTTGGTTTACCAAGCCAGCCAATTGAATGAATGCATTATTTCAATTTTATCAGTTCCCACAACACAAACAACAAAGAAAAAGTGATGAAGGTATGATCAGGACAAAATAATATTAGAAAACTTACAATCCTTCACAGAACAGGATTAAAAATTGAACTCTTGCCTAGAAATGGAAGTTAAACAACTTTCTACTTAAAAGTTTGACATGGATTTTAAGAAATACTCTTCAGTGTTGGTGAAGGTCTTATGAAACACACTCTCACAAGAGTGGGTAAAAGACTTACTTTCCTGGTGATGTGAAACTAACACAAACTTCAAGAATGCAACTGGAATACTTGTATACTAATAAATAAAATACAGAAGAAACTACACCAGATTTTTACCAATAGTTAGCCATCTCTAGCTAATGAAAGACAGACTTTTGTTTTGCATTTCAATTTTTTTTTAATATTTTAAAAACTTCCACGATGATCCCATGTTAGTTTATAATTGAGAAAAATACCAGCTAAAGAAAAATAAATAAACCACAAAAGGAAAAATTATGGGAATAAATTAATTTTTTTGTAAGACTTTACTTATTACTGATAGGAATTCTCAAAATAAAGTGTCTTTAGAGCCCTGGCTGGTGGCACAGTAGATAAGGCGCTGGCCTATGAACCCAAAGGTCACTGTTTCGATTCCCAGCCAGAGCACACAACCAGGTTGCAAGCCAGGTCTCCAGCCAGGTTGGTGGCTGGAGGCAGGTGAAAGGCAACTACACATTGATCTCTCTCTCCCTCTTTGCCTCTCTCCCTTATGCTCTCTCTAAAAATAATAAATAAAATGTTTTTATAGTCAATAATGTTATTAAAATTTTTTGTTCAGAGAATAAACAAGATTTCTTCAAATGCCACAGAAGAGTCAAGTACATATTAACTCTAAAAGGGATTATTTGTATTGCCTCCGAACAATATTTTTCAAATGAGAAGCTTTATGCTGAATTAGTAAATATTATAAGTTCGTACCTTGAAGAACGATGTTCTGGTTTATTTCGTTCGTTGCGATCTGTAAAGAAAGAAGACAGTTACATGTCAAAGTGCTCCTTAGAAGCCCTGGAAAAGTCCTTAATTACCAACTGCTATTCCATCAGGTTTCACAAGATTCAAAGGTAGCTGTGTCTTTTCCTGTATAAGGCTCTTCATCAGAGTTGAGAAGCTTTGCCTGACAGAGGAGGTGGAAAGGATAGAGAAAGACAGGCAAACGCAGTTTTCATGGTTGGTTAAAATCATCTACTTGGAAAGTATGTCATTATATGTATTATTTTGTTTCAAAGATCTCTGTTGCTTTAAACACTTTGCTAAAACAAAAACAAATTTAGCTAAGGAAAGAAAGGAAACTGAAAAGCCACAAATTACTCAGCTCCAAAAAAATTATTCCATGAATCATGGTTGGCAGAAACTTCTAACAGGATGAGGAGGGGGAAAAATGAGCAGTCAGCTACAGCAACATCTGCAAATATACTAAGACCAGGACAACCTCATTCTTAACTCTCTATCACCCACAGCATTTCAGAAGTTGAGTTTCAATGTTTCAGAGCTAAGTTAAGTCTAATGTGCTATACAGGGCAATGGTTTTCACAACCCCTCCCCCAGAGAACATCTGGCATGTCAGGAGACCTTTTTCATTGTTACAGCTGGGGAGGAAGGAGCTACTGGCATCTAGTGGGTACAGACCAGGGATGCTGCTAAACATCTACAAGGCACCCTACGATAAAGAATCATCTTGCCAACATATCAGCTGTGCTAAGGTTGATAAACCCTGCTATGGTGTAAGAGACATCTGAGATGACTGCTTAAAACGTTCCAAAGTGTCTCTATAGAATGCTGTGAAACGCTTTTAATCAACTTGAAGACAGTTACATACCAGAGAAAGAATCATGAAATCCTCAGTTCTTTTTGAACCCTTAAATAAGATTTTATTCCAATACACGCTTCAAAATTAGTAAAATGAAGCAAAAAAGTCTCAGTGTTATGGAAAACCTAACAACAGAAAGCAATGTTTAAGCCACAATAAAATCCTACATAATGACTTTTTTTTAAAAATCCTATGCAATGTCCAAATAGTATTTTCTAAGGTATCTTCTTAATTATTACTAACATAATAAAAAATTCAATCCCAAAACAAAGATTAGATAGGAATTCATTTTTCCCCTTAATTTTATTGCTGGTGGAGTAGCATAAAGATAATGAAAATGCACTGTGAAACTTCTGGAGAGAATTATGGAGGAAAAGAAATCAGATTTTCATGGTTAAATGTATGTATCAATTCTTCCTGAATGGGTTCACCATAATAAAGAAATGTTTTTTAAAACAAAGAGTTAGCACACAAGAAGACACTGTTCTCTGAAAGATTAACAAGGAGGGAGATTCACAATAAAACATGTTTGTTTAGATATAATACTCTCCAAAATGTACTCTGTTAATATGCTTCTGGTTCCAATTTCTCTACAGTGACTCAGTGATATTGCCGGTTTTAAAACTTTTGTTTTAATTTAGCTTGACTTCACCCTGTTGTTAAATAAAAGTATGGTTTTTTACTTGTTAAGTACCAAATATTTAGTCATAGCAATACAGTGCACATTTTAACTGTATTTTCCATCATTCCTCTTCAGCTTTTAGTCTGCTAGTTTTGCTAACAAAAGTAAAGTATAACATCTCAAAGTAAAGCTAGAAACTTGGTGCAGATAACTACCCTCAGAAAACAAAGCAACAACTCTTACCTGTGGCTAAAGAAGAGCTCAAAGTCTGTCCATAATGCCATGTGCTGTGGCTGTGGTCCAAGTTTCGTAGTTTATTTAGGCATGCAATCCCAGACCCCCCCACAAATCTTCCTAGCGGTACAGACAACAGGAGGAGAGGAGAAACAGAGTCACGACTCGAGTAAACAAGACTCAGCATCTGAGGGCTTCCCTCCAGGGCCCGTTCTGATTGGCAGATGCACTATGACCAGTCTGCACAGCTGGAATGTGGCCACTCAGGAAGCAAAGAGCTCATAGTTCTTCATTCTTGGTTAAAACAGGGAAATTTATAGTCAGTTTTATGCTTTCTGTTCTAAGAAAATACAAATGGCTTCCCTATGGAGCTAGTAATTAAAATCCAAGAGAATAAGTTGATACTGTGTTGAAGAAAATTTTAAACATTTCCTCCCAAATTTACTGTTATATGTACTACATTCTTATGTAAACATACAACTACACTGTTTGTAACATTACTCAAAATCTATTTTTTTGAGTAACATCTATTTGATCATTTGAAGGTCTGAGTAAACTATCCATTACTCTCAATATTCTCCATCCCCCACCTCTTTTTTTTTTTTTTTTTTAGATTTTATTTCATTATTTTTAGAAAGAGGGGAAGGGAGAGAGGCAGAGAGGGAAAGAGACATCAATGTGTGGTTGCTTTTCACCTGCCTCCAGCCACAGACCTGATTGGAGACCTGGTTTGCAACCTTGTTATGTGCCCTGGCTGGGGAATCGAACCTGCGACTTTTGGGTTCACAGGCCGGCGCCTTAACCACTGTGCTACCAGCCAGGGCTGATCCCCCACCTCTTGACAATAGAAAACAAATTAAAATACAGGTTCTTGGTGTGATCTTTTTTTCTCAAAATATACAAATAAATGGACTTCAAATTTTGCCATAAGCCATCTTTCAGCTTATATACATATAAATATGTAGTGTGTATGTTACCTACACTTATTTTTATATTCTAATTTTAAGCAAAGTAATTCTCATGACAGCCAAGAATATTGTGCAATTGTCAAGAAATACATTAATAATAATGCTAAATTTCTGGCACAGTAATACGTGGTTATTATTTTGGTCCAAAAGCCAAGACTAAACAGAACAAAGCACTGAGGGAAGATTCAAGGCCTGGATCATGCCAACAGTAATAAAACATTTGGATAAAATCCCCTTAAGAAAAATGAGAACAGATCTATAGCAAACAGGGTAATTTCATCTTGCAATGTGCAGTGCTGTAAGCATAAGGATTTTATTTTAAATCAAATACTTTTGGCATATCCCCCCATTTTGTTTCTAATTTTTAAATAATTACAAGAAAATATACTTGCAAGCCTTCCTCAACTTTTACATACTTAAAAATCATATAAATAACTTACTAGTCCAACTCACCATTTCTATAAGAATTTTTTTTTTTAAATAAGGATGCTCTAATTCTAAAATTTAGTTGTCAAATGCTGCACATTTACTGTGGATAATGTACTAATTCTAGGGCCCCACAAAACTCAGCATAATGATTCAGGTCAAACAAAGATCAGCAGTACACTCCATGCAAAGGTCAGCATGGTTGGGTGGCTATGTAAAAAAGTCTGTTTGGTTCTGCAAGTAAATGTCACGCACACATACTCATACAGCACAAGAGCACTTGCATTCCCTGTCCCACTCATCCATGTTTCCTGGCTTATAAAGCTAACTGACGAAATGAAAGAATACCCTGCAAGCAGAACAAAGGCAGAACAGGTACAAAGGGTGTTGTTGATGGCTGCATGTGTGTAAATGTGGGGAGAGGTAAAGGAGGCAACAGGGGAGCCTACACAATCAGGGAACAGAATATCAGAAGAGTGGTAGAAAACTACATTGAGTTAGTGACCCTGTGTGAGAACTCCAGATTACCCAAATTTTCCTGCCATGATGACTTCTGATTCTAAGTATTGTGGACATACATTTTTCTAATATTTATATATTTAGGTGAGATAACACTTAATATAGAAATGGGTCCCTGTTCTTTTTGAGAATGGCTAAATTCTACTCATGTGTAACCAATCAGGGTGACTCCGAATCTAGTAACATGAAAAACACTTGGAAATAATGACAAAAATGCAAATGTCATCTTTTGCTTCAATTAAACTAAGAAGAATGGCCAATTCAGAATTTATGAGACTCTATCGTAAGACATAAAGGCTTTAAGGATTTCGCTTTGATCATTTCACTGAAGAGAGAATCAAACTCCACAGGGTAGGAACTTACATTGCTAGCTCAAGTTGGCAGTGGAAGGTGGTAAATCATTCTTTGGAATTAGTGGGAAGCCTCAGTCTACATGAATGAATATACCCAGATACATGTGGAGTAGAGCACAAAGTGGTATAAAGAAATCTGCCTTGTACCTCATATTGGACAACTAAAATCCTTCTTTAGAATGAGTTTTATTGAAGGGATTCTGTATCACATTCTCAAGCATTATTGTCAAATTTCAGCTTAGGTAGAAATATAGTGTTATTTTTTTTTTTTAATTTTATTGTTGTTGTATTACATCCATCCCTTTTTTGCTCCCCTCTGTCCCCCTCCCCACCCACCCTTTCCCCCCAAAGTCAATCCCACCTGTTGTCCATGTCCATGGTTCCTTTATACTAGGTTCTTGTCTAAGCTGCTCCCCTTCTTTGCCTCTGCCTCCCCCCTCCCCAATAGTGTTATTTTTTAACAAAGGATCAATCCTACAAAAATGTTCTGCACCATTCAGTATTAACTAAAGGACCACCCATTTTGAAAAAGAATTCTTTGCAGCAACAATATCATTATCTCTTTACTTATGGTAATGAACTCACCCATTCATTTTAAGACAAAAGATACTCAAGTTTCACAATGCCTACTTGGATGACTCTTTTTAAAAGATAACTGGTTCCACTCAAATAGAACACGGATGGAATTTTAAATATCTGAGATCAGAGTTTCAGAGACTTTCTAAAATCTTAAAATGGTTCTTAAATTTAGGCAGAGAAAATTATTATTTTTAGAGAGAGGGGAAGGGAAAGAGGCAGAGAGGGAGAGAGACATCAATGTATGGTTGCCTTTCATCTGCCTCTAGCTATGAACCAGACTGGAGACCTGGCTTGCAACCTGGTTATGCGCCCTGGCTGAGGAATCGAACCAGTGACCGTTGGGTTCACAGGCCTGCACCTTATCCACTGTGCCACCAACCAGGGCTTACCTCCCTTTTCTCTAATTTCATTTCACCACCTTTGTTCAGATGTGTTTCCAAACTGATTTTTTTTAATTATATTTATTTATTTCAGAGACAGACAGAGAACACTGATTTGTTGTTCCACATACTTATTCATTTATTTGTTGCTTCTTGTATATGCCCTGACTGGGATAGAACCTGCAACCTTGGCATATCTGGACAACTGAGGTACCCAGCCCTATTTTTAGTCACTTTTGAGGTTCCCACAGTGACTAGTATATTGCTCTTTTAAATGACAGGTTTTCCATAAATATACTTGTTGATAGAACTTCAGTGAGAAATTTGCTATCTCTTTTGGTTTAAGACACCAAGAAATTAAAGACAGTTTCTATGAGTTACCCCCACCGCAGAGAAATGACGCATCTTATGGAGAAACTTTCATGACCTCTGCCCAGGCTTCTGTGGGAAAGTGGAAAAGTCTAGTCTATAGCACTGTAAATACTGACACCTTTCAGTAATTCTAATTATAAAGTACTTAAACTCATTGACATGCAGCACCCTAATCACACAAGGAGGAGATATTAGAGATGGACATGAAGTTTTTTTCAATACAGGAGTTACATTTCAACAAGGCAGCAGCTGACCGGTGGATTCCATTTTCTACTTTGCCCACATCTTTACCTGCATTTTAGGTTCTGATCAGCACTTGTTTGGACTATTGTGTTAAATGGATTTTCTGGTTCCAGTCCCTTTCCCTCGACTTAAGCCTTTCTAAAGGAGTCATAAATTTTACCTGGAATAAGATATGCTGTAAGAAGGTAACCCAAGAAAGTGACCCAATAACAGGGCCTTCAGTGTTTCCCAAATTACAACAACCTCCTGGGTAGTCACAAAGCACATTAGTACCTTAAAGGCTCTGAGAAATTTTGCAATGAAAAAAACTTAACTTTAACACAGCAATTCCCAAACTAATTTAACAATGAAACATGTCTCAGAAAATCAGATTTGGTGTCTGATACCTCAGCCTAAATAATGTCACATTATCTACATCCACTCCCTCTTACACAAAGCTTGGTGTTCATCACCTTCATGTCCAAACCATTCTGACACACAGCAGGTGGCACTTCTCTTATCAATTGAAGTCCTACTGGTGCAGGGCCAAGCATAGGATCCAAACATAAAAAGGTATGGGAAACAATGACAAATGAATCTCCTTTCCAATCTAATCAGGTCAAACCCTGATCTTTTATTATATTAAATGTGTCCTTCCTTTAATCCTATCACTAACCCTTCATTTTGCATTGCTTAGGTTAATTTGTGCATTTTAGAATTACAAGGCTCTACAAAGGCAAACAGTGTCTCCCAGGTTTCTACTACTGGGTCATACTTGACAATTAGGTAGAGGCTAAGAGCAAGAACTCAGACAGGCCTTCTTTTCAGTTCTTGCTTCACTGTTTATTACCTGGATATTTAAACTCTTAAATGTCTTAGCCAGACATTTAAACTCTGTAAGCTTCAGTAAGGACATCTGTAAAAGTGGACAATAGTAGTACCCATCTGGTCAAGTAGAATGAGGATTAAGTGAAGACATGCATATAAACAAGAGTAAGGTTGCTGACTATGATAAGTGCTCAATAAATGTTTACTATTATTATGATAGTACCTGGGACACAGAATTATTTGTAAAATTCATAATAGTGTGAGTAGAATTAGCTAAATTAACATTAATTATCCTTTGTCCAATATGGAGTTTTTAATTCTGTAAGGTTTTCTTTTTCTTGCTAATCACTGGTCTAGACAGGATTACTCATAAATAACTTCCAAAACTTCCCTTATCCAGTGACTCCAGCCTCTTTCCCTTTCCAGCCCTTTTGTACCCAAGGCTACTGTGGAAAGTTTTCCCAAAGCAGCTTCTGACAGAAGTGATAAATAAACCCCAACAGTAAGCAGCAGAAGGGAGAAAGAGAATCAAAAGGAAGACACAAGCAGTTCCTTCAGGATGAACAAGTCTCGCCAAGCAAGGTCTGCCACCCCTCCTACTGCTTGAAGTCTTTCCTCATTCCCACTCATGTTGTGCAAACTAAGCCCTCACAGTCATTTTTTGAGACTCAAGAAGTCTAAATAAAATGATAAAAATATTGAAATCTGCCTCCATATTTTAAGATAATATGGATTTCTTTCACAAGAATCCAGAAGACAAAGATTTAAATTATTTCCAGTGCCAAAGGATAGGTAACATTTAAACACAAGTTGCTTTTTTGGCTGTTAGGGTAAAAAGAAATATTTTTATTTTCCTTAAAGAACCTTTAAAAGCCATTCTTATTGTCCTCTCTTCCTTTATTTCTGATTAATTCACAGATCTCATAACAAAGTTTTACCTTGTACAACTGACTCTACAAAATGAGCAAATACCAGAAACCAAGAAACTCCATTATCAGCAGAGAAGCAGGAAACAAAGGGACAACCACATTATTCCAAATACCAGGCACCTCATTCTGATATAAGGCTGTGCAAACCTTTGCTACATGGATGAGGATTTCTTTCATCTAAATTTTCAAACTGAGATTTTTATCCACAGTGGGGCACTCTGGGTTTCTAATATAGTGATTTTTTTTTTCTTTTAAGGAAGAAAGGCAAAGCCATATCCAGCCCTTGCTGCACCACCTCACCTAGGGATAGAGAATGTATTCTCTGAACAACAACACTTTACTTTTTGCAAATTCAAGCCCACCCATCTTCTTCCTCTCCACTTTGCTAACAAATCTCCATCCACACAAACACCTTCAAAATGCTACTGAATACAAGCCCTCACTGGTGGCACAGTGGATAAGGCACCAGCCTGTGAATCCAAAGGTCGCTGGTTCAATTCCCAGCCAGGGCACATAACAAGGTTGCAAGCCAGGTCTCCAGCCAGGTCCATAGCTGGAGGCAGGTGAAAGGCAACCACGCATTGATGTCTCTCTCCTTCTCCCCCTCTCTCCTTTCCCCTCTCTCTCTAAAAATATAAATAAAATATTAAGGAAAAAATGCTACTGAATACAAACAAGGAGAATGCCAACTATCTCATTATATTTTTCAACTGTATTGAATGCCTCTGAATGCTTCCTTTTAATTTTTCAGTTATAAAGATACACAGAACGTTTGAGTGAGAAGAGACCTGAGAGACACTGCCATCTCTGCTTTGAAGACATATTTGATTTCTCACATGGAGAAATAATGCTCCCACCTACCCCTTCCACATGCGCGCGCATACACACACACACAATGCCTAGTACTTGTTGGCACTTTTCATATTTTGCCAAACATTATAATTCTCATCATCTACATCTTATTGCTTCAACTATTTAAGTTCCTTCAAGACAGGACATATATATATCTTGTAATACCTGGCAGAGTCCCTTACACAGGGTAGATGCACTATATATAGTATCTATCATTGAATATACTGGTGTGGATCCTCTCTAGCTCCTCTGGAAATTAGTTGAGCTATAAAATGCCTTTGAATATGAAAATCTATATACTAAAAACTACAAAACATTATTAAAAGAAACTGAGAAAGACAATAAAATGGAAAGATATTCTGTGTTCATGGACTAGAAGAATCAACATAGTTAAAATGGCCATATTACCCAAAACCATAATGTACAGATTTAATATAATCCTCACCACAATTCCAATGTCATTTTTCAAAAAACTAGAACAAAAACAAAAACAAAAAAAAATCATCAGATTTGTATGGAACTACAAAAGACCACAACTAGCCAAAGCAATCCCAAGAAAATAGAATGAAATTAGGGTTATTACACTTCCTGGCTTCAAACTATACTACAGAGCTACAATAATCAAAACAGTGTGGTATGGGGGGACAGACAAGCACACCAACGGAACAGAACTGAGAGCCTAGGGAGAAAAACATATATGGGCAAATAATTTTTGACAAAGAGGCCACAACACACAGTGGAATAAAGAAACCCTCTTCAATAAATGGTGCTGGGAAAATTGGTAAGCCACATGCAAAAGATTGAAACTAGATTACATTTTGTCCCTATGTATAAAAATTAATTCAAAATGAACCAAAGACCTAAATGTAAGATCTGAAACAATCAATTACATAGAAGAAAACATAGGTACTAAACTTATCAGCCTTGGTTGTAGAGAACATCTTATGAATTTGACCCCAATGCAAGGGAAGGCAGAAATAAATGAATGGGACTATATCAAACGAACAAGTTTCTGCACAGCAAAAAAAACCTGACAAGACAAAAAAGCAACCAACCAAATGAAAGATAATATTTACAAACACAGCTTCAAAAAGGGGTTAATATCCAAAATATATAAAGAACTCATACAACTCAACACCAAAAAAACAAACAATTCAATTAAAAAATGGGCAAAAGATCTGAACAGACACTTATCCCAAAAAAACATACAAATGGCCAACAGATATATGAAGAGATGTTCTTCATAGCTATGAGGAAAATTAAAAATCAAAATTACAATGATATGCCACCTCACACCTATTAGAATGGTTATTATCAACAAGATAGGTAATAACAAGAAGTGTTGGAGAGGCTGCAAAAAAGGAACCCTCATTCACTGCTAATGGGAATGTAAGCTGGTATAGCCATTATGAAAAACAGTCTGGAAGTTCCTTCAAAAAATTAAGAAGAGAGTTACCACATGACCCAGGAATCCCTTTCCTGGATATCTACCTGAGAAACTTGAAAATATTTATTCACAACACCACTAAGACAGTTAAGTCAAAGCAGACCAATGTAAGAAGCAGAAACAAACAAGAGTCACCTAAAATGGGGAGACAAAGAAAGAAACCCTCAGCAAATGGAAAGGAAGAATCCCCAGGAAGAGAGCAAAATGCAATAGAGGCAAGCACCCTGTCAGACATGGAATTCAAAATAATGACGATAGAGAAGCTCAATGAGCTCAGTGAGTTCAAAGAAAACTATAAACAACTCCAGGGGAACTATAAAGAACTCCAGGAAAGCTACAAGGAGCTTACTGAGAACTACACCAGCATTAAAAAGGACATAGACATCATCAACAAGAGCCAGGAGGAAATGAAGAATACCATTTCTGAATTGAAGAACACAGCAGAAGGAATCAAAAGCAGGCTAAAGAAAGCAGAGGATCGGATCATCGAACTGGAGGTCAATGTAGAAAAAAATTCCCAGGCAGTGCAACAAAATGAAAAAAGACTGAAAAAGAAAGGGTTTAAGAGAGCTGCAGGACAACATGAAATGTAATAACATCCATATCATAGGGATACCAGAAGGAGAAGAGGAGGAGCAAGGGATAGAAAAGCTGTTTGAAAAATATTTCCCTAACTTGAGGAAAGAAAATGTCATGCAAACTTAGGAAGCACAGAGGGTCCCAAGGAAGATGAACCCAAACAGGCCCACTGCAAGACACATCATAATGAAAATGGCAAATTTCAAAGACAAGGAGAGAATCTTAAAAGCAGCAAGAGAGAAACCGCTAATAACATACAAGCAGGCTCCCATAAGGTTATCAACTGACTTCTCAACAGAAACACAACAAGCCAGAAGGGAATGGCAAAAAATATTTCAAGCAATGAAAAACAAAGCCCTGCAACCAAGAATACTCTGCCCAGTAAGTCTGTCATTCAAAATGGAAGGTGAAATAAGGTGTTTCCCAGACAAAAGAAGTCTAAAATACATCTCCACCAAACCAGCATTGCAAGAGCTGCTAAAGGGTCTGTTTTTAGATGAAGAAAGAGAGAGAGAAAGAGAGGAACACAGGTACAAAGGTAAATGGATTAAACGCACTAATCAAAAGACATAGGGCAGCTGAATGGATAAGAACCAACTTTAACTTATGAATACTTTAAAGTGATCTTGTTATAAATAAATTTTATATAAGGTACAATTTTGTGTATTACTTGTATCTGCATTACTGCAGATTAAGTTTTCTTAGATTAGAATCATTTCACAATATGGGAAAATCAGGTTACTTGCAAAAACTCAGAAAAATCTAATGCAGTTAAGAAAAAAGTAAGAAAATGTTAATGCATATTATATAGAAGACATGCTATCTTTCTTATTCACTGTTATAAAATATATGCTTATTTGTGGGGGTGTAATATATGCA
The DNA here is from genome assembly GCA_004026585.1 of Noctilio leporinus. Classification (NCBI taxonomy): domain Eukaryota; kingdom Metazoa; phylum Chordata; class Mammalia; order Chiroptera; family Noctilionidae; genus Noctilio; species Noctilio leporinus. The sequence goes on along the minus strand of PVIW01000001.1, from coordinate 575,398 downwards.
TTTTGTTAGCAATTTATGTTTTAAATAGCAACCAACTGGTCATGGGTAAGTTGCGAAATCAGTCAATCTTTAAGTTAGAAAAGATGATGAGAATGAAGATCAATTTGGATTGAAGTTGCAAACTACTAAACTTTATGATTTGTGTACATGGACAATATATATTCTCATATTAGCATGTAAATTAGATGAGATTCCTTTCAACTAAATCGTGTAAATATACATTTCCAGTTATGAAGGCCCCCAAACTGGGGGTGCTTGGGAAAAGGAATGAATGCTATAGTAAACTTTATTATTGAAATGTGAACATACCTAATCTCTATCTCAACAGACCCTTCAATAGTTCAGGGGTTAGTTTAGGACCACACAGGAAGTCAATCACAAGTTCAAAAAATAGCTAGAATACTATTCTACAAAATTATTTAAATCCTAGGGATTTTTATTTTTTACCTCAACTTAGTAGACATAATAATCTCTAATCTGGGGACCAGCTGAGCACTGTAAGTGCCATTATTTCTGAAGGCTTCAACTTGTAAAACACATGTAAAGGAAAAACAGAGGGTGTTGAAAGAAGTAAGACCTGTGCACAGCCTAAATACATAAATAAATCTACTAGTTAAGATGGAAAACTCCAAAAAGAATATGCTGTAGTTCCAGCAGCTTAAAATAAAGCTAAGTAGTATCATTGGAGGTGGGAAGATCTGAGTCAAAAACCAAATTCATTTTTTACTCTGGGTTTGGCACTGTCTCTAGGACAACTTTCACAAAAGTTAGTTCTGCGATACATCATTTCTGTGATATATCTCACAAAAATAGCATTCCAGAGTAAAATATATTAAATAAGAAAAATCTGCTTAATTTTGCTACAATATATCTAAAATACTATTTGGATGTGAAAGGGGAAAAAAAAAGGTACACATTGGTGGTTACAGAATAGACAAGGGGATGTTAAGAACAAAGGAACTAGAGAAGCCAAAGAATGTATATGCATGATGCATGGACATGAACTAAGGGGGGCATTGCTGGAGTAAATGGGGTACTGTGTGGAGGGAGGCAAAGGAGGGAAAATTGGGGCAACTGTAATAGCAAAATAAATAAAATACATTAAATAGATATATATTTTTAATTCACAAAGACATATGCACCCCTATGTTCACTGCAGCATTATTTATGGTGGCTAAGACATGAAGACGAGCAAGCGACCTGTCGACAGAGGACTGGATAAAGAAGATGTGATACATATATCCTATGGAATACTACTCAATCATAAGAAGAGACAAAATACTGCCATTTGTAACAACATGAATGGATCTTGAGAATATTATGCTAAGCAAAATAAGTCCGTCAGAAAACGCTAAGAACCATATGATTCACTTATATATGGGATATAAAACTGAACCTTGTAGCTACAGATAAAAGAAACTGAGTGGGGGACAGGGCCAAATCTGGTGACAGAAGATGATTTGACTTTGGGTTGTACACACACAATGCAACATAAAGATCATGTATCATAGAAATGTACACTTTAAACCTATATGATCCTGTTAACCAATGTCACCCTGATAAACTTTTTTAAAAAGACTTTATGTTGTGTTTCTTTAAGGGGCAGTGGGGTGGGGAGAGATTATTATTAATTCATAGAGAAAGAAATTGGATATTACCAACCAAGGCTTTATCATTTCAATTTGAAGTATTTTGAACTGCTACTTCAGATGCAGAATTAATAAAAAGATTATATTCATGTAATTAAAAGTGCACTGTTTAGGGGAGCAGTCATTACAAACTTTAGGAAACTACACAGTGATTCACTTCTGTGGCTCCTAAGTCACAGCAAAAGCTGAGATGAATTCAAGACTTGGCTATCAACACGACAACAACAATGACAGCTATTATTCATGACTGTTTACTATGTTAGAGGCATTCTTAATATACTCCCATTTAATCTTCACAGAAGTCCCATGATGTAAGTCTTTTCCATTTTATTACCAAAAAAAAAAAAAAAAGGTCTCAGAGAAGTTAGTTAAATAAAAAGGGAGTATGAATTTTCAATCCTGGATGTCAAGAATCAATCCCAAAGTCCCTGTTTTTTCCATTATGTTAGAAGGCTTGAGGTCTCACTCCTTTGATGAACTACAGGGTAAATGTACAGCAATTCTGTACATTTACACCAAAAGACACACTTATATTTCAGTATCAGACGTTGTGTTGTTTAGGGACTGAATCCAGGGCTCCACAAATTCTTTCCAAATGTCTCTGGTTTTCTTCAGATCCATAAAACATACAAATTTCCCTCTCATAAATTCCTAAGAACACAGATGATTTTGACTTGGGTGTTTTATGACAAAATATCTGAGCTGGGAAAACAGCTCCAATTCACTTAATGCTGTCAGTAATCTTAGACTACCAACATGAAATTCATGGGCTCGACAGAGTAGGGATATAGGTACATGATGACAGGGATAATTCATTATAAAATTAACAGATTGTGAGGTAAGTTTAAGTTTTGTTGCAATGTTGTTTGTTGTTAATTCCTGTATTATAAGAGTAAAACTTTTAAAAATATTTTTTCAGGTGTATAGCATAATGGTTAGACAATTGTGTAATTTATAAAGTGATCCACCTGATACGTCTAGTACCCACCTGGCATCATACATAGTTATTACAGTATTATTGACTGCATTTCCTATGCTATGCTTTACATCCACATGATTATTTTGTAACTCCTCACTTCCTTTACCTTTTCCACCAATCCTCCCACTCCTTCCCATTTGGCAACCCTCAGTGTGTTCACTCTATCTATGAGTCTGTGTTTCTGTTGTGTTTGTTCATTTGTTTTGTTCCTTAGATCCCACATGTAAGGGAAATCACATGCTTTTGTCTTTGTTTGACTTATCTCACTTAGCCTAATGCCTTCTAGGTCCATTCATGATGTCACAAATGTTAAGATTTCATTCTTTTTTTATACTTGAGTAATACTTTATTGTACAAATGTACCACATTTTCTTTACCCAGTTGTCTATTGATGGGCACTTGTGTTAATTCCATAGCTTGGGTATTATAAATAACACTGCAATGAACAATGGGGGTGCATATATCTTCTTAAACTGTTGTTTTGAATTTCTTCAGATATATTCCAAGAAGCATAATCACTAGGTCATAAGGTGTTCCATTTTTAATTTTTTGAGGTACATCCATACTGCTTTCCAGTGGCTGTACCAATCTATAGTCCCACTAATATTGTGCGAGAATTCCCTTTTCTCCACATCCTTGCCAGCACTTGCTGTTTGTTGTTTTATTGGTGACAACCATTCTGACAGGTGTTAAGTGATATATCATTGTGATTTTAATTTGCATTTCTCTATTGGTCATGTTGAGCATCTTTTCATATGTCTGTTGGTCATCTGTACGTCCCCTTTGGAGAAATACCTATTCAGGTATTCTGCCCATTTTTTAACTATATTGTTTGTTTTTTTAATGTTGCAGAGTGTAATTTTTTTAAAAAGGATAAAATTATTATATTTTTACAGGAACCAATATGATGTCGCTGATTTTCTTTTCAAATACAACTAGCCATCTTTTATTACAATGCACACTCAACAATGATAGTGAAAACACACAAACACTGGGCAATGAGGAAGAAGAACTACAAGATACGTTAACCACATGCCAGAAGTTGGTTTTCGAGCAGCTTACGTGTTATTTATGCAAACCAGACATTCAACTTTCGGGATGCCTGTTATTACTATCTAAGATTTCCATACTACTCCACACCCAGATTCATTAACACATGCTGAAAAGTGTTTGCATCATTCATGGATCAACCCATGTACCACAGGCAATTAAAAAATAGGTCTGAGCAACAGAGTAATCATTTGGTTAGGGCACACTTCCAGCAATACAGAGATAAGAATAATACAAGACATATTCGTCTTTATCAGAAACCAAAGTAAAGTGTTGTATGCTTTCTTTCCACAGAGCTGTGGATGAAACACCTGCAAATGCAGGTGAGTGAGACAGACATAAATCACCTTCAGTTTATTCAGGTTTGTATCTCTTTGGTCTACCCAGCTCTGGCCCAGTGAAAAAAGGGGCGAAGATAATTCTTACTGACTTAGAGGATATGAGATTAAGAAATATAGTTGAAATAAAACAAAATCTACTTTCAATAAGCAACAGATAAGAACTCCTCAAAGTTCCCAGAGTACAGGACATGTGATTTGAACATAACTTTAGGTTATGTTTAAATCTGATAGGTAAATATGAGATGAAGGGCATCTAAGTTTAGGAGACCCATATACGTACTATACAAAAGCATAAAGGTACATGAAACTGAGGAAAAGTGTTGAGTAACCCAGCAGTAGATAGTATATTCAAGGTGTACAGAAAATATATTAGAAGATGATATTACATAGTAAATTCAGGATTATTTTGGGGCAATTCATGAATGTTATGCCTTAGCATTTGTACTATTCTGTAGTCAATGGAGAAAGGGTAATCCTGTGGGATAGATTGGGGGTGGAGGGATGGAGAATAAAAGCAGAGACCACTGCAACAGAATACACCAGGACAAAAAGTCTGACCTAAGAAAGGAGTAAGAAGAAATGAAGTGAGAAGGTTGAATGGAAACAGATAGGATTAGGAATGGACAACATGTGTTGAGGGAGGAAGCAGGAATAATGATATGGTACATGGTCATGCAGGCTACCAATAACTGAGGTCAGAAACAAAACAAGAGGAGGAAGCAGGATGAGAGAATATATAATGATTAGGATATATTAAGTTTGAGGCATATAATTGAAAAATCACACAGAAGTTCTGGAGGTTAAATACAGTAAACTATTCCCTTTCTAGATATATCTCACCCCTAGCAGGACAACTTCTTTTTTTGGCAATTGTGGGTGGGGGGCAGGGTCAGAGCTTGCCTTCCTCCCTTCTTACAGGAAAGCCAACAGACTAGTATGCCCTATTAATACACCCGTTGACAGTTACAGCTTCAGAGAAAACCATTTTTACAGGAAAAACCCCAGAACTTATGTCAAGTTAGTCTACTATTCATAGACATGTACCTACAATCAATGATAAACAAACATCTAAGGAAAATCAATTAGTGTAAGAGAGAAAGACCAAAATATATAATCAATTCATGATCCTAGAACGTAAGGATAGAAAACAGTATTAAGATATTATAATCCCCATAGCCCTACAATTATTCCCATTTTAAAAGGTGGAAACTGAAGTTTCCTCCCAGGGTCACAAGACCAGCAAAGGGCCAACCCAGGCCTGGAACTGATCTGGGACCGGAATGCTGTTCAGTCTGACTTCAATCTCATCCTCAAGATGGCTTTTTGCAATAGTACATTCTTGATGTATCTTTTAAATAAAGAGCGAGGGAATGTAAAAACATTAACATTTTGATTAACAAGTCAGAGCTTGCTTGTATAAAGGAAAAACTAGAATGGAATGTAAGGGAGAAGGTGTATTTAGGATAGGTTGTAAGTGACTTTATATGGTTCCTTATACCCTTGGCTGATAGTTGACTGGGAAATGAATGACTGTTCTAAGACATGAAGCCTCTGGCATGAGGGCTTCAATACCAAAAAAAGTTTGTGCTTAACTAGGGATACAAGATTCTTGCCCTGGCTGATGGCACAGTGGATAAGGTGCAGGCCAGAGAACCCAAAGGTCGCTGGTTTGATTCCCAGCCAGGGCACATAACCAGGTGGCAAGCCAGGTCTCCAACCAGGTCTGTAGCTGGAGGCAGGTGAAAGGCAATCATATATTGATATCTCTCTCCCTCTCTGCCTCTCTCCCTTCTCCTCTATCTAAGAATAATAAATAAAATATATATTTTTTAATTTAAAAAGAAAAAGTCTTGATCTATAAATATAATATGGGAAAAATAAGAAATATGAATGCTCTTTTCAAAAAAGCTGTAAGAAAGTCTCCCAAATACAAATAAGAAACTGAACACAGATTTTGGCATTGATAGGTACAACCAACAAAGCTATAGGAATCAAGAATGAAAATAAAGAATAAGCATAAGGAATTTCCCAAAAGTAATTCCAGGTGTCAGACACTGATAATTCTAGGGAACTAATTCTAGTATTAGACAAAATGCAAGAAAAGAGATGACAGAATATCTCCAAACTTCTCTTTCACTTCCCCAGAAACAAACAGCACTGGAAAGAGGATATACCTTTCACCTGTTCTCTCTCCTCAATCTTTATAACACTAATAAAGTAAGAGAAAATAAAGCTGCAATCCAGAATTTATACACTTCTTGAGTAATCTGTGTTCAAATATTTGTAAGAAAAATCATTTAATATCTAACTTAAGAGAGTACTCTGTGATGATCAAATAAAAAGTATAAACAGCAAATAAAAATATGACTTTACACTATAAAAGGGAAAAAGAAATAGAAAAAAGGGAAAAAATGCCTCTAACTTTCTATTTCCTTTCATAAATATCATTAAGATGTAGGAGTCAAACTGTACAAACTGATTTCATAGACCCCAAAAACAAGCATGAAGGTAATGAAAGTGATTCCTGTGTCTGGTAAGGAAAGAACATCAAGTTCTTAACTATTTTAGATGTTCATGTTATGTTGCTTACTGGCAAAAATTAAGTCATTAAAAGATATCTGTCATACTGTTCTGTACAATAGCAAATCCAACTGTGTCAACAGTAGAGTAATAACAAATTTTGACATATTTATAATTTTTAATGGACTATAAGGTTATATACTCAAATGCATTGAGTGTCAAACACTTATCTAAGTGCTTTGTTCCCTGGGGCTTCACAAGAACCCTATGGAGTAAGTTCTGTTCTTTACCAGTCCCATTTCACTGATGAGAAAAGCAAGAAGTCAATCATTCTGCGCAAGGTCACAGAGTGAGGACGTGACGATACTAGGGTTCTAAGCCAGTCCAGCTCCAGAGACCAAACATTCAGCATTCTACTAAATTGCTGTTTTGTATGTTACTTTTCAAATGTGATACTAGATTTTGTTTTATAACCATGATTTTAGAACATTACTAACACCTTAAAAAGGCCCTTTATACCCATTTGGAATCAATACCTGCTGCTATCTCTAGTCCTCCATTGTTTTTTTTTTGTTGTTGTTGTTTTTGTTTTTTGTTTTGTTTTTAAAGATTTTATTTCATCATTTTTAGAAAGAGGGAATGGGAGAGAGGCAGAGAGGGAGACAGACATCAATGTACAGTTGCATTTCACCTGCCTCCAGCCACAGACCTGACTGGAGACCTGGTTTGCAACCTGGTTATGTGCCCTGGCTGGGGAATCGAACCTGCGATCTTTGGGTTCGCAGGCCGGCGCCTTAACCACTGTGCTACCGGCCAGGGCTCCTCCATTGTTTTAATAGTGTGATGTCATAACCTTACTACATATGAACAGATACATTCATTTAATATGGATTAAATAGCAGAGTCGAATTTTGGATATACTGCATATAACATGAATATCTTATATTAAAATTATTTACTTTTAAGAAATTAATGTTGCGCTATGCACAAGTTGTATAATTTTCTTATAACTCACTAAAGCTACCTGGTAGTTACGGAAAAAACAAACAGTATGATTGTTCTCAACTTCCTATGTTCAGCAGTGAGACATCCATACACATGTATTCTTAATTACCTCATTGGCAATAAGCAATAGGCAGCAAATAATAAAATATGATCATAATAACCACCCTGCCTCCAGATAAAACAGAAATTGCTATTTACTTCATGTTAACCATATTTTCTTAATATAAGATAGTTTTTAAAATCTTATTTTTTTTTAATTTCTTTAAAAATTTTTTCCAGTGAGAGTCTGGGAAAAGTCTAGCTATTTCTGAATTGGACAAAGTGTTTTACTCATCATGTTCAGGAATTTAGTGCTGAGAATTAAGCCTAGCTGACTATAAGTGCAGCCAATATATTTTTAGGTAGCATTAAATACAAATTTCTTTAATTAGGAGCTATTAGTGTCATTTGGTTTCTTATCCTTGCTTCAGAGTTCTTCCTATAACACAGGGCACAGTAATTATAAGATTAAACTTAATTTAATAAGAAAATATTTTTACATGTTCAAACATGCATAATCCAGTTAGTGGCATAATTAGATGTAAGATTAGTAAACATTTCTGTGAGCACTGAAAATTTCTCCCAACGATGAAAGGTCAACAGAAAACAGACTTGGATAAGTAGAAAGAGCACTGACTTTGCAACTACAAACATGGGTCCAAATCCTTCTTTACTTTTTTTCCCCCTCCTCCCTGCCTGACAGCCCCCTTGCAAAAATAAAACAAAACACAAAGACTTCAGTGAGAACATACTCCCAAGATTTTTCTCAGTGAATTTATACTGATAAATTTTTTTCTCATTCAGGAACTAAAGTTACTAAATTAAGTTGCTTCCTTGTCAGCTTAATATCCTCATTGGCCATCTGTTACTTTTCTATCATCTTCTCAAAGACAAAGAGCGAGCCTCAAAATCATCTAAGAGCATATCAGAAGATTGTTTTGAATCTTAAACAGATGCCTAATTACATGAAAGCTTGACTATAAAGCTCTAAAGGGTATGTAAGTCTTGTGCTGACAAGTATGAATTCATAATAAAAGAATCTAAAACATATATACTCACACATATATTCAGTCTGTACATACCATACCCTTTGTCCTAGGTATATACTCAGTATACCCATGAAATTTAAAACTATTTTCTTGAATAAAAGGAATTTCATACATGACTTGCTTTCAAATATTTCTCTTAAAAAACTATTAGAAAGTTATCAACTCATCAATAATAAATGACTTTTAACTATAAGGAAATCATAACTATAAGATTCCATATACTAATAGAATAAGCACGAGAAACTTAAAAAGTACTACTAAATCTGCACTACTACTTTTTAAGTATGTACTATTACAGGTCTTTCCTTCTAAAACACATTGATATAAAATTACTTTCCAATTAAGTCACCACAAACTCAAAATTAAACTCATTAATCTGAAATCAAAACCATGTAAGTTTATCGGAGCTTATTGAAACATTTGCAAATTTGCTGTAAAAAAATGGATTTGGAAACATTTTCAGCAACATAAAAAGAGAAATCAGGTCTGTCCTTTTATTTTTGGTGACTTCCATTACTCTCCATCCCTGCCTCTGATCACTTTTCTCTCCAAGGAATTAACTAAGGTCCTTTCTGTTTAAGTTAAGTCTTCGAATTTTGAGAAACATTAATATTCCATCCTCTGCAAAAAAAATAAGAATGAAATATCTTTCTATTTTTCTTATCCCTTCCTAAAATTAGTGCAGTATTGTTTGTTTAAAATGTTTTATCCTGCCCTGGCTGGTAGCACAGTGGATAAGGTGCCGGCCTGCGAACCCAAGGGTCACAGGTTCGATTCCCCAGCCAGGGCACAAAACAAGGTTGCAAACCAGGTCTCCAGTCAGGTCTGTGGCTGGAGGCAGGTGAAAAGCAACCATACATTGATGTCTCTCTCCCTCTCTGCCTGTCTCTCTTCCCTTCTTTCTAAAAATAATGAAATAAAATCTTTTAAAAAATAAAATAAATAAAATAAAATGTTTTATCCTAATAGTCCTTATAAGAGTAACTAAAATGGAAGGGGTAGAAAAATTAATAATGACTATGTTTGAGGAGGTGGGAAAAGAGATGTTCCCGATTGCTATAAACTTGTAGCACCTTTGTAAAAGAGATTTAGCAATAGAGATCAGACTTTAATACATATAGATCTTTTATTTAGTAATTTTATGTCAGAGCAATTCATGGCAAAGCAATTGCACAAAAACAATGGAAGAATGGTAAAGAATATCTATATTTTTTAGCATAATCGATAATAGCAAATTTTTTTTTTAATCTATAAGCGTCCATCAACATGGGCATGATTTTAAAGTTATGGTATGCTTCTCTCTTGTGTACTATAATACAACTGTTCTAGAGAAAAGTCATCAGGTCTGTCATGAAAAGATAGATTGGAAAAAGTTAAGTTGCATCTAGAGTAATTCCACTTTTTTTGTGTGATACACACATACAAATATATATGTAGGCAGAAAGAGAGGGAAAGACAAGAGATCTAGAATGATGCCCCAAAACCCGTGAGGTGCTAGCAGTACAGGGTGAGAAAGAAAACACTGTATTTTACTTCACACATTTATCTACAGTTGAAAGTTTTTCAATGATTGCAGAGAACAAACCAATCATATATCATAACCAGCAAGCAAGCAGCACCCTATCTGATCTCAACTGTAAGCATCTCACCTTCCCAGCCCCCTTATTATCTATCTGTCTTGCACTCCTGAGGGCAAGAATGCCAATTCCAATCATTTTTGGCCCCATTAGGATTTATAATCCACTGATTTTTACCTTGCCCCTTCTTGATGGCCCCCTCATTCCTTTCTTCCCTCCTTTCCAGCTTAAATTCATCATTTACTGTTATGATCATTCCCCTGCCCCCTCCCACTTCAGAAAACCTCAGCCTGGTGTATAGCCAACCCTCTCTGCCCTCTCTGCCCTCTCTGCCTCCATTCATGCTGCTTGTGAACACTGCCATGGACACAATGCCAACTTCACTTTAAATTCACTCAGATATTTTCTGCGGCCCAGTGGTTACATTGTTATTTCTCTGGTCCATTCTTCTACCACACTTACATGACTAGTTCACTCCTTCAAGTCCTCGATGTTTCCCTTCCTGTCCCCACCATTGGTAGCCGATTTCTATTCCTCTAAGGAAATGAGAACAACGAGCAGAGAACTTCTACCACCACACCTCCTACCAAATGGTATGTGTCCACATGCTTGGCTTTTGCTCCTGCTGGATGAGCCTGTCTGTGCTCCAATCTAAGCATCCTCACCTCCCAACTGATGAGTTAGGTTCCGTCTCTCATCCTGTCTGCTCGAGGATACCACTGCAGTAATTCTCCAGCTTTCTCTTCTGCACCATCCATTTCTCCCTCTTTACTGGATAGTTCTGTTAGCATACAAATCTGATGGAATTTCTCCCATCTTAAAACGAACTAAAACAAAAAACCCTGCACCACCCAGGCTCTTCTGACAGCTATTTCTCAACTTCCCTTAATGGTAAAACTACTTTTAAAAACTGCCTAAATTTGCCGTCTCCAATTACTCCCTTCTTTCTCTTGAATCCATTCCACGAAGCCAAACCCAGTGTCAGTTCTTCCTCTGCAGCGTTTGACAGCTGATCATTTTCTTCCTCCTTGAAACACTCCCCTGGGCTTCCAGAATACTCCTCCTATCAGCTCTCTGCCTACCTCACTGCTAACCTCACAGCTATCCTCTCAGTCTCTTACTGGCTCCTGTTTATCTCAGTTCAGCTTTGGTGTGGTCAGTCCTTAAACTTACAGTAGGCTTTGTTTATACTCACACCTAAGTGACCTCATCTCATCTCGCTGCTTAAAATAGTATGATATGATGGTGGCACCCTAATCTACTCCTTCAGTTTGTGGTAATCTCCTGATTCCAGATTCATATATTCAGCTGCCTGCTGGACATTTCCAGTTGGACGTCTATCAAGTATCGTAAGCTTAACATGACTATAAATAAACTTCTCACCTCCCCTACCCCAAATCTCTCTTCCCACAGTGTGCCCCATCTCAGTAAATGGTATCCACACTTCCACAGTCCTTGGCTAAACTACTGGGCAGTCTTTCCCTTCATGCTGTGTGTGGCTTAGCCATCTTCCCTCCCTCTCCCAGGGCAGTAGAGGAGATCCCCTGATATGTAAAGCGGAAGGTATCTGGATCCTGGCAGGGGTGGTGAGCCGGGAATTAAACTGTAACCAAACCAAGGGGCCTGGAATCTATACAAACATCAGTTTCTACAAGTCTTGGATTGAGAAGCCAGCCATCTCGCAAACTGACTTTTATCCTACCCTCAGTCTGGGCTTTTCTGGGCACCTCCTCCCTGTTATGCTTCTAGTGCTCATTTTTCTGGAGCCACCCTCATTGGCTGAGGTCAGTATGGCCATGGTGAAATGGCAACTAAGAACAGGGGAGAAGAGAAAATTCTAGAGGTTGAGGATTTTGAAGGTTCAGCAAGGCAGATGCAGCTCTGCTACCTCTAAGCATGAGTCCCTGTTAGTCTAATCTGCTTCTTGCCTTTTTTCCCCGGAGTCAATCTGGAAAACAATTGTCCCCAGGATGAATAAAGTTTGGTTTATTCTATTATTTCTCATATTCATTCTTTTCATGAAACTAGAAACAGACAGGGAAATACAGAAGCACAGAATCCTAGGGCTGAAAGGGATCTGGAAATCACTTGGCCCAAGCAAATCCCCACATTCTATGGATAAGGAGCTAGGTTCCTGGTAGGTTAGTTTGCCCTTGGCTGAATTCAAGATGAAAGCCATCCAATCTGGGATGAACTCCATTCTGAAGGAAAAGCAAGAAATCAGAAGATCAGAAGGTTTTAATGAAGCTCACCAGGCGAGAGGAGACTCAGGCAGGGTATTAGATAACTACTGCTAAAAGCAACAAACATGTACTATCTCACGTTTCTATGGGTCAATAATCAAATAGTTCTGGCCCAGGGTCTTTCAAAAGGCTGCTATTGTTAACCAGCCCCAGCTTGCAGTCAGCTCAAAGCTCATCTGGAACAGAATCTGCCTCCAAGCTCATTCACGCATCTGTGGCAAACAGGACTCTTAAGGATCAGTGAACCTCTAGGCTCCATCACATGGCCTCTCTGCAGGGCTGCCTCTCCTGGCATCTGGCTTCCCCTGAGTAAGTGGTCTGAGATAAAGTGAGAGAAAAACCCAAGATGGAAGCCACAGGCTTTCATAACCTAATCTCAAAACTGATAGCCCATTACTTCTGCTATATCATGTTCTTTACAAGTGAATTAACAAGGTGGAATATCAAGGTGAAGATCATTTCCCAATGATCTTAAAGACTGCCTTCCCTAGATGGTGGAAGGGAAGGGCTGGATTAAGAAACTGGGAGAGGAGCCAAAACTGACTGTACTGAGTAGTTGTGGGTTAAATAGAGGCATGAGGGAGTTTAAATAGACATAGGCAGGGAAGAATGCGCCTTCTGAGTCTCCCATTAACCCCACCCACTGAAAGTACTTCATTGGTATGCTCAGAGATGTCTTGGAGTTAGAGATGATGTTTGTTAAAGAGATTTCCAGCTTGCATTGTCCTGTAACCAGAGAGTAGTCTAAGGACAAGTTTCAAGTAAGAAATGTATGACTGCCTGCTTTATCCTATCCTTTTCCTGGTCCTCTGGTATACAGAGTGATTAAATACACGGCATGTGACACTGGCCAATGCCAGGATAATTTGTGGATTCATAAGATGCTGATTAAAATAATAACAGCATGCTCTATATCACCTAACAATAGTAAAAAATAATTGGGAGGAGTTTGGGAAAGGCAGGCGATGGAATAAACAAAAGCAAAGTGAACATCATTTGCTCAAATTTCATTAAATACTACTAAAATCATTGTTTAAAAATAAAAATTTTAATTAACACTACAAGGGTAAAATAATTACATAAAAATAAGTAAATTCAATCTAGGCCATTAAAAAGCTTTTCACACAAATGAAGAAAATAGGAAGAACAATGAAAAAACATTAATTCTCCCAAGTGCAAATATTATGCAAAGTATAAGCAGGATTCAAAGAATGTTGTACAGTTTATTTCAAAGGGGCACTGCTCACATTAATAAGTTTTCATTAGGATGTTTTTAGATGGCAACATGACAGAATTGAAAGCAAAGTATAACTAATGCTTTGGAAAAGCTTCAGCAAAAGAAAAGATAAACTCATTAAACATGGGACCTGGAATAAGTAAGAAAAAGGTAATAGAATATGAGAGAAGATGGATCACATCTTCTAATACAGCCCCAAAAATCCAACAAAGAGATAAAGAAGTTTTCAGAATCATAAAATAAAAGAGTTGAAAGGCACCTTACCAGTTTCTAACAACATAATTCTCAACTCGAGGTAGAAGTTTGCTTGCTCAACATGAGGTCCCAAGGAAACTCATGTTTCCAAGCCCAAACATTGTTGACCGAGAACGAGTCACCTCATGTTTGCACTTGCATTAGTTTATACAATTTTTAAGACTAAGAATAATATAGGATTTTGTAAGTTTTCTTAATTGTGTTTGATCATGGTTACTTTAAAGTATTTTTTTTCTAGGCATTCGGGTTTTATCACAATTTTAGTATTGCAAAATCTTCAAATATGCTGCATCACTATGGTGAAGAATTTTCAACTAATTATATGCAGACACTTTTTCTGATTTTCCAAGTGACACTGCAGTATATAGCAGTGATGTGGAAAACGACAGTCTGTCAGAAGATAGTCATGAATGTGATATTACACCACCAAAATGGCAAAAAAGAAATGTGATAGAATCTGATAGTGAAAGTGATTTTGGAGAAGAATGGACAGGAAATTACACCAACCTTGAAAGATTATACAAATATTTCTGGTGTAAATGTTGATCTACAGGGTATCAGTGAAGTGACAGATTCACTTTCTGATACTCATTTTTTTTAATTTAATTGCTTTTCAAACCAATTTACACCACTTTCAAATGAAAAAACTTTATGAAACATCTACTGAAACTTCACCATGGGCACAAGTTAACACTAGTAACATGAAGAAGTTTCTCAGTTTATTGATATTGATGAAACAAAAAAATCACACTGGAGAGACTACTGGTCAATGAACCCTTTGCTTGAAAAACCCATATTTCCTAAAACATGATCAGAATGAAGTTCACGCAATCCTTCCTTTTTTTCATCTTAGTGATAATTTACAAGCTACATCTAATGAAGACAGACTTTACAAAATTAGGTTTCTTTTGGATTACTTTATTCCAAATTTCAGTCTTTCTCTAGACCTAAACAGGAGCTAGCCCTAGATGAAGCAATGATACCATATGGAGGGCATATCAAAACATATAATCCGGCAAAGACAACAAAATATGGAAGTTTAGTGAGAATGTTTTGTGAAAGTGAGACTGGCTACATTTGCAATTTCCAAATCTATTCAGGTGAAGGCAAAAAGCTACAAGAAACTATATTCTCCATCTCAAAGCCTTATCTTTATTCTTGGCATCATGTTACCAGGATAATTACTCTAACAGCATGTCTACTCCTGAAATATTATTGGAAAAGAAAATACTGGTCTATGGTACTATAAGGGAGAACTGTGGCTTGCCAAAAGAACTAAAGGAAAAATCAAAGAATCTTCAGAGAGGGGAAATGATGTTTTTATGGAAAGGACACATGAAAAAAGACAAAAGATTAGTTAGTGCCTAAGATCTCAGTTATACACAATGCTTCTATGAAATCCACTGGAAAGTGAAAAAGGAAGTCTACAGGTGACATGGTTAAACCCACGTGCATACCAGATTACAACAAATTGAAGAAAGGGATGGATCGAGCAGACCCGTATTTGGCGAACTGCAATATCTTACAAAAAAATTTTAAATGGTATAAAAAAGTATCATTCTTTATTTAATGCATTCAAAATTTACTCTAACTACAATTTATAAAATGAAATAAGATACAAACAATTTCTACTTGAAGTTGCTAGGGAACAGATAACCGATGATTCATTGGATGTAGCACAGAATGTGGCACTTCTTATGGTACCTCTAAGAGGGCTCCTTACAAAGATTCACCTTTCAGGCTTTCAGGAAAACTAAAAGACCACACTTAGAGAAAGTAGTCACTGGCATAAAGAAGAATCCCACTAGAACATGTAGAGTATGCTCTTCAAAAGCAAAGCACAGTGAAACTAGATATATTTGCAAAACCTGTTGTGTAATATTGCACATCAGTGAATGCTATACAGTTTATTATACCAAAAACATTATTAAAAATTATATAGAAGCCCTGGCTGGTAGCACAGTGGATAGGCGCTGGCCTGCAAACCCAAAGGTTGCTGGTTCAATTCCCCAGCCAGGCCACATAACCAGGTTGCAAGTCAGGTCTCCAGCCAGGTTTGTGGCTGGAGGCAGGTGAAAAGCGACCATATATTCATGTTTCTCTCCCTCTCTCCCTTCCCCTCTCTCTGGAAATAACAAAATTTTTTAAAAAATTATATAGAAGATACATATAAAGTTTCATTTCAATACATTACATATAAATCAAGTATATTGGAGTTTAGATTGTTTCATTTTCATATTCAATTATGAAAAAATAGCCGATGATATGGGATAGCTTTTGTATAAAATTGCCGATCAGCCCTGGCTGGTGGCACAGTGGATAAGGCACCTGCCTGTGAACCAAAATGTCGCTGGTTCCATTCCCCAGCCAGGACACATGACCGGGTTGCAAGCCAGGTCTCCAGCCAGGTCTGTAGCTGGAGGCAGGTGAAAGGCAACCATACATTGATGTCTCTCTCCCTCTCTGCCTCTCTCCCTTCCCCTCTCTCTAGAAATAATAAATAAGATCTTAAAAAAAATTGTCAATCAACAATGTGTTAACAGACCTTTCACTTCTTAATACAGCAGACAGACTGGAAAACTATCTATATATCTATCTATCTATCTATCTTAGCTGTGAGGAATGGGAGAATGGAAACTATCTTCACTACACAGCATTTTCTCACCCCTTGCCCACCAGAATCATCTAAAATTGAAATTTAACAAATAAAAAAATATATATAATGGGGGAGGATAAGTGAGATAGTTATCTGTAGAAAGAAACCCCTAAAATTCAGTTAATATATGCTTTCTGTATTTTAGAAATAAGCTAAACTTAGAGATTTAGGTATAATCTCAAAGCAATATACCAGGGATAAGAACATATCTGAGAAAGCTTAAATCTAATCAACAATATTATACACTGATTGACTAAAAACCACATTAGGAAGGGGAATGGTCAGCATGGAATCAATAAAGCAAAATCCAGATAGCTGAGTGTGTTCATCAGACCCTAGGTTGTTAAGGGAGAAAGACCCTGAGTATGATGAATATAAACTTCACATTTATTTCGAAATACATATCCTGTTAGGGAGAAATGCTTTTTCATCTTATTTTCATAAATAAGGAATATATCATCCTAGTAAGTGAAATGCTTGAGAAGATTAACCACTTCCATTTGTCCTGATCTAAAGCTTCTTTAAACCACCACCCACTTACTAATTTGGATTTCCTACTCATATAAAGAAAGTGTGCCCTGGTTGGGAAAAATGAAAACTCTAAATAACAAAAATGAATAGCCCTCACTGCAAATAAACATTCTGGTTCATGCACAAATCTATTAAAATTTAGTAAGTCAGTCTCTTGAATTTGATCTATTCTAGGCACTCTAACAATAAGCTAAAAGGCTAACAGCTCAGACTGAGATAACGTTTGAGCCAAGTCACGTTGCCTGTGAAAGACCTTCCTAAATGGATTCTCTGGGTGACATGCACCTTTATCTCATCTCTAATTGTGGCAAAACTTACATTTTCTTTATACCTCCTCTGCATTAGTTGCCATGCTGGACAATTTAAATATCTTAGTTAGTCCTAACATTTCAAGAAGGTATCATTTATCCCATTTTTACAAATGAAAGTACACACACATACACATAAAACAACCAAGGCTCATCGAGGTTAAGTAAGTTGCCTAAGATCACATAGCTAATGTCTAATTAAACAGATTTATCCAGGACTGTCTTGACTCAAAAAGATTTGGCTCTTTCCACTATACCACATTACTTCCATTCATTGTTAGAAAGCAAGGTTTTTCCTTACACTATGACAAAATAACATCTTTGGTTCCAGTTATTTATACCTCTTATTACACTCCTAGTCTCCATCTGTAATGATTTGGGTGCACACAGTTTTACTTTTTCTACTGAAGAGGTAAGAATCACCTTGAGAAGAAAACTGCTGCCCTATTCACCTTCTTGATCTTCAAGCATCCAGTACTGTATTGCAAACAGTATCAAATTTTATTTTCTAAATACCAAAATGAGAGCTATGGACCATAGACAGCCAGCTGTCAAAACCATAAGGAAGAATTCCTTGAGTATGAAAGAAATAAACACTAAACATAAAAAGGGAATTTTTTTCCTCCCATTATCAAAAGAACAAGACCTTTCTTTAAAGGGGGATTGGTCAATGGGCAAAAGGGCCCTCCCTGGGCAAGGTGGACAGAGCTCAGAGCAAGATCAGTCCCAGTAGAGAAGGTGAATGCAGGGAAGGGAAACGACAGACTGGCCAATAATGCAATGAGCTGGGAAGACGAAGAACATTATCTCTAAAAGGTTATGCAAGGCATTTTGGTTAGTGGAACTAACAGGTGGACTAAAAGATGTCCAAGTTTAAGAACTAAAACCAGACTGGATCTATAAATACAAAGCATAGGTGTTTATTACCGCAAGGTGACAGAACAGGCAAAAGCCAGGGCCTGCTACATATGTGCTGAAGAAATCAATTATTCCTTAGAACAATATTTTATAAGGCAATTTAATCACTTTCCATATAACAGATTAATCTGATGGGTTGAATTAAAAAAAAAGAATGAAATTCATTTGCTCTTCCTGGAAACACAGATAAAAAACTACAAAACTTGCAAAACTACTATTGTTCCTGTTTTATTTTCAAGGTGCTCAAGAGAAGACTGCATCCTTGAAGTAGCATCCTTGCTTTACAACAGTGGTTCTCAACCAGGGCACATTTGGCAATGTCTAGAGACATTTTTGTTTGTCACATCTGGGGGTGGGTGGTAATCCTGGTATTTAGTAGATAAAGGCCAGAGATGCTGCTTAACATCCTACAATGCACAGGACAACCTCCCACAACAATCAATCATCTGATCCAAAATGTCAATAATGCTAAGATGGAAAAACCCTGGTCTATAGGCACTGTCAATCAACTGAAGCTACCACTAGGATATCCTGTTTGCCCAGAATTAAG
The DNA here is from genome assembly GCA_004026585.1 of Noctilio leporinus. Classification (NCBI taxonomy): domain Eukaryota; kingdom Metazoa; phylum Chordata; class Mammalia; order Chiroptera; family Noctilionidae; genus Noctilio; species Noctilio leporinus. The sequence continues at coordinate 556,491 of PVIW01000001.1, read as the reverse complement.
TTAATACTTAACACTAGCAGAGAAATACAAGTAGCCTATGATTTCACTCATATGTGGGATCTAATGAACAAAATAGGAACAGACACATTGATAGAAGGGTTGCAAGGCTGGGTGAAAAGGGGGAAGGGATTAAGAGAACAAACAAACAACAAAAACCCTTATAGACAGACAACAGTATGGTAATCACCAGAGGGAAAAAGGGGTGGGAACAGGCAGAGATGTAGTGGGGATAAATGGTGGCTGAAGTAGTCTTGACTTGGAGTAGCGAACACATAATATATAGACTATTGATTATAAAATTATACAACTGAAAGCTATAATTTTATTAACCAGTGTTACCTCAGTGAATAAATAAAAATAAAACTGGAATACTAATTCAACAATGACAAAAACAGCATCTACTATTTATTATTGCATGCTTAAACAAGCCAAATCCAAGCTTAGTACTTGCCCTAAATTTCATTTAATTCTTACAAAAATCTTGTGTGGTATCATCATTCCCATTTTACAAAGATGGAAAGGTTGTAACTTAGCCACAGCCACATGGCAAGTACAAAAGCTCTTACCACCAACACCGTATTGCCACTTCCCAAAGCAGCAATTATTGTGTACAGCATAGGTATTTACAGATAACTTGACTGATAACAGGGTAATGATCTGAGAACAAAAAAATCTAAGACCTGGAGAGAGAGGATGAGGCAGGGAGCTATAAGAGCTATCTTCAGGAAAATCTACGGAAAGGCCATTAAGTACCTGCTCTTGCTTCCAACAACTTGGTACATCCTCATCTTAGAAGCAGCAAGGGAGCAGGAAGCTGGCCGGCCCAACAAGATTCATGATTGTAAAACCAAAAACAAGAAAATATTGACAGAGGAATAATGGAGACAATAACAAAAATAAAGATAAATAAGTAAATAAGCAACGTGTAATCTAATGTTATAACTATAAAGAATCTTTGAGATGAACTAATTTTAATTCCTTCATGTTACAATACCATAGTAAAACCCAGGCCTTGGAGGAAAGGCAACCTGCTGAAGGTCACACAGCCATCCCCATGAAAATGACAGAGGAGCACTACGGGCTGAAAACCACAGATTTCTCCAATATGATAAAGTATGCTAGCTTAGACTTAGAAAGGGCTCATAGGTTTCAACTCTTTTTAAAAATGGACATTTTCTTACATAACTCATGGCATTATCATACCTATCAAGATTAACAATAATTCCTTCATACCATCTAATACCCAATTCATTATCAAATTTCCTCACTTGTCTCAGAATGTCTGTTAGAGTTGGTTATATCATGATCCAAACAAGGGACACACACACATTTGCCTCTTAAGTCTCTTTTTATCTAGAGGAGCTTCCCTCCCTTTTTACCTGCATTTCATTGACTTACTATAGAAACCAGGTCAGTCATTTTATGAAATAAATCACATTCTGTATTTGATTGTTAACTTGCTGTGCCGTAATTCAACTTAGTTCTTACCTCTATATTTGCTGCATGTAGCAGAAACTTGATAAAGTTGGGTTTTACCTTTTTTGACAAGAATACTTCATCAGATATTGCTTCATACTATGTCAAATCAGGAGGCACATGTCTACTTATCCTACTTTTCATGAAGACTGACCACAGGGTTCAAATGGTAACACACTGAGTAATTCATCAACCTTCCATCTAACGCTTTCAGCTACTGATAACCATCCTGTCAATCAATCTAATGAGGGGCTGCAAGTGATGATTTTCAAATTCTATCAGACCGACCACATTTATTAGCTGGGATTTCTCTTCAACTAAACAATTTTGTTACTCTTAACTATAGTTTGGACAAGAAAAACAAGATAACTATTTAATTTTTTCCTTTTACTTTCAATTTCAGAGTAAGGAACTGATGTCTTAGTTACTTGCAATAAAGTTTATTTTTGACTAAATTGGAACCAAAACCAAAAATAACTTTTATTAAACAGTTAAACAAAAGGAAAAAGAAGAGTCTATGAACAATCCAACTAACATGTAAAGAGTATGGATCAGTGACCAGATTTATTCAGGGATATAAAAGCCCAAAGTTCAAGGATAAGCACAGACCCTCAGAGGAAAAGGAGAACCTGGAAAATTTTTTCCCTTTGATAAATCAATAGGAAGATCTGTCCAGAGCTGTGATGTCTTTGCAAAATGACTACCTTTACTCCAAACATGACTTGAAGGCAAATCACAGACTGAGGTCTTACTTTTTAAAAAACTTAACTTGAATGAAGGTATAAACCAAACACACAAAAATAGATTGCTTAAAAGGAGAACCATTTAAAAAATGTATGAAAGAACTATCACAAATGTAATAGTAGTAGATTCTCATTCACATCAAGCTGACACACATGAAGACGATGAGTCTGAAAAATATAAATTAGGTAAAAATTCATAGTTGTAGCAGTCAATAAAAAGTAAATGAGTCTACAGATTTTAGATGAATAGATAAAAATATATGGTACATTTACACAACAGAATACTATGTGGCTATACAAAAGAAGGAACTTACCCTTTGTGAGAGCATGGATGGACCTGGAGAGTATTATGCTAAGCAAAAGAAGCCAGTCAGAGAAAGATAAATACCACATGATTTCACTCAGATGTGGAACCTAATGAACAAAATAAACTGACAAACATAAGAAAACCAGAGGCATGGACACATGTAACTGACAGATCTCAAAGTGAAGGGGAGTGAGTGTCCTGGAGGAGATTAGCCAAAGAACATATACGCATAATGGCCCTCGGACACAGACAACAAAGTGATGAAGGCAAGAGCTGGAGAACTGGGTGGAGGAGGGCAAAGTGAGGGAACAGGGGACATCTGTAAAAGTTTCAACAATAAAAAAAGTAAACAGAGAAATTATTTTTTCAAGTATTCACTTCTAAAATCTTTAAAAATGTATTTAAAGAGGCAAACACCTCACTTTACTGAGCTACAGAAAATCTGACCTCTGCCCACCGCAGTCCCTGCTGCTTTGCTGACCATATTTCTGCATCCTCCCATTCCCCACTTCCTGTGTAAGGGCACTTACTCCAAAGACAAGTTAGTCCACAGGCACAAACCTATACCTTTACAGCTTTGGTCTCCAACCATAGTCATCAGGTCTGTCCTGTGATACCTCCAGATGTCCTTTGTTCCTGTCCTCATTCCTGTCCCATCGACACTTACATTACTCCGCTGCGGGTGCCGTAACAAAGCACCAAGCAGGTTGCTTAAGTGACTAAAACGTGTTTTCACGGTTGCAGAGTTAAGAGGTCTGAGATCAAGGTATCAGAGGGCTAGTTCCTCCTGAGGAACATGAGAAAATAATCTATTTCAGGCTTACTCAGTTTGTGGATGGCCAATTTTTGCCTCTGTATGAGTCTACATCCAAATGTCCTCTTTTTGTAAGGACATTGATGCTAGAGTAAGGCCCTCCCCTAACAACCTCATTTTACTTTAATTATCCCTTTAAAAGTAATCTCCAAAGATGGTCACATTCTGAGGTACTGGGGATTAGAACTTCAACATATGAAATTGGGGGGACGACACATTTCAGCCCATAACAGTATCTTTAAAATAATCTTTGTTTAAACTGGCTTCAGTGTGTCTCTGTTGCTTGTCACTGAATAAACCTGGCCAAAACAGCTACATTTTCTGGGCTTCTATTAGTTTTTAATTATTCACGTATGTATATTTTTCAAACCTCTCAATGTTTTAAGCTACATGAGAACAATAATATGCTTTAAAAGGTCACTAAATTCTGCCTCCACAGACCTAGCACTGTTGAAACAACTGGTACAGAAAACATACAAGGTACAGAGAAGGATCCTGTGGCAGGTGCTGTGCTGTGCCACCCAGGTTCTCCTTCTCCCCCCAACCGGGTGTGTTGGCTGCTGACAGTTCACAGCCAGCCTGATTCCAAGAACTGCCAAAAGAGCCTCCTTACTCAAGGTAATGCCCCCTCCTTGGAGGCAGCTTGCATCCAACCAAGTAGCCAAGTGCCCAGCCTTCCTGTCTGGGTTCAGGACGTCTTTGAAGGGCCACCCCAGCTTCAGAGGAACTTGTGGGACTGGCTGAGGCCTCTACAGCAAATGCACTCCAGTTTGACTCTCCCTCCTCCAATCCTACTTACAACCCACTTTGAGGTGCTGATCCTGATTCACTACCCAATAAACGTCTTGCACACAAATCTCTCTGCCTTAAAGTCCATTTCTCAGAAAATCTGGTGTGTGGTATATTCCACCATTAACACTGCAAGGAAGATGAAAACAAAAAATAAGGAAAAATTAGCCAGGTGCTAAGTTGATTTCCTCTTATCCTTTTCTTGCTTTTGAAGAATTCTGTCCATCTTCCATTTCCTTGCTACAGAAGAGGGTCCTGTTCCTTCCCTTCCCGCGCCCTCCAGCTTCCGGCGGGGCCGGCTCCGGCAACCACCCCTCCCCCACCCGGCAGGCAGCCTATGCTTCCTGCCTCCCTCTCTCGCGCCTCCCCACGGCCCCACCGCGGTGGTTCTCCAGTGTGGTCCTTTCGGTACCTGGCCCTGAGCGAAAATCGAAGGCGAGAAAGGGGTGAAATATCGGAATCCAGTCAGGAGGAGGAGGTCTGCCTCTACCGGAGCCTGAGTCTACCAAGCAGGAAGCACTAATTCTAAGGACAGGGACATGGGCCCTTCTGGCTGTGTCTTCCTGCTGTCCCTTTTGCTGGGTGAGCCTGAGGTGGGCTGGGGAGAGTAGGGGAGGTTATCTGGTTCAAGAAATTACCATTTAGAATAAGATGACACTTCACCCAAGGGATCTGACTTAGAACAGTGTGCCCTGAGAAAGTTCTGAGAGGATACTATATGACAGGCACCTTTCCAAGTATCTTAGATACAGTAGTAAACAAAACAAAGATCCCTGCCTTTGTGGGGCTTACAGTGCACATATTGAATAAGTAAATTACATAGCACATTAGAAAGTAAATAATCACTGTCAGAGAAAAGAGGTATCTAGAATGCAGGAACAAGGGGCAAGGTGTAATTGTAAATAGGGTAAGCAAGGAAAGTTTCATTACAAGGGAATCTTTTGAGCCAAGACTTGAAGCAGATGAGTAATTTGGGTAAGAGGATCTAGGAAAAGAGAATCTCAAGCAGAGGGAACTTGAAGTACAAATATTGTTCAGTGGTTTCAGGAATAAGCTTGTTCATTTACTTTTCTGGCCACTGGTGATTTAAAAGCAGGGTAGGCAGGCTAAAGGGTAGACAAAAGATAACAGATGGCAAAAAGGAAAGGTACACAAATACTGCAAAAATGCCAATTCAGGTAAAGAAAATAGGACTAAAGTAAATAGCTTATAAACCTCGAAAACATCTGAACGCATTATTGTATTTACATCTTGATATTCCTGATGACAACCTTGAAATCACCAAGTAAAAATTAAATGATGTTTTTTGAATTCTGCTAAAGAAGGCAGGTAAGTATTTAATAATTATCAAGATTTCCCACTAATGGGTAAACATTTATAAAATTTTTGGCTTTAATACCAGTCTGAGGAATTTAAATATATAGAAAGCCTCTCTGTTCAAGGAATGTAGATATTGTGTTCCACATATTAACGGTCTGGTGTGTCTGTTTAGGGTGTTGCTCATGCTCTTCCTCCAAAAAGAAAGAACTGCAGGCAGGTAAGTGGTCTCTATATGGGCCAAAAACTGCTGGGTTTGAAGCTGGAATTAGGATGATGTATGTAGCTAGGGAGGAAACAGGTCCTAGGAATGGGATTGGGGTGGATAATGAGAAAATGGGGACAAAAGGACACTCAGGCCCACATTTCCTTCTCTCCTTTTTCTCTAGTGTGTGGACGACCTGTATACTCAGGCCGTATTGCAGGTGGCCAGGATGCTGTTGCGGGGCGCTGGCCTTGGCAGGCCAGCCTGTACTTTGGCCTGACTCAGGTCTGTGGAGGTTGCCTAATCAGCGACAGGTGGATCCTAACAGCAGCAAACTGTGTACAAATGTGAGTTCTAGCTAATGGCTAGCATACAGATAGAGTCTCAGAAAATATTTGAATGATTTCCTGAAGGAACCAACAGACAAGTGAAAGCGTTAAGATGGGTAAGCAGAAACCCTAGGTCACCTTGGACTAGGAACACGACACAGAAGTATAAAGAGAACAGGCACTATATTAGAAACTTTTCTTTTTGCCAAATTACTTCCTAAACAGCAGTCAGGGAGTTTTGTCTTAAGCTTTTTGGGGATCGTAAACTCACGATCTCAGCTTTCTCTCAGAACCGCTATGAGAGAAGCAAGGTGCCACGTAGTGAGTAGCCTAGGGAGAGGCCCGTGTAAAACCCATGTTTTTGGCCAATAGCTAGTGAAGCCGCGAAGCCTACCAGCATTAAGTGAGTCTGGAAATGTCCTCCTTGGGTGGAACCTCGAGACGACTGCAGCCCACCTGACTGCAGCCTCCTGAAAGACCCTGAGCCAAAGGCACCCAGCTAAGTCACACCTGTTTCCTGGCCCACAGAAACTGTGAGATAAGTGTATATTTTAAGCCTCTAAGCTTGTGTGGTAATCTGTTATTCAACAACAGATAACTAATATATACAGAAATCAAAACAACAGGACTTTTCAATAACAACACTGAAAGCTCAAAGAAAATAAATAACTTTAAAATAATGAGAGAAAACTATTTCCAACTTAGAATTCTACCCATATACAAACTATTGAATAAGTGTGGGACTGAAATAAGACTTTTTCCAATATACGGAACAGCAAAAATGTTACCTCTCGTGCACATTTTCTCAGGAAACCATGGGAAAATGTGCTTCAACAAAATAAAGGGGGAAAAAAGGGGAAACGTGGGATCCAGAAAAAAGACAATACAACATAAAAGAGAATCCCAGGAAAATGATAAGAAAACTGCCAAAATTGGAATTGGAGCAAGAGAGCAGATGGCTGAAAAAACAGTAATGATAGAATGTCTGATGATTTTAACATATTGAGAGATTAACAGTTCTGGCAGTTTTGGGGGATGAATGGTGACTTAATGATAGGTAATTAGAAAACAATACAAAGAAGTGAAACCCCATTATTAACTCCAGGACAAGCAAAAATTTTTAGAAGAAATGTATTTAACAGGACCCAATATGGTCCAGTAGTGAGTACTGTTTATATAATCACAATCACATAAAGTATTAATCTAACAAAAAGTTATAATACTTGGTTAGGAGGATGGAGAAAAGTAAGTGGGAGGTTGGCAGTGATAATTGGCTCCACCCTCATCTTTCACAATAGGAATATAGTATTCTAAAAAAAATGAATAGCAATAAATAAATTTCTTGAAAATACCAAGGAAAATGCTAAAAGACATAGCTAAGGGTTGAAAGTGATTGACTTTAGTTAAGTGTGAATTGAGGACAGTAGGGCAGAGAACTATTTATTCATTTTAATTACATCTCATCAAGCTACTTGACATTTTAAACAGTTATAACTTTAGTGATTTCACTTCACTTTAATTTTTATTCAAAAATAAAGCTCCAGTGCTCAGAAATCAAAACTGGCAATAAAAAAGACCAATGAGTATTAAGCATACAGGTGATGGGGGTGGTGAACAAGAGAACCAGGGAGAAAATGCAGGACTCAAGGCTGGCCATAAGTATATGTTTTTATGGTTGAGAAGATCACAGAAACAGTAAACAACAATAAAAAATAGTAGTTAGGAGGGAAAAAGCAGACGAAACCACCCTAGCCCAAGTTGGAAGCAGCCTGGTTAATTCCCAGTTCGTTACCCTCCTTTCTTACAGAGCCTGTACTGTTTGCTACAGCCAGGCAGCTTGTTCTGACCTAACTGTAACAGATACGCCCCCCTTTCTCTTCCCCTAGGACCTGGATTCCTTGGTTTTATACTGTCTCATTGGGATCACTTAAAGTAAGCGATCCAAAGAATGCTAAGAATCATCATGTATCCCACATCATTTTCTATCCCAAATCCAAAGATATAACTGCAGACATCGCCTTATTGAAACTGGTCGCTAAAATTACCTTCACTTCTTCCATCCTGCCCATCTGTCTGCCCAATATCACAAAGCAGCTGAAAATTCCTGGCACTTGCTGGATTACTGGATGGGGAAAAGTTCAGGAAAAGGAAGGTGAGACTGTGTAGAGAAAGGGGTTGTTTTATATGTCACCCTCTTAATACCCATCCACACCAGAATGTTCAGATTCTAGACACATCATTCACTACTAAGGCAAATATTTTTCAACAAAACCAGATCAACCTATTGATATTATACATAAGTCTTCAAATAAAATGTCCCTTTTTGACACTTACATATTTACTTACTCTTATATCCTGACTATAGAGTCTAGCTGTAACTGCAAGAGTAGGTACTAACAATTTAAACACATAATTACCTCTCTGAAACAGAGATTAACAAAGTTGATTTAATGTTTGGAGAGAGTGTATTATTTTTATTTTTAATGTTTTAAAAGTGCTGTGTCACCTGTTTCATAGGATGGAGTAATGACAAGACAAAAAATGATCTGGGAGAAGAAAAGTGGTAAAGGAAAAAGCTTTAGAATACTCACATCTTTTCTTAAAAACATATCTGAATTTCCCTTTATATGGAACATTAGGAATATCCCACATTGGCACATTCGAAAAACCTCAAATGTAAGGAATTTTTAATTATCCACTGTTTTAGATTAAGTGTACCAAAAACATTCTTCCACTAGCACACAAAACTGGAAAGTGATTTTATTCTTCTTTTGGATTCCCATTCAGAAATTTTGCACATCATGAGTAAATGCTGGCCCATGCACCTTTCCAGATTGTTTTTCCTTTCATTCCTTTCTGTCTCTACAGGTATTGATTACACTTCCACCCTCCAGGAAGCAGAAATACCCATCATTGACAGCCAAAGTTGTGAACAAATGTACAGCCAATTCGGCTTCGTATTGCCAGAATCAGAGCCGATGATCAAGACAGACATGATTTGTGCTGGTGATATTCATAAAAAGAAGGATAGCTGCAAGGTTAGGGTTTGCTGCTGAAATTTTTTACCGTAAGATCTTAATATGGATCCAGGTGTTCCTGTCTTTAAACAACAGTGGATTAGAAATAAGGATACAAGGGTCTGACAATAATTCTTATGTTACCCTGGACAAGTCACTTAACTTTTATCTATGAATTTAATCTCTTAAACTGCTGATCCAGAGCAATGCTAAACTGTTGGCCATTAGCTTTTTACAAACTCGTAAATTTTTCTACGTTAGGAGGTTGATATAGAATTGCCAACCTTTTTTTTCAAGTAATAACATTTCATTCTACATTTAAAAGATGTCATTCTATTATATCCTAATCATAACTATATGATGAAAAATAAGCCATTATTTGTGTCTTCCTCCACTGAATGTGACAAGTTGTTTTGGTCTGGCTGCTTTCAATTTTCCTTCATATTTGACTGTCAGAAGCTTGATTATGATGTGCTAGGTATGATTTTCTTTGTATTTATCCTATTTAGGATATGTTGAGTTTTGGGGTGGGGGGGTTGCTTTTTTTTTTCTTTAAGATCTTATTTATTATTCCCAGAGAGAAGGGAAGGGAGAAAGGCAGAGAGAGAGAGAGACATCAGTGTATGGTTGCCTTTCACCTGCCTCCAACCGCAGCCTGGCTGGAGACCTGGCTTGCAAGCTGGTTATGTGCCCTGGCTAGGAATTGAACCAGCGACCTTTGGGTTCATAGGCCAGAGCCTTATCGATAGTGCCACCAGCCAGGGCCAAGTTTTTGGGCTTTGATCTATTCTTTTATCTTTCATCAAAACTTGAAAAAAAAATTATTCATGATTTCTTCAGATATTATTCTGCCTCATTTCTCTATTTTCCTCTTCTAGTCAAAACCACAAACTTGTAAGTTATACTTCTTGACACTTTCATACAGGTCCCTGAATCTGTTCATTTTATTTTTCTCTTTTATTATTCCTTTGGATTCTCTAAATTAATCCATATTTAAAATCATTGTCCCTTTCTCCCATCATCTATATTTTTCTGTTAAGTTCACCTAGTAAAATTTTTCAGATATTTTATTTAGTTCTAGTGTGATCAGCTAGTTTGATTTCTTTTTTCTCACATACATGCATGTGTACACACTCACACAAACTTTTCTATATCTCTACCAGGATTTTCTGTCTGTATATTTATTACTTGCAAATCAAACGATGAGAAATAGCTTCACATTCACTAGGTTGGCTATAATCAAAATAGGTAATGTCAAGAGTTGAAAAGGATGTGGGAAAATTGCAACTTTCATACACCTAGTGGGAATGTAAAATGGTGAGCTGCTTTGGAAAATTTGTCTAGTAGTTCCTCAAAAGGTTAAATATAAATTTACCACATGACCCAAGAAATCCACTCCTAGGTATACACACAAGAGAAATAATAACATGCGTCTATATAAAAAACTTGAACATAAATGTTCATAACAGCATTATTCATAATAGCCAAAAAGTGAATTGACCCAAGATGCCCATCAACTGATGACTAGATAAAATGTAGTGTGTCCACAAATTGGGATATTGTTCAGCCATTAAAAGAAATGGAATATAATACATGCTATAACATAGATGAACCTTGAAAAGAGTATGCCTAATAAAAGAAACCTAAAAAAAAAAGAAAGAAACCTGACATAAAAGATCCCATATTGTATTATTCCATTTATATGAAATGTCCAGATTATACAAATTCATAAGGCAGAAAGTAGATTACTGGTTGGCCTAAGACTGGAGGAGAAGAAGGAAATGTGGATGACTGCTAATGGGTATGGCATTTCTTTTGGAGGTGATGAAAATGTTCTAAAATGCAATGTGGTGACAGTTGAACAATACTGTGAATATACTAAAAAAGTACACTTTTCCTGGCTGGTTAGCACTGTGGGTAAGGTGCCGGCCTGCGAACCCAAAGGTCGCAGGTTCGATTCCCCAGCCAGGGCACATAACCAGGTTGCAAACCAGGTCTCCAGTCAGGTCTGTGGCTGGAAGTAGGTGAAAAGCAACCATACATTGATGTCTCTCTCCCTCTCTGCCTCTCTCCCTTCCCCTCTTTCTAAAAATAATAAATAAAATCTTTAAAAAAAAAAAAAAAGTACACTTTAAATGGGTGAATTGTACAGTATGTGAATCATAACAATAAGGCTGTTACCAAAAGGAAAAACAAAACTAAAAGATATACCACCAACTACTTACCATCACTATCATTTATATAAGAAAGGATTATTTTGACAGTAAATATGGCTATAAAAACCTAAGAACATAAAAATAAGGGCAGTTCATTCAACTGCTTAAGTGAAAAAACACATCACATTAATTTCCCTTAATCAAATATGGATATTTTGAAACTATTGATACATAGATTTAGCTAAGCTCGCTGCTGATTTCAAATTCTATGATTCTAGAATTCCTGTGATGTGTTAAGTCCACCGCCCCCTAGAGTTCTGTAGCTCCACAGGCTCGACCACCCCATTCTAAGGAACTCTCGACCTCTTATAACCACTCTCCTATTCATAGTCTTTTTCATTATGTTCATGACCTCTCTCTCTTCCTTAGGGTGATTCTGGAGGTCCTCTGTCATGTCATATTGATGGTATATGGACCCTAATAGGATTGGTAAGCAGGGGGTACAAATGCGGTGAATCTCTTCCTGGGATCTACACCAACGTAACCTACTATGAAAAATGGATTCAAGCCATCATTTCAAGAGCTGATGTTTGGCAGCCAACAATCTGGACTTACATGACTTCCTGTTCCCTATTTTACTGCTCTCTCTGGCTCTTCTGGGATCCTCCTGTGTCTTTGGGCCTAACACCTCATGAAGACAGTATTTATCAAAGCTGAAGCCATTGGTCAAATACAGGGTTAGGAAGGGAATGAATGGAGAATAAGCCCCAAGGTAGAGGATTCACAGGAGAGTCACTGGAAGCTCTGGATAACTTCATTAAAATAATTAGAAATAATTCTGGTTCTTGATTTGAAAGTATGTTTTAGTGGTTGGAATGTGAACAGCTGAGAAATAAGGTTGCCACTTCTGTGCATGGCATTCTTTGTCCCTGAGTATGCATCTTGCAAGGCAAGAAAGAGGACATTTATGAATAAGAACTTATGAAAACAAATTAAATGGCTACTGGAAAGCAGACAAGAAAAAGTACCCATGAAGGCAAAAGGGAAGAACATCAAGGAAATAAATTAAAGGTTTACTTCCCGCCCATGGACTTCTTACCCGGTCTATATTTCGTATATGCCCTCTACTATCCTATGCTTTCCCTCTGTAGCAAGAGGTCTAATAAGACATGCATTTATGTAGTTCAGCTCTGGAATTTTCAGAAATGTTTATTCTTTGAAATACCAAAGTAACTAACCTATTGCCAAAAAAATGGATTAATGCCATGATTACAAGAAATGAAGTCTTGGGTTTTAATAATCTGGACAAATCCAGGTTGTTTAATATTAATTCTATAATAAAGTTAAAATGTTTATAAGGAAAAGATTATATTCCCTACTTAACTAGCATGCTTCTTTTTGTTAAATTACAATGACCTATACTATTTCTCCAGCTCAGAGCTAAGTTTTAAACTTAGGCTCAGTCATCATTTTTATAGATTATACGGTACAATTCAACTCATAACCCCTTTTTATTTAAATCATCCATTTCTCACCTGAATGAATTTCAGTTTTATCACATCTGTGTAAGTCAACATTCAAAAACAATTTGGGGGGTAAATAAATGCATTTAATAAGAAGTGAGGGTAGCTTGGAAACTCAAAATCCTTGCTAACCCTTACCTTCACCTCTCATCCAGACTACTTCAACAGCCTCTTAACTGGCACTCCATTTTCCCCCTCACTTACACCTAAGCTAAACTCCATCTACTCTCCACAGTATTTATACTGTTTTAAAAATAAAGGTGTATTTTATACTTTTCTCCCTCTTGTCCTTGCTTATAGCACTTAAATTCCATCCATCCCATTGCTCATAGAATAAGGACCAAAATCCTTCACAGGACCCATCAAAACCTATTGGATGTGACCCCAGCCTGCCTCTTCAGCCTCACTCCATCCTGCTCAATATGCTTTCACTTCCTCAAACACTCCCAAACCCTCTCTTAGCACTGGACTTCTCCCTCTTTCTTGCTGCCTTCACCTCCCTAATTCTGGTGCCTTAAGATCTCAGTTCACCCTTCACATCCTCAAGGAGGCTGTCCCCAGCTCTACTGAGAACAAGGACTCAACATAGCTGTAATTTAACATTCATTTGTATAATCTTTTATTTAATGTTTGTCTGTCTTACCAAAACATGTGATTCGTGAGAATTTTTGTTTTTGCGAACCAATGTATCCCAGTCTCAAATATCTGCTGAATGAATCAATGAATGACATTCACCATTTTTGTCTCCTGAACTGAAAACCTGGGGGTTTTATTTACTGAGGTAGCCTAGAACCTAGTACAGTGTCTTACACAAGTAGGTTTTCAAACATTAAACAAAATGATTAAGAATGAAAAGAAAGTTTCAGCCCATTCTCTCCAACGAGGATGAGGAATAAAGGAGAGAAAACAGTACAGAGAGTATGTGAATGGAAAGGTTTCTGAAGGCAAGAATTCAAGCTAAGCAAGTTCTACTAGAATGACCCAGAGGACAAAGCAAAATGGCAGCTGAAAGAAAAGAACAAAAGAAAGGAGGAGCAAAGTGACAGATGAAACTGAAGAACCAAAGAACAACAAATAGGAATAGAAAGCCCACAAATACTGTACATGTTAAATCTGAGATTCCTATTAGATATTCAAGTAGAGATGCAGAGTAGGCAGTCTAGTGCTCAGAAAGGGCTGGAGTAAATAAAATCCAAAGAATCTTTTTGAATTATGGGTCCTCATCTCTACATCATTCAAATCCCACATCCCAAAAAAGCATTCATGTGCACATAATTTTGTTTCATGTAATTTCAAGATGTTTGAGAATCCCTATATTCATAGGCCTCCCAAATATTATAAGTAACTACCAGGCAGCCTGTTCTAATCCTGATAAGAAGATTGCTGCTTCCCTAAGGAAGAGGAATCCAAGTAAGTTTCCATTAAAAATTTTTTTAAAAAATTTTAAAACACATTTTTAAATAAGTTGAATTGGGGAAAAATTTATCAAAATGTTACAGAAATATCCAACACAAAGTTCAGATCCCCATGTAACTGTCTGTTCACCACTCTTACCCTATCTACTTACTCCTCAAGCTTAGGAATATGTCGATATGCCTAACTCCTTTTTAAATGTTTATACAGATGTATATGTTTTTTTAAGCTTGCCTTTTTAAAGTGAACTTGCTTTTTAAAATTAACTTATAATAACAGAAAGCTGTGGCTACAACTGCAAAGCTTCAGAGTTGAGAGACATTTGATTAATTTTATTAAAAATTCCAGTAACTAGGCTAGATAAAAAGAAAAGATTGCAGTTGGTTGATCAAAGAAAGTCTGTGTCAATTAATTTTAAATAATGAAAGCATTTTGGTTTTAAGAATTAAAATTCTTAAGAGCTTTTTCAAAGGCAAGAATTTGGGTTTTAGAAGAAACCTCCTATCCCCTCTTAGTTCATGAGGCTATTTTTATTTCTGAAACTTAAGAGCTAACATGAAAGGAGAGAGTATTTTTTAAATGCATTTGTTTCATATTCTTACTGTTCAGAAGCTGAGTTGGTACCATAATGAAAAATGTTAGCTCACAGATAAAGTAAAACAAAACCAATGTCAGTCTACTTTTCTTTGGAGCTCAGTGGCTTAGCAGCCCTTCCAAGCAAGAAGCAACAATCCACTGAACATCAGGATGGAGGCATCCTATGTTGAACCATGGTCAATAGTAAACATAGTTGGCTTTGCAGAATATTTTTCATCAGGTGTTTTGAGTGTCTACTAGTGGAAACCATCTACGAAATACTGTGTTAGTTTTAAAAATATGCTCCAGAAAAAAACTTTCTAGAAAAAGATATTTTTACAGCCTTGAAAGTAAACTAAGCATAACAAGATAGACTTGGGAATTCCTAGAAAATAAATAAATAAATAAAGGTGAAAGGCCATGCTAAGAAATTTGAGCTTTAAGGTTTGAATGCAGAGGAATAATGTAAGTTTGCATTTTAGGAAAATCACTTTGGTGTTTATGCACAGAACAGATTATAGAGAAGCAAGTACGAGGTAGAAAGGATAGTCAGAAAGATGTCTGAGATGACTGGACCAGGACAGTAGCAACAAAGATGGGGAGACGAGGACAGAATTGACAGCCACAAAGGAGATAGATTCAACAGAATCTGGTAACTGACTGGTTAGACATAAGTATTAATGGTGAAGAAGAAAGTTAAGGACTTCACCTAGGTTTCCAAATTAAGCAACCTGAGGTGTGTCACTCAGTGAGACATGAAACCTTGAAGAAGATAGTTTAGAGATAAGAAAGGTAAGTTAAAGGTATCATGAGTCTATGAAAAAGAAACCCAAACAGACACATTATAGTCTTACATTGTACATTTATTAAATAAGCAAGTTGAGAGACTTAGGATATATTCCCAAAGCTCAATGAACCAAATCCTAGTTACTTATTAGTTATATGGAGTTTGTGAAAATTAGGACACATTAATTTCAGTCTGCTCCCACTAGCAAACCTTTTAAGGAGGCTGTTGGATTATGTTGTCCCCAATGATTCGCTGCCCTCCCTGTGGAAGGATATCCACCCACTGGCGGGTACCAGATGACTTGCAGGATCTCCAACAAAAGGATTACATTTCCCTGCATCACATAAAGCTAGTCAAGGAAATGTGAGTAGAAGTGGTATACGCCATATTTGAGCAGAAGTCTTAAAAGTTGGCACATGATCTGCCCATTGTTCTTTTTCCCAGATAGTCTGAGCCCTGAGAAAGATGACTTCTACTAAGAAAGGCTCCTGGTGGGGCTCAAATTAAAAAACAAAACAGAGCCTAGCAGACTTTTCTACACAGGGCCGCACTTCCAGGAGAAGAGGCCTGCACTGAATTACCTATCTCTGCACTGAACTCCCTGCCTGCACCATGTTTCTGCCATCTGAACCAGCCCTTATAAAGAAATTCCCAGAATCCTATCTTAACCAGTAAGACTGAGGCTTTCCCCATCTGATCAGAGATGCATAGCTCCAACCAACCAGAGCAGGGGACCAATTAGAACAGTGCCTTTTAGGCCAACCAAACTGTGATGATTTAGAGTCCTCATTTGCATGAGGACATACCATCGGGGACCAGGGGCAGGTACTTCTGTTCACAAAAGTCAGCTCTCAGCTTTCCTCCAGCTCTAAGCGCACCTTCCTTTTCCACCAGACTAAAGACTGTATTTCCCTGGTGGAACTGAAACACCAAAGATGTCTCACCACAGTAGACTGGAGCAGACCAGCAAAGACAGAAGCAGACTACCCAAACGCAAAGCAGAGCTGTCCAGTGAGAAGGGGGCCTAACCCCAGGGCTGTCTCATGACAGGGCTATTTTCCTAGCCTGTGCTGTATCACAATTGGTACTTGGGCACTGAACAGTTTCTGCCTCACCACACCCTTAAATGAGGATTCATGATTGGTGCCAACTAGGTGTTGCTCCTTCAGCCAGGATCCCAGAATGCAGAAGACAAGTGAGGATGAGCTGAGGCTTATCAGTTGAATATTCATAACCATTGACAGATGCTGAGCTCTCCAGGCTGTTACCATAGTATTGGTAACAATGTGAGGGATGCCTAACAAATAACAATGTGTATTTATGTTTCCCCTCTTCTAGTCAAATTTTCTGGTGATCTGCTAAGAAGCAATCTGATGAGAAAATAAAAAAGTTGTCCCAATTATCCCAAAACTGAAACAAAGAATTTTTAACCTAAAAGGAAACTTGATATTCTGAAGTCAGCAAACTTATACTGTAAGGGGCATTACAGTACATATTTTAGACCTGCAAGCCACACAGACAGAGCATGAAAGCAGCCATATATAATATGTAAATGAATAAGCATGCCTGTGTTCTAATAAAACTTTATTTGCAAAAACAGGGAGTGAGCCAGATTTGGCCCACAGCTCTGTGGTTTCCAGACCCCTGGTCTAAATCCTTCATATTGTCATTGAGGAATCTGGGACCCAAAGAGATTAAATTAAGGTCATACAGCTGGCTAGTGGCAGGCTGAGCATTTAGAATGCAGATATCCTGAGTCTACTCATCTAGAATAGGTTCTATTGGGTCATAAGATAGAGATGAAAGGCATAAGAGAAAATAAGACAGAAAACACTTAGGTTTTGATTATGTTAAAATAGCTTTTCACAGTTTGATTATAAATGAGCATTTTCAAGAGATTACGGCTGTCATAAAAACAAGTGAGTGTCATAAAACTGAACAGATGAACAAAGGACAAATTAGTCAGTGTTTGAAAAATGATTTTCATAGGAAACAATTATATACCTACTTCCTTCTATCATTTCCTTGGACACTTTATCAATCATTTGTTTTATCAACAGGATACCATTTGCTATGATCATTGCAATAACTTATCTTAAGGCACAACAGATTTTTTAAAAATACCATAATATGAGCAACAAATACACTAAACCAACAGCAAGCAATTATTTCTCATGATGTTTTAAATTTATTTTTCTTTCTTTGAATTTTCAAAGTAATACTCACTGGAGCACAAACAATATAGAAGAACATAAGGTGACACACTCCATGTGGTCCTCAACTTCATTCCCAAGTGTTAACAAGACTGGTTTACACCAGAACAGTGTAATAAAACTACCTTCTCTGTACCAACTCTTAACAACAAAGAGGGATGTGGAGTTCCCCTGACCAGTTCTCCTTCCAAATCATGTTTTAAAAAGAAACAGAAGTTCTGTAGGGGTTGTCTATGGTCTGCAAATAAGACAAGCTAGCCAAATGATTGAGGCTCCTGATAAACTTTGATAATATTCCTATAGAATGTGTGAACACTTCAAAAATGA
This sequence comes from Noctilio leporinus, assembly GCA_004026585.1. Lineage (NCBI taxonomy): Eukaryota > Metazoa > Chordata > Mammalia > Chiroptera > Noctilionidae > Noctilio > Noctilio leporinus. Next base: position 538,499 of record PVIW01000001.1, on the reverse strand, counting down.
GTAAGAATAACCCTTTCTTCTCTTTGGGTATTTTATTGGAAAAACTGGGGCCAATTTGCCCATACAAAGACCAACAATTTTAATCAGTTTTGAAAATCCTTCTTGAGTGACATCAGTAAAAACAGCATAGTAAGGAACTCCAAACATTTGTCCTCCATAAAAGCAATAAAAATAGCCCTGGCTGGTGGCACAGTGGATAAGGCACTGGCCTGCAAACCCAAAGGTCACTGGTTTGATTCCTGGACAGGGCACATAACCGGGTTGCAAGCCAGGTCTCCAGCCAGGTCTGTAGCTGGAGAAAGGTAAAAGGCAACCATACATTGATGTCTCTCTCCCTCTCTCCCTTCCCCTCTCTCTAAAAATAATAAAAGAAAATCTTAAAAAAAATAAAGAAAGCAAGCAATAAAAATAAATAAAAGTTATCAAGTTTTTTTGGAACTCTGGAAACTAACCAAAAGTTTGCAGAAACCACTTGTTGCGCTTTTAAGTATAGTGGAACACTTTAAGAAAAACTAGCTGGATTTTGGTTGAGTAGTGAGCTTTGTGGCATTTCCCCATTCTCCAGCTCGGTGGCAGCCTTGAAAATAACAGCCTGCCTTCCTGGTACCCGAACCGGTAACCAGCACCAAAAGGCGCAGGTGTGATTCATTCACAAAGAACTGCCCTCATTTGTTCCGACCTGTCTGTCTGGTGATGCCCTGCCTGGCAGGCTGTCCCAGAAGATTATCTTCTGGCCTAACTCAGAACTCCCCAAGGGGCTCCAAAGTGGCAAGTTTGTTGAAAATATTTAAAAGCGAAAAAATGGATTCGTTGGCGCTTGCATGAAGCAATGAGTAACAACTGTTGGGACAAAGAACCCACTCACCCAAGAGGTTGGGAGAAAAGGCTAGAGAAGGAGAGGCGCTGGAAGGGAAGAGGGGCAGAGACACAGACAGACAGACAGACAGACAGACACACGTCACAGGGCTGCGTCCCGGGCGCCCCGGGGGGACTGAACCCGCAACCTAGGAACGTGGGGGGACCTGGGCTGACCCCAACCTTACGCACTGAGTCTCCGCTCCCACCAGTGGGCCACCTGCAGGGCACCAGCCGGCTCTTGCAATAAACCTACCGCAGCCTTAAGAAACCCAGCTTTCAGTTAAAAGGCCAAGCAGCAAAAGAAGACTGACATTAAACCTCCTCATTCTTGATCACCTTCACTCAACATTCCTTGTTCACCTGGGGGTGGCCCTTGCAAATGACGTTTCTCAAGGATGACAAAACCCTTGCGCTCAAGAAGGCACTGAGGGGTTTAGGTGGTAGATTGTACTTATTATATTTAACACTGGTAACAAACGCGGTCTAATTCAGGATTACTGAATGTCCGGTATCATCATGCCTCTCCCCGAAATACTGTCAAACGACAACGTCCTTTTCCCAAGTCTGGGAACGGTAGCAGTGCTCGGACTTCATCACTCGCTTTGCTCTCCCTACATCCTCCGTCACTAACCAGTCAATCCTTCCTCAGGAGTATCTTTCAACATCCATCCTCCACACTATCCGCACAGAGATGGAACATAGGGTTTTAAAAAACAGCTGCTGCGGCCACGCGGGCTGACTTCCATCTTCCCAGGGTCTCACTCCCTACCTGAAAAATGAGCCCAAATCACAAAAGCAACGTTTGAACTTTATCACCATCCAAGATGGCGGAACCCTGGGCGGGAGGAGCGGCTCACAAAGCCACGCGCTCAGCGGTGGGACGCTTCTGCGCAGGCGCCGTGACCCGCAGGGGCCCCTGGGTAAGGGCGGCGGCACCCAGCTGAGGGTTGGAGGCCCCACGGAGCTGCTTTACCTTCTAGGCCGCGGAGACGGTGAAGAGGCACCTTAGGAAGCGCTCGAGCATTGGACCGACATCCATTTGCTACCCCTGAGCTCAAAACCGGCGCCAGCTGTACTGATGGCACCAAGTAGCAAACGTCTAAGAGCTCTTAAAAGGCAGAAAAAGGAAACGGATATGTGAGGTTCTTGCACGTGGACGCCTATTGTTTCTTCTCAACGGGGTAGGTAAGCTGCGGGCAAAATAGTCGCTTTTCATAATTGTGTACGTAAGGATTTGGGTTACAATAAATTGTAATTAACAAAAAAGGTTATTATTTTTAATTCTCCCCAACTTGACAGCCATGGACACGAGTGCCAGGCACAGTTTGAGCCTCGGGGCTGTGACAGTGACCCTCCTCCGGTTCAGAACAAGCGTTTTTAAAAACATTCGGTAACAATTGAGCCAGGGGCACTGCCCTCTTTTCCCTTCGATTGTCAAGTAAAAAAATAGCAGCCCATACGATAACCAGAGGTGTGAATGTATCGAAATGATAGGTTTTTGGTTTTTTGTTTTTTTTTTAATGGTCTCATGGGCAAAAAGTATGTATGTTTTGGTGGGCGGCAGGATTAAAGTACATCGTTATGTGCCGCGAGCTGGAAAAGGCGTCGTGTCTTCCTTCGGGGGCCCGTGTCGGAGGTCGGGGTGTTGGGTGGTGCATGCGGTCTCCCCATTTCCCTCTCTCCGTGCGGGGACCCTGAACAGCCCCGGGGGCAGGGGGTCCCGGCCCCAGAAGCAGCTGCTGGCGAGTCTCAGTTCCGAATGCACAGCCACGCAGGTCCCGGCAGAAGGAACCCGGCGGGGGCGAGTCTGAAAAGGTAACTGTCTAGTTTGTCACAAGCCTCTAAAGGTCAACCGGCTCGAAAACCCTGCCCAGAAGGGACACTCTGTGCAGGTGTAGCTGAGCATCTTCCAGCCTGGTCCTGGGGGAGGCGGACTGCAAGGAAAACAAAAGAGCTAACTACTCAGTCATTTCAGAAGCCCTGGAAGCAAACAGAGGTAAACTGAGTCATAAAAATGGCAGTATGATGGACGTGAAGAATTAACAGCCATCCCAATGGGCCAAGGAATGGTTTCTGGGGTAGCTATTTGCTCTCCCTTTTCTAGAGCGCATCGTGCTTTCAAACGACCTCTAAAACTATTCCTTGTGTTTTCAAACTTGGCCATCCTTATTACAAGCCTGCAGGAGCTAAGGGGAGCAGAATGGGCCTCTGTTACAGTCAGATAATATAACTATCACGTACATTACTTTCCAGCTACTTCAATGACAGGTTCTTACACCACTCTTCACGTGGGACCTTATCTTCCATATAAGTAGAGGGGTTGAATAAAATTCACGTACAAAAGGCATGGTGGGTTCGCTTATTCTGCTTGACTAAAAGTCAGCCCAACTTACAATGGAAAAATACAGCTATTCAAAGGACAACAAAGCACACTGATACCACTTAACATCACATTTTTAAACAGGAGCCTAAGCCGACTCCCAGATCACAACAACTTCAAAAATCCAGAGCCTCAGCAACTATTCCATCAGTGTCTAATCAGGAAATCTGAAGGTGTGGTCATAAGCCTGTCTTTTTCAAAGCTCCCCAGTTGATTCAGATGCCCAGCCAGCAATCAGAACCTTGACACAGGGAGAGATAACTGAGGGTCTTTATTACTCAAAAGTGTGGTCCAAGGACCAGCAGCAGCAGTATCACCCCAAGTTTGTTAGAAATACACAATCTCAGGCTCCACTCCCACCTACTAAATCAGGATCTGTATTTTTATAAGCTCCACAGGTGATTTGTAGGCATATTAAAGTTTAAGAAGTACTGTTTAGAGGTACGATTGCCACAGAAACATGAGATATTCCAAGCCATCTTATCAACTTGAACACTTCAAGAAATTTTCTATGAAAAAGAAACAGGAATAGAACACCGTTAAGAGATCAAATGTAGCCCTGGCTGGTGGCGTAGTAGATAAGGCTCCAGCCTATGAACCCAAATGTCACTGGTTCAATTCCCAGCCAGGGCACATAACCAGGTTGCAAGCCAGGTCTCCAGCCAGGTCTAACTGGAGGCAGGTGAAAGGCAACCATACATTGATGTCTTTCTCCCTCTCTGCCTCTCTCCCTTCCCCTCTCTCTAAATATAATAAAACCTTAAAAAAAAAAAAATCAAATGTTTGTGATAGTAAGCATTTCACATTATTAAGCTTCTAATTAATGATATTCAAATGCAAGTCTTCCTATTTTAAAACTTGCAATGCCTCTCATCCCAGATAAATTCCAACTATAATTACACCCTCCACTGAGTTGTATCTTGACTGAGTAACACAAATCTGCCTTGTAACCTCCAGATAGCTCCAGTTACCCACACTAAGCTAGTAGTGTGTATGTTGAGAGAGCGTCCTAGTGAGGAAATAAAACTGGGGTGTAGTGGCAAAACAAGAAGGGATCATTTACATGGGTGACCCTTTTGTGTGTAACACCTCTGTACTAGTTTCAAAAGACTATTTGGAAATGGCAACATTTAATGCCAGAAAAAACTAATTATCCAGATGCCTTAGCAAACATTTTCTCCTATGCCCTTATCCTTGGCCACCTCTGAGGGAAAAAGCATTTAGCTATCTTCCAGTAAAGCGATTCCATGATTAATGTATCTTCAGGAAACAACACTCTAGCACAAGGAAGGCAGAAATGTTAAAAATAAAGGGACTATGAACGCTAAGCAGCAGTCCTGGCTCGCACTGTAGGGTTCATCAGCAACTGCAGTGGTTCATCTGCTCATATGCATCATAGTGGAGACAAAATCACCTCCCTTCACAGTGTCTATTTATTTAGCTCCTGGGAAGTAGTCAAACCTGGCACTAAATAAAATGACAAAAAGAGAAAACTGTTACCAGATTCTATAGGTTTTTTTTAAGTATATCACACATACCAACTTGAAGTTTACAACCTTGTTCCCCCTAAAAAAAGTTGTAGAATAGTTAAGAGTGATTTCCATTCCATTCAAATGGTGCAAATAAAGGCGGGGGTGGGAGGGTGGGGGAGAGAGCTCTAAGTGATTTGCCCAAGGTGACATTATAATAAAATACACAATAATAATAAGAATCTAGGAGACCTTATGTTAGTCTGGCAGTAAGAAGAGAAAAACAAGATCAAGTTAGAATTTGAATCAGTTAGAAGGTGCATTCAGGGCCTAGTTACAGAGATCTAAGATAACAATGGCTTAAACAAGGTAAGAGATTTTTTTGTTTTTTGCTTTTTGTTTCTCAAAGGAGGAGGCAAGCAATCAAAAGCTCAGATGATGACTCTACTGTCATTGGGAACTGAGATTCTATCTACTTTTCTGCTCCACCATTCTCAGTGCATGGATTCCATCTTGAAGGTAACCTCATGGCCCAGAGTGGCTGCTGCAAACTACACGTTCTTGCTCCTGGTAGAAGGAAGGGGTAAGGAAGATGATAAAGGCAAAAGGAGATTCTGTACAGTTGAGTCCTCTTTAAAGAACTTTCCTAGAAACCCCATCCAATAACTTTTATTTACATCTCCTTAGCAGGCTGGCAGAAGTAGTTTTATAGGTGGGCAAACTGTCACCAACACAGGGTTCCACTGACTCAGAAGGTTACTGATGCTATTCTTTCTTGACTTGGGCATGGGTTACAAGAATTTACAGGGCTTTTACTGAGCTTCATTCACTTTACTGTGCTCAGATGCTGCGTAAAACACCCTCCACCAGCAGAAAAGTAAAGACTCACTTTATTGTGGTGGTCTACAACCACACCGAGGTATGCCTGTATTTTATAATTCATAGGCTTCATATGCTATTCTGAATGTACATTGAAAAAATAACCAAATACACTTCCACCACCACTTTTTTTTTTTAAGATAAATATTCTTTTTCTTTTTTTAAGGTTTTTATTTATTATTTCCAGAGAGAGAGAAATGAAGAGAGAGGCAGAGAGGGGAGAGAGACATCCATGTATGGTTTGCCTTTCACCTGGCTCTGGCTACAGACCTGGCTGGAGACCTGGCTTACAACCTGATTATGTGCCCTGGCTGGGGAATCGAACCAGCGAACTTTGGATTCGCAGGCCCAGTGCCTTATCCACTGTGCCACCAGCCAGAGTCCACCACCACTCTTAAAGTTAGCAGGGAGGGGAGTTCATACTCCCTCAAGTTCCAAATTCATGATGCCAAGCTACAGTGAGATCAAAGAAAAAGAAAATCTTTATAGATTGTAAAGGAGTGAGGGAAGAAGGGAGTAATGAGAACAGGAAAGGTGAAAGACTGGAAAGAAACATTAAGCAAAAGAAAGACTAGGCCTCTGGGTCAGTTCATACTCCTACTTGCAGAGAACAGCAGGCAGCGCAGACAGAAGGAACAAATGCCCAAGCTTGGTAAGGAATGCCACAGTCTGAGAAACACAGTAACTAAGGAGGGAACGGAAGAGCAAGGGCTTGTAAAGAAATGTAACTTAAATGATGAATCCCAAAAGAAAGCACACCAGTGATCCCAAGTTTAACCCCCTGCCCACTCTTTAATATCTCTGTCTCTCACCCCTTAATGGAGATAGGATATATTTAATAGTTAAAAACTGCAAGCATCAATTTCTGCATGAAATGCACCATGTCATGTTTTAGCAAAATACTAGCACAGAGAAAGGCCTGTCTTCTAGCCTTGGGAAATTAAGGAAGATAAAAACAAGTTACAAAAACACCACTTCCACTAGCCTTGGTATACATGCTGCTATGCTGCTGAAGCGAGCACTCTACTAGTCTTGGAATAAATACACGTATGCAACTAAACATACTGGATCATACCTAGTCTGCCCTCCAGTATAGAGAACTCTTCATTGTACAGTCCCTTCTTAGAGAGAGTGAAGCATTTTGCTTAAAGTACTAGGATTCCAAGATAGCCTACAATGTTTAAATTAGTAACTGAGAGGAGGTATATCTTTGTAAGTTTTTTTTCATTGTATTCCTCAAAAAAATATTCATTTCATATTATATCATGAAGTCTGGATTTATACTGAACAAAACTTCTTCAAACCATCTTCAAAACAGATGGTGTCCAATGCGTTACTCTGATAAAAAGTCCCAGTATGGGCATATGGAATTATCTTAAGGTTCCAAGATCCTGTCAAGGGCATCAAGTTGACCATTTTCTTCATACTGTACTCAAATTCTTTCCTTTACTTCTGTTTTCTTCCTTCCACTTGTTCCCCACAGACACATTCATTTCTCTTAATTCTCCAACTTTATCTTAGGTTAAGGAAAAGCTTGTCCATGACTTGATAGAATATTCACTATATTTCACTTTCTTAAGAGGGTATAACTAATCGTTCTCGTCTCATTTTTTTACTTCCCTTTTGCAGTCAATTCCCTAGGTTTGTTATCTCGTAATAGATAACTGGCTATCCAGTTGGAACCAAAGACCAAATAATTCCTATTATGTTTGGTTGAAAAGCTGCTGGAAAGAGAAGGGGTGTGGATCTATACTTATTCACAATTACACTTAAGCGCCAGGCGACTGATGTGCTTGCTGTCTTTGTGCCTCCCAAAAGACAAGATCATAGAAGTAACTTTAGGCCCAGAAACGATTCTTAGTCCAAATGAATTGCTTTTGAAATGCTATACTCTGGCCTGGGAGGCTCACAAAATAAGTCTAAACCAAATCCTGTAGAAAACTGGTGAGCTCCCAGGGTGCTGGGGTAAGGGTAAGTCGCGGGTCCGAAGTTCAGAGACACCGAAACCAGACTATAGACTATCAATTAGCACGTGGTTCCACCTGGCCGCTGCAGCCCAGGTAAACCTATCCGGAGTGCTGTCCTCCACGAGTCTGACTCATCCGGAGATAAGTCACCACCTGGGCCACAGGGTCCAAGCCAGCAGCTCCTGCTTTTGGGGCGTACTCGGAAAATTTGTACTTCGGCTCCTGGGCCCCAGCAGGTAGAGCCCGGTGTGAATTTCCTCGGGCTCCGCCCCAAAGAGGACCAGGATGGAAAAGCCACTCTCGGGGAGGTGCCCGTCCCACCGGGGTGGGCGAGGGAGCTGCTGCCTGCCAGGGCGCCCAGCCCTCGGTCCCGCCGCCCCCCCTCCGCGCTCCCCGCGCCCCCCGTGCCCCCCAGCGCCCCTCACCTGCGGCCGAGTGGCCCGGGAGCGCACGGCCCCGGGCGCGGCGCGAGCCCCCCAGCTCCCGCAGCTCTTCCTCCTCGTCGTCCCGGCGCCGGCCCTCAGCCATGGGCGAGGCGCGGAGGCGCGGCTGCGGGACGGCGGACCAGCACCGGGCGTCCCCGCGCCAGCACCCTCGGGGCCTGGAGGGCGGCCCCGGGGAAGAAGCAGCTGCCGCGGCGCGGACGGCTGCGGGCTCGGCTCCCTCCGCGGGCTCCACCTGCAGCTGGTGGGGGAGCGGCCAGGCGCAGGCCGAGCCGGTTTCCCCGCCTCCGCCGCCGCCGCCGCCTCCTCCTCCTCCTCCTCCTCCTCCTGCTCCCGGCGCACCCGGCCCCTTTCTCCCGGCTTTCGCTCTCCGCTCCACCCCCTTCCTTTTCCCTCCCGGCCCGGACTCGGCCCAGGGCCGGCGGGCAGGGCCGCGCCTCCTCGGGGAGGGGTTACCGGCCGCTGAGCAACACCCCCTGCCCCGGGACTCGCGCGCACACACTCACACCCCCTGCCACACACGCTGGGACCACCCGCTCGCTCCACGGAAACAGAGTACACAAAATAAATCAACAGGGGCGGGGGGAGGCGGCCTGGCCTCTTCCTGCCCTTTCGCAGGATTCCGGTGTCAACAGGAAACCCACTTGCTGGACACTTAAACGGGGGGAGGAGGAGGAACCTGCCCCTAGCGGGACTGGGAGAGATGGGACAGCTGGGAGCCTCCAAACTTGGGAGCGCGCTTGGCTGGGAGTTGGGGCGGGACTCCGGCGCAATTTTTTGTGTGCCTCTTTCCGCCCTGTGAAATCGAGCTTCACTGGAGCACGGAGGACTTTTAGGAGAGTGAAGCTAGGCATGGAATGAACAAGGTGGAGAGTGAACCCCAATGTCAGCTGTGGACTTGGGGTGATTCTGATGTGTCCTGCAGGTTCTTCGGTTGTGGAAAGGACCACTCTGGGGTGTTGAAAATGGGTGAGGCAGTGCCTTTGTGGGGCAGTGGTTATGAGGGAAATCTCAGCCTTCAGCCCAATTTTGCTGTGAACCTAAAACTGCTCTAAATATAAAGTCTACTTTTGTAATGTTTTCATTCAGAAAATATGAACAGGGCTCTGGCTGGTGGCTCAATGGAAGGGCGCTGGCCTGTGAACCCCAAGGTCGCTGATTTGATTCCTAACCAGGTTGCAAGCCAGGTCTCCAGCAAGGTCCCTAGCTGGAGGTAGGTGAAAGGCAACCATACATGGATGTTTCTCTCCCTCTGTTCCCCTCTTTCTAAAAATAATAATAAATAAAATCTTTTAAAAATATATGACCACAATCCCCCAGGAGAAAATGTATTTCAGAGCCCCAAACCCGATTATCTGAAGTGACTTGGTAAAGCGGCAGAAGCATGGAGTCAGAAGCAGTAGTTCGAAGCCCTGAGCTGAGAAACCTACCCCTGTCAAAGTTTTCTGTCCTGAAGAAAGTTTCAAGAAAGTTATTATGCATCTGTAAGGCAGGCACTTTAGGTTCAGCACTAGTACAAGGAGAGGGGGAGATTCTGGAATCTCAAACAAAGACACCCAAGCAGCAGACAGGAAGGAACACTGCCTGGACTTGAACCGGCATGACACTCCCCAGAGACACAAACAGGCCCTGTCTTCACCAGCTTACTCTATTTCTGAGACATTGTGAGAGATCCTGATGTTCAGTTTGTACATCAGGTAAAAGAGAAGAAGAGAGGGAGAAAAGGGTCACTGAAAATAGAATTGCCTGCCATACCTGAGTGCTCATTCTCTGCTTTTCAATAGTGGCTTTTGCCACCTGAGAAAATCTTTCTCCTTTCAGACAGAATTGAGAGGTTAAATCCACTAATAAAACAAACTTTATTAATTGCTAAACAGTTAAATAAATAGACATCTGGAGATCTTGAAATTAAACTTAAAAAAAAAAAAGGTTCTAAACCTTTAGAGTTATTTTTAGTATTTGGGTTTACTATAAGTGAGAGAATATTTGTCACTTAACCTTCAAGGATGATGAATCATTTGGAGGCCCTACCCTGACAACTGCACAACTTCACTGCTGAGGTCGATTTCTACTACTTTTCAGATTCTTCATTTGAAAAGGGCTGAAGTGTTCAGGATCTCCTGCACAATCAGAGCTTTAGGAACACATACCCTTATTGTGGGGTGCATGCTCAAGCCCACTTGACATTCAGCAAACATTTATAGTACCTACTGTTTGCCAAATACCACACTAAATACTGGGGTGGGGGACTCAAAAGAAGAAAGGAAATATTTACTCTGGGGTCCTGTGGTGGGTGCTTTTCATGTAGGTTTTCTCATTTTTAAATGAATAAAATATGTTTCCAGTTCTCTGTTGACAGAGGAAGATCTATTAAGTTTGCCACAAAACAAAGCAAGTTTTGGTAAATTCTATAACACAGCTAGAACTTTAGATAAAGGTGCCAAAATAAGTCAATGGAGAAGGAATTGTTTTTACAAATGAATATTTACAAGCAAAAGAATGAATTTAAACCTTTATACCATATCAAAAACGAACTAAAAATTATCATAGATTTAAATGTAAAGACTAGAACTATGGAGCTCTTCAAATAAAACAAATCTCTGTAATCTTGGATTAGGCAATGATTTCCTGATTAGGGTGACACCAAAATGTATAAGCCACAAAAGAAATAAATAAATTTGAACTTGCCAAAAATTATAAACTGATGCTTCAAAGAACATCATCAAGAAAATGAAAGGACAGCCCTCAGAATGTGAAAAAAAAATGTAACTTATGTGATAAGGCAGTTGTATACAGTTTACATAAAGAATTGTAGTATGTACAACTCAACAGTTTTTTCAAAATTAATCCAGTCCTGGCCAGGTGGCTGTTGGTTGGAGCCTCACCCCTGTACATACAAAGGTTGTGAGTTAAATTCTCAGTCAGGACACATACTTAGGTTTCGGGTTTAATCCCCAGAAGTATACAGGAGTCAACCAATCAATGTTTCTTCCTCACATTGATGTTTCTTTCTAGCCCCCACCTCTGTCTCTCTTCCTCTCTTTCTCAAATCAATAAACATATTCTCAGGTGAGGATTAAAAAATTATTAGCCCAATTTAAAAATGGACATTCTCCAAAGAAGATTACAAAGGCCAATAACATGAAGAGATGCTCAATATCATTAAGGAAATGTAAATTAAAACCTCATCAACATACCACTTCACACTTACTAGATGGCTAACATAAAAAATATAGACAAAGGTTGACAGCAACGTGGAGAAATTTCAGTCTTCGTACATGACTGGCAGGAAAATAAAACAGTGCAGTCACTTTGGAAAATAGTTTGGCAGTTCTCAACAAGTTAAACATAAATTTACCATATAATACAACAATTCTACTCATAGGTACATACCCAAAGGAAATTAAAATGTGTCCGCACAATATTCATTGTACATGAATGCTCACAGTGGCATTATTTATCATAGCCAAAAAGTGGATACAACCAACTGTTCCATCAATTGTTGACTGTATAAACACATAGTGACATATCCCTATAGTGGAATATTATTCAGCTATCAAAAAGGAATGAATCACTGACATATACTACAGCATGGATGAACCCTGAAAACATTATGATAAATTAAAGCCAGAGACGAAAACATGATGGTGTATGATCTGTTTCTATGAAATGTTCAGAATAGGTTAACTTATAGAGACAAAGTATATTAGGAGTTGCTGGCTGCAGAGGATAATGGGGCATTATAGGTAATAAATACAGAATTTTTTTTAAGTGATGAAAATATAAAATTGGATAGAGTTGCACAACTCTGTGACTCTACAAAGGATGAATTTCATAGTATGTCAATTATATCTCAATAAAGCTATTATTTAGGGGGGGAAATGTATAACCTACTCACTATGAAAGCAAGAAACCAAAGACCAGGAAGAGGACTGTAGTCTAAATTAGTCATTATGTTGAAGTAGAGAAACTAGATAGGGTTTTCAAGCAATAACAATTTAATCACATGAAAGAAAATCAAAGGTGTGGCCACTAGCAACCAAATAAACATACCAAAATCCTACCTACCCCGGTGACACAACAAGAGCCAAACCTTTAGAAGGAAAATGGTAAGAAACTTGGAATGCAGATGTACTGATTAAGAGTAAAACAAGATTCACCTTCAAAGCTTGAAGGCATTAAGAAAAATTTTTATAAGAGATTTGAATAACAGCCCCCATTACAAAGGAATACTCCTTACTTTGGATATAAGGCTTGAAACAAAATGGTGTGCTAATAGAACACCACAAAAAATAAGAATGTACTACTTAAATTCATATGTAGTGCAGGGCTTGGCAAATAGAAGTCACAATAAATATTCGTTTCATGACTGAATGAATATAATTTGTTTTGTTTTTTTTTTTTTACTGCTGAATCACACTTAAATAAACAGTAACTATCTGAAATTTAAAATTTATAGCTGAAGACCTCAAAAAATTAAAAACAAGGATTGACAGGAGTACACAGTAGATTTTAAAAGTATAGTATCTTTTTTAACTTAATTTTTTCTTTTTTTTTTTTTAAGATTTTATTTAACTATTTTTAGAAAGAGGGGAAGGGAGAGAGGCAGAGAGGGAGAGAGATATCAATGTGTGGTTGCTTTTCACCTGCCTCCAGCCACAGACCTGACTGGACACCTGTTTTGCAACCTTGTTATGTGCCCTGGCTGGGGAATCGAACCTGCGACCTTTGGGTTCGCAGGTCGGCGCCTTATCCACTGAGCCACCAGCCAGGGCCAATTTTTTGTTTCTTGAAATAAAGTATCTGAACCAAATATAACAGAATTTTAAGATTTATTAAAGTAGAATTTTGACCTTGGCTGGTATGATTCAGTAAATTAAGCACCACCCTGTGAACCACAAGGTCGCTCGTTCAATTTCCAGTCAAGGCACATGCCTGGGTTTTGGGCCAGGTCCCCAGTTAGGGACATGCAAGAATCAACCACACATTGATGTTTCTCTCCCTCTCTTTCTCCCTCCCTTTCCCTCTCTCTAAAACATAAGTAAGTAAAATCTGTTTTTATAAAAGTAGAATTTTGCATTCACGGATAGTTATTATATTATTCTCCATATATTCTGTGTGCCTTTAACGTTTTATTGCTTTCTTGAAAAAAGTAAAAGCAAAAATAATGTTGTAGACTGAGATAGCATAATTTCTGTTTGTTTCATGTACTTCAGTCTAGGGAGTTTTCCCTGTGGTAGATGGCTTGCAAAAATATCCCCATTATCTCTTCTCTGCCTATACACTTTATAATGTGACTTTCCATCTCCTGCCCCATGAAGCTGGACTGGCCTCAAGATTTGCTTAGACCAATAAATATAGTATGATAGAACTGACAGTTTGTAAATTCCAAGTCTAGACCTAAGAGGCCTTGCTTGTTCTCTTGGAAGCCTTCTACCACAATGTGAACAAGCCAAGGTGAGAGAATGAGACAACATGTGAAGGGAAGACCAGTTGTCCAAGTTAAGGCCACCTAGACTTGTCCATTGCCAGTCAACCCTCAAACACACAAAGAGCTGAGTAGAGAACAGCAGAGCTGCTTATCCGATCAACATCTGACCGTGCACGCCTAAGTGACCCAACTAAGAGCAAAGCTACTGTCCTGTAAACTCTTAATAAGCCCTAAGGAATGCTTAATGTTTTTTTGTCTCTGAAGTTTTGTGATTGTTTGCTACACAGCATGTCCTGGGTTGGGATCCCTGGTTCTGAGTCACTGAACTAGAGTAAAAGGTACAAAAATATTATTAGAGATTAGCAGTTGTGAAAGGAACAGGAGGGAGAGAAACATTGGTCAAAAGGAATTGTTCATACCATTATGCAGACCTGTCAAAGCTGGTGCTAGTCCAGCAGGGTAAGTGGCTAGCTCTTGATCACCATCTTGGTCAGTCTTTAGCTAAGGCTGTGTGAAAGCTGCTGCAGACACCTAGGGGTACTAACTAGAGGCTGTCAGCTTATTGTATTCTTTGTACCTGAGCAGCAAGAGCTTTCTTGAAGGGCACAACTCTGTGTCAGCCATAGTCCAATCCTTGCATTATACAAATCCACTTCTCCATACCTTTACAGGGAGTAACTCAGGTTAACCTCCATCACTGTGGCTGGTCTCAGAGCTTCCACGAGTACACAGGGCCTCCCTTCTCCACTCTGCACCCAAAATTTCTCTTGCCCTCAGCTACTACCTCTTCTGGTCTTGGTGGCTTACCTGGGGGTATGGCTCCACCTTTCATTATTGAAGTATCTTAACCTCGAGTAATCATCTCCTTCTCAGGCTGGGGTTGCTTCACTTGTCTGCTCACAGTTACAGTTGATCAAAAGAGAACCAAGAACCAAGAAGCACCCAAGCAGGTCATCTGTGTTCTGCACACATGCCTACCCCTTTCCATTGTGTAAAATCAGCTTTACCTCCCTCTGTTGAACAGTTAATTATCCATCCAAGATGGTCACTCTTCTCACCTGCTGGTTCCTGGCCACAAGGACCTCAAAATGTGCGGCTCGCAGCCATCGTTTGTAATTCAGTTGTGTCCTTGCTGTGTCCGCTGGTGAGGACAACCAGAAGTCTGGCCCTGTAGAGCCCAGGAAGCCTAACTCAGTAGGTCCTCGGAAATGAAGTGGAGCGATCTCTGCTTCCTCCCCTCTCTTCTCCAGACCCATATATTTTTCTGATTGGAGACATAGCACCATGAAAAGAAAGGTCTTTTTATGTATAACATGTATACTGCATTCAGGAGGACTAAGCCCCATCTGCACAGAGATCACCTCTCAACTTCGCACTTGGGCTGCGTCTCCCTTCAGCAGAAAAATATATATGTGTGAAACTGGAAGAAGAGTTGTATGTAATGGCTTTTTAAAATAAGTACTATTTCATCCATCAAAAACAAATCCAAGTCTCTCAATGTCACATTCATGGAACAAGTGATTATTATTAGTCCCTCTCTTCAAATAAAAATGAAACCTGTATTGCAAAACCGAGACCAGGGCTCTGAGGAGCTGTAGCTTCAGGTTCAAAATATAATAAAATACATGAAAGTGTCAGAAATGAGTTTATTTCCTGACAGCAGGACATTTTTATTTTAACTCTTGAAAAATCTGAACAAGAAAAACGTTAATGGTTTATATACAGGCACCTGGAACTTCTAATGTTCTTTGGCCAAATAAGTTTTAATCCCTTTCCTTTGCTACTTTTTTCTTTCTCTTTTTTCTGTCCACATCTTAACTTTTCAAAAATGTCCCCTTTCCCTCCTCTTTCCTTCTTTCTTTCAGTTTGGCTATACCTTTTCACTTTATTTCTCTCTTTGGTTTTCCTAGCTGCTATGTGCCTTGGTTTCCTCACCTGTAAAATAGGGATAATAACAACTAACTGTGAAGATTAAAACGAGTTGATACAGTATGTTGGAGCTGTCATAACAAAGTATCATGGAGTGGCTTAAAACAACAGCAATTTATTATCGCATTGCTCTGGAAGCTAGAAGGTTAAGATCAGTATGTTGGGAGGATCATACTTCTTCTGAAGGCTGCAGGGCCTGTGGCAGCGTATGATCTTGAGAATGCACATATGATCTTGGCAACCCTGGGAAGAGTCTTTCATCAGGCAGCCTTCCTATGCCTCCTTTGCAGCCCTCTCTTTCCTGTTCCCTGCATGATAGAGCTACTTTACAGGACCACTAGCTGGCCTCTGCACACTGATCCTTGAAATGGACCCTGAGCTGACCCTCTGAATACCAGTGCCAAAGCAGAGCCCCATTACCCCAGTAGACATCCTCCACACCTTCCTGTCTCAATTAGACACTCCACTCTCCTTGGGAAGCATCGCCTAGATCCTCTTCCCTCCCCAGTATGCACAGTTTCTCCTCTATGTAATGCCAGCGACCCTTTCTACTTTCCTTTGTGAACAGTTCATATTTGTCTCATAATTGTAGATATATCACATTCACCCACTTAGTATTGCTACCAAGTGCTTTTATCCCAAGGAAAGAAAATATTACTCTATATTTTACATCTTAATATTATATCTTATAATCGTTCATCTTAATATTCTATGCCCTGGTTACAAAGTGTGGTCCATGGACTAATGACATCAGCATTACTTGCACTTGATTAAATGCAGAATACCAACTCCACCCTGACCTACTGCACCAGAATCTGCATTTTAACAAGATCCCTAGGCGATTCACAGGCAGAGTTTGAAAAGCATTGTTCTATGCACTAAACCTAACCTTCTTGCACTGTAGTAATACAAATGTCTAACTTTAACCTTTTGGTACAATTTCTTTTAGTTTCCTGGTATTATTAGACTGCAAACTCCACTAGACCAGGGACTGAATCTGCCTTGATTATGCTCACCAAACTGGGTGCTCAATAACCATTTGAGTTAAATAAGTAAATTTAATATTGGCAAAAAACATAGCTTTTTAAAATGGGATAAAAAAATATGGTGTTGAATGGAATTCTGTTGGGTTGCTTTCATTTGTCATACTTAAAATATCAGATTAATAGGTAATATTCATGAATTGTTCTTAATTGAAATTCAATGCTAATGTTTTCTGTTATATTAAAATCAATGCCAAATATATTATTAAACATAATTAGGCATAAACTCATTTACAACCCAGAAGAATACAAATGACGCCCAGCTCTTTCAATTTAAAGCATTTTTTTTTCAGGAGTATAATAGAGATCAAAGGTAAATTTTCCACTCATTTCTGTTCCTCAAATAAAGAAGCTACTGGATAATGAATGGAAATGCCTCCACATGTAAGCACTCCAACCATCTAGGAGAGAAAACAGATGGGTTTTTTATAAAGACTCAGATGTGGTCAATTTCAACTTTATTCCCTGAAGTTTCTCTTCAAATTGGTATGTATTTGCAAAACTCGTTATGTGTGATTTACTGTGCTTCCCTCTAATTCTCCTTTTAGAAGACAAACATTTTTTGCTTATCTTTGTTTATGTAGTGTCTCCATAGTAATGGCCAGAACTCTCCCTCAGCAACAAACCCACCACATTGACCTCAGCGATACCAAAAATGTCTCACACAGAGCTTATTTTGTCCACTCCAAAGGGAATGTTCAGCTTCAGCAGTTCTTAGGGCTAAATATCATAAGCAAATTAGTGGGATTGACACATTTTATAAACTTCAGTGGTTGGAGGCACTCATAACCTTACTGTAACCAGCCTCCTCAACCTGCTGTGCTCCCATGAAACCCAACTTGTCACTGTCCCCAAACACATACTTCTCTGTAACATCTCTGCCTTGGATGAAATATTACCTCTGCCAGGATCACTGAGACAGCAGGAATGTAGAGATAACATGGGGTTTGGGCAAACCCAGGTTCACGCCTTCATTCTGCGATTTTTGAGCAAGTTAATTTACTACTATGAACTATTATATCTAATGGTTAGGTCTGCTTCACTATCTGAATTAATTCTTCTATCAATGGGATATCTACCCTTTCGACAGCTTTTTCCATGTTGTGAAATGCTGTGTGTATGTGTGTAATATACCTGTCTCATACACTAAATTGTTAGTCTTCAAGGACTAAGAAATTATCTTCTTATTGCTCTGGAAATCAAGCAAGCACCATGCCTGGCACAAACAGACCCAATGGCTTGGTAGTGTGGCATTGTTGTCTTTGCACTGTGCCCTTCCCATTCTAAGTCTCAGGTATTTACCTACTAAAAATAATACTTACTTTGAAGAGTTATTTTGAAGATTAAAAATAACTGCCACAAGGAGATAGGAAGGGGACTTAAATGCATATTGCTAAGTGAAAGAAGCCAGTCTGAAAAAGCTACATTATGGTTCCTACTCTATGATACTATGGAAAAGGCAAAATTATGGAGGTAGCAAAAAGATTGGTAGTTTCAAGGATTTGAGAGAGGGAGAGAGGATGAATAGATGAAATACAGTGGATTTTTAGGGTTCAGAAATCATTAAGTTTGTGGTATACATAAATGATTTATATGATATAAATGTAACTGTTAAAGCCCATGGAATGTAAAATTTTATACATTTATCAAAACCCATAGTCTAAACAACATAACATATGAATCCTGATATAAACTGTGGACTTTAGATAATAATAATATATCAATATTGGCTCAATAATTGGGTCACATTAATGTAAGCTATTATAAGAGAAGCTGGGTGGGGGAATGAGGGGCTATATTGGAACTCTGTACTTTCTGCTCTATTTTGCTATAAACCTAAAACTGCTCCTAAAAAATTAAGTGTGTTAATTATTTTTAAAGTAAAAATAATAATATGAACATAGTAACTTTTTAATACATAATAGGCTTTATATGAATTACTTTTAGCAATTTTTTTTTTTTTTAGATTTATTTATTTATTATTTTTTAGAGAGAGGAGAGGGGGAAGTGGCAGAGAGGGAGAAAGACATCAATGTTGCTCATTGCTCATCTGTTGCTCATCTGGTTAGAGCACTGTCCCATACAACCAAAAAAAAAAAATTTTTTTTTTTTTTTTTGCTGGTTTTATTCTTATCAGGGCACGTACCTAGGTTGTAGGTTAAATCCCCAGTTGATCTCCCCACCTCTCTCTCCCTTTGTCTTTCTCTAAAATCAATAAACATATTCTCAGATGAGGGCTGAGTAAAAAAAGATAGATAAAGAAATTTTCAATACAATGTGACATGCACAGGCATGTTCAGAGGAAGCACATCTACCAGGTCTGGGAAGAAGAAGTGGTTAAGGCATGGAAGTCTTGCTGGAGGAAGTTATGCCTGACCTGAGTCTTAAAATAAGCAAGCATTAACCAGGCAAAGAAGAAAGAAGGCATGATCAAAACAGATTTGTGGACATAGTATTCAGAGATTTATAAGTAGTTAATATTGCTATTGACAAAAGAAAAACCTGTGGGGCTATAGGTGAGGTTGCAGAGAGGTGAAATTAATAAACAGCCTTTGTATGCCATTCTTAGGGACCTATTGATGGTGGAATAGGGATCCATGGAAGGATTTTAAGCGGCAGGGTGACCCGGTAACCAGGAGGAAGATTGAGAACAACCAGTATTTAGGTCGCAGCTGTCTTTCATCATGGCCTTATCCTCTGTGCAGCAGAGCTACTATAATTCAGATGCTATATTTTTCTGGACAGGGTCTAGTTGCTGGTGGCAGATGAAAATTGAGAATTGGGGTTTTTGACATTGAAGATGACATGGAACATGAAATGAAAGCAGAGAAAATGCATGCTTTCTCAAGCTGCTCTGATCCCACCAAGGTTGTTTTTTAGCAACACAGATTCTTTCCACTTTACTACTCATCCTTAAGATAGCATCTCCAAAGTTCCAGGAGAGGAAATATTCAAAATATGTAAGAAATACCACTGTCAAACATTTTTTCCAAACATTTGACCAACCAATATATGTGGTGGTCAAGCAAGCCAAGACTCAGATGTGTAAGAAAAAGGCATGAAGACACTTTAAGATGAAGATCTCAACAAAGATAAGCTGAATGGAATTTCTAGCACATAATCTGGCTTCAGTTTCTATTAAAATTTATAACCCATTTCTGGAGAGATCAGTAGGTAAGGTCATAATTGAGACCTGGGAAACATAAAACTTATTACAGTTGGAACCATAGGCAGGTGGCCTGGGTACAGGACATCTGGCAAGGCTAGAGGGGGAGGGAAAGGATGCTCTGTGTTTTCTGCTTCTAAATTCACCAAAGCCCATTTCCAGTTCTGGAAAATGTCAAAGCAGAACATTTCTGTGGGGTTAATGAGGGGGAGAGAGGGAGCAGGTGAACATAAGAAGAGAAACTCCATCAAAATAGGGGTAAGGCAAACCAAATAACAACAACCTGAATCGGTTCACCCAGGCCTTCCATCCTCAGATTTTTAGTATACGTATAATAACAGTTGACATTTTAGTGATGATTTCCCTTAATGCATCTTCTTCTTGAGTCACATTGCTCCAATTTGTATTTATAACCTTCTATATGTGGCATTCAGCTAATAAATACACCATCATCCTGAGGACTCACTTTACCTATTTCGTTTGTTGGATTTTCTGGTTTTCTATAATCCACATCTTCTTTTTTCTGATCCATAGTTAGACACACCATCCATTGCACCGCTGTCCCCATCATGTCTTCTTTCTTGGTCCTCATCCTCTCTCTCTCCCCCTCCCCCCTCTCTGATTTAGCACATTCTCCCTTAGCTTCTTGAGATAGATGCATGTAAGATAAGTTTTGGGGAATTTATTCATATTCTCCCTTTATTCCTGATGGACAATTTGTCTAGATATAGAATTCTAGGTAAGGAATAATGTGCCTTCAGAATTTTGGAGGCAATCTCTGTTGTCCTCTGAGTTCAGGGTTTAGGGTTGTTGAAAATTCTGATGCTATTCTGGTTCTTACTCCTTTGTATAGGCTTTTCTTCTTTAGGAGTTTGGAGAATTTTGACTTTGTGTTTGGTGTTCTAAAATGTTATGGTAATATGCTTGGAATGGGTCTATTTCCATTCATTGACCTGGATGTTTGGTGGGCTCTTTCAATATGGCAATTTGGGTTCTTCAGTTATATTTCATGTTAGAGGATTTTTTGTGCTGTTTGGTAGTCTAAGTTGTCTGCTTGTATTTAAGGGTAGGATAGCAAAAAGCTGATTAGAAACTCAGTGCTTTGGGGGAAGACCTGTTAATTATGAACTTGACCGAAAGGTGACATGAGTAAGCTCTTTTGGGAGGAATTCCACCCCCATCCCCTTTTACACCATAAAACTCTTTACGAATTTTTTTGTGGGGAGGGGTAACGTGTTTATTGGGGGAAGGGCTGCTCCTGGACCACCTTGAGGCCCATTGGAGCAGGGGAATGGACACTCCCAGCCCTCCTGGCCCATAGGAGTCCCTTCAATTTTTTTTCACTTGGGTTAGTTATGTTCCTTAGAGATGTCTTCTCAAATCTTCTGGCTAGAGGGTAAAACTTGATTCCCAGCATTTAAAAATGGGGAGAGCATCTGAGCATTTAGTATGACTACATTAATTAATTCCTATTTTCTCTCTGAGATGCTAGCTCCTTCAAGCTACAGATAAGAAGTGAATAAACCTCCACTTCGTTAGTGGAGGGGGAAGAGGGAAGAACAGTGGGGAGAGATGTATAAAAGTAGTACTATTTCTCAAGTAACTCCAACCTACAACCAGCTCCCTTAATTCAACCCTCAAGCACCTTCACTGCATACCCAAGGGGTTGTGCAATGCTACTCCCTAACACTTGATTTTCTCAGCTCTGCCAAGTCCTCTATTACTGCTGTTTAACCTCCAAAATTCTGTTGCAATTGCTTCTTGTCCCTCTTTCTGCATCCTCATGAGTTTTAGTGGGATTCTGGAGGATGTCAAATTAGGTACATATGTTCAATCCTTCATTTCTACCTGGAGCCAACTGTCAAACATTCTAAAAACACTGAAATTCATATCGAGTGCTGACAAGGTTTCAGGCACTTTGGTAAATGCTGAAGATGAACAATGATTTATTTTCCTATTGTGGTGACTGGTGTTCTGAGGTGATGGTTTAAAAAGACAAGGTCCCTTACCTTGCCCTGAAGTCAGAATTTTATTTATGGGTATTGCTCTATGCTGGAGTTATTTGGGCAGCTTCATAACTGATCCTGGTTTGAAACCACATCTAGAGGCTTTGGATCATTTCTGATGTAACCCATTCCCAACCCTGGCTGTGTTTCTAAGTGTCTGTAGGGTTAATTGGCCTAATACCTAATTTCAAAACTGTATGTGGTATCAAGGCTGATTTGCCTTAAAGACCATTCATTGTGAACAGTGCATAAGCAAATACCCAGTGCCTCAGGCACTGACTGAAGGCTGGGTGTGCAGTTGTCTTAAGAGAATCCTTACATGTGCCTGGTTGTGTGTCTGTTCCTAGTGGCAATTTATTTAAGTTTAGCAATAAGTTTCCATGACTGTAGTCATAGAAGGAGGCTAGAATAGAAGCGAGGCATGACATTTATTGAGTGCCTACTGCCGGAAGGTGGCCTCGGTACTTCACATTTAATGGTAATTTGCTTAATCTAATGTTATTCCATAATAAATTCATAAGCATGGCAACTTCTCCTGGAAAAAAAGCAAACAATTCAAGCACCTGTCCTCTTTTCAATCGTCCTCCACACTCCACCATCATACTCTTGTTCTACATGTCTGTATTCTATGTTACAAAATCTCTTAAAGCCAAACCGACATATTTACAGAAATCACATGCATGTGAGGGTGTGTTCCCAGGATATGTTGATAACCCTAGTCCACCTTGTTTATTTGTTTCCAAGAGAGGACCTGCATACACACAGAAGCATGGCACATCTGGTCTAATGGAAGGTTTGTACACTAGTAGGACAGGCACAGCCTGAGTAGGCTCCCATCAGACTAGCCCCTCTCCCCATGAGTTCTTCAGCTAGCTTCAGAGTCCAGGATGGATTGGGAAAAGGAGAAAATTATCTCAGCTTGTTACTGGTATCTTAAAGATATCTGGAGTTCTCTATCTTGTACGTTGAATCTGGAAAATCTCACATTTGGGACAGTGATAATTAATACTGATATTAACAATAACATCTTATTTTTGCAAGTAGTCAGAGGTTACTCATAGTTACACACACTAGTTCCTCTAAAAAGCCTTGGACTTGGGTTTCTTTGATTTATTACTGTGTGATTCAAAGATTACTTTGTGGCTATTAATGACTAACACAATAAACATGCTTTATCAGCTAGCAATTTCCCAACCTCAATTTAAAGGTATGGTTTATATTGAAAATCTTCCCCCATCTCTGCAATAAAAACACTCAAAAAAATTGGGAGAACAAGGAACGTGTCAAACAAGCAATTTGAACCTTAAGAGCAATAAAATCTCAGTGAAGGAAGAAAGGCTGAAGGTCAGCTAGTTCTAACCTCTATATAATCCTGCTCTACATTCATTCAAATATCTTCTCCAGGGGAGGCCCTACACTTTCCAGACAGCATTTACATTTCCCAGATTGTGGAGTAAACCTCAAGGCCAGAGGGCAGTTCCTAGGAGAGGTGGGAGACTAGAGAACAGTGGATAAGGAGTTGGAGAAGGAAATGGGAACTGCCTTAAGGGGAGAAGAGAGCTAATTTTTAAAAGAGAAGCTGGCCCCTTACCCTGGGCCTAGCACAGCTGGTGTTGTGGAGGAAACACCAAGGGAAAAAAAAGATCCCTCCTTAAGGAACTTTACAGCCCAGTGCAGAAGGAAGAGCCTTTCCCAGTGAGCAGTTAATGAAGGTGTGCCAGGGAGTCACCCTTTCAAATCTGAGCATTTGACTAAGAAAACAAAGGCAAATAAAATGACACTGGACAGAAGTACTTTAAAGGGACTAAACAGCTTGGAGGCTGTGTGTGATTTATCTAGAGCAGAATGAAAGGTTTCCCTTACCTAAATAAAGAATTTATTAACCAATTGGAGAGGTTTGCAAATTAGGATAAAAAAAAGTAGTCTGAGTAGGTGTTGGATTTCTAATCCCATCCGGAGGAGAGACCCAAAATCAGCCTGCAGAGGAGCTCCCCGCTGGGGAGGTGGACTCACAGGGGCCTGGAAGTGTCACACCCAGGGCTGCCCACCACCCTGTGCTGTGAGACTGCCCTGGATGCCAACCTTCTGCATGGTGCTGGGTTTTAAAGGCATAGATCCTCTGTGAAGTTTCCCTGAACACAGCCCCCACTTTCCAGGTAAAGTTAACCACTCCCCACTCTGTCCCCACATTTACCATGTACATACCTCTCTTATGGAATAACGGTACAGTATTTGTAATGCTCAATTTACGCATCTGTGTCATCTGCCACATGGAAGACAAGAAGCCAGGCCTTTCTGTATTCTCATCTCTGCACAGTGCTGTTACTCAGCAGATGCTCTGTGAGTGACAGATGACAAGGATGAACGAGTGAGTGAAAGCATAAGTGAATAAATGAAATGAAAGGTTGGAGAGTTAATGTGAACAGAGAGTTCAAGTCCACAGTGTACCTAAGGAACAATGGAAAGAATGACCTGCATGCAGCGTAGGGAATATAGTCAATACATTGTGATAGCTGTGTGTGGTGCCAGATGGGTACTGGAAATATAGGGGGACCACTTCGTCAAGTATATGATCGTCTAACCACTATGCTGTACACCTGAAATAATACAAAAATAAGATTGAATAGACTGTAACTGAAAAAAACAAAACAAAACAAAACAAATGCATGTTTGGAGAGAGCCAGAAGAAACTGGAGAATGGCTTAACGGAGTTAGACCAGATAACGGAGGGCCTAGAGTACCAAGAAATGTTCCTTTTATTTATTCTTTTTTTTTTTCAATAAAAATGTTGCTGTGCTGTGGATAATATAAAGCCAGTCTTTGGCCTAAGGGAGGACACTGTTAAGGAGAAGAGGATGCCCCCAGAAGAGCTACTTTAAAAGGCAAACGGTGGCCAGGGTGGCCAGGGAGGCACACTAAAGAGCCCTAGGAGTTGGAGTTCCATTAAGCCACGGTAGGCCGTGCTGATAGAAACGCATCTGCTGGGGCTTTCATGGGTAAGAGGCCCTGCAGAAGGCATGGCGTCAGCAAGGAAGCTGAGATTGGACCATGCCCCGCATAAAGGGGAGGTTGCACATCGTTCCTCAAGGCTGAAGCACGTCAGAAAACGGGGTCAGGTGGAAGATAAAGATGTCAGCAGAGGGTCAGTGAGATCAGGTCGTGTGGAGTATTTGTCGGGCTGTGGCCTTCCTATTCCAGAGGAGCTGGGGAGCGTGCGGGGACTTGCTGCGTGTTAGCTGGGGCTAATTACGGGGAGCACAGAGAACAGTCAGCCCAGCCCTGGATAAAAAGCGAGGTAAATCTTTTTGACAGGGTTACCTGAGGTTTTTGAAAAATTTTTTACTCTATAATTAAGTGTCAAATGCTGAGATAGTTTCTGAGGTTTTTACATGGTAACTTGTTCTTTGCATTTCTCTGCCCTTTCATTGCACCAGATACTGTCATTATCGTTGCCTAGGGTCTGAGACAGACCTCCGCTGAGACAGATAGACACAGGCTGTGTTATTGGATAGATCCTGGGATAGGAAGAAAAGGCAGCATCAGCAGAAGATTCTGGGAAGGTGGCAGAGTAGGAAGCACCAGGAATCTGTCTTCCCATTTAGGCAACAATTGCACCTTTGGAATCTGTCTGGTGGAACTATTTTGGAACTCAGGAGTCTATTGACGGCTTGCACCTTTCAGGGGAAGGCTTGCAGAGTAAACTATAGTCAAATTTTCAGCTGTTAGCTGACTGGCAGCTACCCATTCCCTGACCTCCAATCAGTCCCACAGCAGACAGCTAGCTGGACATGTGGTCTTGGAGCAGTTCTCACACCACCTGTGGGAGCCGGGGTGGGCCCTGGGCTCTGCTTCCCTACGCTGCCTCTGGTCTTAGAGGTGCAGGCAAACAGGCAGGTGTTGGTGGGAGTCCCTCTCTTTCCAACTGAAGTGATGTCTAGATGACTTAAAGACTGTTGTCCTTCCCTCCTTTTCTCTTTTTCCCCTTTTAGGAGCCATTCAAGACTAGAACACTCAAAAGCAACTGCTTACATGAGAAAATTAGAAAGTTACCACACATGCCCAGGGAAAGGCATAGGTTCAGAAAATGCCTGAGAAGACTTTTAAGTTCACAATCCCAGCTGTTCCTTGGCACAGGGATAGCTTATAACAATAATTAAAAAAAAAAAAAAAAGGGTAAGGAGGATAATCAAATTCCATAGTTAACACATTATTAGATTCAAAAATCCAATTTTCAACAAAAATATTCCAAGGCATATACAGAAATAGAGAAGTATGGCCCATTAAAAAAAAAAAATGAAAGTGGTTTCTTTTTTTAAAAATTTATTATTTTAGAGAGAGGTGTAGGAAGAGAGAGACATCTATGTATGGTTGCCTTTCACCTGCCTCCAGCTATGAATCTGGCTGGAGACCTGGCTTGCAACCTGGTTATGTGCCCTGACTGGGGAATCGAACCAGCGACCTTTGTGTTCGCAGGCCTGCGCCTTATCCACTGTGCCACCAGCCAGTGCTGGCCCATTTTAAGGGGGGAAAATCAACAGAAACTGTCTCTGAAAAAGGCCTGATGATGGATCTATTAGGCCAAGCAATCACTCTAGGGTTTTAGATCATTTATTTCTTTCCTGGCTTTGGTTTCCTTGTGAAGTTTTCCTTTTTCTTTTCTTCTTTTTTTTAGATGGTTAAAACAGGATTTGGGGACAGAAAGATATGGGCAGCTTTGACATGTTCTGATTGTGTGATCTTGTAGAAGTTCTTTAACTTCTCTGAGCCTCATCTGTAGGACAGGTATAATAATTTTGTCTCAAAGGTATATCATGAAAATTAAATAAGAATAGCAATTATTCAAAGTTTTTGAAAACTAACAGTTATATATAAGATGCTAAAGTGCATGAATCACTCCACTTCAAAATGTTTTAAGCACTTAGAAAAGGATCTAGGTACAGAGTACAAACTTCTAATAGAGCAGAATAGAAGAGGTGAGCAACCTATGGAAATATTTTTCTTCGTTATTCAGATGTGATGAATAAAAGCCTAGTATATCAGATATACTTGATTAAGAAAGGATAAATTGCAGCCCTGGCTGGTGGCACAGTGGATAGGGTGCCAGCCTGCAAACTCAAAAAGTTGTTGATTCATTTCTCCAGCCAGGGCACATAATGAGGTTGCAAGCCAGGTCCTTAGCTGGAGGCAGGTGAAAGGTAACCCATACATTGATGTCTCTCTCCCTCTCTCCCTCTCCTTCTCTCTAAAAATAATAAATAAAAAATCTTTTTTTTAAAAAAAAGGACAAATTTCAACACAATTCAGGGCTCCATTTAATTTTTGAATTACTCTAATTATGTTGTATTTTATATATCTTGAAGTAAAAATGACTCATAGTAGGAAATATTTCAATTCTAATGGATTTTTTATATGATTGTGGTTTATAGTAGATGGTGCCCGTATATGTATAGTCCACAAAGATCTTAATTAAGAGAATTTACTCAACATTACTCTATATAAGTTTTTCTCTACCAGGGACAATTTTCCCCACCAGGGAACATATGTCAATGTCTGGAGGTGGTTTTGGTTGTCTTCACAGTACAATCCCTCATAATAAAATAATTATGGAATCCAAAATGATATTCAGAGTTGTGAAGTTGGTAACTGCCCGCCCTCTCTCTCTCTGTCTCCGTCATTCTCTGTCTCCGTCTGTCTGTCTGTCTATATATATACACACACATACACACCTATATATATGTGTGTATAAATATATATGACATGCAAATATACACTCATCAAAGAGAGCAAAAGTGAAGTACATAGTAAAAAAGACCTTTTTTAAGTGAAGTACATAGTAAAAAGAAGAACTTTTCCAAGGAAAATGGTGGGAAGAGGAGGCAGTGAGGCTGAACTGCGTGTGGGAAGAGCCAGCCTGTGGAGGCTGG
The DNA here is from genome assembly GCA_004026585.1 of Noctilio leporinus. Taxonomy (NCBI): domain Eukaryota; kingdom Metazoa; phylum Chordata; class Mammalia; order Chiroptera; family Noctilionidae; genus Noctilio; species Noctilio leporinus. Next base: position 511,004 of record PVIW01000001.1, on the reverse strand, counting down.
AGACTATCAGGATGTCAGGTTTCTGAACAAGTCAGCCAACTTTCCAATCCATCTGCCAGGAGCGTAGCCCAGTTCTGCCTCAGCCCAGTGACCCATCTGTGAGTCGTGGCGACTGGAGACAAAAGTGTTGCTATCTCCTCGTAGAACTGGGCACAACTGCAGAGCAATGCACACTAACATGTTTGTTAGGAATTGGCAAGTTCACAATTAGCGCAATTGTTTCAGAAAGTGTGCGAGTGCACTATTGCTTCACGTCATTAAAGTCTGCAGTGTGCTAGGAATAAAAGGATGGCTGGGGGAAGGGGTAATAAGTTTTAATTATTCAAATACATGCAGAATTACACAGCCTTAAAGACTCCGTTTCTGAGGCTCCTTCCTGCAGCGACACAATGTGTTAGATTCTATCAGGTTCTCAAAATGACTCCCTTGCTTTGAGTTAGGAATTGAAAAGAGGTCCATTAATTCTTTCAAGCTACCAGGTGATCAGTTAGTCATTCGTGTCTGGGAGAGAAAAAAGAAAGAAAAAGAAGTCAGAAATGTTAAAGACTAGACTAGTAAAAAATTCCTTTGGTCTTTTTTTTTACCTGTTTTACATTGCAAGCAGTTCAGAGGCTGTCTTTCATTTTAAGTCCCACAGTTTTGTTTTCATTTATTTTTTAACTCAGCCATATTAGCAACTGCTGTTATCATTGCTTTCCCTTCTTAATTTTTTAAAACTAAAATAAACATTTGGGGCCCTATCATATGAGTATCAGAGGATTCACTCTGACATGTTAAGTTTTTACAAGTCCAGAGGAAGATATTTAATGTCATGCCAGCAAGATGCCATTTTGTGTTGGACTTCCAGGTCAAGGTCAAGGAGTGGATCAAAGTTGAATGCTGCTCACTTCTGTGTGTATCAATCAATGAGGAGCCACTGGTACTTAGCATGGTGTTAGGTGCTATAAGATATATAAATATATATTATGGATGTATGTATAAATAAAAAGGCAAATATGAATATATAAATGAAAAGATCAGATTCTTTTAACTTTATTAGGTTTGGAGGCATTATTTGTGGTAACAGAGTGTTTTGGTAAGGAGTGGATCAAAAGACTGTGCTATGGCAGCCATTTAATAGAGTTTTGGGCTTTTAGGATCATAATCTAGTTAGAGAGACAAAGCATATTGATAGTGCAGAATTAATGATTGCTAAATAGTTTGGTCTTAATTATCAGTTCCGTGTAAGTTTATAAAAGGAAAAATCAGATTGGCTTGAGGAAATGTGACAGTTGGAATTAAGATGGGATGAATAATTTATAAAGAACTAGTTAAGCAAGAAGTCTGAAACTGCTATCAGAGAGAGAGAGAGAGAAGGCGGGAGAGAGAGAGAGAGGGAGAGAAGTAACTCCCCTGAGCAAGGGAATGATTATCAATCAAGTGCCATAACTGTACCGGTACTGGGGACACCAAGGTGGAGCTCACAAAGGGGCAGTTTAGGAAACCCATTGAGCTGCAGTCCACAGGGCACACAGGACTACGGAGAGCCTAGAGCTAAAGAGACCAGCTTTGAGTAAATGAGCAGGGTGATGATGAGGGCAGGGCCGGTGTGGTGTGCTTGGGAGAGAGCAAAGGACAAGTGAGTCTGAAAGGCACTGAGGGACTTGGAGCCAGAAAAAGGCACTGAAAGGGAGGGAAGCAGTAAGGAGGGCAGACACGTGGGAACAATGGCAGTGTCAGCAACCGAATTGGGTCATTTGAAAGGCAGCCAATTAGAAGAGCAATGACTAAAGTTCTGTAGATATTGAAAGTGAGATAGTGGCAGGACTTACACGTTGAAATAGATAGTGGGAAGGTAGAATTATGGACTGATTCAAGGTAATGGAGAATGGATGAATTCTCCAGGAACTGAGGGGAAAGACAGGAGGGGAGAGAGAGAGAGAGAGAGAGAGAGAGAATGAAATAGAGTCTTGGGAGGCATCCCCAGAGTTAGGAGCTGGGAGGGAAATAGAGAGGGAATCAAAAGTGGCTGTAAAGGTCAAAAAGAAGTTTAAAAATGTAGTATCACTGGATCCAAGGGAGGAAAGAATTTGAAGGAGTGGGTTGTCAGGGTGGTTAAATGCCACAGAGGCTAGAGAATGGAAACCAAGATAATGCCATTCATTGTATACGATTGCACTCCATAATATAGCCTGCGAGTTTTGTTTTGAAATTAAATGAAAAGTATCAGATATTAATAAGCTCCAAAATAAAACATGTAAATGACAACATCAAAGATTCAGTGACCTGCATGGCTGAGATAACAGTACCTTATAATCACATAGCACTTTTGCTTTCAAAGCACCTTTGAATACATTATTTCAACTGACCTTTTACCACATTCCTGGGATGATTATACCCTGAAAAGTCAAATTTCCTGTTTTCATTATTTACTTGTTCAGTTACTGTTTGCATTTAGAGGCATCAATACTACTAACAATAAATAACTATCCAGGAACTTTGCTGACAGAAAATGAAAGATGATGAAAATGATGATGATACCCATAGTAATAATACCCAACATTTAGACTGCATGAAAGGATTTCACACATGTTATTTCATTTTACTGTCAACAGTTCTGTGGAATAAGTCTCATTATCTCCACTTTACATGTGTGGGCAGCTTTTTAAAACTCATGCCCAAAACAAATACATTAAACAGGCCAAACAAAACCAAATAAATAGGCGTTTAATATTTAATGGTCTTAAGCTCTACTAAGAACAATAAAGTATATCTTACCACAGAACAAGAAAAAATCTCAATATATTAGGCACATCAATTAATGTATCCCCTTTCTATAAGTAGACAAGAGTATAAAGGCTTATTTGAAAGGCTTGGAAGTTTCTGTGTTAGAAAATTTTTTGGTTGCCAATGACAAAACCCACCTCAATCTTATTTAGGGGAAAAATGTGTTGGGGAATTTATTGGTTCATTCACTAAGGTCTAAGATTAGAGGTTCAGTCTAAAGGTTCAGATGTGACTGAATCCAAGTGCAATTCAGTTGGAAAAGAGCAAATTCAGAGCTTGAATGGTCTGTGTGTGCGTGTACCACCTTTGCGCATGCATGTATCACCTGCATGTGAGTGTGTGTGTATGCCGATGGGGGATGTGAAAGGAGTAGTTGGGGAGCAAGGATGAAAATCAGCTCCACCTTAAATGTGAGAACTTAGAGTAAGGAAAAGTGATTCTCCAAGAAAAATCAAGGTGCTTCTAGAAGAAAGAGAAATGGATACTGGGCAGGCAAGACCAGCAGACCTCTTAAATTATTCCTGTTATCAAATAGTGTTCCACCAACAAACCTGAAATTCCCACCATTATTACTCACTGTTTAAGACTTTGGAACTCAAGAGTTTTCTACGACTCAGTTTGGGAAAAAATTCTCAACCTTAGCTATATATTGGAATCATAAAGATGGCCAAAAATGCTTTTAAAAATATGCATATATGGGCCTAAGTTCTCAAGTGATGGCCAGATATTGGACCCCAATACCTCAAGCTTTGTGCAGGAATAATAAATTGTGCAAAGTTAATAGCAGGAGATATCAGTTCCTCACCCCATAGCTTTTCTCTATTCCCTTTACCCCACCCATGCTATCTGTGAGGGCTTGGAAATAGAGCAGTTGTCCCATAAATATCGGTAGAATTGAGTATAGTGAAACTTAATAGAGAGAATATACTATACTGTTCATGTTCATTTGCTTTCATCTTTTTTTTTTTTCTTTCATCTTTTAAACATACTAGATTTCTGCATTCTGTTTGAGACTTACTGTCTCCAAGTCAAGAAGAGGGAGGGTAAAATAAGGAGTCATGTGTGTGTTCCAGGACCCTGTGGTCCAGCAGGGAAGAGAGATGAATTTATGGGAATTAACTGCTAAGTCGGGTTGCTCCCAGCACTGATCAATGATCCACCCCATTTTAGAAAATTAAAAGGAGTCCAAGTCTGAACTGAGATTTATAAGTCAGACAGAGAGAGAGGGGTATGGGGTTTGCACATGTGAAGTCCATTAAGCAAAAAGAAGCCTGGCCCATCTGGGGCCTAAAGGCATAGGGACTAGGGGGAAAGTGGAGAAAAGATTGGGACATAAGTGGTAAGTTTATTTTTATTTAAGTGCTCAGAGTTCTAAAGAAGTGTTTAATACAGACAAAAACATTCCACACGTTCCACAACATTGAGCTTGTGCATTTTCTACTTGTGATTTGAAGGGAAAAAATTAGCTTTAAACTGGATTGTAAAGCTCTGTCGGGAAATGAATCCAAATGGCTTCCCCCAAAGCGCAGCGCCCGGGTGCTCCTGTGCTGCAGTAGCGCCGCTGGGCCACAGGGGTGCAGCGCAGCTCAGCCGACCGCGGGAGCGGGAGCTGCAGGGCCGGGGCGGGGTTACCGAGAATCCCTCCCCAAAGCGACAAATTCAGTTCTCCTTAAACTGGGTGAGGCACGTTGTTTCCACTTCGACCCCTCCACGCTTCCTGCGCATATCGTCCGTTGCCCTCCCCACTGCCAAAACAGACAAAAAACTCATACCACAGTGTGTGAAGTACGAAAATATTTGCAAATTTATGGTTCCTGTAGGACTTGGTTACAATGCCCTCATGTCGGCGAGAACTAGGCTAGCCTTGTTAAAAATAGTTGGGAACAGTCAAAACGTCCAATGATGGGGAGTTGGCTAAATGAGTTGTGGTATATTCATACAAAGAAACACCAGGCAACCGTTAAAAGGAGAAATGATCATTAGAAAATATAAAAATATCTAAATAATATACTATAGTGAGATTCAATTTTTATTAAGGTGTTTATGTAATATATCTTTGCACAAAATAAAACCCTGAAAGTTACCAGTGATAATCTCTTGATGGTAGAATTACTGTTGATTTTTAAAGTGTCTTATAATTTACAAAATAATGAATATGAGCTCTTTGTATTTAGAAAAAAATTAATAAGGAAAATCCCAAAATTGCTATCCATCCCACCATATGCAAAAGGATGAACAATTTTATAACTTTATCACACATATATGAGGCTATGCTGGTTCATGGAACTGATTCCATGTTTGCAAATTAACAGGACCATCCATTTAGGCCAGGGATTGAGAAGCATACTCACAAATCCTTGAAAGAACAACGAAACCTAAGAACATATTAATAGTGATTATAGATACTTGCTTATTTTTCTGAATACTTTTTCTGTATTCTTCAAATTTTCTATGGAAAGCATGTATAGATCTTAATTTAAAATGTTAGAAACAATAGCAGGTACAGACTACAAAATTAAAAAACACAATTAAGTGACTAGGAAGGGAGAAACAAAGACTTGAAGGTCTGTCTTATAGTCACTTACAGAGAAATCTCTTCATTTTAGAAACAGGATCTTAACTTGTCAGATGTCATTTGATGCAGCCATCATTTTTTCATACAAAAATGTGACTATTTTGATAAGTATATCTTTCTAATCATAGAACTTCAAAAATGTCAAATGTTTAAAAAATTACTGGTCATTTCTTCACTTAGAACTGTAAATATTGTATTATATATTCTTCCTGGAATATAGAGATATTTTTAAACAATGTAGGAACTTATTGTTTTGTGACTTGCTAAATTTACGTAACTATATATAATGAACTAGTTTCCTATTGTTAAATATCCGTTTTTTTTGTTTTGTTTTTTTTTAGTTTTTAGCCACCAAGAATAGTGATGATTTAATATCTTTTTTCTTGTATGTATCTTTTATTCTTTTTTTAGTAGAATTTGCTAGAGATGAATTGCTGGGTCAAAGACTTTTTAGCCATTTCCCAAATGATACATAGAGAGGGTACTCTAATCCGCACTTCCTTCAGTAGTATATATTTTGAATATTATAGTGTTATAATAAGTCTTAAAGTAAGGTAGTGTTAGTCACCCAACTTTGCTCTTTTTCAGAGTTGTTTTAGCTATTCTAGGTCTTTGCATTTCCATATGAATTTTAGAGTTACTTGTCAGTTTCTGCAAATCAGCTGGGATTTTATTGGGATGATATTAAATGTAGAAATCAATTTAGGGACAAGTGACATAATTTATTTAATTGTAAATTTATATAATTTAGTATTTAAAAATTAATAGACTTTGTTAGAGCAGTGCTAGTTTTATAGGAAAATTGATTGGAAAGTATAGTTTCCCACCTCTCTCATCCCTGGATTCCCACCTTATTTACATCATGAATTATTGGGCCACATTGTTATAACTGATAAATATCGATATCTTCTTATTAACTAAAGCCTATAGTTTATATTACATAGGATTTGCTCTTTGTGTTGTACATTCTATGGGTTTTAACAAATATATAATGACATATATCCACTATTATATATCATACAGATTAGTTTTTTAGTATTGATTTTTGTGTATTGATTTTGTCTCCTTCAACCTTACTGCACACACTTGTTAGTTCTAGTTGCTTTTGTGTGGATTTTATTGGATTTTCTTCCTAGATGATCATATTGTTTGAAAATAAGAGTAGTTTTATTTCTTCCTTCCTAGAACCTTTAGTACAATGTTGAAAAGAAATCTTGATCCATGCTGGGCTCCTAATTTTAGGATTAATGCATTCAGTCTGTCACTGTTAAATATGATGTTAGCTGTAGACTTTTCATGGATGCATTTTATGAGGTGGAGGAAGTTCTCTAGTTTTTTGACAAAATGGATGTTGGATTTTTAAAAAAATGCCTTTCTGCATCTATTCATATTATTGTACAGTTATTCTTTTTTTAGTTTAAAATGGTGAATTATATGTATTAATTTGTTGATGTTAAAAATAACTCTTCATTCCTGAGGTAAACCCCACTTGGTCATGATGTGTTATCCTTTTTATATATTGTTAGATTTTTAAAAGAATTTAAAAATCTATGTTAATGAATGATACTGATCTATAGTTTTCTTGTAATATGTATTTGTTTGATTTTGGTGTCAGGGTAATGCTGGCCTCATGGAATGAATCAGAAAGTATGTCCTCCTTTTATATCCTCTGGCAAGTTTGTTTATAATTGATATGATTTATTTCTTAAATGTTTGGAAGCATTCGCCAATAAAGCTATCTGGGCCTGGAGCTCTTTTTTTGGAGAAGGTTCTTAACTACATTGAATAATTTTGTTAATAGATATATAGGGCTATTTAAGTTATTCAGTTCTTCTTGAGTGAGCTTGAGTAGTCTGTGCCCTTCAAATAGTATTTCCCTCTGACTCAGGTAGTTTCCTCACATGCATGCACTGATCAGTACTCTGCTGATCTTTTCTGGTCCAATACTACCAAATGATGACAGCAGGGAGGGCTCTGGTCCACTGGTAAAGAAGAACTTGCATGAGTCTTTATGAGGTTTTGCATGCTTTACTGCAGAGGCAAGGTTAATGACTACAGAGAGTATAGACATTTCCACACCCACTCTCCTGCTTCTGCAGCAGCTGGGCACTGGAGAATGTTGGTGTTTCCATGCATGGATTTTCTACTTTCCCACAACAGCAATGCATGTGCAGAGCTTACAGCAAGGGCAATATTATATACACACTGAGACAAAGGAGGCTCTAAGCCAAAGGGTTACATAGAGGGTGACATCAGCCTGCTCAAAGTTGCTAAGTCAGTTACCTGGGCAGCCCAGTGTTCTGGAGGTTCCCCCTCCCTGCACTCCAGCCTGGAATCTCTCCTGAAGCAGCAATCATAGGGCTCCCCTTGCTTCTTTCCCATCTTCCAGGGATCATTCTCCTTCATTGTCTGCTGCCCATTGCCTTGAAAACTGTAGTTAAATATATATTTTTTAATGTATGGTATGAATGGAAAGAAAAATAAAAACATAGGAGAGCTTGAAGATAAAGATTAAGTCAAGGGGAAGAATTTTCCTCTCCAGAGAAAAGCATTTCCTTATCTTGCCACTATACAGCTGGCTGAGTAACAACCAACTAGCCAATCAGGCAAAAAAAAAAGCAACATCTCTTTTAAGACCACTTCATTAGTATTCTCAGGTAACTGTCTCCAAGGCTCTAGAGAGAAATCACTGTGAATCCTTACACAAGAAAATTCTGTTCTCCTAATGATGAAAGGAGAATAAAATTAGCCCTTTTTCCTGTAATGGGAGAAAAGTAATGCAATACATATTCTTAAAAGTTAAGATTACAAAGTGTCATAAACAAAAATCAACTAAGTAGATTCTGAATTAAATTCTATTCTATATTTTTAATCATTCAGTTTCTATTCCCACAGTTACCATGGCCTGTCAAACATACTGCACAGGATCAGTTGGACACCTGACAGCTCTCTGGCTAAGCAGTTTTTTTCAGGCTCTTTCATTGAAACTAATGGGAAATTTCCACTTGATTTGAATAGAATGACAAGAGTGAAGTTTCTTCTAAGAAAAAAATAATCATTTTTAAAATATTGATACAATACCTTACTATTATATCAATTTGGAGACTCAGGGTTCAATGAAAATAAACCGGGTATGTTTCCTCCATGGGAAGTGCATCGCATTGGAGCATAAAGTTCACCCTAATCTGTTTCTTCCAAAAAAAGGTGTTCTGATGCAACCATGAGGATGCTGCCCAGTGAGAATTATTTTGCTTTAGAAGCAAAACCTTAATCCTCTCCTTTAAAAAATCCACTCGTGCCCTGGCTGGTATGGCTCAGTAGATTGTTGCCACCCTGTGAACCCAAGCAAGGGTTACTGGTTCAATTCCTGGTCAGGGCACATAACCAGGTTGCAAGCCAGGTCCCCAGCCTGGTCCTTGGCTGGAGGCAGGTGAAAGGCAACCATACATTGATGTTTCTCTCCCTTTCTTCCTCCCTCCCTGCCCTTCTCTATAAAAATAATGAATAAAATCTTTAAAAAAAACACTCATAATATATCTGACAATGCTACAACATAGTTGAACGTTGAAGAAATTATGCTGAGTGAAATAAGCCAGTCACAAAATGACGAATATTATATGATTTCACTTTTATGAGGTAGTCAAATTTATACAGATCAAAAGAGGAATGGAAGTTGCCAGGGGTTGGGGGGGAAGGGAGAAATAGGGGGATGTTCTTGAACAAAATTTAATTTGGGCCTGCGAACCCAAAGGTCGCTGGTTTGATTCCCCAGCCAGGGCCCATAACCAGGTTGCAAGCCAGGTCTCCAGCCAGGTCTGTAGCTGGAGGCAGGCGAAAGGCAACCATACAGTGATGTCTCTCTCCCTCTCTGCCTTTCCCCCTCTCTCTAAAAATAATAAAAACTTTAAAAATTTTTTTAATTTGGCAAGACAAAGAGTTTTGATGATTGGACAACAATGTTGATGTACTTAACACTACTGAGTTGTGCACTTAAAGATGGTTAAGGTGGTAAATTTTATGTTGTGTATGTTTCACTGCAATTTAAAATAAGACAAACTGACCCTTCAGTGGTTTCCCATTACCAACAATAATAATTCTCAGTATTTTTCATCAAGGTACACATAGAAATGATCACCAGCACCCAGGATGAGTGAACAATGTTGTTCCAGGTCACAGTTGACCAAAGGTTGATAGGATCAACCTCTTGACACTTCAATCACCTAGCCACAGACTCCTAGTTGAGAATACCTGCTCAGACTAGCCTCTAAGACTCTTCATAGTCTGACCCAACTCTTTCTTCCTAGGACTCTTTAATTGCATGTAACTGAAATCTAACACAAATATGTTTAAACAAAAAAGCAGGGCATCGCTTTGTATATCTAGGTAATAGACTATAGGCAAGGATGCTTTGAATGGTGCCAACAATCTCAGTGGACTTGTACTCATCTCCCATTTGATTCTGCATTGCACTGAGTGTCAGCTTTGTTTCTCAGAAATGCTCAAAGTTACTGCTTTTCAAGCACAAGTAGATCTGCTTTGTAAAATGTTTAGCATCTTTAGTCTGAACATTAGGCCTCTTGATATATACAGGCAGAGTTTCTCTAGGGATAGTTCTTCACAGATGGTCATGCTTCTCAAAATTTAATGTGTCTACAAATAACCTAAGATCTTGTTAAAATGCAATTTCTGATTCTCCAGGTTTGGGGTGGGTCCTCCTTTTGCATTTCTAACAATTTCCCAGGTGATAGGGATGCTGTGGGTCCAAGGGCCACATTTGGAGTATCAAGGCATTAGGAAACATTCAGAAATGTGTGGGAGCATTTTTGGTTGTCATATGACTGGTAGCATCCCTGGCAATTAGTAATGGAGAGCAGGGATGTTTCAAGTTCCTGCAACATGCAGGAGGGTTCTACCTAAAGAAGAATTGGCCCACCCCAAGTTCCAATAGCTCCCCCTTCACAAAAGTGCTCTCATGCACAGCATGTCCCATGCCTGGTGGCATTCCAAATAGTTTAGGATGAAAGTCAGTAAACTTTTCTTTCTTTCTTTCTTTCTTTTTTTTTTTTTTAAAGATTTTATTTATTATGCTTAGACAGAGGGGAAGGCAGAAAGGCAGAGGGAGAGAAACATCCATGTATGGTTGCCTTTCACTTGCCTCCAGCTACAGACCTGTCTGGAGACCTGGCTTGCAACCTGGTTATGTGTCCTGGCTGGGGATCGAACCAGTGACCTCTGAGTTTGCAGGCTGGTGCTTTATCCACTGTGCCACCAGTCAGAGCTAGTAAACTTTTCATATCACATCAAAATAGAATGTGACTCTCAAGAAGACTTAGCACCACAGTAAATGTTTCAAGGTTAGCATTATGGTTATTTTCTTTTGGGGTTAAAAAAATGCCATTAAGGTTGTAGCATCTATTTTTTTTATGTACTTAGGCCAGAACTCAACCTAATTCCAAATCCTGTTTTTAATCTTTAAAAAAGGTGTGGAGAAGCCATATTCTTCTCCCAAATTTCATATCAAGGCTCACCCTTTAGTGATATGAATATAAATCCTATATTGTGGCTGGAGCAGGTGCTTTGAGGGATTTTAGATAAAATTTGGATTCTGCGCTTGGTGGAAGCATGCCACGTGCAGATTAAACTCCCTCTTCATGGAACTCTTTCTTTTCTGATTTTCACATCTTTTTTTGTTAGATGTTTGGATACACTAAGTTCTAAACATTAACCCAAAATGACATAGTCTATGTTTCTGGGAGTATGTGTAATGTTAAAGAAACAATCTCTAGTCCCAGACAGCCTGGGTTCAAGCCTGGGTTCAAGCCTGGCCCAGCCGGACACTTTGTTGTGTGACCTTGAGCAAATTACTTAATTACTTGGATTCTCAGCTGTGAAAGTGGATAATATTGGCACCTACTTCTCAGGGTTGTTATAAGTAATTAACAGAGGAAAAACATTTAGAATAATGCTAAGCACATGGTAAGCATTAGGTAGAATGTTTATCACTACAAAAATGTTCATTTGAGTTTGTTACAGGGTAAGTTTTATGGCATAGTATAGGAAGGCAAAGGAACATCATATACAGAGAGCATTGTTTTTTAAATAATAAATGTGAAATGGTTCCCAGGATAAATAAATTGGTGTGTTTCCATATAAACAAATACTATCCAATAGTTTATAGATCAGTGGTTCTCACTTTAGTATGCATCAGAATCATCTGGAGGATTTTTTAAACCACAGGTTGCTGGGCTCAACATCCCAGGTTTCTGATTCATTGGGTGAGAAGCATAACCCTAGAATTTGCATTCTAACTAATTCTCAGATGATGCTGCAGCTGCTAGTCACACTTTGAGAATCACTGGTTTAAAGCAGGGTTTTTCAACCTTGGCACTGATATTTCAGACTGGACAATTCTTTACTGGGCAGATATTTAGCAGCATTTCTGGCCTCTACCCACTAGTACTTGTTCCTCCTCTTCCATTACGCAACCAAAAATATCTCTAGATATTGCCAAACATCCCTGCTGTTGAGAATCCGTGGTTTAGAAGAATAAGCTCTAAACATGGGCCAATCTTAAAAATATCATTTATAGTTAAAAAAAGCAGGTTACAAAAAAAACATGCAGACAGTATGCATCCATTAATGTAATTTAGAAATATACAAAACAATATGTTTTATGGCTATAAATGTAGTTATTAAAATAATGAGAAATATGGATTGGAGGGACACAGCCAAAGCATGAAAATGGTTGCCTATAAGGAGAGAGGAAGGCAGTGGGCTTGAGCTGGGTATTCTGTCTGTAATGTTTGAGTGTGGTGTTGTATTACTGAAATATTTAAAAAATCAGGAGCTCATTTGACAACCTGATCATTTTTTGTTCATTGTAATAGGTGTGGATATTTATTATACTACTCTGTATTTTTCCATAGTTAGAACTTAAAAAAAAATGAAAACCCCACTAATATTTAGTAAGGAACCATCCACATTATAATTTGTGTTACTCAGGAAGTGATTGAAAGTGTTATTTTGGGGGTCAGAAAGATCAGAGTCAAAATCCTGTTTCTACCATTGATGAATTTATGAGCTCTCAGGTTTCCCAATTATAAAGTGGAAATGACCACAGAACAATTGTAATAAGCATTGACTGAAATAATAGGTTTACTCTGTTAGACTAGGTCCTGTGAGAGGCAGGATTATGTTTTAGATTTCCTCCATGAGAGAAGATAGAAGGGTTGCTAGAGCCTTTGACCATGGTGCCAGTCAGCCGGTGGGTGAGATAGAGAAGGGAGGTAGGTTGGATGGGAGTGTTCTAGGCAGCCGGGCAGGCTACACCAAAGCGTGGCAAGGCTGCTGGGGAGGGCTCCAAGCAGTTAGTTGCTAGTCAGAGGAGTCTGGTGTCTCCAGGACAAGGCTGGCTTCTCTCTCTGTCATGCTCAGGCATCAGGTCAGCGTAGCCTACGGGAAGCTTGGTCCAAACACGACCCATTTTCAGAGCTCAGCATCTGAGTCCCAGACTGACGTGGTTGGAGGTTTGAGAGGGGCATCTGGGTTGCCACAAGCGCATAGCATCGCTCTGAACACGTGGTGAGTACTGAATAAGTATTAGGTGCTATGAACAACAATACGGAGAGAATTATAACAATAGTACTCTTTCCAGTTGGCCATATACTCAGAGCACAGATAAGAACTTTTTCCACAGTTGATTTGTTCATCAGTGAATGGACATTTGGGTGGCTTCTACCTTTTGGCTATTGTGAATGATGCTGCTATAACCCTGGGTATTCAAATAAATATCTTTCAGTGCTTTTGGGTACAATATATACTCAGAAGTGGATTTGCTGGATCATATGGTAATTCTGTTTTTAGTTTTTTGAGGAACCACCATAATGTTTTCTATTGCAGCTGCATCATTTTACATTCCTGCCAACACCAGTTTGTCCACATCCTTGGCCACACAGGCATAGCTGGGAGAGACTGCATGTTTGGTTCCACCCCAATAAAGTATAAAATAAGTTGTGATCTTTCTCCTGTGGAGGGCCTTGCCTTCAATTTATAAAAAATGCAGCACCTATGAAGCTGTGACATGCAATAAAGCAAAGTGTAATAAAATAAGGGATACCTATATTTGGTATTCTTTTTTTTTTTTGATAATAGCTTTCCTAATGAACGTAAGGTGGTATCTCATTGTGGTTTTGATTTGCTTTTTCCTATTGCTTAATGTTGTCAAGCATCTTTTTCACGTGCTTGTTTCTGTTTGTGTAATCTTCTTTAGAGAAATGTGTCATCAAGTCCTTTGCCCATTTGTTAAATTGGGTTGTTTGTGTTTTTGTTGTTTAGTTGTAGCTATTTTTATAGTTGGGATGTTCACCCCTTGTCAGATGTGTGATTTACACTACTTTCTCCCATTCCATAGGCTGTTCTTCACTCTGTTGATTGTATCCTTTGATGCACAGAAGTTTTAAATTTTGATGTAGTCCAGTTTATTTTCACTTTTGTTGTCTGTGCTTTTGATGTCATATCTGAGTTATCATTGCCAAATCTAATGTCATGAAACTTTTTCCTTGTTTTCTTTTCAGAATTTTATACTTAGCTCTTATGTTTAGCTCTTGGATCCACTTTGAGTTAGTTTTTGTATAGCTACTAAAGGCGTTAGAATAAATGCAGTGACATGAAATGGTTGTGAGCTAAGGATTTAGTAACTGATAATAATTATGAATAGTGCCTCATTCATGTCCTCAGACTCCATGTTTAAATATAATCATTTCTGTAAAGGGCCTTGATTAACTTGAACAGTGGTTCTCAACCTTGATTGCCCTCGAATTACCTAGAGAAGTTTCACAAAACCACTAATATCTGGTTTCTACACCCAGAGATTTTTATGTAATTATTTTGGGATATAGCCTGGGCATTCATTGGTGTTTCTAAAAGCTCCCTGGGTGTTTTTAATATGCAACCAAGGATGAGATCATTGTGCTAGAAACCTTACTTCAAATTTTGAACTTTGGTCTTGTACTACTAGGCTACGATACTTGCTTATGATGCTGGACAGCGGCAGTGGGATGGTTTTGACTCACTGTAGGCTAATTTAAGTAATATAGCCTGACTTAAGTAGGCTAAGTTAAGCTATGATGTTCAGTGGGTTAGGTGTAGTAAATACATTTTCAACTTAGGATATTTTTTACAATGGCTTATTTGGACATAACCCTATTGAAAGCTAGAGTATCTGTATTTACTGACAGCTGACACCCGCCAGGCCAAAGTATTTAGTGATATCAGAGAGAATCCAACTTCAACAATTTATGCATTCAAAAAGAGTTCTTAAGTGATAAACTGCCTATGCTATTATTTTTTATGACTGCACCATATGCCTCTTTGATAAATAATGGCAATTATTTTATCTTAATGGCATCACACTCTGACTTCATGAAACACACTCAAATGGAAAAATGCCTGCAAATGAAATATGCTGAAGAATTGTAAACAAGCCTAGAATAAAAAGTATGTGTGTGTGTGTGTGTGTGTGTGTGTGTGTATAGCTTTTTATATTACAGAACTGAAAACCCAGGCTACAGATAAAGCCCTTGATTTTTTTCTAAATTTATGTACTTTGGAAATGTCTCTTCATCAATTATATTTTCACAAATCCTGGGAAACAATTAGAAAATGAAATTCATTGTCAAAGATGGTGGCTATAGAGAAGCCTGGCAGAGGTAAGGAGAAGTAGAGGACAAAGGGCGGAATCAGAAGAGCTGAGTGTTTTATGTTCCAGAGTTAAGCCCTGATGACTGAGAGCAGCAAACCTCACAGGCTTAGATCAGCAACTGTATTTGATAACAGGATATCACACGTGCCTTCTCAAATGCTAGATCTTATAGTTTTCATTTGGCGAAATTATAGATAAGGTGCAGGTGGCCACATCTTGTGGCTGTTTAGGAGCAGAGGAATATAAATGAGCTGGCCTTGAGATATTTCTCTCGTGTTTTACACCACAAGTACTCAAACCTGACAGTTCATCAGAATCACCTGGCAGCCTTGTTAAACCATATTGCTGGGCTCTAAACCCAGCATTTTCATTTCTACCAAGTTCATAATGCTGCTGCTGCTGCTGTGGGTGGGGAGGATATACACGTTGTGAAACGCAGTTTTATGATGTCTTCTCCAATGCTGAGCCCCACTGAGCAGAGGTGTCTTCTGCTGGGCCATATTCTCGAGTTTTCAGCACATCTTTCAAACAGATTTTTGTATTGGTTGGAAGGATTGCCATGTTTTTAATATTTTCCTTTGAATATGGTTTCAATCTTCTATCTGCTTTTATCTCTTAACTGAATAAAAAGTCCTACTGAGTAACTTCCAGGACTCACATATTTGGATATGTGGCTGTGTCCTAGTGTGAGTTCCCACAATCCTTCATTTGGATACATTTCATTTATAACAATAATCCCTTTGTTAACTACAACAGTGAATTTTATAGTCCTTCCACAGTTTCAAATTTTGGATAATCAGAGTTGTGAATTAAATAAGAATTAAGATAGGAAATAAGGGCTAATGACATAGAGGGGGCTATAGTCTGAATGTGTCCCTCAGAAATTCCTATGCTGAAACTTAACCTCCCTCAGGGTGGTGTTAGGAGGTGGGGCCTTCAAGAGGTGATTAGACTATGAGGGTGGAGCCCTGTGGGTGGCATTAGTGCCTTTATATAAAAAAGACCTGTGAGCTATTTGTTGTACTTTCCACCATGCGATACAATGAAAAGGCTGTGATCAAGAAGGAGATCCTTGCCCAAATATGCCAGTGCCCTGATCTTGGACTTCTAACCTCCAGAACTGTGAGAAATAGATTTCTGTTGTTTATAAACCATCTAATCTGCGGTGTTTTGTTGTAACAGTCTGAGTGAACTAAGATAGAGGGAAACAGATTTTGTTAAGCTAACCTGTAAACTTCAATTATTCATAAAGTTTTATCCTATGAATAATTAAGAGTTCACTGTGGCTATAATTTTCTGTTAAATTCTTCCTTTTTAAAATTCCACATTGCAACTTAATTATAATCTCTCACTGCCTACTCGGAGAAAACTCTTGAAACTGGCTGTAAGTTTCCTAAATACCTAAGTTTAACGAGTCATTTTGTAGCCTAGGAATTAGGCTAAAGCCTCCAGTATAAAATATATGTAGTAGGGAATGTAAAGAGAATTTGTGAAAAATCTAAAAGATAAAAGGCAAGCATTCTTAATACTATAACAGTAGACAAAACAGTAAAGAAAAAAAGGAATAGATAACTTGGAAAATGCTAAAGTTTTTACCTCTTTTTAAGAAAAAATTAATCACTGGCCAGTTATAATGCATGACTCCTATGAAGAGAGGAGGGAAAAAGAAAAATATAGTACTCTCAGTTGTCACAAAGCCCGAAGAATATGTTAAACAGAAAACTGGACCAATTCAAACAGAGTGGGGCTAAGATCAGGGAACCTTAAAAAAATTTTATGGACCTAAGAATTCCATGTAAAAATCCAATTTTATCAGTATAGGAATTTATGTATATCTAGCCCAGAACACAGAGATAAAACCACATAGTAGCTGGGTATCTCTAATTTATTTAAGCCTTTGCAAAGCTGTGTATTAGGTTTTACTCATTTTTGGCCCAACTGGACTATTTTTGATTCCTTAAATACAGCTTTCTATTTCCATGTAATTGTGTCAATGTTGGTATTTTTTTTAAATAAATGTTTTCTTTATCCAATCTTGACCTATTGAAAGTGTACAGACTCCATCAAGGTTTTGCTCAAATATTATAAATTTAAAAAATTGAGGTATAGTTAATATTTAACATTATATTAGTTTCAAATATATAGCAATGATTTGATATTTGGATTGGCCAAAAACTTTTAGTTTTTTTCTGTAAAATAAAAGACATAGGAATGGCTGGGTGGGGACGGGGACAGAGGGGAGCAAAAAGGGGATGAATGTAATACAACAACAATAAAATTAAAAAATAAATAAAAGACACATTTTTTTCATTTTCACTAATAACTTAATTGATTTGCATATTTTGCACATGCCTGCTACTGCCCACGTGGTATAACATTGGTTCTCAATTAATGTCTTGATTTGATTGCTATCAACTTCAACTGGTCTACCCAGCTGTAGAGCATCGTTCAGCAAGAAATCTGCAGCGTTAAACTTCTCAAACCACTTTAGGCACATTTGATCAGTCACAACACCTTCTCCATACACTGTACAAATCTTTTCTTGCATTTCAATTGTGTTTTTGCTATTCTTGAAATAATAAAGCCTAATATTCTATATATTTTCTTCCATCTATATTAAAATGGCTACACAAAAATTCACTAATTTTGCTGTTTTTTAAAAAATGCACACTGATATGATAGCTATCACAATGCTAACAAACTTGTTTTGAATGAAGTTAAAGCCAGATAAGTGCTACTAGAGCCATATTATGGAAAAAACCAAAGGAACTTTTCGGCCAACCCAATATATATTGTGAAATTATCCCACAGTAAGTCTAGTTAACATTCATCATCATGTAGTTACAATTTTTTTCTTGTGATGAGAACTTTTAAGATCTCCCTTAGCAACTTTCAAATATGCAATACAATATTATTAACAATAGTCACCATGCCGTGCCCTGCATCCAAGTGACTTGTTTTAAAACTGGAAGTTTGTACCTTTTGATCTCTTTCACCCACTTTGCCCACCCCCTACTCCTGCCTCAGGCAGCAAGCTCTTCTCTATATCTAGAAACTTGGGTTTGTTCATTAGATGGGATTCCACATATAAATGAGACCATGTGGTATTTGTCTTTCTCTCACTTATTTCTCTTAGTATAATGGCTTCAAGATCCATCCATGTTGTCCCAATTGTTAGATTTTCTTTTTATTAATGGCTCAGTAATATTTCATTGTATTTATATCCATTGATGGATACCTAGGTTGTTTCCATATCTTGGCTATTGTAAATGCTGCAATGAACATGGACTTGCATACATGTATATCTTTTTGAATTAGTGTTTTTGCTTTTGTTTTTCAGAAAGATACCTAGAAGTGTAATTGCTGGGTCATATAGTAATTCAATTTTTAGTTTTTCAAGGAACCTTCATACTGTTTTCCATAGTGACTACACCAGTCTGCATTCACACCAACAGTGCACAAGGGTTCCTTTTTCTTTACATCCTTGTCAACATTTGTTATTTGTGTTTTTTTTGATAATAGCCAATCTGACCGGTGTGAGGTAATACCTTATTGTGGTTTTGATTTGCATTTCCCTAATGATTAGTGATGTTGAGCACCTTTCCTTGTGTCTAATGGCCATCAGTATATCTGCTTTGGAAAAATGTCTCTTCAGGTCTTCTGCCCGTTTTAAAATCTAACTTTCACTACATTTATATGACACTGCAGTGGACATTCTTTATATAAACTTCTTAAGGCAAATATTTGACTATTAGGACAAATTCCAAGAAGTAAAATGTCTGGCTTCAAAAGTATTTACATTTTAAAGATTTAAATATAAATTGCTAACAATTATAATTATACTTCCTTTAGCATCATATAATATCCAACATCCAACAATAGGCATACTTATTTTTCTGATCTTTGCAAAATTTATAGCTACAAATAATTGGTGCTTATTGTAGGTTTAATTAGTAAGGTTGGACTTTTTTAAAAAAAATATTTTTAGATAGAGGAGAAGGGAGGGAAAAAGAGAGAGAAACAGCAATGTGTGGTTGCCATTTGTATGCCCCCAACTGGGGACCTGGCCCGCAACCCAGGCATGTACTCTGACTGGGGATTGAATTGGTGACTTTTTGCTTCACAGGTTGGCACTCAATTTACTGAGCCATACCAGTCAAGGCTGGACTTCTTTGAAAGATTTTATTTTATTTTATTTTTAGAGAGGGGAGAATGGGGAGAGAAACATTGATGAGAGAAACAATGATCCATTGCCTTTTGCACATGCCCCAACCGGGAAGTAAACACGCACCCAGGCATGTTTCCTGACAGGGAATCAAACCAGAGACCTTCACTTTGTGGGACAACAGTTCAGCCAACTGAGCCACACTAGTCAGGGCTGGTATGGATGGACTTTCAAAATAAATATATTATCCATTTGTATTTTTTTCAGAATTCTCTGTTAATCTCCTTTGATGTTTTTTCTATTGTCTTATTTACTTGAAATAATTCTCTACAAGTTGTAGCAACCAAACTCTTTGCTTATTACTTATGTTCTGAATTTTTTCTACTTTATTTCAAATTTTATATTTCAAACTCCTTTTCCAAACTAGCAAAATCTGATGCTTTATGTGTCCTCATGAGGAAGCAGAACTTAGAAGCTACTGTCACAGATGGAGTTCATTAGGCACCTTTGTTGAACTTAATTTACTGTTTTCATTTCATGCCCATTCTTTTGTTTTCTTTTCCCTCTCCTCTACTTTTAGTAAGACTTCTTTCCCCTAAGACAATGGCTCAGTTTCACTCCCAGAGGGTGTAATGGATATGTATAAAATTGGTATTTGTAGAGAGAAAATAAACATTCTTTAGAATCTGCCATTATACCAGGGCCTGTGCTAGATACTTTATTCATGTTATTCTCAAAAGAACCTTAATGAAATATGTTGTGTCCTTCTTACTCATTTTGTAAGCTGAAGATCATTCAACCAAAGTGTCCTTTTTTCCTGTTGTCCCTTTGGCTTGATCTTACCCCCATCCTACTCCTTTATAAATCTTCTCCATGTTTGTTATGGCAGTTCCATTCAGCTGCTCCTCTTCAAACCCTCAGAGTCATTCTTGTTTTCTTTCTTTCATCCTCCGCATCCAGTCTTTCCACAATCACTGTCAGCTGATCACCTCCATTCCCTCTCCTTGGTCCAGATCACCATCTGTTTTGTTTCAATCACATTCTAATTTCTCTGTTTCAGCCCTTACCTACCTCCTAGTTGTCTACTTTCAATCAAGCAGTCAAAGTGATGTTATTACAATGCATCAGAAGATTTTTTTCCCTCTTACCACAAACCCTCTGATGACTCTCAAGAGTAAAATCCTTACCAGATGAGTCACCCATATCTCTAACTTCTCTGACTTCATCTTCTCTACTCTCATAGCCTGGCCTCAGTTTGTACCCACTTTCTGCCTCAAAAGTCATCTGCCCGGGTGTCTTATTCCTTAATCTCCTTCAGGCCTTTGCTTAAATGTCATGTCCTTCAGAGGTTTCCCTTGATCACCTTATTTAAAAGAGATCCTGTCATATTCCTCATGTTCCCACACCCCTGTTTAATTTTCTCTCTAGCATTTCTTTTTTTTTTTTAAGATTTTTAAAATTTATTTTTAAATTATTTTCAGAAAGAGGGGAAGGGAGAGAGGCAGAGAGGGAGAGAGACACATCAATGTATGGTTGCTTTTCACCTGCCTCCAGCCACAGACCTGACTGGAGACTTGGCTTGCAACCTGGTTATGTTGCCCTGGCTGGGAATCGAACCTGTGACCTTGGGATTCACAGGCCGGCGCCTTTTCCACTGTGCTACCAGCCAGGGCTCTCTAGCATTTCTAATCATTTTCCTTGTTTATCATTTGTGTCTCCTACCTAGAAGGTGAGCTTTATGCAGGCTAAGATTTTTGTTTTGGTTTTCCTGCTGTGTCTCCATCCCCTAGAAGAATGCCTGATGAGTATAAATCACTCAAATAAATATTGGTTAAATCAATCAATGATTCTCTTGTATTCCAATTGTCAGGGCAGGTGACCTGCTGTGCACAACCTCTTGGCTTTTACTCCCATTTTTATCTTTCTTGTTCTTCCCAACTTTTCCCTATGAGCTGCTAGTCTGCATTTGTTGGAGGTGAAAGGCTGGTGAGCCCTGAGCGGTATCGGCAGCAAGCACAACCGCTGTTTTTGCTTCTGTGCACTTGCACATCAGGGTAGGAGCCTGAAACGTGCATCTTTGCTTTGCCGTGGCTGCAGGAGAGAATTTGAAACTATTTATACCTAAATTTGGGATGTTTATACCTAAGTCTGGATGTCATTCATAGAGACTGAAGGGAGGAAGATACTTTTTTCCAGAAGGATAATTTGGTGAGGGGCCAGCAGGATGCTGCTGCGGTGGAAAAACCTTCCACATCCGCGGTTACAAGCCCTGGTGTGACCCAACCTGCCCAGATTGTGGCTCACCTCAAGTTTCAGCCACACCACCCACAGGGCTCCGAAAACTCCAAGAGGGCCTCTAACCAAGAATTTGATTCCTCCTCCTGGATTTCATGTCCAGAAAGCCCAGTGTTGACTTCGCTGCCTGAGCATTCAGGGGGATGGGGAGCAGAGGAAAGGAGGGTGAGCTGGCTGCCTGGGTGGCAGTGGGCACTTTTCCACATCTTCCTATGGGCAGCTGGCAAACGGGGCTAGGCCCTCCAAGGTCTGGGCTCTGGGGAGGATATTAAGACAAGGAGCAGTGCCAAAGGCCACCACCACCAACCACCATGGAAAGAAAATAATTTCCTAACCAGCTCTCTCATCTTCCAGGGAGTCCTGAGTTAGGAAAGTTTTCTTTTAGCGGCACAATGGTCCAAATTAAAGCACACTCCCTTTTGGGGTGCTTGTGAACTGCGTAACACACACATATACTCACAAAAATCCTCACACTGACACCACTTAAAAAACAGCCCCAACACCTGGCCCCCTCTTCTCCCGGTGGTAACGTCCGGAAACCCCGTCTTGCCCTACCCATTTACTGGGAATTTGCCAGTAGAATAACAGGCGAACATTTCCATCACTTGACTCAGCTCTCTTGGGACTTTATTAGTATTTTAAAATGCAAACCACGGGGTTGGGAGGGCTATTGGAGTCGGGAAAAGGCGCCAGGAGCCAAGGTCAAACCTTGGGGAAGTGAGAAATATAAAACGTTCCTCGCGTGCGGAATTGACTCCCTCCACTTCGCAGGTTTATTTTCCTGTGGGCGGTGTGTGGCGTATAGAGCCCACGAAGGGTGAGCCCCCAAGGGCGAGTTGCCCTCCTCTCCGCAGAGGTTTAAGTTTCAGTGGAAACTTTCGCTTAGAGGCCCTGCCTCCTTCACCTTGGAAACTGGCACCTGGCGCCGGGCGTCCCAGGGGCAGGGGCGGGGCCGGGGCGGGGCCAGCGTGCTCCCCATCTGGAGTGGCAGGTTGGGCCCGCCCTGGCCCAGTCCCGCCCTCCCCAAGGGTGCGGTGTGGTGCGGTAGGGAGGGGGTGGGAGCTAATCGCAAACCCACGAGGCTCAGCCACCCGCAGGTGATTCCTCGAAAAGTTGCCGTCAGACCTCTCCAGCCTGCTGCGTCTTTCCCCTGGCCCTGCTGCGGAGTTGGAGCGGGGCAGAAACCTGCGAGGTTGAGGTGTCCGGCGACCAGCCGGCTCCTCTTCCTCCCGGCACTCAGCGCGGGCTCGGGTGTAGGCTTTGGTCGGCGTCCCCAGGACCAGGCGCGAACTTTCTGGATTGTCTCTGGACTGTCCCGGGACACTTGGAAAAATCCCACGCGTGCAGCGCGAGTTAAAGGAGCCGGGCCAGGAGTACAGGTACTTGGCATGCGTCTGTGAGATGTGCTCTTGACGGATTTTTTACAATTATTATTTATTTTAGGAGGTTAAGGGAGAAGGAGGAGTGTCCCTTTCCTGCATACCGCCCCTCCCCCCAAGCCGGGCCAGAGGAGCAGGTATTACAGCGGCGGTGGGGGCCCAATGGGAATATCCCAAACAAGATCCTGGTCCCGAGCCTTAGAGGGCAGAAGGTGGCTCCCGGAGCCGCGGGGCTGGGTGTTACCCAGCGATAATCTCCGGGGAGAGAGCCAGCTGGTTTTGACGGAGAAAGATGTCATCAGGGCTCTTCGCCCCTTTTCTCGGTCCCTGGGGTCAGAGGGCTGGATCCTACGGGAGGAACCGGCAAAGGCGGAGTGATCTGGGTCTCAGTTTTCCTCTCTAAACCTCGCTTACACAAGAGACAGGAGGCGGCGCCACTTTGAGGTTTGCAGCCCTGGATTGTTTTAAGGACTTACTTGTTCGGCGGCTGTTGCTCAATTTCAAAAGTTCTCAAGTTAAACTGCATTCATTCGGTCCTGGTGGTGGTTGCTGATGGTGTGTTTGTCTCACCTCAACCTCAGCACAGCTCGCTTGTAACTCTTCTGCTAGGGAGTGGAACTAGCTGCTGTCCTCTCTCAAGCCCGGCCAGAGTGAGGTGTTGGTGGCCCTGTTTGCTGGGGGCTTTGGAAATCACCCGGAGCCCAGAATGCGCCCAGCTCTGTTCCACTCACCTGGATCCATCCATTCTTAGCAGATGCTGCCTCCGCTGTTCATCAAGAGCCTCAGCCGTCCAGAGAAGGGGGATTCCCGGCGCCGGGAGCCCCGGGGGAGCCCCAGAGGAGAGGCAGCTCTGAAGAGTAGTAGTAAACAACGCATACCAATTGTCGCTTCCCTAAGAATTGGAACTACTCCCTGACTTCTCAGAATGGGTCCTGCTATCAAATTCATCTCCTTAGGGAAGTCAGCTGATTTCTGCTAACAGTGGTAGCAGCCCTGAGGAAATTATGTAGGCCACTGAAAAATAATTCCTATTTAATCACCTTTATACCATTGGTTAACGAGGGAAAAGATTTCCTCTCTTAATTAGTGTATCTTGCTTGGCAGGGTCAGCTGCCTGACCCTCGAGTTTGTTGTATACCTGGCGCTGGACAGGATTTTGTCCCAGAAGCTTCCCAAGCCTAGTGTAATAGTAGCATTGGAAGAACTTCAGTGGTCTTCTCTGGACAGAAATGAGTAAAGGCTAGTTTCTTTTAGCATAGTTAATCCCATTCCACAAAACTCATAGGGATTGTGTCCATGCTTGCCTTGAAATTAATTAAGTTTGGGGTTCCATTTGTTTGTTTTATAGGTTTTGAAACAGGATTAAGGTCTGCAGGGTGAGTGGAAAAGGCAAGAGAAACCAAGTGTCAGTGGACTAGATTCAGAGGAAATTAGCCTAATAATTTAGGCCCAACTGCCTCACTAGTTTCCTCCTTGCCTCTACATAAGGACTCTATAGGTTGTATCGTTTTTCATGTAGGCTTTTGAAGACTAGAAATGAAAGGACTGTTTTACTACAGAGTCAGAGAAATGTATTGCTGGACAGTTCTTCTTGATAACCTCCCAAGTTTGGTTCAAAACACTTCCTCTGCAGAGTTCTTTCTATAGTGGGAAGTCAGTAGATAATGTATACAAGTCAAGAAGAAGGTATACAGCTAAATTATTTAGAGATGTAAAGGTACATATATTAGGAGAGACAAATAAGAGTTGCCTGAGGAGTGACTTTTGAACTTAGGTTTCCGTATTACCTTTAAAAAGAGAATATCACAAGAAAGCTCCCTCTCTTGGCAAATAGAAAACAAAATTGCTTTCTTGGGTCCCTACTTAGATGCTTAGATGATCTTTATTCTGTGTACAGTTGTCTCCTAGGGCAATACATTGGTCTTTTAGAGAACTGGGTCCTCAGATTCGGACCTTGGAACACAATTTACATCTACTTACTCTTATTCTGAGCCCTTCCAACTCTTAATTTTTAGTCTATGTAGGGGAAGAGTGCTCAAGAGTTACGGGTAACTTCATTTATGGGGATCTCTTTGTAAAGACAATAATGGAAAATAACATTTCTGTAGTACTTTATGATTAACAAAATGCTGTGATTTAACCATGTGGTAGTGGGTGCTATTATATTCCAACTACACAAGGGAAAAGTAGAAAATAAGGAACTTTTAGGTGTGTACTTGTGTCTGGTGGACTCAGGCCTGAATTCAGGATTTCTGATTTAGGTAAGGTCATGTTTTAAAATTTTTCCCTGCTACATTTTGTGAAGTGTCTGGATGTGAAATTGGATCTTATTTCATATTAAGCAGACTTGGACAGGATTATACATATCTATATGTAATATTTTATTAATTTTTTTTAATTCATTATTTTTTAGAGAGAAGGGCAGGGAGGGAGGAAGAAAGGGAGAGAAACATCAATGTATGGTTGCCTTTCATCTGCCTGCAGCCAAGGACCTGGCTGGAGACCTGGCTTGCAACCTAGTTATGTGCCCTGGCTGGGAATCGAACCAATGACCTTTGGGTTCACAGGCCAGCGCCTATCCACTGAGCCACCAGCCAGGGCCTGTGTATGTAATATTTGTATCTTTTGCAAGTCAGTAGTGTGGTTGTACCTGGAGAGGTGGGTGGATTGGGTAAATAAATGCTCCCAATAGATTGAATAAAGAACTTTGGTCATGTCTAAAATTTTTTAAAAATTCAGGAAGTAACAATGTAAGTGTGTGATTTACAACTATGGAAGTAATTACTAAAAGAGATGGTTGAAGAGTTGAAGGAGTGTCTTTTAGGGAGTGGAACTCAGGATTAGAGGAAGCCAGGTAGAGTCTACTGCTTTTGGCTATAAGTTTGTTTATAAGTTTATACCTTGTATTTTATATTATGTACATGCATATTTTTTTAAAGAAATCTTTTGGCAAGGACAGAGTTAAAGTTTGTTTTCAGAATTTTAGAGATGATGTGTTTGGAGATTGTTTATTCCTTGTTGTTTCATTTTGCAGGTGAGGAAATTGAGGTATTAGGAGTTGAAATGTTTTGTGAAGGTCACATGGCTGTAGAAACAAACCCTTTGCAGCACAAGTTCACACCCTTCCCCAGGCAGGTGGAAATTTTCCCCAGGCTTGTAATTCCTCAAATACCTTTCTAGGCAAATCTCCTGTCTCCTTCTATCTAGTTTTAACAATGTTTGAATAGGTTAAAGGACCCTGGGTTCAAAAGTAGTTTCTCTACTCATAGTTCCTTTTTGAAAATGGTTCAAATATTTTTAGTCTGCAGAGTAAAGTTTTGGTTAGTTCTGTAATAACTTTTAATTAGAATTTGAGACACCTAGCAGGTTGTGTGTAACTTTTTAGGAATTTACAGTGTTTCTTAGTTGAATTTGACAAATCCTGGAACTTGGGCTAAACTTTTATCCTGAGAAGCTATGGCTAACGGAAGATGCTAAGGGGGATTTTCCAATATCTGTATTTGTTGCTTAATTTTGAAGTTCTGAGAATAAGGAAGGATATAGCTGTCTTCCAGAAGAGAGGTACAGACAGATAACACTTTAGAGCTATTATGTTAGTGCGATTACGTTCAAGTTTTAACACCCTAAGTTTTCATTTTCTTTATTTATAAGATTTTCTTTTAATTCCACTCCGCTTATATCACCAACTTAAAAGTTTGAGTCTGTCCCAAAAGTATTGAGTGCACAAACTGTTTTAATTATATTGAATTGGTTCAATATTTCAATATTTTTGGGACAGACCTCATTTTTTTTAACTATACATATTCTTTGTTAACATTCAAACTTAGAGGAATGTGTAATTTTGAAAATAAAAGTACACTGTAATCTTATATTCTGGAACTGCTATACATAGATATGTTTTTCAAACATTTCTCTATTAAAATGTATTTTTTGTTATTGTGATTATTAGTAACAACTTGGGTAACATTAAGCAACTTTCAACTTGTTTTTGTTTTTAACTTAATATATCTTGAAAATGTTTCCATGACCATATATATGGCGCATTCTGGCTATACATATAGTATTTTATCACAGGTCATTTAAACAATTTCCCATTGTTGGAAATGTGGGTTGCTTTTAATTTTTCCCTACTAAAAACACTTAAATACTATCCTTAAAGTACACTGTGTGAGTGTTTTCTGTAGGAAACTTGTGTAAAAGTCAGGGATATGAAAATACTGAATTTTTCTAATTTATACTTCCTCTAATAGTGTACCTTCAATGAAAACTATATTGGTACATTTTTTTCTGAATGTATGAGACTTAAAGTAGAAATTATTAATATATGAGCAGACATTGAAAAAGAGGTCATAGTATCAAAAGGCTCAGAACTTAGGGAGGGCTCTCCTCATTTCCTCACATCTTAGGTTCTTTTCAGTTTAAGTTTTTTCCCCAAGAGAAGATAGTAATTGATAACAGCTATAAAAACATGCTGCAATTGTTGGCTAGCTGCTAATTAGCTTTTATGAAGCATAGTTTTTTTTTTTTTTTTTTTAACATTTTCTTACCATTATTCTAGGACATGCCATTAAGGAGTTTAGGGAATCCGCTAAGTTTTGCAGAGTACAGAATGAGTATATTTTAGCTTCTTTTATATTCTAAAATTTTACTTCTGTTGAAATATTGGTAACTGGTAAATTTTAAGATATTTAGGATTGTAAAAAGTGCCAGGAACTGATTTTACTCTTCTGTGTGTGGAAAATGTGAAATAAGATACTTTGGCTAAATTTTATGACTCAGGCTCATTGAAGCAGGAACATTTATTTTTTATTATTTTTTAAATAAGCTATAAAGGATTTATTAAACATTTTTTTAACAATGTTTTTTAAAAATTTTTATAAAAGATTTTATTATTTTTAGAGGGAGGGGAAGGGAGAGAGGGAGATAGATATCAATGTATGGTTGCCTTTCACCTGCCTCCAGCCACAGACCTGGCTGAAGACTTGGCTTGCAACCTTGTTATGTTCCCTGGCTGGGGAATTGAACCAGCAACCTTTGGGTTCGCAGGCCGGCACCTTATCCACTGTGCTACCAGCTAGAGCAGAAGCAGGAACATTTAGAGAATTCCTCTGGCAAGTTTTTATTGACCATCTTAAGAGTTGATTAGTATTTTCACTGAGTTTAAGCTTTGTTCATAACCAATTAATTAAAAGATTATGTTTCATTCTTTAAAATTAGTGTCTTCAATTGTTTGTGTTCATGGTACTTGAAGTTTATTCATTTTAGGTTGATTTTCTTCATTAATGTATCAATGAGTAAAGAAAATATAAATATATACATGTTTATTCATATATAAGTAATAGTGATAAACTATATTAAAAAATGTGACCTTCAATAGGTTATTTAGCATGAATATTTTGTGCATCCTCAAAATGAAATGTCTGTCCATAACTATTTTATTAGAAAATGTTTTTGGTATTTTTATATGATAAATTTTCTTAATAAAACAATTTCTTAGGACAGGGTAGTCTTTATAGTTTGCATATACTCATATTTTGATCTTTTCATAGGAAGATGCAACTGTCTAATATATTTTTTTTTTTAATTGTTGTTGTATTTATATTCTTGATTATTGACCATTTTCTAGTATGAAGTCACTTTTTTAATAAGTTGAATAGTTTAAGTCTCTCAACATGACATTGTATATGTTACAAAATGTTTATATTTCTGCATTTTTAAAGCAAGATGTAGTCCTTGAACACATATGAAAAATCTGATAATGATTTGACCTTGTCTTGTCTCAGGAAGTACTAAGCTACCTGCTATTTACCTAAGTTGTATTAAAAACTTAAAAATCAGCTTACATTTGATCTTACCTGAATTTTCTCCTTGTATGTCTCCACCAAGTTACTATTTAGGACTTTGCTAGCTGAGAAGCAGACCCAGAAGTTGCTCTTGGTGAATCAGCTTATAACTTGTGTTTAAGTGTACGCAGATCAGTTTTATTGTTGCTTTCCTTTTTTTTTTTTTTTTTTTTTTCCTCTCTTAAAATAATCTTACCTCTTGGTCAAGTTTTAGGGTTAGCTTGTCACTGAAAACTGGTTATTCCTTCACAGTGAGTCACACAACTAGTAGGTTTGATGAAGCTTCCTGTCTCAAATTGGACTGACTCAACCTACTGTCCTCTGAGCTCCTGTTGGTATAGGCAAGCCAGGAGCAAACTCTGAACTTGACTGTGTGTCGTGTTCTCTACATGGATTTCTAAATCTGCATCCTTGCTGCTGACTTTTGTAATTCTAGGCTTGCTTCTCCAGTTCTGCTGGGTAGGTCTACATTTGGATCCTGACAGCAAATCAAACTACCAAATGACAACAGTAATTGCATCTTAATCATCTAGCATAGTACCTTTATCTTGGATAGAATTCCCATTTAAGTTTGTTGATGATCTGCCTCTTACGATCGCATGGGCAATTATAATTTTTAAAATCTTATTTCTGAGCCCAGTTTTTCCTTCTCTAATCCATTCCATGCCATAGGCAGTTTGATTTCATAAACCACAGTGTTGCCCATGTTGCTGATCATGGCCCTTGTTGCCTACTGGGTGATGAATGACTCATCTCAAGGTGTGATGGTTTATTTTATGTGCCAACTTGACTGGGCCTTGGGGTCCCCAGATATATGGTCCATGTTTCTGGGTGTGTCTGTGAGGATGCTTCTGAATGACATTAACATTTGAACTCTGTTGACTTAATAAAGCAGATAGCCTTTCCCATTGTGGGTGATCTTCATCCAATCTTTTGAAGACCTGAATTGAACAAAAAAAAGGCTTAGGAAGAGAGAAGTCACTCTCTGTCTGACTACATTTGATCTAGAACATTGATCTTCTCTGCCTTTGGACTCAAACTTAGACCTGACCTTGAATTATATTGTAGGCTCTCCTCTGCTTGTTAACTGCAGATGTTGGAACTTCCCGGACAATTCCTTATAATAAATCAGTCTCTCTGTCTCTTTTTCTATTATGTGTCTATCTCTTATCAGTTGTGTTTCTTTGAAGAACCTGACTAAATCCGAGAGGTGCTTGTGATCTGCTGCCCTGTGCAGATCCTATGCCCCAGCTGCCTGCTGGTCTGTCCTCATTCCTGAGCCACACCCTACCTATTCCTTTTTCTCCATTTCTCTTGGAAGTAATCCTTCTTTCCTGTTATTTCAGTAATGTGCATTCTTCAATGCCTAGTTCAGAGGCTGTATTCTCCATTGAGCTTTTCTTGGCTTTCTTTTCCTGTGGTAATTTCCTGGTGTCTGAAACTCTGTACTGGAATTGTAGAAACAGTCATTTTCTGACTTCCAATGTTACCTTTTATACATTTGTCCTTCTTCCCTACTAGATTGTAAACTCCTTTAGGACCTGGACCAAATCCTCTACTGTTCTGGGTGTTGTCTTGCACTTAGTAGGTGCAAGACAATACCCAGATATATGCACAAGCATATATATATATATATATATATATATATATATATATATATATATGTATACACACACACATATATGCACACACATACACATTTTAAAATACTAAGATCTTCTAGGAAGGGGAAGGTAAGTGTGGTGCTTGTGTGCCCACAACTTCCAATCTTGAGCTTGTGTAAGAAATGTCTTAATTCATTTCTCATAGGACCTAGAACTCTTTATCAGTGCAGCACTCAAGAGAGACTCTGCTGGTTGTTTTGGGGTTGTTAACTAGAAATGAAACCTGTATATCACCTATGACCTACAGCCAACTTTTTCTAAGGAAAAAAATTGAGTCGTATTTTAAGTCCTGTTGAACTAGTCATTTCCTGAGGTACTAGTTTACAAGTATTTTTGCTGTCATCTGTTTTGCTCTTATCTCTTGTAATTCCCTTCGCTTGGCCTCTGGCTAAGTCTTTTTATATCTTCCTCTATAAATATGCTTTGTAACATATTTGTGTCCATAATTTTGAACAATGGTGAAGGGGAAGAAATATGGAAAATGAGCTATATGTTTCTAGGCAATTTGGGTTTGCCAAATTTTATGCAAATTTTATTCAAGCACAGTATGATTCTTAAAAAATTTTTCCTTTAATTGATGTCATTTTTGAGGAATCTCATTGAATATCTGACTTCACCCTGGCTGGTGGCTGAGTGGATAGGGGCTGATCTGGGAACCCAAAGGTCGATGGTTCGATTCCCAGCCAGGGTACATAACCAGGTTGCAAGCCAGGTCTCCAGCCAGGTCCGTAGCTGGAGGCAGGTAAAAGGCAACCATACATTGATGTTTCTCTCCCTTTCTTTCTTCCTCTCCCCTTCCCCACTCTCTAAAAATAATAAATAAAATCTTAAAAAAAAAAAAATGAATATCTGACTTCATTCTCTCTTTGGCTTGTCTTTTAAGCTCAAAGTTTTGTAAACTTTCTGCCCTACACGTTCCATCCTCCTCACCCTATGCTCCTGTACTTACTTTCTAACATATCACACTTTACTTACTGGGTATATTGTGTATTGACTGCCTCCCTGAATAAGAATATGAAGCTCCATGAAGGGCCGAGACCTTTGGCTGTATTAGTATTGGCTTTCTGTGACCATATATCCCAACATATAGTCCAGCGCCTGACATTCAGTGTTTGTTGAATTGAATGGGGCTTGCTGACCTGAAGCCCTTTGCTCTTACATCGCCTTGGTTGGTTAGCGCTTATTTTTTTCTTTTTTCTTTTTCTGGTTTTGTTGTACCCTCTGAATGGCCTCTGCTGCTGCTGCTTCTTTTTTTTTTCTTTTCTGTTTTTAACTGAAGATCACTGCTATCTAGAGCTGGTTAGTTCTTTCAAGCCACACAACTACCTATTCCCCAGGTCTTTGTAATAGCCGTATCAGTAACAGAAGAAATTTATAATCCTTCAGCTGTTCATAGTTTACAAAGCACTTCCACATACATGATCTCATTTGAGGTATTCTTGAGCCTGTGGCAGCAATGCATTCCTCAGGGCTTGGTGTTCACCAAAATATTCAAGTCGAATATTCAAAATATTCAGGATGGCAAAATCTTGTTCCACCAGCGATGCAACCATTCTTCATCATGTGCCAAGCATACATACATTCTCCTTGGCCTTGCTGTTGCTAAATTATATATTAGGACTATGCCTTTTTGACATCTCTAACCTTCTAAGATCAATCATTTTATTCCCTAAAAGGATGCATATGTGGTTTAAGGGCCTCAGTAGAGTGGGAAAAATGGGAAAAGAAACAACAATCAATAACGTGCATTAATGGGAGGGACACTTCAATGGAAGATACCAGGCTAGGCGCTGAGAAACTATTGTTGCCTCAAAGTTAATTTGCTAGCCAGGGAGGTCCATGTGGACCTGCCCATCAGGAATTGGAAACCCAAGCATGCAAATGGAAGGTTGGCTGAAGGATGTAGCCTATGTAGAAATGAGAACTGTTACTTTCAGGTTCTCCACCAGCGAATTGCCATTACTGCCCTCCTGGCCGCTCTCCTTGCTAAGCAATGAAGACAGAGCCATTTTGTTCTAAAGGCCTTCTGTTCTTGTCTGTAAGCCATGGAAGTGCTCCATAACTATTAGTGTCTAATACTGACACAAGAATATTCCTCTGAGCAGTCAGTATGCTGTAGGCATGTCACACATTGACAGGTACTCACAAATCTCTCTTTGCTGTTTTGAAATATTACTGCCAGGGGAGTTGTATACAACTTGTTTGTACAGAGTGGTCTTAAATATTCATTTCTTTTACCTATTACTTTAAGAGAAATGCCAGCATTTAGTCTTTAGGCTGCCAGTAATTTTAGGGAAATTGTATTATGTATTTTTCAAGATTCTTATTTTCATTTGGCTCATTTATGCATTAACATTAACATTATTTTTAATGATGGAACTCACACTTTGAGATTAATGGGAAATCAGTGGGTAAGTGGAGATCTTGGGTCAGTTGTTCTCTCTGGTAAGTTAATCAGTATTTATTATTGTGGGAGGCCGCCTGGGCACAGTGGAAATGTAATAGAACCTTGGGCGGGGGGGGGGTTCCCCGTTTAATGGGCTTAATTGGTCCTGCACCAGGAATGACTCTTAGTAAGAGTTTGATGAAAAGGAAAGGTATTTTGTTTATTTGAGGGTTATACAAATTATATTAAGGGTGCAATTGTGCCATTAAATCCCACTTCCTTTAAAAACACCCAAAACATATACAGTAATTCCCAATTGGCTAACTTTAAAACAGACAAGCAAAAGATACCATCTTTCAGAAACACAACAGTTCACTGCTTAACATTCCAGCTATAAATTCAAAGTTCCCAGCAGCTGCTATTCTCAATTAAGGGAGTACCTTGCGCACATCCCCAACTCATACCACAGGTAGTTCCCTTTCTCTGTGCAAGCTGCATACCTCCCTTCCTCCCCTTCGCTTCCCCCTCCCTCTTCTCAAACCAAGTAAGTTCTCAGGCCCTGTGTCTGTCTATGGCCCATCCAGGGGAGCGAACGATTCCCTGTCTGCACATCCATTGGGGGAGCAGAGAGACTGCTTGTCTCTCTGCATGTCATCCCAGGGGAGGAGAACCCAAGGTTGATGGCTGCCCCCTATATTAAATCTCCTTTGATGGAATGTGTACAGTAAACAGTTCCAACCTCTGATAGAACTTTGCATAGCACTCTTAAGCCTTTTGGACACTACCCTCTGGGTAAGGCCCCTCCTATTTTCTCTGTTCCAAAAGTATGAAGGCTAGTCCACCTGGCCTCACCCCACCCCACCCCCATCCCCAAACCACATAGTGGGGGATTTTGGCTTTTTCCCACCCTGTAGCAGGGGATAAAATTTGGACAAACTCTGGTTCAAATCCCTGCTCTACCATTTAGTAAATGTGTGACTTTGGATAAGTAAGTTTTCTTTGATTATCCTTAGCATCCTCCTCTTGAAGTGGAGATAATACTGACCATCCCAGGAAAGTTTCTGCAAGGATTAAATAAAATAACAGATGTGAAGTATTTAATATGGAAGTAGTAATCAATCCATGGCCATTATTATTTGTGAATTGAAGCTCTTGTGAATTGAAGCTCTGTTAGCTCTTTTCTAGAGACTGTTGGGGGAATTTCAAAAGCTGTGTAAAATATATACCTGCAAGGCTACAAAAGATGGCAACAAACATGTATTTGACACATAAATGAGGACAGTAGGAGAGGAAGTGTTATTTGTACAGAAAGTACAAGAAACCAGAAAGGTAGAGGTCACTGTGGTCATAGCCTTCAAAAATTATGGTAGACATTGTGTTATAAATTGTGCCTTTTGGTTGTAAATTATAGAAACAGAGCTGTGTAGATAGTTACTCATTGGTCACATGGCCAGGAAGTGAGCTGAGTCTCAGAGAAGTCAAAACTGAAAACTTCTGTACCACCAGGACTCTGTTTCCAAGCTCCACGTCTCTGTCCCACGGGGCTGGAGTCTGGCTGCCAGCAACTGGGGATCACCCAGGCAGAGGTCCTGACCTTCCTCCCCTTGGTCCAAATCTCAGAATCCCAGGACTGGCTCTGCTTGGCCTCCTTTGGGTGACATCTGTGTACTAGTGGCCAGGGGTGCATGCTATCTGGTAATTGGCAAGCTCACGGAGGAAGACATAGGGTGGGGAAGAGGAACAGTGTTCTAAAAGAAGGATGGGTCCTCAGAAAAAAGGAGGGTGCTGGACAGCAGGAGCAGGAGGTGTGCTTAGTCCTGAAGGGGAGAGGATGGCTTTAGCTGTTTGCAGGGACAGGGGCAAGTGTGTGGAACACTCAACCAAAGGCACCGTTTAGAAGGGGAAGTTGGTTTGTATTAGATAGTACCAGGTTGACTCAGAGTTAATGGTTTGGAGAGACTGGCTGAGGAGTTTGGCGCTGATCTGATAGGACATAAACCCTAAGAACTGATATCAAATTGACATAGTTATGTTGGATCCTGGCCTCCTTCTATTCTGTAAAAATAAGTCCCCTATTTAGGCTGAGTGTTTGAACTGGTAACTTGAGGACTAAGTCGCATGCAGCTGAGAAGTTACCCTCATTGAGTGTACACAAGGTGGTCTTTGTATTCAAGAGACAGATGTCCATCCTGGCACTCCCTTAAAAATTAGATATTATCAAGCATTTGTCTTACAGGTTTTTTTTTTTTTTTTTTTTTTTTTTTAAGGAAAGGTATTTCAGAGAAACCAAATAGATGGTGGTTTGGACAAAATCTTGTTTATAGAAGCATTCCAGCAACTAAATGGAGAAGGAATGATACAAATACCAATTTTTACCCCTAATGGAATAACAGGCCTAGGTAATAATCATCAATAGCTACTAAAATTATTAGGTCCAAGGCTGATGGCAAACTTGATAATTGATGGATTAGGCTAATAACCCCTGAACTCACTGATCAATCTTAACATTATGAAAAGAGAAAGAAGTAGCTATTACATGCCTCTTAATTTGGTGCAGTAGGATTCAGTAGGAAACATACAGAACTATCTGTGAAGTTTCTTGCCCAAAACTGAATGTGCTTCTGATCAAGCCTTTAGATCTGCTAGTTTATAAGAAGCATAGGAGAAGGAGGACCATGTTAACCAATAGAGATGTAATTAGCCAAATTTAGAATGTGAAAATCTCTATAGGGCATATTGCTCAGTTTATTTAATAAATAAATAGCAAGAAAAAAGAGAAACTATTGCTAAGAAACTTAAGATACATATCAACCATGTTTGGATCTTGATTTGGATAAATCAACTATAAAGTTATAAGCAATAAGACAGTTAATCTCTGATTGGAGATTAGATAAATTGAAGAATTTTTTAAAGAAGGAATGATAGCCCTGGCCATTGGCTTAGTTGGTTGGAGCATCGTCCTATACACCAAAGCGTTGTGGGTTTAATTCCTGGTCTGGGCACATACCTTGGTTGCTGGTTTGATCCTTGTTTGGGGCACATACAGGAGGCAAATAATTGACTTTTCTCACATCAATGTCTCTTTCTCCTGCTCTCTCCTCCTACCCCTCTCCCCTTTTCTCTAAAATAAAAGGAACGATAGTGGTATTATTTAAAGAGGACTCCTTATATCTTAAAGATAACTATTGAATTTTTTTCTGGTTATGTGATACTGTTTTAGCTTCCTATGGCTACCTTAACAAATTGCTGCAAGCTGTGTGGATTAAACAACAGAAATGTGTTCTCTCATAATTCTGAGGCCAGAAATGTGAAATCAAGGCAGAGGGAGCGGGAGAGGGAGAAACATGCATTGATTGACTCACGTACACCCTGACTGGGGACTGGACCACACCTAGGCATGTGCCCTGACCAGGACTCAAACCACAACCTTTTGATTTACAGGATGATGCTCCAACCATCTGAGCCACACTGGTCAAGGCTTCACTACATTTTTAGACATTTTTTTGGTGCTTTTCAAGAAAAGTAAAGGGTGAATGAAAAATCTTTTCACTTGGAACTCAGAAGCTGTTAAATGTAAGATGACCTGAGGCTTAGATACAGTAACTCCTTTTTCTCCTCCTTACTAAATATGGGTGAGTGCATGAAGTGGCATAGTTATTTTGGAGATGGACAGGCAAGGTAACTTCTAATGATACCTTCGTCAAAAAGGAAAGGGTCAACATTTTGATTAGGGTCCATCTTTCAACTGTGTTTTCATGTGATCCTATATTGTCCAAATGAATTCAACTTGGAGTATAGAGCACATTCCTTGTCATAGCTCAGTAGTAATCACTACTTTTCTGCAAATTACTCTTTTAGATACTACTATAAGTACTTAATTCCTAAAGGCTTGAGATTTTAATTCCTAAACCCAACGTGTTTTATTCTGTTGTTTTTTTTTTTCCTTAAAAAAAAAAAAAAAAGAACGAAATTTTTCATGATTTCGCTTTCTCCTGTGTTGGACAGATTTCAAGGTTTACATTTACAAATCACCCCAGGAGGCAGAGCACAGCATTTCTCATAGAGCTTTTGTGGTGCATCACAAGTATCTTCCTCAAAATACCACCAGATGCCCAATTATAAATGATAACGACTGTTAAGATACTGTTGTAGAATATTTAAGTTACTTCACAGATATACTTAATATTTTGATGATTTTTTAAAAAGGAAGAACACAGAAATCCATATGTAGAATCTCTTGATCAATTGTCCAGATTCTGAGTGGAACTGATTACTAATGCCCCAGTTGTTACTTAAATTGCCAAAAACAGCATGTTTAAAAGTGTGTTTTGGCCTCTAGAAGTCAGTTGATTGACAGAAGTGAATTTATATTTTTTGTTTAGTGAGGTTTTTGTAAATTGAATTTGTTTCTTTCCAAGTTAAAAGCTGCATTTTGTAGTGTGGTATAAACTCTAGTTGCAAACATCTCAAAATTAACTGTCTTTTTTAAAAGATTTATTTATTTACTTTTAGAGAGCAGGGAAGGAAAGGAGAAAGAAGCGAGAAACATTGATCAGTTACTTACAACTGGGGACCTGGCCCACAACTCAGGCACTCTCCCTGACCAAGGATTGAACCGGTGACCCTTGGGTTTTCAGGCCAGTACTAGACTGGTCTAGACTGTCTTTTTTGTAGCTCATGGAATTAGAATGTAGCTGGTACATTTGTTGTTGATAGACTACTAAAACCCAGTTCCCTCTATTATGTTCTGAGCTGAGGTACAACTTGGTCTGTCTATGCCAGACAGAAAAGCATGTGGCCAGTTTGGTACAATATTAAGAATTTTTGTGATATGTATGTTCATATAGTATGTAAGGCTGACTGCATCGAACTTCTTCTTGTATTGCTGTGACATTGTAACCCAGGCTTATAGGAAAGCTATTTTTTGGAGGGAGTGGACTACAGCTGGCATTCTACTGTACAGTAATACAGGCGTAAAAATGAATTTTCCATGTGGGTAGAGTCACTGGTGAGAGGAGACTTACATCTTTGCCTGCCTCTTGGCTATTCTAGTTGTTTACTAAATGGTTTATTATAAAACTTGGTGGTGATTATTAAATTTCTCAGGCATTTCATCCTTTTAAAGTTGTAAAACCATTTAATTTATGTACCCTGTAATAAAGGAGAAATGATGTATGAAAATAATCAAGATAGTGGTTTACATTTCAGTTGATACAGTGTCATGGGAATCTGTTCTGCATTTTTTACTGTTTGCTTTTGTGCAAGGAAGACATATTTACTCAGTAATATTCTCTAAGATACATGTTCTTTTATTAGCAAGGTATAGCACAATTTTGTAGGAACAAATTTTTACATAAAATGAAATACTTCTTAAGTTATGTTTTCCCCTATTACCGCTGTTTGTTTATATAAAGAAGATAAAATGTGATGCAGCAAGCTGATTGAATAAGACACCTAATATTTGCATAAGCTTTTTGGTTAGCAAATAATTAACAAATATGGAACTCTTA
This sequence comes from Noctilio leporinus, assembly GCA_004026585.1. Classification (NCBI taxonomy): domain Eukaryota; kingdom Metazoa; phylum Chordata; class Mammalia; order Chiroptera; family Noctilionidae; genus Noctilio; species Noctilio leporinus. The sequence goes on along the minus strand of PVIW01000001.1, from coordinate 472,721 downwards.
CTGAAAACCAAAGCATCATCTTTGACTGAGTAATGAATTTAGAATGCCATTCAACCCTTTACTGATTTTATATTCTTGGTATCTCTCAAACCCACTCATTTATCTGTCTTAACTCCACCCTCTCTTCTAGATTATTATATGTAGTAGCTTCTTAAGTGGTCTTTCTGCTGCTATCCTGTCCATTCCCTAAATGGTTCTTCACTCTAGCCTTAGTGATTTTTAAAGAATCTAGATTTCATAGTGTTATTTTCTTTCCCCACCTTCTCATCACTCTTAAGGTAAATAAAGATCCTTAACATGTGCCAACTCTGTGGAATCCAGCCTAACCACCTGGCCAACCTCATCTCATACTGTTCTCTCACTAGCTCTCAATACTTTAGCATCATTGTCTTTCAGTTCTTAATGTGCCCACATGCTTTTAAAAAAGCACAGAGCCTTTGTGCATGTTGTTCACTACTCAGAACACCATTTCTCCCTAACCTCCACCATATCCATCTCTCTCTCAGTTCCCTTTGCTTCATTGGTTAACTCCTGTTCATCTTCAGCTCAAACCTCATTTCCTCAGGGGAGCCTCTTTACACTTACAGTACTTGGGTCTCACTATTACAGGCTTTTTACATCATCAGGTCTCTTTTTATCCCACATTGAACTTACTCTTCTCATTTATGTGTTTATGTAAATCATCTTAATGAGGGCAGGTAATAGGCCTGTTTTTGCTCACCATTACATCCCTAAGACTTAGCTAAGTACCTACCACACACTAGGTGCACATAAATATTTGTTGACTGAATGAATAATATGAAAAAATAGAATGTTGTCACCATTACGTAATTGATTAATGCACACATAATGTCAAAGACATTTATTTTAAAAGTAAAATGTGCCCTGCAAAGAGGTCATGTAGCAAGGGTACCTGGTCATTTCATAGTAATGCTGTTAGAAAGGAATTTTGGAATGGTTTTAAAGAATTATCTTTAGAAGTAGTTTATAAACCACATAAGAAAATCACGTGAGTTAAAAAAAAATAATATCCAGCTTGACTATTCTTTTTATTTTCTAAATGTACCGCTTCGCTGACTTACAGATATCAAGATCCACTTTCAAAAGAACCAAATTTGCAGTTGAAAATTTCAAAAGGATGTCGTGTACATCAAGGCAACCTTAAAAGAGCTGTTCCTAAAATATTTTGAGCATTGATGGACATTTTGTAATAGGTGTGTAGTCTTTGAATGGTTCTGCTATTTCTGTTAAAATCATTTATGAATTCACTCTTTATCTTAAAAAGATGGTCTGCCTTTTGCTTTGGCCATGAGACGGAGTCATGTATTTTACTTTCTAAGGTCATTCATTTCTTTGTGCTTTTTATTTTCCACAGGCAAAATGAGGCTTGGGGTTCCTTCCTTCCTTCCTTCTTTTTTTATTTTTTATTTTTTATTTTTGCCAGAAAGGCATGTGATAGGGAAATGAGTTAACCATAATAAAGTGCTTTAATTTTTTTACATGTTGAATGCCGTGTTTAGCAAAAGTCCCTGTTAGAATGCGAGACTGCAAAAGTGAGACAACATTCTTCCATTGGAAAATATCAGGGATTTTTGCTAATAAGTTCTGCTAATTCAAGCTTGTTTGTTCAGTGATTTGGTTAATTTAGTTATTAGCATTGAACCTCTTTTGGGCCTGGTATCTTGCCCTTTTACCTCCTGGTTTTGAAGGGAAGTTGCTGCATGTACTGCTTTTCTCCAGTACTCAAATCAGCATTGATTTTAAGTAGGAGTAACTGATTTTAATGTAACACATACACATCTGTGCCTTTTAATCTATGGGAACACTTGAGGATTTACTGAGCTGATAACTGCAGCTGTTGAAGATTATCTTCAAATAGGACATATGCTACATCTCCATCCAGGTCACCATTAACACTGTTCTTTTTGCTCGTTCACCTTTGGGAAAAATGCACTCAACTCAAATGATACAGATGTTTTCAGAATAGAAGACAGCTCTGTAAACTAACATTTTAGTGGCTACTCTTAGTTATGTGGCCAGTAACAAAAGTTTTATTGACCCTTTATTCTCAAGTGTTCTTGTTTGCACCTGTTCAACAGAGATTTGGCTTTCATTGGCTTTTTGTTTGGTGTAGTACTTGCCAAAAAGGCTCACATTTTCATACTGCTTCTGTGCCAACAGTATATATTTAAGCAAACATGTTTTTGTGCCTCCTTATGCAAATACATTTTCTGTGCCTAGCAATAATATCAGGATTTGTGAGAGAACGATCTTTTGAATTTGACTTTTATTAATGTGTATATGCTTATTTTGTTAAATAAGGCTCTTAGAAAAATACCTTGTGCAGGAGAGTAGCTGTGTTTTCTGCCTATGTGAGTGAATCTCCATGAACCTGAGTCATAACTTGCATCTGAATTGGTGCCATTCATCTGTGTGAAGCCCCAACCAGCCACACCTATCTGCAAATGGAATTATTGTCCCCAGGAGGAGTAAATGATGTTGACTGCATTTTGACTGAGATGCACTTACTTTGGTATTAAGCCCTTTATTATTATTATTATTATTTTTAAGATTTTATTTCATCATCTTTAGAAAGAGGGAAAGGGAGAGAGGTAGAGAGGGAGAGAGTTATCAATGTATGGTTGCGTTTCACCTGCCTCCAGCCACAGACCTGACTAGAGACCTGGTTTGCAACCTTGTTATGTGCCCTGGCTGGGGAATCGAACCTGCGACCTTTGGGTTCGCAGGCCAGCGCCTTAACCACTGTGCTACCAGCCAGGGCTTATTTATTTTTTTTATAACTCATCCAGCCTTAAGTTGGAATCATGTTATTATATTAATGTATTCAGTGGGTACAGTTTTCCTGCTCATCACTTATCTGATTGTTGCATTGTATCCTGTTAAGAGAAATAATTACTCTTCTGTGTGAGGTAGTGCCATCTTGGGACATTGTTTTTGCTGTGTCTCCAGGAAGTTTTAGGAATGGTCCTAGTAATGTACGCAAGTCTACTTGTGCTCACTGGGTGAACATGGAAATGCTGTAATGTAATTAAAAGTTAATGGAGAATTAACACCTTGTAAACATAACCTCCTCCTATTTTAAATAACCTCTAAATTCAGGCAACAATTATTAACATATTCTAACTGGAGCTGAACAATTTAAAACTGGGAAGGAAGGGGTAATAAAGGATTTAGGACTGACTAGTCATTTAGCTGTGGAGAAAATAGGTTGCTTTGGATGACATATTTCCTAGTCTTCTTTGAAAGAGGAAGCTGAAGCAGAGAGAGTTTAAGTCTGTGTTCCCAGGCATGTGGGCCATCAGCCAGAGCTGGGGTCATGGGCCTGAACCAGGACCTCGGTGACAGCAGGCTGGAGATCTTAACCCCCTTCAATGCTATCTCTTCTCTGGGGGAAGGCAGTCTGGGCAATAACGAGGAACACAGACTCCTCTTATTGACAAGGAGAGACAGGTTCAGATCGAAAAGCTCATTTAATTAATTACTTGAGTTTTTATCGAGCTGGCAATTCATTGAATAGGAATGTATCGGGGCCTAGCATGTATAAAACACTATGTGATGTTCTAGAGATGATATCAAGATCACCAACTGTCAGAACTTGTAAAATATATATAAATATAACTTTTGTACAAGGCAGAATTCAGTTACTCAGCAGACAAGTATTTGACACTTGTGGTGTGCCAGGACTGGGCTGGACACTGCAAATCAGTTATCTCCATGTCAATTCATCCTAAAGTTTTGATTGCCTCCTATTTGCCAGGCAGAGTTCTAAATCCTGGGAATATAGTTGAGAACAAAGCAGGCAAGGCCTGGATTCTTACTGAGTATTCATTTTAGTGTGAAGGAAACAGACAATAAGTAAGCAAGTGAAGACCTGCTCTGCAGAGAATTAAAATAGGAGGGCATGCACAGAGGAACTGGGTGGCTCCATTGGATTGCAAAGGCAAGTACAACTTGATCTTTGCCCTGGAGGAAACAGACCTGTAAACAGTTAACTACCATATGATTCACTGTGTGCAAGGATTGACGTATGAGCAAAATGCTTGGGTGAGGCCAGCTGTGAAGGGCCTTGCATACGAGGTCTGTCCCAAAAGTATCGGCTGTGTAAACTGTTTTAATTACATTGACATTGGCTCATGACATTGGCTCAATACTTTCAGGATAAACCTCGTAAGGCATCATGTGAGAACTGAGGGATGACTATAAGCAGGCTGCTGACTAGACCAGAGGTGTGTTTAGGATGGTAATTGTGAAACATTCTGAAATACCGGCTAGACAGGGGACAGACTGATGTTAGAATGTGGTCATCACTCCCTGGAAATACAGACCAAGACTGGTGCAGGGGTTAGGAGAGAGAAAGAAGTGTTACTTTTCCTGGGAACTGGCAAAGCTTCCTGAGTGAGGTGCCATTTCAACTTGGTCTTTTACCATGCAGAGATGAAGGGGAGGGTATAGGGTTACAGTGCCATGAACAAAACAGGGAAGATGCAGCCGATTGGGGAGTGGCTAGACTTAGGATTTACTGTAGCATGTGCTAGTTGAGAGAGAAAGCCATGTGAGGTAGGTGTGATGGGCCTGGGTGCTTCAGGTAATCAGATGCAAGCGGCAGGGTTTCAGTAGACTGACATAATCACAGCCATAGGAATACTGTTCTTGCTTGCAGAGGTATAAATGGTAAACTGGAATGGGGAGATGGAGATGGCTAGAAGGTAATTCAGGAGCTGTTGTGATGGCCCTGATTTATTACAGAGCAGATCCAGGATGATGGCCCGTGGCTAGATTAGAGATCATGGGATGGTTGTGCAGGTAGATGGTTGTGTAAGGCTGGCTGCTGCTCAGATGCGGGAAGTTGGGAAGAGGAAGGAGAAAAATCAATTCAAGAACATAAGCCTAGATGACTGAGATTTCTGTAACAAACTAGGAATGGCAGAAGGAACAATGTTTAAGAGAACAGATTACTTAGATTACTTTGGGATTTGTGGAGTTAACATGGTAGGGACTTTCAGGTAAAAGGGTTAGGTAAGTAAATGGAAATAAGAGTTTAGCTCTGGATTTGAATATGTGGACTGGGGTAGTAATTGAGCTGTTCCAGTTTTAGGATAGATGACTTTGGCCAGGGACTGACTTGTTTTAAGAAAGGAGGCAAAGATGAAAATGTAGAAACATTGTAATTTTGGCTCCTTTATTGTTATTTGTGTCATTGTACTTTACTGCTAATACCTTAGACATTTTTTATTTACTTTTAGAGAGGGGGGAAGGGAGGGAAAAATACATTGATATATGGGAGAAACATCACTTGGTTGCCTCTCACACACCCCCAACTGGGAACCTGGCCTGCAACCCAGGCATATGCCCTGACTGGGAATCGAACCAGCGATCTTTTGATTCATAGGCCGGCATTCAATTCACTGAGCAATACTACCCAGAGTTTACTGCTAATACTCTGTCAATGAAACTATACCTTGGACTTTCAGCCCTTCACTCCCAGCTCAATTCATGATGTTGTTTGAAAAATTATACTACACGGAAGAAAGAAAGAATCCTACCTTTTGCAATAGCATGGTTGGAACTGGAGAGTATTATGCTTAGTGAAATAAGCCAGGTAGCAAAATACAAATACCATATGATCTCCCCTAATACAGGAAACTAATGAATAAAACAAACAGACAGAATGGAACCAGAGACATGAAAATAAGGAACAGACTGATGGTGACCGGAGGGGTGGGAGGAGGGGAAGAGTTGGGGGAAAGAAGGGGAAGGGTTTAGTCAAGGAACTAGTGTGAATGACCCATGGACATGGACAATGAGGGTGGGGATTGACTGTGGGAGAGGGGATGAGGTGGGTGGGTAAGGGGAGAACAATGGGGAAAAATGGGACAACTATAACACAACAATAAGAAATTTCAAAAAATTAAAAAATGTTTTTCATCTGTAAAAAGAAAAAAAAATGCACCTGGGCCATATTATCTTGACTTCACACAGAGTTCAGTTTTAATCAGGGACAACATAAATAGCTTTGTGACCTTATTTGCTATTTGGATGTAACTGGGAAATTTTCATGTCACATCTTTCAGTGTCTCCTAGAGCAGCTGTCATAGTAAATGATAGTAAACAGCTTTGCTTCCCTGGAGGAGTGCAAATGTTTGCTCCTCATGGAAAATCATTTAACTAATCATGTTTACTTTTTTCACCTTGGCTGCTAGGAAGCACAGAATCAAATTTGCTACTCAACTTGTGGTGACTGTGTAGGACTCAAATAGTTTTCCATACTTAAGTTCTATTTCAATATCTCTTACCTCAGCCACAGCCTTTATTTTCTCCTCTAATTTATACTTTCCTTAGTCATAGTTTTTCATTTTCTTTCTTGATACATACATTTCTCATAAGCCAACCTCAAATCCTTGTAGAATGAGATGAGGGCTAAATAAATAATGCCACTATGCTATTTACTATTTGAATAAGATATAATGTTATAGATAAATACATAAATACGAGAACATCAGTACATATATACAAGGACATATTTTAAATGTATATCTTTGTTCTCTATGAACTTTATCATCATCAATAATTTTTAGGCATATGGTCCATTTATTTATTTATTTATTTATAATCCATTTATTTATAATCACAGACTCTAAAATTGAATGAAAAATGATGCAACAGTGATAGCCAAGTTCATGAGTAAATATTAATCAGTAATTGTTTCCCAGATTTTCAAATCTTTGCAAGAAGACTTTTTTCATTAGTCATTCATAAATATTAATAGTTGGTCTATTTGGAAACTTGGAGTGGATATTACTGATAGCCTGGGCTGATCCCTGGAATTTGAGCAATGTGATCTAGTAATGCTTTTATTTCTTCCCAATGGGTGCAAACCCTGCCTCAGAAGACTGTGTGGTGTTTGGGGTTGGTAACTGTTGAGCAGTGAATAGGTCACCTGTTAGGTGAAAAGAATTGGCCTCTTACCACCGATCATTCCTAGATTCTGTTGTCTAAAGAAAGATCTTTTCTATTTCATTCTATAGAGGGAAACTTTTGCTTTCAGTGACCACGTGAGGAACCATACTCCTTCATATGTAGCCACCAGTAGAAAAATTCCCCGTTTTAAACTTGACAAAGTGTCGTCCTTCCCTCAAACCACTCTATTCATTCTTAGAAAGTCAGAAGGCTGCAAACCTGTTCTGATATAAATTTAAATGGTACAAAAGACTTTGCAGAATCAAATGCATGTCAAATGAGATATTTTTAGGGACTTTGTTTTAGAATAGTAATTTTTAGATGTAAATCATTTTTGTTTCAAGCTGATTACTTTCTATTTATATGAAATACCAAATACATTAAAATATCTTTGTGACCCCATTTGTGTAAGGATAAATATAGTTAATTAACAGTGGTGTTTGCTCATTTAGACCCACCCATCTCATTCCCCCGAAAGAAATGCAGTCATTTAAAATGAGGTGGCAGTGCTTCAGTATCTTCCCTGTGACTGCTGCAGGCATGGAGTTCACAGTCGTGGTAGAGCTGAGGTCTGCTCGTTTGCCTTGTGTCCATGTTAAATTTCTTGGTTTTCATTGGAGCTTCTCAGGCCTGTTCAACTTACTATTGTTTATTGTTAAAAAAAAAAAAATCCTTAGAATTTTTACTACGTTTAACAGAATCTTCTATCAGGAATCATAGGTTGAATTGCTTTCTGATCTCAGGACCAAAAATAGTTGTTCTTCCTCTGAGCAACTGGTTTATTTTTACCCCATGGGCACCGAATCTTATAACAGTTCTTGCTCCCCTCTACACACTAGCTGCAGCAAAACTTTGAGTCCCTGCTGTTGCTTTTTCTCCCTCTTCCTCCTTAACTGTCTATAGCAGGTCTGCTCTGGCTCTCATTTTACCTGTGGCTACAGTGATTGGTACTTACCCTAGTTTTAAAAGCTGTTTGAAGAGAAGGATTCTACTATTTTTTGAAATTCAGTTTAATTCAATTTATTTATTTTTAGAGAGAAGGGAAGGGGAGGGTAAAAGGGAGACAAACATTGTTATGTAGGAGGTATATTGATCAGTTGACTCTTGCACACTCCCAACTGGGGACCAGGCCTACAACCCAGGTACGGGCCCTGACTAGGAATCATACTGATAACCTTTTGGTTTGCAGGCTGGCATTCAATCCACTGAGCCACACCAGCCAGGGCAGATTCTGCTACTTTTTAAAAATATTTTTTACAGTGCTATTACAGTGAGTTGTACACATTTGACAATTAACTGATAACTGAATTGAGTGTTATTAGGCCATTCAAAAATAGCTTTATGTTGGGCTCTACCTAGTGATGTGAATAAGGAGAAAGAAATATGTAGTATGCCAGTGAAGGCTGTGAAATATGCCGAGGGTCAGAGGGATTGTACATTGGAAAATATGGCACAAAGCATTGAGATTTTCCTATGAATGAGAAAAGAATATTGAATATAGGAACCAATTTTCATCTTTGTGTCATATCTAAATATACGTCTTTATCATAGTTGGTAGCCTGGTATCTCCTAACTTTGCTTCAGTAAGAAAGACCAATTCTCTAGCCTCCTAAAAAAATAGATAAGGAGTTTCTTAGGACAGAAATAATGTAGTGAAGGTTTAGAAGTTGCTTTGAGATCTATGCATACAAATACTGTAGAAACAACTACTATGTAATGTAGATTACATTGTCAATAAAATGGTTGTGAGCTTCAGCCAATGAATCCATTTAGTCAGCTGTTGTTTGTTATATATGATTAAATTCCAGCACAGCCAAAGAATGCGGACAAACCCATGCAGTGAATTGTAATAGTATGTGACACAGTCAAAACTCTTTTAATAGGGAAACCCATTGAAATGCAAATGAATATAGTTAACTGAAGGCTAACTGATCATCAAGTACACAGTAACACTTTATTTTAGAATATACAAAATCTATTTGGTGTGTTGAAGAAGGAAAGCTTTGTTTTTTTTTTTTTTTCTTAAAAATATTTGTTGTGTTTTACCTGTTAACACGTGTTATTGGTAAGCATCATTGTTCTAATAGTAAAACTTTAAGTATCAGATGCTTAGGAAAAAACTAACTATAGAAAACTTTTTCCTTGTATTTCTTTCTCCCTTTCCCTCCCTCTGACAACCAAATCATAAGATTTGTTTAATTAAAAACAAAAACAGAACCCTTGCCTTACCAGAATTTTATTTTAAAATAAATTTTGCTTTGGGTCTTGAAAGAGTAACTTTGAAGTAGTCTATAATTGAAAACATATATTTAAGGATCCTTTATTGAAATAATGAAATACTAATTACTCAGCATAATGCTGATCACATTATCTAGTTTCAAATTTTCTTTACCTCTAAAGCATGTTTTCTCCATAGGAAACTTAATTAGTTGTATTTGTTCCAGCAGAATGCCATGACTTTAAAAGCACTGACTCTGACTCCTCTTAAGGTTGTTGGAGGATTAACTGAGTTTGTTAGTCATGACCAAGATTTAGAAGCATGTCTGGCACAAAGTAAGTACTATGTACAAGTGTTTGCTAATTTTATGTATTTATTATTGCTCTTATATGGCCAACCCATTTAATTATGTAATTAAAATATAATTTTCATTCCCTCCAATTGGGTTTGAAGCTCTTCTTTAAAAAAAATTTTTTTATTTTTTATTTTTAGAGAGAGGGGAAAGGAGGGAGAAAGAGAGGGAGAGAAACATTGTGTTTCTCTGTAGAGAAACATTGTGTTCACTGTGTGAACAGACATTTGCTGTTAAAAGTTACCATAAAAGCTTGAGCTTTGGAACTCCCATCTACCCCTGGACCTCTTTTACTCTAAGATGACTAACCTAAATGGTGGGCTTCCATTGCCTTATCTAGAAGGATAGATCCATGGTGATGGGGATCTGGAATGCTAGGGTTTTGGAAGTGGAAGGGGTACTCTTTGGGGGAACCCATCCCTTCTTTAGTTTCAGTTAGTTTATTTTTATTTTATTTTTTCCGCATTAGTACCAGTCTTTATTTTTCCTTTCATTTTATACTTCATTTTCCAAAATACTTTTTGTATACTTGTAACTACAATAAATACTTGTTTGTCTCCCCGCTTGAATGTAAGCTTCATAAGGACAGAGATGTTTCTCTTTTTTGTTGTTGTTCAAGTGCCTGGTACATAGTAGATGCTGATCGGAGCTCAGTAACTATTATTGGACAAATGAAGGAATCTTCAATTGCCTAGTAGACATTTCTATTAATTGATCACTCCTGACTCTTTAAACAGCTCCGTTCATTATTTGCTTATTTCTGTCAGTGGAAGTACTTTCATGTTAACCGAAAGCAAAACCCCAGAGGAGCTGCCAGCCGTGCCTGAGACAGCGCGTTAGATGATTTGCAAGGGGTTTAGATGGTCTCTGCCTCCAAGGCTTTGGGCACAGAAGCCAAACTGAAACAAATTGACTTAGTGTAAGTGCGTATCTTACCCTGTGATGAAGTTTTCAGGGGCTTCAGAAAATGTCAAGATTGAGGCCTTCCTACTTTTTTTAGGCATTAAAAATGTCCTTTTTAAAAAGTAAAATGATGATGATAACATCTAACAACAGTAATGGCTTCAGAATGCATTATCGTTGGTAAAAATAGAAAACTGGCAGTTGATGTGGTTGTATGTGTGTGTATGTGTATGTGTGTATATGTGTATGTATGTGATTTTACAGGTTTGTGGAATCAGTGTCTAGGAAAGACAGGCCTTGCTGGCTGCTAATCATGGGAGCTTGCCTGCACCACCCCTCTCCCCTGCGCTGGGTGGCCCTCCTCCCTCCCCTGCTCAGTAGCACAGTATTCACTTCTCAGGGTCTCAGATATTGGCTTAAGGTTCTCATGCTGTGGTTTGACTTTGGTCATCTAGCCTAAGAAGGGATGAAAATTACCTTTTAACTGTGCAAAAGAATTTGTTTCTACCTCTTGAACTTCAAAGAATATTTTTTTGTATACTGCAGATTAATCTAGATAATGACATTCCATCCCCTTTCTAAGTAAATCAGCTTTATTCATGTCATCAAAAGAGAAGTTTTTATGGTTTTCTAATTTTTCAGGCTGACGGAAAAACTCAGAATACAAAAGACATGAATTTCCTCTTTTTCTTTTAAAATCTTAAGCCATTTGGTTCTCTTATTCTATACGGTAATGCAGGCTAACATTCTTCTTTTCTAAATTGTTCCACAATTTCAAGTTTTCATTGAATACACTCTATATTTACTCTTGGAGTTTGACATTTTAATTATGAGGAGTGTTTGATCACATGTAACCTTAATAAGGTTCAACAGTACCACATGATTCACACTTGGCGCAGAAGCTGATGGAATGACAGGCGGTAGGGCGCCAATATTGTGCTTTGCGGAGCTGACGGGAGGAGGGAAAGGCAGGGTGTTACCACGTCACTGCAGACTCGATGTGCTATCTCTCGGTTACTGTGCAGTTCCAGAGAATAGGTATCTGCTATCTTAGAGTTTATTGGTTGCAAAAATCAGAAGCTTTTCAAGGTAACTTAAAATAGAAAACAAAAACTGAAAATGTAGGATCTGCTAGCCGATCTCGGTGACACCAGTGTACCCACAGGGGATTAAGAAATAATGCGTTGCCTCCCCTTGTGTTGTGTTCTGCCTTCCTTTGCTTCTATTTCCTTCTCTTTCACATGGGCCAACGCCTGTACGAGTATATTGCTAGCAAAAGGACGTGACCTTTTGGTTTTAGGACCATGATTTTCCATGATTTTGTTTATATTTTTTCTTAAGTCACATTCTCAAAAAGATAATTTGGTTGGTTTAGTTAAACCTATGGATCCATGTCCCTGGGTTCCAATGACCTGTTGGGGTTGGGGAGGAATTACTGTGGTACAAATTGGGCAGCTTTTAGTTGGATATTTCTCCTTCTGAATTGGTTCTCTGTTTCTAATTTATCCTTTCCCATTTTCTGTCCTTTTGTCTTTTCATTACACACTTTGAGAGGTTTTCTCATTATTACCTTATAGTACTTTCATTGAATCTTTTCCTGGTAATCCTATTTTCAAAAATATTTACAAAGTTCTTCCTTGGTGGCCCCTGGGTAGTGGTTTTCCTCTCACTGTGTCATCTGTCAGCGCAGCCCCATTTCCTGCTCTGTCCATTTAAAGTTCTGTTCCAGCAAACTGTTTTGAATCTTAGGGAATTCTTCGGTTTTCTGTTTTGATTTTTTTGCTTCATAAGGAATTCAGGAGAGCCAACTAGACTGTCAACCACCTTGAAATTAAAACCTCATCAGATTGTTCTTTTAAAAAATTGCATTTGGTTTTGATTTTTATTTTACTTTTTTAAAAGTGAGAGATATACCTTACATATACATATATTTTACTTTTTTTAAAAAATGAGACATACCTTACACATACATATATAAAATACATATCAGTATATGTATAATTTAAAGAAAAATAATAAAAAGAATATTGGTACCTACTATATAGCTTGAGAAGTAGAATATTTTTAGTACCTTGAAACCCTGTATGCCCTTTTTTGTGTATCTTCTTCATCCCCTCTGCCTCCTGGGGGTAACCATTTTTCATTTTTTCAGTCATTCCCTTGCTTTTTAAAAAACATGAATTTGCCTTATTGTATATTTATCTATAAATAATATATTGGTTAATTTTAGCTACCTTTGCTCTTTATATAAATGGAATCATACAACATGTACTCTTCTGAACCTTGCTATTTTACTCGGTTGTTTTGAGATTCATTCATGTTTATTCATGAAGCTATGTTTTTGACTGCTGTAAAGCATGCATTGTAAGAATATACCACATTGAGTTATGTTTTCTACTGCTGATGGGCATTTGTGTTTGTGTACCTTTTTGCAATCACGAGAAATATCAGTGTGGAATATAGTTCCTATTGCATACATGCTAGAGTTTCTCTAATGTATAAAGTGAAAGGAAATGTGGAGGTATAGAGTATGTACATGGTTAGTTTTACCAGGTGATGACAACCATATGCTAGAGTGGTTGTACCGGATAATCTACATGGGTACATGAAATTGCTGTGGCTCAATGACATGATCATATTAAAAAAAAATTTGGTGGATGTCAAATGATATCTTATTGTATGTTTTAATTTTATTTTTTTAAAAATATTATTTTTAGAGAGAGGGGAAGGGAGGGAGGAAGGGAGGGAGAAAAACATCAGTATATGGTTGCCTTTCACATGCCTCTAGCTGGTGACCTGGCTGTGGAGACCTGGCTTGCAACCCAGGCTTGTGCCCTGACTGGGAATCGAACCAGTAACCTTTTGATTTGCAGGTTGGTGCTCAATCCACTGAGCCACGCCAGCCAGGGCTTATTGTGCATTTTTAACTTTGAGATATGATATATGTGAAGTATAATTTACCTTTTGATATTTATTTTCCTGATTACAAATTAGGTTAAAGATAAGTTTTTATATAGCTATGAACCTTTTATGCTTTTTATTTTGTAAAGGTTTGCCATACTTTATTCCCAGTTACTTATATCTTATTGATTGGTGGATGTTCCTTATATATCCTGAATATATGAATGTGTGTGTGTGTGTGTGTGTGTAAAATATGTGATGGGATTTTTGTGTGTGTGTGTGTGGGCAATACTCAATTTTCTGCAAGTATAATTATGGCATTCTCCTTCTGGTTGTGGTTTATCTTTGACAAAACTAAGAAGTAGGTTTGGCACTTTAAAATTTTTGGATTTTTTCCCCCCTCCTCCTACTCTACCCCCATTGTGAAACAGTTTTGGTTGAAAAAGGATTCTGACGTTGAGTATCTGAAAATGTTTTCTTCTTTGGAGTGCATGCAGTTTAAGTTGGAGCAGTGCTTGTGATGCTAGATGCTGACAGACCTGTGTTGGAGTGGCCAGACCTGGGCTGGGAGGGGAGTTAGGCTGTGAATGCTGGTCCGTATAGCTAACCAGAGAGCTCTGATAGTTTTCTTGGCTCTGGTTAACACATGTCTGAAATTTAACGTTTTATAAGTTGACTTCATAAAGCAATAGCTTGAATTACTGTCCATTCATTTCTCCATTTGACAGTGTACCCTGAAGTTAACTTAAGGGACATTTTTTTTATGTGGTGATAGTTTTATAAATCAAAACTTTATGAAATGTTTGAAATGGCAGATTTTATGTTATGTACATGTTACCACAACCATAATTTTTTTTAAATTTTCTTTTTAAATTTTATTGTTGTTGTATTACATTCATCCCCTTTTTGCTCCCCTGTGTCCCCCTCCCCACCCACCCATTCCCCCCAAAGTCAATCCCACCTGTTGTCCATGTCCATGGTTCCTTTATACTTGGTTCTTATCTAAGCTGCTCCCCTTTCTTGCCTCTGCCTCCCCCCTCCCCCCAACCCCTTTCTCCCTGACCACTGACCTTGTATTCATAAACAACCATAATTTTTAAAGAAACCCCAAGGGCTGGTAAAAAGCATAATGGAAGACTTAGGACTCTAATAAAAGTGTAAAGATGACACTTTGAAGGAGTGTATCTGTTATTGAGTACAGAGCTGTCTTTCAAAAATTAATTACTAATGTGTGGTAATTAGCAATACCCCTTTTACATAAGCTGCTTATTTTTTGTCATGGGTAGTATTCTTTTGAGAAGGTTTAATGTTGTTTTAATTTTTGTAAATTTTGGAATGAATTTCAAAGATTAATTTTTTTTTTAAATTTTAACTGATAGTTAAAGCTCTCAATTCCCCCTTTGCTGCAGCTGCATGGGCTTCCTTTCATTTCCTTTAATTACCAACTTTTTCTTACTTCAGGGCTTCCCTACAGGTTGTTTTTATCCCTCTGCCTGCTTCCATCTATTTTATTATTTTTAAAAATTGTGGTAAAATGTACATGTAATGGGTTGAATTGTATCCCCTGCAAATTCACGTGCAGAAGCCCTAACCTTTAGTACCTCAGAATGCAACTTTTTGGGTCTTTAAAGAGGTAATTTAAAAAGAGGTAGTTTGGGTGGACCCTAATTCAATATGAATAGCATCCTGATAGGAAGAGGGAATTTGGACACAGTGGCAGAAGGAAGACCACATGAAGACATAGGGAGAAGATGGTCACCAACAAGCCGAGGTGAGCGTTCCCCAAAGAAAGTCACCAGGCTGACACCTTACCTTGATCTCATACTTTGGGCCTCCAGCATTGTGACAAAATAAAACTTTTGTTGTTTAACCCACCCAGTCTGTGGAATTTCGTTGTGGTAGTCCTAGCAAACAAATGTAATATAGAAGATAAATTTGACCATTTTAACTAGCGATATTGTACAACCATCACCACCATCAATCTCCAGAACTGTTGTTCAACAGACACCCCATTTTCCCTGCCCTCTTGCCTTTGGAAGCTGCCATGCTACTTATTGCCTCTGTGAATTTGGCTACTTTTGGTACCTCATGTATGTGAAATCATACAGTATTCTTTTGTGGCTGGCTTATTTAATTTTGTATAACGTCTCAAGATTCATCCATGTTGCAGCATGTGTCATCATTTCCTTCCCTTTTATGACTTAATAATATTCTATTGTGGATATATACCACATTTTAGTTATTAATTCATTCATTGTTAGACATTTGTGTTGCTTCTACCTTTGGGTTTTATGATAGTATTACTATGAATATGTGCATACAAATATCTCTTGAAGATCCTGCTTAAAATAAAAGATTTTATTTATTATTTTTAGAGAGCTGGGAAGAGAGAGAGGCAGAGAGAGAGAAATATCAATGTATGGTTGCCTTTTATCTGCTTCAGCTATGGACCTGGTGGAGACCTGACTTGCAACTTGCTTATGTGCCCTGGCCGGGAATCGAACCAGCGGCCTTTGCATTAGCTGGCTGGTACCTATCCACTAAGCCACCAGCCAGGGCCAAGAGCCTGCTTTTAATTATTGTGGGTATATGTCTAGAAGTGGAATTGTTGGACCATTAGTAATTGTGTTAATTACTATCTAATTTTTTGAGGAAGTACCATACTGTTTTCCATACTGGCTGCATCATTGTACATTCCTAAGGGTTTTTGTTTTCATCTGTTTTTGTTTGTTTGATAGTAGACATGGTATTACTGGGCATGAAGTCTTTCAGTGATAATGCTCTTGTGATTTTGTTGGTGGAAAGCTGTCATAAAATACAGCTTTTAATTATCACCGGGTTAAATCAAAGGGAGTTAGTCAATCATCAAAGGGTTGTGCAGCAGCACTCATGTCTCTGAATTCAGGTGTTTCACCATGGAGGGTCGCAGGAGGCGTTGAAGCTATTGGTATGAAAGACTGGCAGCCATTTTTGTTCCTATTTGGGCCAGGAACTTCATTCCTGTAAGTAACTCTGGGTCTGCTTGTGTGATACAGGACCAGCTATGCCAAGCTGTAGGCATTTCTCACTTCAAAGACTCAGTGAAATACTTTCTTTGCAGAGCTAAAGGGCCTAGTAAGTGTAGTTTTTTCCTCCAGGGAATATTTTCATTTGCCTAAGTGTTGACAGCTGTGTTTGCATAAAACACTCATGTACCTAACAATCACAGTTTGGTGAGGGAAACAGAACATGTTAGGCATATTAGGCTTCAGAAGTCTCAAGAACAGGGTGTAGTGAAACACAAGAAGCTTGAGAGATGCACAAGTGCTTCCTGAAGGGCATTTTTTAAATCATGAAAGAGTTATATGTTTAACCATAAATGTTGCATTACAGCTGCCTGAAAGATGGTAGAGCCAAAGAAGTTGAGTAAGGAATGTTTATACATCCCTTAATTTTAGCCTGTATGTGAAAATGGAAATTTTGGTGTGGGTTTATTTTTTCCTTGCCCAGTTGTGTGGATTTTTCTTCACTTGAACAGCAATTCTGGATGGCTTATGGTGAGTGGCAAAAGAAAACTCATTCTTTACTATGACTTGTGACAGAGGCACTTGGTCGCGTTGGGAGGTCATATTCCAGTCACTCCTCCATCCCCCATGTTGCCATTCTAAATTCCAGTTTGTATAGATGAAAATTTGACTCAGAAGTAGCTCAATTTAACAATCATGAGTTTACAGCATTAAATAGCATCACAGTACTCAGTACAATTAATTTTACACACACAACTCATACTTTTCTTTGAGCAATTTGTACCTCCCCTAGTTTGAGCATTCACAGTAAATATAAGTAAAGTCATTGAAGCCAGAGCATCTAGGGATGTTCCCCCTATTATTAGCCAGTCTTCAACATCACTGTAATAATAGCCCTTTGTCTCAGAAGCCTGGAAATTCTGCCAGTGCTTCATAGGCTTTGTGAACTGAGATAACCACTGCTGACAATGGGGACAGGCAGGCCGGCTGTCCCCTAGCAGGGACCAGCTACCCCTGCACCTACTGTTGGCTGATTTGATCTCTTTGGACTAGTAAAGCTGGATTAGAAGTCCACAGCTAACTTCATATGCCTTTCCACAGGCACAGTACAAGGAACAGGAGTTAATTTCATGGATTTCTTGCAGTATGTCCTTTTACTCTGGAAGTTCAGAGCTGACTCAGGGAGAAGCCACTTCAATACCAGTGGTCAGTGGGACCCCATCTCAGTCTTTGTAATTCACATCAAGTACAGCACTGCCTCTAAAGGCAAAAAGGTTATAGGCTGGGCTTACTTTACTATTAATTAATTGGTAGATGAGGTGTGTCCTTTATACTTAAATAGATATCAAAAAGTCTGTGTGTTGAGAGAGCTGTGCTATGCTCTGTAGAAGGCTCTAAAACAAACGTGCAATGCAGTTTCTATTAAAGTTGTCTAGAGTATAAGATAGAGGCAGGGAGCACAGAGAAGGTGCCCAGCTGGCAGCAGAAAGGACTGGACTGCATTTTATGGTACAGAGCATACATGCCATGGAACTTCAGGGGAGAGAGCTGGCCTCCCAGAAGAGGAAATAAAGGCAAAGCAAATGAAGAATACCAGATAAAGAGCTATTGGGCTGGCCAAAAAGTCTGTTACATTTTTTCCATATTGATGGCTCTAGTAGTGCTTAGTTGTCTGCAATGTCATTCGAAACAGTTTTGCTAGTGTATGCGACAGCTGTCATTATCAGTGTGCATGAAAAAAAAACCTTATTGAAAAGTGGTGAGTTTATGTGCAGCCATTTTAATATTGAAGATGGAAGACTGTACCCAACATTTTTCACTATTATGCTTTATTATTTCAAGAAAGGTAAAAATGCAAATGAAGTAAAAAAATTGTACAGAAGGTGCTGTGACTGACCGAATGTGTCAAAAAGGGGTTTGTGAAGTTTCTTGTACTATTGACATTTTGGCCAAGTAATTCTTTGCTGTGGGGCTGTCTTGTACACTGGAAGGAAGATATTTAGCAGTACATCTGCCGTCTACCCACTAGAAACCAACAGTGGGGGGATATTTGACATACTTAAAACATCCAAATCAAATTATTGGTGAAAATAAAAACTGTAACTTCTATTTTACAGAAAAAATGTATTGGACTTTTTGGCCAATTCAATACTTTCTTCACAATGACTAGTGACTCCTTAAGGCCTTAGCCCTTCAGAAAATATATCCTGACTCTCCACTAGTAGTTAGGTACAGTACTGTGTGCATATATATATATATATATATACATATATATATGTGTGTGTGTGTGTGTGTATTTTATCTGATAATGAAAGTAGTAACTTTTTTTGTAGTGCAGAAGACTTGTAAAAGACCCATAGACACAGGGAAAATCCCAGTTAACTAGAAATTGAAATTGTGTGGAATATGCCCTTACTCTTTTTTTTCCATGTAAATGACTTTACTTTGGATTCTTAGACCAGACGGTGTATAGATTTCATAAAGGATAAATTTTAGTTGGATTCATACAGCATTACTTAATTGGGTATTGTAATGGCAATGTCGATCTTGTCTACCTTTAATTTTGCAGTTACTTTGAATACTTTTTGTCACCCTTGAAAAAAAAAGCCCATTTATTTTAGGTGTTAGCACATTTGAAAGCAAATGATTTTATTTTAAAGAGAATGTTTTCAATGGATACACTTTTGAGAATGATAGGAGATGAAGATTTTCTAGTAAGTTAAATAGAAGTTATGATTGTTTTATATCACTAGATCTCTATAATGAGCTAATCTTTACAGTCTTATAGTGTTGATTTTTGTATGTTTTACAGTGTATTTTTTCTAGAAATGATGTATGTTATTGAGATGTATGTATTTATTTCTTTATCATTAATGGAAAATCTCTGGGTTTAGTTAGTAAGAAAAAAAAAATGAGATGTCAGACAATTTAACTTTTAGTATGTGCAAAGCTATAGGTGAATTTAAGATCTTGACCTCTGACAGGTGCATTTGGAACAAGAAATTGCCTGGGAAATGGCCTTCTGCCCTTAGGGAGGAGCCTGGCTTTTGAAGTATGCTTTCTGATCTGCCACTGTTCTATTTGCTCTGCCCATTTGTGCTGGATCATGAAAGCTAACGGTGGGATGCTGTGCTTTGAAAGAACCTTAGGAATTCTCCAAGTTTTGGAAGTTGTTACTGTCCATAAAACTACAAAGTGAAGAATGTGCCCTTTGAATGATGGAGAGGCCTTAACCTTTTTTGGAAATTGATGGCTCCATGATATGGTTTTTAAAAAGGCATTGTTTTCACATAATGTCTAACTGCCCTAGTTCTATAATGTCTTTGTTAAAAAAAATTCCATGTCACTCTGAGACCTTTTGCTTGTGGGGGAAGACAGTGTCACAAACTCAGGGACCAGACAGTTTAATGAGAATATATCACTCTGAAGAGGAGTGACGAAGAGTGGCAGACGAGGGCATGCTTACCTCTCCAAAGGCAATGAAAAAAAACAAAACAGAACCTACTGTGACAGCTGAACAGAAAGTCCAAATCTGGCCTGAAGCCTACCAGTTTATATCTGTTTATGCCAGTTATCCCTGTAATAATAACAGTAGTAGAGTAGTAGTATAATACAGTAAAAATAGCTAACAATTTTTGATAGCTTACTCTGTGCCAGGCACATGCCTGCCTCTTTCCATCTCCACAAGAAAGGCAAATACTCTTACCCACTTGGAGATAAGCTGAGGCTGAGAAGGGGGTGTTTGCTCCACGCTGCAGGGATGGGAAGTAACAGAGTCAAAGCCACGTTTGTCTGACCCTGCATCTTGAGCTCTGTGATGTGTTTTGACTTGAGGCCACAGAACTTGGAATTGCCTTCGGCAGGAAGAAAATCGTCAGGCAGTGGTTAAGCTAGTCAGTGTTGGCACTGGCCAGCTTGGTGACCTTGGAGGATGCAGCCAAGCCTAGGAGAACGGGCAGTGTTCTTGGTCCAAGAGGAAGAGGAAGCGGCAGGATCAGTCTGCAGCAGTGTGGCAGGCTGGAGAACAGTCCTCACCCGGTGCCTGGGGAGGTGACTCAAGAAAGAAGTATTCCCTGTGAGGTGCAGAAAGTGTGCGGGGAGTTGGGAGTGTGGGGTATGTGCAGCCTGAAGTGGAAAATCAGGCTAAATGGAAGTTCAGTAGTTTGTAATGTAGGTGTTGGCAGATGTGAGTAATGTCTATAGGGATATTATTACTGTTGGTTTAGCAGTGTGTGAGGGACTGCTTGGATCTGTAGAATGAAGAACTGAAAATGTATGGGATCTGAGATTTAATCCAGGCCTTCCTGTTACAATACACTTGAAAGCTAATGGAGGTTTTCGTGCGGGTGGAGGGCACTGACTTCTCCGATGGCTTTTGGTCCGCTGTTGTAGCAGGCTCCCCCTCACTCACCCCGGGGTGGATTTTCTGGGGCAGAGTGGATCTCTATCTGGATCACTGGCATTTCCCTTGGCATTTAGTAGAAAGGGAGTCATAAAGAAAGAATCCTGGCAAAACTTAGGTTGTTGAATTAACCAGTACCACCGAAATGTTGGGCTGTGAACATTGCACCTTTAAACAAACAAGCCACTGACTTGTTGCACATTGTAGCTCTCAAAGGCCCCTCTGTCTAAGTGAATTTAACTCAAGGAAGTGAAAAGTGAAGTCAAGCCATTCCTAGCTGGCAGAACGTGAACAGGAACTTCAGGAAACACAGAAGCCTCTGTGAGAGGCCTGTCTGCATAAACCCCTGAGACCCCTGAAACGTCCTTAAAAATTAAAAAAAATTATATATATTTGCATAGTTATATATGTGGTATTTATATATGTAAAATTAAAGGGCTGTATCTTGACTATTCTTCCTAACAACGTGAATATACTACAAAAATCTATGAGAAGTTAACATTGATGAATAGAGTTTGCTTTCTGTGGCCTGAAGACTTTTAAATAGACACTGAAGGAGGAGGAAGCAAACTTAGTTGCAAGAAACCTAATCCTGCTGGAAGAAGGGGGAGACATGGGACCAAAAATAGAGCAGGAGTTGGGTGTAGGGAAGCCCTTTTGTTGATTTGTTTCTTTGGCTTTAAATGATCACTTTCCTAGAAGCAACAAGAAAAACTGGTCCAGTTTGTTTTCAGAATTGGAAGAAAGGACTTATGTAAGCAGCTCTTGGCTTTGCAATGTTTCCATCTGGAATATCATTTAAGAATTTTGGCCAAATCTCCAGTGATATATGTATAGTAAACAAGATTATCTTCAGCTTCCTCTTGTGAAAGAGCAAATGGTTTGGGGTTTAGTTGCTGCTTTCAGCCTCTTTTAATTGCTTGTTCAAGGTAATACTGCATTAATCTCCATTATTTATCTCCAGTGTTTGGTTTGTGACAGTGGTTTCTGAAGCAAGAAATCAGAACAGTGGTTAAAGTTAGAATGGCTGTGTATGAATACTCTTGTTATAGAGCTACCAAACTATACCTGTTTCTGAAGATTAGGGTATGAGGGGGGAAGAATGTTTTCTGCCTAAACTTGAAATTCAGCTTTTTTCATTTTTCATATTTCAGGAAGGATGCTTCTTAATTTCATGGACAAATGAAATAAAGGGAGTCTCAAGTTAGCTCTTTTGAATGCTTATGATTTTTCATGTTTTAAGAGTTTCCTTTTTCTAATATGGGGAAACATTTCATACTGAAGTGGTGGGTATTTAGTGAAAAATGACATTTCTTTTTGATGTTTGAGGATACATTATGAAAATTGAATTCTGATGCCCTTTCAAATGTGGAGAAAACATTAAAGTTTTAAATTATTTTTATAGTTCGCTTGTTAAATTCTTCCAATTATTAGGTTTAAAATATGTGTGAGAGGTAAGCATTTTAGCAAAGAAATGGTAATGAAGTGTTTCAGAGCATATAATTTAGGAAAGCCATACAGTAGGTATTTCAGATTCACTGCAGATAAAAATAGTTACATAAAGTTAGTAAGTATTCTGTGATAGTAACCTCCCCCAAAACCTCTTCCTAAATCTTGAATTCAAGGTCTTTTTCTAAACTGCTTATCTTAATATTTTGAATTTTATATCTTACATTGCAAACCAAGCAGAAGATAAAAAATGTATAGAGGTCACTCTGTCAGATTCTATCAGCTACTTTGAAATCTAATTATTTTTTAAGAATTTCTATTTATTGACTTTTAGGAAGAGAGAAACACTGAATTTGTTGTACCAGTTATTGATGCATTCATTGGTTGCTTCTTGTATACACTCTGACCAGGGATTGAACCCACAACCTTGGCAAGTCAGGATGATGCTCTAACTAACTGAGCCACCCAGCCAGAGTCCCTTGAATCTAATTCCTAAACTATTCATGATAGCTTGGCTGCAAGCCATGTACTTGTCATTTTAGCTTGTTAGAGTTAAGCCTAGCCCTGTCAAGAACAGGTTTACTAGTCTATTTTAATTGCCTGCTTAAAATTTTTTATTTCCAAAATAAAGAATTGAAGATGGTGATAAATGTGGACTTAGGTCATGTTAGAATTCTGAGCAGATCAGGAATTTACTGAAGGATGGAAATGCAGAGATGAATGATTTTAGGGCCCTTGTGGAGGAGTGGAGGATTGCTGAACCATTTGTATCTAGAAGAAGGGAACAGGTTTAAATTGTATAGTTATATGAAATGTAGATGGTATTTGAGTCTAATATAAACGATTCTTTTACCCATTATTTATTATTGTTGTTATTATTATTTTATATTTAAATGTGCCACTTCTTCTTCTGGGGAATGGAAGGCCAAATATTAGAAGGCTGTGGAAAAACCGATGAAGACAAGGTAGAATCTGGAGCAAACAAAAGAGAGGGGTGTCCCATGAACCAAGGTGTCATTTGCTCAGGGGTGACGCCAGTCAAATCCACAGCCTGACAGAGGAAAAATGGCTAAAACGGAGGTAAAAGTAAAAAGACATTTAGGAAGAAAAGGAAGAGAAATAATTTCTGTTAAATAGAATAACGTATACCTGTGCCTCTGGGACCAGGGCAGGCCAAGTTTCC
Organism: Noctilio leporinus; assembly: GCA_004026585.1. Taxonomy (NCBI): domain Eukaryota; kingdom Metazoa; phylum Chordata; class Mammalia; order Chiroptera; family Noctilionidae; genus Noctilio; species Noctilio leporinus. The sequence goes on along the minus strand of PVIW01000001.1, from coordinate 449,330 downwards.
CAGCAAATGGTCAGGCTCACCTTGTTGAAGTGTCTGTCAGGCTGAGGGTGTGCAGTATGTGGCACTCGTTCTTAGGACCGTGTCAGGGAAGAGATAGCAAAAGGGTGTGGGGGATCTGTGAGCCTCCAGGGATATGTTTAGAGCCACAGTAGCTTGTGTGAGACCTTGCAGGGGGTGGAAGCCATAGCAATTGGGACTATGTAATTGATTGGGTGATCTCATTAAGTCAAATCAGAGTAGCCTGACAGGCCCATCTCTTTTTCTTGAGTCATTCCTCACCTCGAGCACTTGGGAATGGGATTTCCTTTGGATGTGTGTCATTAGATTCCCCGTCTTGCACCCTGGGTTCACATTGTTCCCTGACGAGACCCAATTTGCTGGAAATGTATTTCATATTCTGGATCTTTCTTGATTTTCTTTCCACTTACCAAAACCTAGCTGTTCACTTTCTGGTGTCCCTATTCTCTCCAAATAAGTGGAACTAATTCATTAAAAACAAGAAACCGTTAAAATCTTTCATTTTCTTGTTTAGTATTAATATAACTCATTCTCTGTTTTATGTTTACAATCAAAAGGAGGGTTCACATTATGTTGACTCAAAGAAATGATGACATTGGGCATGTCTTTGGGTAAACAGTAAGATGGTGATATTACAGTGGAGTCTTTATATGTATATCTTACTCATGGAAATTAAACTCACACAGTTGGCTAAAAGAAAATAGAAAGGACAAGAAGTAACGATTGAAACATGATAAGCAGAGTTTGAGAGTGAACATGAGATCGGAGATATGAGCCTACAGTTTGTCAGGAGATTTTATTTCTTCTCAGAGCTTGAGCATTGGGTTTAGATGTATGACCTACAAAATGCAAGCAAAGTTCTTTCTTCAGTATTTACCTGAAGAGTTAATAGCCTTTCCCAAAAGATGCAGGGAAACTGGTTGTCATAGATGAAGCGAGAGGCAGCATAGCATTGTATTTCAGGAAGAATTCCAGGGAATTTTCAAGGATAATTTTAACTGTTTGTAATTGCTGCCTTGAAACTTGGGACTTGCGTGTAGTTCCCTGTGCCTTTAGGACGACAGTGCTGGTTGGCTGAGTGCTGGTTGGGACTGTGTGTTGTTCATCACAGTCAAAGGAGCCCTGAAAACATCTTTCTCGAAAGAAATAATGCACAACACCTCTCCCTGGTGCCCTCTCCACCCCTCATGGTCCCTGGAAGAGATTTGGCTGCTTTGGTTTGGAAGAGATGGGTCTTGCTGAGTGGTTTAGATCATCTGCTGGAACTGGATTGCAAGGTACTGACTTACTGAGATGGTCTTTTCTTCCTATTTCTGGTTGTTCTAACCAAAGAAGGTAGCTATGGGGATTGGTAGAAAGTAGGATGATGGTGTGTGTATGAGATCCTGGTGGCTTTGAAGATGGTTATACTGTCCTTGAAAAGAAAAACAAAACCCATATCTGCCATTTCATGATAGGGCATGAGGTCACTACAGGCAGTTTTAGCACTCTAAGAATGGATGCCTCACCCCATGGACCCTCCCACCCTCACTTGGAAGGTTCCATTTCCTCCTTTACTCCTTGAAGATGGTTTTGAATACTAGAATTATGGGTGACTAACAAGTTAAAGCATAAATAAAAGATATATCATCCATCTCCCCCAAACCACTGTCTCCACTCCATCCCTCCCCAGCTGTGTTCTGTCTTTTCATCTGTGGTCCAGTTGTGGACTGCAGTAATGACCCCACTAACTTGATGTATAACTTACCTAGTAGCTTATACATATGTGTGATAAAGAAAAGTTTTACCAGTTTAGTACGTGGCCTTGTTGATGTGACAACCCTGAGCATGTGGCATCTTGCACTGTATCTCACGATATCACCATGTTACTCACTGAAAAGATCCAGGTCTTCTATAATTACCACTAGAGTGTGTCTGTTTTTTATATGCTTTTTACAGGGGTTTTGCATCCCTCAGTGAGTTTGGAAGGAAGCCCATGTGTATGACACTCAGACTTTCATTCAGACATAAAGGTGATCTCATTGCTTAACCGCTCTGTCTGACACTTTTTAGTGTTTTGTCAGCCTTCTGGGCCAGTTGGATATGCTCACGTTTTTAATGTGCCACCCAACCTCTGTTGTATTCAAAAGAATCACAGAAATGAGGGGCTTGTAGAGACCCCAGGTGTTCTTAAAACTTTCCCTCGATGGGACAGTAAAACCACTAACAAAAGTAATTTATGCCAATATGTAAACCAGAGAAAAGCTGAGCTTCCAGTTCAGAGAGAGGTTGGATGGAATGGGAGGCCAGAATCCTTGATTGCTTTACTCTCTTCTCACCCCAACCCTTGAAGTATCTGGACATAACATCTGGGGCTCTGTGGTGCTCAGTCTGAAAACCACAGCTCTGATGCAATGGTGTTTTTCTAAGTCATAAGTAAATCTTCCTAGCACCAATTTGCCCTTTATTGCTTCCTGAAAGTGAAACTCGAAGAACAGAACTGCTTGAAGTGTTGCATCTCCATTTCCGTGTGTGTGAGTCCTTTATAGACACTCACCAGCCATCAGGAAGTTACTGCGTGTTGTGAATGTGCAACCCCGCCTGATGCACCATCAGGTACCCCAGTTAAGAAGCTGTCTTGAGCGACAGAGTGATACTTGTGTTTTTCTTTGATGACAACTCGGGCATCTGGATGAAGCTATGGATATGCATAAGAAGTTGGGGTATCCTCTCTGGAATGGGCTCTAATTGTACACATCAGTGATTCTCAAAGTGTGGTCCCCTGACCAACAGCAGCAGCAGCACCCTCTAAAACTTGTTCAGGTACTCTATGAGGTTCAGGTACTCATAGAGGTTGGCCTCTATGGCAGACCTGCTGGATCAGAAACTTCGAGGGTAGAGCCCAGCAATTCTATTGAGCAAGGCCTCTCTGTGAATAGGCTACATGTTGAAGTTGGAGAAGCAGGGTGTTGGAGAACATGATGAAGGTGCCAGGAGCTGGCTTCCTATCTACCTTCACCCTCTTCCTCTAGCAAATGCCTTACCTTGCTATGGAAAGTTGATGTTTTCTCAATCCTATGTGATACCCTAAGCAATTTTATCTTCAAAACAAATACCCTAAGTCTGCCTTTCAATTAGATTGCCATCCCCTGGTCCCTTTAACTTGGAGATTTGGAAGCAGCCACTGGTTGCATATAAACACTATTTGTAGGTGTTACTTGGAAGCCTGATTGTTTATGAAAGGAAGAGATTTTCTGCTTCAGCAACCAAGGCTGTTTGCCTGAATACTGCAGAGGTAAATCAGAATCACAGACCTTCCAGCTGCTTATCCGCATGTGTGAGTGTGTGTGTATGTGTATGTGTGAGGGGGCATTTCCTATGTGGAGCCCTTAGGCAACTGTGATCTTGTTAACATTATAACACCAATTCCTTTCCTCTTGTGTCTTTCTAGTTAACTAGGCCATCAGTCACTCAGTCGGGGCTGGGGATTCTTAATGTAAGATCCAAGAACGACCCTTGGTAACAGAAAAATAAACTGTGCTCATATGTAGGGATATGGTATTTTTGTGGATAGAGGGTGCATAGTTTTCATCAGATTTTGGAAAAAATCTATATACTCCTCCCCCCAAGCTGATTAATGCTGCTTTACCTGCTTTTGGATAATAGTTTTAAGATTTGCAGTCATGTGAGACGGAAGAGCTTCCAGGGGGCTTGGCACTCATCTTTTAGCCTGGCCTGGGGACTCCTAAGTTGTTACTGTAGACATCAAATAGAGTAAGATCGGTTCTCTGACTTTTGCGATCCTGTCTTTCTGTTTCTAGTGGGGGGAAGGATGCATACTTGTGTTTATACAGTAGTTTCAGGCATAGTTTTTAAAAAACTAACCCTGTGACATACAAAGATCAGGAGGACATTTTCCCTATTTATAGTAGATGACACAGGCTTAGAGAAAAACCGTGAAACAGCATCACTAGTTTGCCTGTCATTTGAAAGTAACAGGCACTCCCACTAGTTTATGCTCTGGTTACTTCTAAAGATACTTGGGTGATACCTAGTAAAGCCTTAAAAGGTTTATTGTGGATTAAAAAGGAAACCAGTTGTTTAACTGACCTAACATCATTTGTCCCTCTCTAAAGGAAATGGATCACGTTCAAATTGTGGGTTTCTTGTTTGCTATTCCTTATTTTATTGATTTTAAAACAAATTTTATGGACGTCATTTCTCTACAATCAAATAAAGATTGGCTCCAGCCCCAATTCTTTTCTTCTTCTCAAAGATCATGGAAGACCCTACCTGATTATATTTTTAAAGCATGTTGGATCAGGGGAGAGCATGTCATTGGCTGCTGGTAGTGTCACCTCATTTTCATTAGATTGTTCTTTGAGTTTCAAAGTCAGGTGTCCTTGTACCTTACATTACACAGCCTTAAAATTGCACATAAAATTTTGCTGTGGAAGAGTGGCAAATGTAAGATAAATTGAGAAAGTTAAGGGGAAAACTGTGCGAAGAGTTTCTCCTAAGTGAATTGTCATAAAATCACAGAGATTTCTCCAAGTGACAAATTACCTTGAGATAGTGCTTTGCACTGTTAAGAAACATGTGATAGAGTAATACCATTTGTGTTCAAGCCAGAGGTCATTGACTCACTTATTCTACTTGAGCTGTTGCCTAGTAGTGTGGAGAAAAAAGCTGTGTCTGTGGGTATTTACTTGATTTTGCAAATGCATTGTGTCTGTGATTCAGTCAGTAGTGAGATTATGTGTGTTAATGCAGGCTGGCATCTGAGAGGCGTCTGGGCTGAGGGCTTGGGGATGGAACATTTTACAAAAGGAATATTTGTGCTTAGAGAACTACTTATAAAGATCTTGTTCTGACTTGAATTACTTTTTTACTTTAGTGGGGTCAATGAAAAGGACAGCAAGATACCAGTCACTTATTTGGTTCCCTGGCATTGGGTGGGTAGACAAGGTATTAGCCAGTGGAGTGGTTGTTCTTTCTGTTGAAAAGTCAGGCATTTGAGTAAGGTAATTTTGAGCAGGTGACTCCATGTTTTTATGAGGAATGTTCATATAATGTCATTCAGACTACATTAATTTTAGGGTTTTGTGCATTTACAATTTGTTGAACAGTAATGAGAATAACGAGAAGAGGATTGCGGCCCTGTCTTCATACAGTCTATCTAGTGAAACCCAGTGAGTGGATCGTGTGAAACCTCTGTGTACGTCAAGCCATTGATGGCAGTATTAGGGGTTTAAAATATCTTTGTCCTCTTTATTCTTCTACCAAAGTTTTTTTTTTTTTTTCCTTGGCCTTTGGCTACATTGCATTTTTGCTCCAGGATTTTAATTTGTGGGGCAAAGACAGTGGGCATGATGTTAGCTGATTAACCTCAAGTGCTGGCTGATGCGGACTTGACTTTGAAGGTCAGAGCATGATGCCCAAAATCACATTTGTACTTGAATGAGATTTTCTTGTTACTTCTATCTCAGGGGCACCAATGAGTGCAGCCACAGAGGGAGATCAAAGAAAAGTAGGTGCTTGGTTCAGAAGCCCCAGGCCCTGTACCTACCATCAGGCCCCCAGTCCATGCTGGTGGTCTTCAGGTTTTCTGGGAAAAGCAGGATAGATTCATATCATAGAGACTAGAAAGGAGCCTGAGGTAAAGCAGGTCTTTGGATTTCCCTGAAGTGTTTTGTTTTTAAACTCCAGGTGTCTCTTAGTACCTATTTTTCTTTCTTTCTTTTTTAACTTTAGTGTTTTTTTTTTTTTTTTTTCTCATGAGAAAAAAACAGTAGCGCTCTGAATCTATGCTTCTTATGGTGGAACCTAGTATTATACAGTAGATTCTGTTTGTACCTAAATAAAGAAGGTAAATCAGCTTTAATGGCATGCCAATCAGCTGACCCAGGAACATGATGGGTATTTTGAGGTTGTCTATAATTGAGGACTTTGGATACAGGAAATACATGTTCGATTATAAGACTTGTTGTTGTTTATGGTAAAACACAATACCCTTATGTTACAGTCCAGTGACTTAGGGCCTGACTTCAAAATAGTGTGCCTTAATAATTTTAAGAAGCCCCCTTCTAGTATCTTTTGAGATAAAATTTGCATGACACAAACACTGAATATTTTTTGTCAAGAGCATTTAAGACAGGTTCATTGACTGCACACTTGGTTGTGTATTTGAATTCAAAGGCTGATAAGCTAGCATGACATAAAGCCAGGCTCTTTACTTCCAAATCATAGCCTCTTAAGGGAATAAAGATGTAAACAATTATTAACAGAGACTTGTGCAAGGTGCCTTGCAACTGCAAAGGATGTTTGTTGCACATTCCTTTTTTTTTTTTTTTTAACTTATTATTGTTGTATTACAATTGTTTCATTTTCCTTCCATTGCTCTCCCCTGCCCCACCCTCCCCGTCCCCTCTCCCACAGTCAATCTCCACCTTGTTGTCTATGTCCGTAGGTCCTTCGCATTAGCTCCTCAGCTAAACCTTTCCCATACTTCCCCCTCTCCCCCGCTCCTCCCCTCCTCCCCACACCCCCTAACCGTCATTCTTTTTTTTTTCATGTCCTTGGTTCCATTCTGCTTGTGTTTATTTTGTTCATTAGTCTCCTGTATTAAGTGAGGTCATACAGTATTTATTTTTTGCTGCCTGGATTATTTATTCCACTAGGGATGATACTCTCCAGTTCCATCCATGCTATCTTAAATTTACGAGTTCCTTCTTTCTTTCTGCTGCATAGTATTCCACCCTGTAAATATACCAGTTTTCTATCCATTCATCTACTGATGGGTACTTAGGCTATTACTGTTTCCAGCACTTGACTATTATAAGTAGCACTGATACGAACATAGAGGTATATAGGTTCTTCTGACTTGGTGTTTCAGGATTCTTTGGGTGTAATCCTAGCCGTGGAATCACTGGGTCATAAGACAGTTGTATTTTTAGTTTTTTGAGGAAATTTCATACTGTTTTCCATAATGGCTGCACCAGTCTGCGTTCCCACCAGCAGGCTGTACATTCCTTCTTAAGCTTGCCTCTGGAAACAGTGGAATCTTTCCTCTTGCTCTAGTTTTTTGTAGTGACTTTTCTTACTTTGTTGTGATCATGTTTTCTGTTAGGGATTCATAGGAAAGAATTTTGTCAGCTGCTTCATTGCTTCTGAATGTTTCTTGCCTTTCAGATTCAGATACCAATATAAGTGGTGATGCTTGATGTGAGTCTGTTTGTTACAATTATAAAATGTGCTTGATGTCCTGACTTGTGGCACAGTGGATAGGCCCTGGCCTGTGAACCCAAAGGTTGCTGGTTCGATTCCCAGCCAGAGCACATAACCAGGTTGCAGGCCAGGTCTCCAGCCAGGTCCTTGGCTGGAGGCAGGTGAAAGGCAACCATACATTGATGTCTCTCTCCCTGTCTGCCTCTCTCCCTTTCCCGCTCTCTAAAAATAATAGATAATACTAAATCTAAAAAAAAAAACAACAAAACTGTGCTTGATATAACCTGATTTAAAAGTTGGTATAAAAAAGTATTTGTGAATATTGGAGGGTAAACCGGGGTTCTGCAAAGTTTGTTTTCCCTGCAAGTCTCTGCAAGAGTGTTGCCCAGTAAACTCCAGATCTGCGTGCTTGTTTGAGCTAGTCCTATATTACATCCGTTACTGTTTCTAGCATGTCTCACACCATCTCCGGAACCCCAGGCCAAAAGAGTGTACATCATGTGTTCTCTGTATTTTCCTAAAACTTTGTATCTCTTCTTTTTCTCTTTTTTGTCATTAGAATCTCTTGCATGTTTGCAAATGATAATAGTACTTTTTCCATTTATACTAGAAAATGAAGGATTTAGTGGACAATACTAATCACAAGTTCCAGAACTCTTAGAGGAAGGACTAAATAAAATGAAATAGTATTATGTAAGATGTATAACTTACTTTTTGAATTAATCAGCATTTTATTAAGGTGAAGTTTTCTCTATGCTAAAATATAGATTTAATTTTACAATGTTTTTAAAGTATAGTTAATGCTGTTTACACTTTCTCACTTCTCGATTTTAAGGCATTTCTGAACTTGGCAGAATTGTCATTTTTCCCCGTTAATTTTATAGAGTATCTTTTAAATGTTATTTTTTAAAAAATTCTTTAATGTCTCATTTTTAGCCCATGAAATGTAAAACTTGTTGTCAGTGGACTTTATTTTAGTAATCTGTTTTATTAAAATCTTGAAATATGTTGGTCAAGTGTGAGAATATAATTTTCATAGCCAAATTTTAAACCTTAACAGTTTTATCTATCTCTGTGTTAATTGCTTGACAGGCAAATGTATCTGGTTACATTTTGTGGTTTTATAGAAAGGTCCTTTTCCTCTTTTCACTGTCTTGGCAGCTGAGAAAAGTAAGGGAACAATCAACAGACGGTGTAAGAGAGCAGAAATTTGTCCAGTGTGATGAAATTTGCTTCCTCCCTGGTGTGGAAGCTTGTATTTATGGCCTACAAAGTGACGTTGTGTAAAAATGTGAAGGGCAGGTGTTTACTCTGGCCTTGAGCAAGGTAAGACTTTGAGATGGAAGGGTTGGGCTCTATCTTGATAGGAGGTGATTTGGAACTTAATCAGTTTGTCAGTTTTCTTACCCATCATTGAAACTGGAGACTAAGCGAAGGAGATATAACTTCACAACTCATAATGTAGCTCTAAAACCTTTTTTTCTTTTGGTTGACGTATTTTAAGCAGTTGCATACATTTTTCCATAAAATTTACTGCCTTTCATTTACCTTTGGCTGGAAGCCAACTAGAAAAATATTCAGAAGGTTATGAGCAACAATAGAATGAACTGTTAGAAAGGGGCTTTTGTGGCATTCCTCAAGTGCGTGCTGGTGGAAAAATTACTGTAATTTTGGCAGTGATGTGTTGGAAAATAATTTTATTTACTATTTAGAAATAACATAAATGAGCCTTGCTTTTTAGATTTACAGGTTCAAAACATTTAGTCATGCCTCACTAGCTCAATCTTTGCTCATTATACTTTACATCGATGGAATTAAATGTGACACATTGCGGTGCTGGATCAGTTCCACAGTTCTGACACGCAGGGCTTGAATTCTGAAAAAAGTTAAAGATACTGTTTAATGTCAGAAATGGAGATTTGTGAAATTTTGTTTTTAGCCTAGAGTTGGTTCAGGAAAGTACTCCAATGAAAGAACAGGGGAAGAACATGAAGAATAAATTGCTTTTTGAAACTAAGAAAGAGCAAATGCTTCTTCAAAGCCAGATCCTTGGTGTGTGTACTGCCCAAAAAATGGCTAGTCTCTGGGGGAGTGCACTTCCACTACGGTGTCTGCTAGAGCTGCTAGTAAAGGCACGCTTAATGGCCATTCAGCCCGGGAGCATCCAGTTTTATCCTCTGGATTTTGAAGGACACATATGGATGAAGGTCAGAACTTCATGATACTTGCTGTGAGGCTCATGGGGATTAAGAGAGCAGAGCTACCTTAATACAATGCCCATAATTTCCAAGGACTTTTTTGGAGGCTATCTTATGAGTGCTTAGCTCACTTTGTACAGGGACCAGTTACACAGTTTTTCCCTGACTTTTGCTGGAGTTACTGACTTCTGATTTAGAATTCATAAGGTTATATGAGCATTTGTATAGCCTAAAATCACCTGTCTTTTTTTTTTTTTTTTTTTTGGTTAAGGGTAGAGAATTAGAAGTTAGATTTGAGTTTCACTCTCAGCTCTGACACTGTATGATTTTAGTTCTGTAAACTCTTTAAGCTTCAGTTTTGTTGTCTATAAAATGGCTGCTCATTCATTCACCGAACAAATATTGAGGAGTAATTTCTATGTGCCAGGCCTATTCTTTGTGCTGGTCAGTGAGCAATGAGCAAAGTAGAGAAAAGCCCTGCTCTCATGGTGCTTAAATTCTGCTCTGCGTAATGGAATAGAAAATAATACAAGTTAAATGTAATGTATGTTAGACCATGGCCTGGTAGCTCTATTGGTTAGAGCATTGTCCCAGCCAAGGCTGCAGTTGGGCCCTGGTCAGGGCACACGTAAGAGTTTACCAGTGCGGGCATGGGTAGGTGGAACAACAAATCCATGTTTCTCCTTCTCTCACCTTCCAAATATATGTAATAGGTAGTGACAGTTGATAGAAATGAAAATAAAACAGGGTCAGAAGTAGCGTGACAAGATTGAGAGGCAGTTTCTGTTTTATGTGAGATAGACCGGGCAGGCCTCTGGGTTGAGGTGACATGTAAGCAGAGACATAAATGGAGGGAGGAACGATACATGAGGACGCCTGAGGAAAGAGGATCTCGGGGACAGCAAGTCCGCAGGCACTGCACAGTCCCTGAAGCAAGGGCAGGCGAGGTGTGTGTGGAGGACAGTGAGGCAGAGCCAGAGCGGCTGTGACAGTGCCCACTTTGTAGGGCTGCTTAGAAAGGGGAGTGACATAACACGTTTAATAAGCACTTTCACACATTCAAAGAATAATACACTGTCACAAGTGAGGATTGTTTTAGGAATGAAAAAAGGGTTCGGTAGTATAAAATTTATTAATGATATTCACCATCTTATTAAATATAAGTAGAAAAGCAGTCATATCATTTTTATGGAAAAGACATTGATAAAATTTAATATCAGTTACTGATTTTTAAAAAACCCTCTAAACATAGTAGGAACTGTTTTTCAGAGAATGTCTGTACAAGCTCCTCAAACCAAAGCTGTCAAATATGACTGGAAAACAAAACTAAGCAGGGTTCTTTACTACAGGCCTTCTTAGAGCCTTAATCCACATTAGGTACTTTGTGAATGAATATTCAAGGGGGATATTTAAAATGCAGCATTTTTCAAATTTATTTGAATAGAAAAGTTAATTTTTTTTTTTTTTTAAAGAAACATCTTATAAGTAGTTACCACATTGGGAAAATCACTTTAGTATTTGAATTTTGTTTTTGTTCACTTTTATTATTCATTTAAATAAGTTACTCTTGATTAATTCTTAAGATGCCTGTTGTCTCTCAGCCTACTTTTCCTCTTCTGTGATATGCTGCAACTCATTTGTTTCATGGCTGAGATGCTCCCAAGGTCATCTAAATTACACTGGGTTTCTTAAGTAAAGAACAAAATTCTATATGATTAATGCAAAAATCATAGGGATTGATTGAGTGGAAATCGAAGAGTGAAGGTTTATTTGACCCAATTGTTTTCATAGCTTTTTAAAGTTTTGCTGTTTAGTGGGAGGAATTAAATCAACTTAATGGGTAGCTAGTTGAGGAATTGTGAACTTAATGTAGAGAAGAGCGTTATGTGAGTTGCCCAATAAGGATTCTACCTTTGTCTTCATCATTTACCAGCTACTTAATTTTGAGTAGGTCACTTAGCCTCCCTCTGTTTCAGTTTTATCATCTGTAAAATTCAGGGATTGAATTTAGGTTCATTTTAAGACACAGAATTACTACTTAATAGAATCAGTGATGATGGAGGGCTTACGGAGACTATTTTGTTCTACTCTGTGAGTTGCGACGTGTGACCATCACCTTGTGTCTCAGCTCAGCTCTTTGTGAGAATGAAATTATTCAGTAAATTAACTCATTGTCAACTCTATGTATTTGAAAACTTGTTGAGTTGTTTGAGAGTCCTGTCTTCCTTAATTGATTTGTTAATTACCTATTGGAAAGCACTTGATTATAACACAGGTCAATTAATTCAGTGTTATGGAGAAATCCACACCTCCTGCACTTGTTTTACTGATACAGGGAGAAATACAGGATGTAGATATTAATTATTCCCCCACCCCAGGCCCCTGCCAGTGTGCCTTTGGTGACTTTGCTGTACCTTTTGTGCACTCCCTGCCTATTAGCTTATTTCTGAACTCAGCACAATGAAAGTCTAAATTCATTGAATTTATGCTAACCGGTAAATAAGCTTTCATTTTTTTTCCTCCATTAAAATTAGGGATGTGACATAGCTATTACATGGAAGGATTGTAAGCATGAATATGATTTGCTTATGCGGAGGTGGAATGTTTTGTTAGAAGGAAAGCACTTGCCTGGGGAGAGATTTGATGTGACTGAATTGTTAACTGCCACCTACCTTCCCCCCAATTTTTTAACTGGAGATATATTTTGTTTTTAAAAGAGATGACAACCAAATGAATTGTTAAGAGTTTCCTTTTAATTTACTTGAGTTACATCAAACCTTGCTTTCGATGTCATTCTGAGCATTACTGCCAAAGGACTCTGCTTCCTTTGAAGTTGCTGCTGGCGGAATCATGATGGTAAAATATTAGGGGTTCCCAGCAAAGCCCTTAGTGATACACAGCGATGCCTTATTATCTAAGTAAAAGCTTATGTGTGGCAGCATGTAAGGGGAGGATATGTGATAATGAACGCTATGATGGGAGAAGTATGAGGGTCTGTCCCAAAAGTAAAGGCCCCGCGGACTTTTAATTTTATTGCCATTGGCTTGATACTTTGAGGACAGACTTCGTTTTTCTCATTCATTAGAGACGCCCTTTCATAATTCAAGAATCACCAAATGAGGAGAGGCTTGAAATTGCCTGAAAAGCGTCTGGGAGCAATCTGTAGTTCTTAAGAGGGAGTAAAAGAGCCCGAGTCACTCCAGGACATGATACTGAAACTATTCATGTGGGTTTACGAAAGGAGATTTCTTTTCATTGTAAAGCCTCTTGGGGTTAAATGCCCAGAGATTTGATTATAAATTATACCACAAAGTCCCAGGTGCTAAATAAATGATTCATTGAGACATGTGAAGAAGGCAGATTTGAAGGTACTGAGGAAATTTTAATATGAAGAGGTTGTTTATTTGCATGTGAAATGGTATCCTTTACTCTTTATTTTTATTTTTTGCAATTAAAGTTGACACTCAATATTGTATTAGTTTCAGGTGTACGGCATAATGGTTAGACATAATTTACGAAGTGATCCCCCGGTAAGTCTAGACTCCACCTGGCTCCACCCCACATACTATCCCTGACTTTTCATGGCCCATACTCTTGTGCCTGGCCACTACCAGTGAGTGCTTGTGTCTGGTTTTAAAGATTTAGGTCACGTTAAGGTTCCCCTCACCCCATTTTTTCCTTTCATGAAACATTTGTTGAGAAAAGGTATTGATCTCCCAGCCCTTATGACATGTATAGATCAAAAACACACACTCAAAACCTCTTATAACAACTTTCTAGGAAGTCATCTCTTATTGTACTATTGCAGAAAAATTATTAATGAGTGGCTCATTCTTTGGAGCTTGAAAAATCTTTAAACAAATCTTGAAAAGACATGTTTGTCTTAGACTCTGACTTGAATTGATTACCTTAACCCACCTAAACAGGGGGCAACATTTTACCTAATACCTAAAACTCCATCAGAACAAGTTGCATCTTGTTTCTTACTTTTGCGTAATTATGATCATATGTAATTACACCATTTTTTACTTTTTAAAAATATAATTGGTATTTCCCCAGTTTATTATAAACATGAAGTTATTTGATGGTTGACAAAATTATGATTTAGTAAACTATGCCATTGTATCAAATTTACTTAGCTTTCCCCCCAGTTATTGAGCAAAGAAATGGTTCCCATGTTCTAAATTTAAGTTTGTTTTAAAATCTTCTTTATTGGAAATTTTCTCTAGCTTCCACTTCCACCTATTTTGACATTGAATAATGGCTTCTTGTAATTTTGTTCAGCATTTGCATTAGCTTCTGCCTTTTGTAGCTCTAAGTGTTGGGGTTAGTGTTTTTGCTGTCCTGTGCTGGATGTCTGCGGGTGTTCTCTGGATTTCTCTCAGGTAGGATAATTTCCCAGCTTCCTTCAAGCTCATGTTTTCTGGCTGTACAGTAGGGAGTAAACCAGTGTTTATGTTGTGTAACTTATCTTTCCAGTTAGGTCGGATGATATGAAATAGGTCAAAATAAATTTTGCCCATGGGTGGCAAAACCTGAACTTTGAACTGTGAGTGTCTAGATAGGTCAGAGGTACCTGGGAATATTTTGAGAGTAATTGCATATTTTTAAAAAGTTGTGTTTGAAAGCTTTCTTGAACGGTTCTCTCTTTGCTACTTTATATTTTGTTGTCGTTCACTAATACGATGTTACTGATGCATGGATATGGATTTATTACGGGAGAAACTTGGTTCCTCTTGCTGATGTAGTAAAGAATTACAGATCAGCAAGTCAATTACCATGCAGGCAGGGTTTATTGGTCATACGTTCTCATGGAAGAGAACAGAAGTTGCCCAGGTGAGGGAGAAAGGCAAGGGAATGGGTTGCAAGAGACCCTGTGGCGAGATACCGGATGGCCTGAGGCCTGGCAGCTAGAGAAAGCTAGTCCTTTGTTCTGAGGGCTTATGTAGTAAGTAGTTGGTGGGATAGGGGTGAAGAAGTTACATATTGACTGACAGGTGAAGGGTGGTGCCAGTTGGATGGGGTGTGTGACTACCCTTTGGTGTTAATAGACTTCATCCTTTGGGCTTTGTGGGCCCTTTCCCACCTTTCAGGCCTTGGGATGAAAGCACAGTTTGAAAGGCTTTCTTCACCAAAGAGTGGAGAGGATACACAAAATTTCCAGGAATGCCCTCCTCCCGTGTTAGCTGGGTATTTCCCACGATGTTGGAACACCTGGCAATCTTGTTGGACCAGGCTCAGGACCGCTGTGTTAGGGTCCTCTCCTTCTCCCTGCCTTGATTTGCTATCTAGCCTAACTAACAGATTTAGTTTCACATTTTTTTTTTTCTTTTGTGAAAGAACCATATAATTAACATCTCACAGAGGATGGAGGAATTCTGTCTCCTTTCTATTACTCAATGGAAGTCTGTCATTTTTGGCTGGCATTCAGATTTCTAAAGAAAGGTTTACTTTTTGCCTATTTTTTTAAGTGATAAATACCATCATCAGAGGCGAGCCCACTTAATGCACAACAAATGGAAGGAGGAAAAAAATGGGAAAACTTAGGTTGGATCTTTGTAGTTAATTCATGATTGTGACATTTTTATTTATTTCTATAGATTTTGAAAGTCCCGGAGTTTCTAGCAGCAACTAGAGTTGGAGGAATTTTTCCTGTTCCTCCAATAGAGTGAAGGGAGCAAGGACAACCCAACAGGAGCTGATTGAAGAGCACAGTCACAGGTAATACCTTCTTTTCTTACTACCATTGATCAGTGTTCAGAACATTTAATAATATACTTTGAAAAAGCCTAGTTGAACTTACATATCAAAGTGAATATTACCTTGTTCAAAAGAGTTTTTTTTAGGCCCTGGCTGGTGGCACAGTGGATAAGGCACCAGCCTGTGAACCCAAAGGTCGCTTGTTCAGTTCCCAGTCAGGGCACGTAACCAGGTTGCAAGCCAGATCTCCAGCCAGGTCTGTAGCTGGAGGCAGGTGAAAGGCAACCATACATTGATGTCTCTCTCACTTCCTCTCTCTCTAAAAATAATAAATAAAATATTTTTAAAAAGGGTCTTTTTGATAGGCCATTCTCTATCCTCTACTCAAAACATTAAACATTTCTTCTGTGTCTTGATCCTCTGGTATCTATTTTGTAAAGCATCCTATTTACTGTGGTGGGTGGTAAATCTTAGCCCTGTGAGGGTGTATTTGCAAAGTAGTATGAACTTGTTTAGAACTAGGATGATGACTCTGGGGAGCTCAAACTTGAATAAAAATCCAGAAGCAGCAATAATGTAATGAAACCAGTTTTTCATATTGTAATATGTATATGTGTTTGAAGGTTCATATGCTATATTAAAAGATAATTCTAAAAAGAGGAGTCTCTAAGTTTTAAACAATGGTATTGATAAAATAAATGAAAATCAAATTTCCAGTATTGTAGAAAGGGTTCCAGTATTAATCAGGCAAATAAGATGAGGGCTGAACTTCCTTATAAGATATACCTGTAAGATTTTGTAATTTGCATCTTTCCGGTGGTGTGCTTTGTATTTTTTGTCAAAGTGTTATTAGAGTGCTTGTTAAAAATGCACATTAAAAATTCAAATGACTTGGCCTCAGTCTAGTGTGTCAGAATCAGAATGGCAGGAGACAGGGTTTAGAAATGTGCCTTTTACAAGTACCATCAAAGATTGGCACACTCAATGCAGTCAAGTCTTTCCTCTTAACTAATTTTTGCCTTTTTATTTAGCTGTTTCATTGATTTTTGCTTTAAATAAAACAAAGCCATTATTCTTAATATACTATTTTGACACAGGGTTATGTTCTCAAGTAGCTTATTATTAAATCAAATTAAAAATGTAATTGAATATAATTGTACCTTGAACTTTAAGTATGAATTAAAAATGTATATATTCTGTTCCTGGAGGTAAATGGACAAATCTGTTTTTGAGATCTAGATGTCAGCTACTAAATTTTATGAAATATTTTCTCTTCAAGTTTACTAATAAGCTGTGCTTCAGGTTTCTTATTCAAATCGAGGTTAAAGAGTACCAAATTCAGTATTGAAACTTTTCTTCTGTTTTCCTCTAAGAGTTTTATAGTTTTAAATCTTATGTTTAGACCTTTGATCCATTCTGAGCTAATTTTTGTATTGTAATATAATGGGAGAATCCAGCTTTATTCTTTGCATATATATACCCAGTTTTCCTAGCACAATTTATTTAAGAAAAGTTTATACTTTTAAAAACAGTTTAGGGTAAGGAAAAGCAGACCGTTATCAATGGTTATGCTGTGTGTATGTAAGAATTCTTATAATGTCCTCTGTTTCTAATTAAGAAGATATTTCAGAAACTAAAGGGCATTACACGGATTTGAAGCTCACCTTAAACTAAGATTTAATAATTGCAGTTAGGCATAGAGCCTTTGTTTACATGTTATGTTATTCAGTGGGCAATTACTTTGTACATTTGGGATCTGATTATGGTACACTTTGAGTTTGGTCTTCTTCAGGTGGTATGTGTGTGTATCTCCTCTTACAGGGCTTTTCCCAGTTAACCCCAGCCAATGAGCGATCCTCTAATGTTTAGGGAGCTTTAGTTTCAAGACCACAAAGAGAGTATATATGTTTATGGTAAAGAATACACAGTAATAAATCCTGGGAAAGTCAAGAGCCAGCTTGAATCATTCACCTGTCTGTGTAGCAAAAGTTACCTGGAACCTGTTTTTGCCTCTTAGCTCTGAAAAGCAGTATGTATGTTGACAGAATGATATTAAAACTGATTTTGAAAAGGTCAGAAGCCAAGTATTGTGCCCTTAGAGGTGTGGTTATTTTGGCTGGACGGGAGAGTGCCGAGAGTAGGGTTGGGACAATACAAAAGCAGGTACGTGTATCCAAGAGGAAAGCCTGGGCAAAGCCCTTTGGAATACAGCGGAGCCGCGTGGGTGAGTGCAGGAGCACATGGATAATGGAAGGCTGTAGCACTTAGGTGTAGTACTTTCCTCCAAGGAAATCGTAGCAGTTGCTAAGGGTAGAACAGCATGCACCACAGCTGAAAAATGGGCTTGAAAAGGTTGAAGACAATTTGGTTTAAAACATGCATGATAGTCCTGTGGAGATGTTGTCATTGGAACTCGTCTGTTACAGATTTTGGATGTGAGACAAATAGCAGGTAAGACAGGGGCAATTACAGATATCCTGAGCTGTTGAGAGAATTTTTGAATATAGTCTTTCAGGGTTAAGAACTGTCCACACAAGAAAAGCATGGCAGCATCAGAATGCCCTCAGCTCTAATGCAATACCCTCCTGCCTGCATCCTGTAGACGGGGTGGGCAGGGGCAGTGTTTCTCTGTGGGTTCCCTGGCATTGGGTGGAACCTGTGAGAAGCCATTTCCAAAGGTGCTCTGAATAAAAATCTAGTCTCAAGGTTGGTATGGGACTAGATTTTCCAAGTAAATAACACAAAAATTACCTAAAAATGACTCCTTAGAGTCTAATAATCAAATCAGCTGTCTAATGCTATCATTCTAAAATTTGTTCATTCTACCCACATTTCAGTTTTATGGAGTTTAGAGTTATAATCTATTTTTACCTTTTTTGGTGAGCTCAATTTTTTTTTATTTAGTCATTGTCTCTTCACATGTTTCCTTATCCTTGTAATTTCATTTGAGCTCATTTTGGATCTTCACTTAAAAAAAAAAGAATATTTTTAGGGAGAAGGGAAGGGAGGAAGAAAGAGATGGAAAGAAACAGGCCTTCTAAGTGATTCTGATGCATGTTAAAGCTTGAGAAGTGCTTTAGACACTCTTACCAGCTACATACTATTGTCCAAGTCTTTTGTTTTCTCTGGCCCTTGGTCTCCCAATCAGATAGAGTAGGGTTCCCAAGTGTCGGCATGCACATGAGTTATCCAGTGAGCTTGTTTCAAAATTTTCAAGAAGCAGTATTTCCTAACCTCGTGCCCTGAGATTCTGATCCAGTAGATCTTGGATGACTCAGTTAATCTGCTTTTCAGCAAGCAGGCTCCCCTAAATAGTCCTGTCTATAATCTAAGCCAATGGATTTCTCTTTTAGTGTGCCAGTTTCCTTCAAACCCCAGAGTGATGTGATTTAAAATGGCTTGCTTTTATTTTATTTTTTTAAAAATTTAGTAGTTGACAGCTTGGGTCCAGAACTTTATTTGCAAAATACAGCTTGGATTACTTTCATTGAAGCCACTATGTTCTGATTTATTTCCTCAAAAAATATGATTCTTTCTTGCCTGTCCAAATTACTGTCGGAGATTTTTCTGAGGCTTATCCTCATTGGCAAAGCAATTTGCTCACTAGAATTGCTTTCTGTTGCTTATCAACTTAGAGATTTTATTATGTAGGTGTTTTACATAATTTATAAAAATTATTAATAAACTTCAGGCACTGATCCTTAAGAAGCACTACTTTTGGGATCTTTTTGTCCTTATCCTATTTCCAGTCTGTAAAGCTGCTTCCCTGTGGGTGATGTTTTCCTCATCTCATTGTCATTCATTTCTGTTTGTTCCTTTAATTTTTATGGTACAACTTAATGAGAACTATTTTTTCCTCTTATCTCATTGGCTGATCCTTCTGAGTCTTTTTTCATCTCTCTATCTCTTGAATGTTGGTATTCTCTAGGAAAGGCCCAAGGTCTTTTCTTACCTCTGTGTCTCACCTACTGCTCTCCGCTCAGGGCCTTACTTCTTCATGTCTGTGAGGTTCTTGTTCAGATGTCACCTCAACACCACCAAAAGTGACATCTGACTCTCACAGCCCTCATCTGAACGTTAGCCCCATATCGCAAGCGGCCTCCTGGATGCCCCCTAGGCAGAGCAAGTTAATGTACGCGAAACCAAGCTTGTCATTTTCCGCTGCTAAAGTCTGCGCCTTCTCCCTCTCACGCCCTCTGTCTAGTAAACAGCATCACCGCCACTCTTCATGTAGCTAACATTTACCAGGCATTTCCTACAGGTCAGGCACTGTTCTAAGGACTTGGATGTAACTCCCACAAAATCCTTCATGATAGAGTCATTACTATTCTTATACAGATGTGGAAACTGAAGCACATGGAGTTTAAATAACTTGCCCACGATCACAAAACCATCAATTGGTGGCAGTGGACTCCCTGAGCGTGTAGTCTTCATTATTGTGCTCTGGGGCCTTCCTTTCTCAGTGGCCCATCCCAGAAGTCTAGGATTACCCTTTACTTTGCCCTCTTCCCTGCTGCATATCTGGCCGGTCCTCCTGAGCCCACCTTCTGAATATCTCTCAAAAGCACCCTTCCTCTTTCATTTTAGGTATTCTAATCCAGACCTCATGCCCCTACTGTTAATAATTGGTGTCTGCTTTTCTTTACATTATTGCCAGAGTCTTACTCTTCCTAGTGGTAAATCTCCTCCTGGCCCTTCTGCATTCTCCAGCCTTAGGCCTCCACGGTCAGTCATGTGGTGTTGGGCAAACCATTACCCACTTTGATGTTGAGCAGGCCCCACCTGCTCTGCGTACTTGATGGTTCAGGCATTTGAAGAATGCTGGAAGAGTGCAGGCAGTATCCGGGTGGCACCTGACATTGTGAGGGTTAGGAAATAAAAGGGAAATGTTACCTTTTGGTTAGTCTTTGCCTCTTTTAGTACTTTATTTCTAGTTACTGTAATAAAAAATCAGAGTGTAGTCTGGCCCAGAGAGGGGCTGCCAAGAAGAGCGATTGTCTCGCTCCCACCCCAGTTCTGTGCATCTGCCATGGTAAAGTACTTGAATTCTCTGCAGTACATCATGTTCTCTCTTCTTCCCCTGGGCCTTTGTATACGCTCTTCCCTCACTGCCCCATTTGCCTGGCTAACACTACCAGGTCTCAACTTAAATTTCACGCAACAACAAAGAGTTTTCTGATCATATTTACCTTCCAGCAGTTTGGGCTAAGTACTTTTTCATAGATGCACCATTGCACACCATTCTTTCCCCACCATGCGACTCATCAAACTTTGTCTTAATTGTCTATTCAGTTGCTTCTTCTAGGCTATAAATGTTATCTTATTTCTGTGTGTCTATCACCCAGCATAGGTATCAAAGAGATATTGATTGTATGGAAGATTAAATAGTATTTAAATTAGCTAATTGATTTCTGCCTATTCTATCTGCTTCTTATCTTTGTACAGTAAAGATCAGCCACCCATAAGTAACTACCGGGATTGATGGTACAAACAATTTAGGAGATTATTTTTCTTCTACATAAAATAAGTCTGGCTGTCCAAGCTTAGCAGAGTGGTTCCTTGACTATCAGGGACTTAATGTCTTTTTGCTCTATTTTTCTGGACACAATCCTTGCTCCCTGTACTCAGGTCAGCATGGCTGCCAAAAATCTATCCAACTGCAAGATGGGAAAGGTCCAAAAGCAAAACGGAGCTTTGCCAGCAGTCTGCCTTCTACCTACCCTCCACCCCTTTTGGGGCTTTCCTGGAAGGTCTTTCAGGATTTCCCCTCATACTCATTGATCATACAATACCATAGCATCAGTTCAACCTGAAAAGGAGGCTAGGAGATCTTTTTTTTGCCTTAGTTCTTTGCTGCTTGGTACAAAATTAGGGTTCTGTTAATAAGGAAGGAGAGAATGGTTATTGAATGGTAACTAGGAGTCTCTACATAGCTTAGGATGATTTCTTCTTAAGCACTCAAAGGTAAATTTAGTAAATTTGCAAATCAGTATGTCATCACTTCTTTAGAGAAATAAATAGATAAAATGGATTTGAAAGGAATCTTTATCGCTTAACATTATCAATCCTTTTTATATTTTAGGAGATATAATTATAGGCATCTAAAATATCTAAATGATTACTATTATGAATCTTCATTATAATTTTTGGGGGTGTTTTCACTTGTTGATTTAAGAGGATGTCTTCTTAGGGTCTCATTGAGATGTCTCTAGAATCTGCTGGTGGAAGTGTAAATTGCTAGAACATTTGGCAGACAATTTGGCAATAATATCAAGAAAAAAAGGAAAGGAAGCTATCTTTCATCTTCTGTTCAATCTTCTATAAATCTAAAATCTAAATTATATAAATTGTATTTTTTCGGAGCATTTAATAACTTGGGAAAATGCTTAGGACATAGTATTAAATGGAAGGAGCAGGAATCAAGATATAATCCCAAGTCATTAAATACTGAAAAAACAAATCCAATTACATTAGTTGTCCTTCATTCCACTATATGGAGGTCCCCAAGCTATTATAGATCATCTTTCTCTTACTATTAAACAATAAGCTTGTTCTAATTTTTCACTGTTAGGAATATTCTTCAATGGTTTAGTACATTTGTATATAACTTCTGTTTGGACTTCTGAATTTTTACGATAGATTTATAGAAGAATGAACAGATGAAAGATACAGGTCTGTATTTGTTGATATCAGTTGCCCAATCTTTTGTCAAATGTGTATGCACACATATATTATGCTCCTGTTTCTGTAAAATTTATGAAATATTAGAAAATATAGAAAAAGTAGGAAGGAAAATATTCAGGCTTTAAAAATAGTTTTATTTTAGTGGTATTTTGAATGATTTTTACTATCTATATTTCTGTGTATATTTTGCAATGATTAAACATTGTCTTTGTGATTTAAAAATAAATTCAGTTGAAAATAAATAATACTTTGTTTTGATGATCAACAACTGCTATTTAGGTTTGGGATCAAATATGAAAATTTAACATTGATATTTTAATCAAAGAAAAATAACCTTATGACAGATATATCCTATAGGATGTGTACTTTACATATTTGACATATTTTCCAGAATTTGTTTGGAGATATTTTCTTCACTTTTTTCCCTAACAATTTAGTATTTTTTTTCCTTAATGCCATTTGTTGTTAACTATGAAAAACATAAGTACCCTTGGTGTGGTGAACACACAATACAATATACAGATAATGTATTAGAGAACTGTACACCTGAGACCTATATAATTTTATTAACCAGTGTTACCCTAATACATTCAATAAAAATACAAACAAATTTAAAAATTAAAAACAATAGCACCACAAAACTTAAATTCTCCTAATCAGTAGCTGAACTAATTATGTATAACCTTTCTGTAGTCCTAGGGTCATTTTTAGCATGCCATCATATCCAATGCACTCCTGTTGATATTTGAGAGTATGTTTGTAGAGGCAAAGCTGAGAGGATCATGGAGCATATGGGTTCATTTAATGGATCCTCAAACAAGATAAGGTGTCCCAGTAACGTATTTCATGATCACAGACTCTGTAGCCAGGGATAGATTAATTTTAGAGATACATTCCAGAGCACTAGGTTAGATAAGCAGAGAATGTAAAACATGTTAATTATATACCAAAAATAGTGTCAGTTTAAAAAAACAACAATGAAAACAAACCCCTGCATCAGCAGTGTGGAGTTGGGGATTTGGTAACCAAGGGATGGAAATAAAGTTTGGGTTATGTTTAAGGGTGAGAGGGCAGATCTGTGGGAACATTTTTGAGCAGTTTCCCCCAGGCAATTGAGAATGAGCGCACTTTTCTCATGTAAAAATGTACTGTGAACAACTACTACATTCTGCCTCTAATTCTGTTTCTCTCAATTGAGAAAATAATATTGATATAAAGTTATTAAGACTCTAATAGTTTTAAGTAAATCTCTCTCTCTCTCTCTCTCTCTCTCTCTCTCTCTCTATATATATATATATATATATATTAAGATTTTATTTATTATTTCCAGAGAGATGGGAAGGGATAGAGGCAGAGAGGGAGAGAGACATTAATGTATGGTTGTCTTTCATCTGCCTTCAGCCACGGACCTGGCTGGAGACCTGGCTTGCAACCTGGTTATGTGCCTTGACTCAGGAATCAAACCAGTGACCTTTGGGTTTGCAGGCTGGCACTTTATCCACTGTGCTACCAGCCAGGGCTTAAATCTATATTTAAATATAATTATCTGTATATTGTATATATATGTTTATTTGAAAAGTGGTATTTAGTTTGAAGTAGAATTTGGCAAACAAAGGTGCATAAACCAAATCTGGCCTCCTGTATTTTTTTTTAATACTCTACCAGATAAGCATAGTTCATACATTCCTAAAGGGTTAGGAAAAAAAAAAGAGATAAAAGAAGAAAATGTATAGAGAGTATAGATGTATCTTACAAAGCCTGAAGTATTTACCATCTGATTTTACAGAAAACATTTGCTAACCTTTGATTTAAAGCTGTGGTTTTTAACCAGAGGAATTTCGCCTCCAGGGGCCATTTGACTCTGTCTCAAGACATTTTTGTTTGGTGCAAGGTATTGGACCTGGGGGGTAGGAATGCTGCTGGCAGTCACTGGGTAGAAGCCAGAGGTGCAGCTGAACCCCTACAATGCACAAAATGGCCCCTCAAGACAAAGAATTAACTGATCCAAAATGTTGACCGAGACTCTCTCCTTGCCCAAACGTTAGTTAGGTTCTTCTGAGCCTTCTTCTTGAGTAGGCCTCGACCCCAGTCCCTGTCCTGTGATGGGCCTGCCTAGCCTGGTTTCAGCAGGAATTCTGTTGAGTCGGTTTAGTGAAACCCCGTCCCTTGCACCCTTCAAAAGTGATAACCCTTGATACCTGATTAAATTCTTTATCCCCCATCCTTCATATCTGATCACTCTGGCTTGCATTTAGCAAGAATCTTGGTAGATCAGTTTAATAAGAATCTCCCTACCCTTTATGTCCTGTCTTCCTAATTGTCCATCCACTGACCCCCCCTCATTCTGCTTGTTGGTGTAAATTTCCAGCAGCCTTTGCTGTTTTCGGGGTTCAGCCTGATTTCTCTTTCTTACTGCAGTAGTCCTGAATGAAATCTTCCTTACCAGTTTAATGAGTGTCAGAATGTTTTTTCTTTAATAACTTCAATGGTATAGAGGTTGAGCAACCCTGGGCTAAAGTATAAAGTAACCTTTGGTACATGTATGAATTCAGGAACCACCTCTTCAAGTGACTCCATAGCAGCCCTCTCTGGGGTTCCCTTGTTTCATAGGGAAGAGGGCATGCAAGCACAAACATGAACTAGGGAACAGTTGCCTTCAGGACTTGGAAGAGGCCGATTGTAAAGATATGTTATCCCACCAACAGAGGAGGGCAGTCTGGATAGGGGTGGCTATGCTGTGCTTGGCCCTGGCTGTATTCCTTGAGCTTCCTTAAGAATAAAATGAGGTCGACTCTGTCTGTGGGGATTTTATTACCAGCCTCCCTTTCTCCTCGATAATTTTTGACCCATTGGTATCTTTATTAGATGACAAAACTTTGCAATCTTCACCTCAAAGTAAAATGCTAAAGAGCAAATATATGAACTTGTTAAAACAGGTTTAGACTGTTATTAAGCAATAAGTAGAATTGATTACTGTATCTTTCCTGGTTGTCATTTAGAGGTATGGTTGAAAGGAAGAGTGCACACAGGGTTTGAAAATGTGTTTCTGTATTTCAGGGTAGAAGTTAGGGAGGTTGGAGCTCTTTATTGGTGAGTGAGAGGCAAGAGAAAGCTAAAGACAAAGAGTGAAGTTCAAAGCTGTAACTTCACATTACCCTCCTTATTCTACCTGAGTCCCAGCCCCCTTCTCTTTTGCCTGCTTGCTTCCGAATAACTGGGATCCTGGCATCTGTTCTATCTATGTGGCTTGGCTGTTAATTAAAGCTTCCTTCTCTGGCAGAAACCTCTGGACACTGTGTCTTTACTACCGGTCTGGACATCTCTCGTTTTCACATGAAGCCAGACCTGCCGCTACAAGTCCAGGCTGGTCAACTGAAACACTCCAGCTGATGGGTCAGATTTTCTCTCACATCCTAATTGTCTTTGATCTTGTTATTTCTGACAGGATTCTGATAAAGTAAGCATAGTTCCAAAATAGCCACAAAGTCCCTAGGCATGCCAAATGGAACTTAACTCTCTCTGTATTCTTCTCCACTTTCTACAGAGATTTTAGCTTTTTTCATTCCCCCCCGCTGGAAATCTTTCATTGATGATTTGTAACTCATGAAGTAGACCCTGCTGCTATTTGTAGGTCTTCTACTATTGTCAGGTGAAATCTTCACATAGATACTTTACGGCACTATGAGGCTGTTATTGGAGACTGTTTTAATGGCCAATGTAGAAGACGTCTGGAAGGACATGGGGAAACTAAAATTTGTGCAGAACTAGGAAGGTAGTATATGGGGATTCCTAAGTAGAGCATAATGGACTTTGTGGTCACTCTTTATTTTTCTAGGCCCCCAAAGGACCATTTTAATGTACTAGCAACTCAATAAAAGAAGGCAACTGTCAGCGGAAACTACTGATTTACTATTTGTTAAGTTAGTACACACAGGAAAATATTTTTCTTTCTTGGATTGGTTCAAGATCTGCCATTTCTTAAAATAAAATCCTTTGGTGTAAATATTAAATCTGCTAATCTATCCTAAAAGATATATAATCTAGAGAGAAGAATGCTGACTTTGTACTAGAAATATTGGGGGGAAGACTTTGTGAAGTATATGATTGTCTAATCACTATGCTGTATACCTGAAATCAATACAAAATAATACTGAATGGTAGACTGTAAATGAAAAATAAAATAAAGAAGGATACTGGCTTTGGAGATAGCTCTATATCACCTGGGGCAGTTACTTAATCTCGCTCTGCCTCAGTTTTATCAGCTCATAGGGCTGTTGTAAGGACTATATTAATTTTTATGTAAAGTACTTAAAACAGTGTAGGCCACATTGTAACTACTGTTGAAGGCTTAGCTATTACTAGTAGTGTTCATTGTGTTCTTGGAGTTCGTGACCTAATTAGCCAAATGCATTTTTAGAGAATTGAAGGAAATATGTTCAGACATTTCAAGAAAGAAGAGTCTAAACATAATTTTTAAAAATATTGTATTATTTTTGGAGAGAGGCAGAGAGGGAAAGAGACATCAGTATATGGTTGCCTTTCACCTGCCTCCAGCTACAGACCTGGCTGGAGACCTGGCTTACAACCTGGTTATGTGCCCTGGCTGGGGAATCGAACCAGTGACCTTTGGGTTTGCAGGCCAGCGTCTTATCCACTGTGCCACCATCCAGGGCAATTTTTTTTCATATGCCTTAAATTAGATTAAGATAAATGAAATAGTTGGCATATCAAAATATTTTTTAAGACCATAAACACATTAGTTTGTATATACCTTTATGTTTAAGGTATTTTTAGGTGACATACATTACTAGGGCACTGAAAAGTACTTTTGTAGCCTGGGTATCTATCAGGGATGTTGGTTTAAATGATACCCTTTTAAGTCAATTTTGCTGTGCAAATACTGAATTTTTGAAGATCACAGAAGTGAAGCTCCCTATGGGGTTTGGTTTGGAAGAGGATAGCAAAATGCATGGAATTTGAACTTTGGTGATACCAGCGGCAATAAAGGTTTTACAAACACCCAAATTTAGGTCAGTTGAGAGAATAAATTGGCCATGTATGGAGGGGGCAATTTTCCTTTATTATGTTCAGTAAACATGAGTTGAGAACATTAGACACTTTCTAGTAAGTATAGCTATGCTGTTTAGGTGTACAGAAACATTTCCAAATGAAATTTGCTTTCCTAAAATAACAAAAGAAATAAAGCTCTGTCTTCATATTTTATGACACTAGCCTAAATTTTTTTGTATGTGATTATAATCAAGTGCCCCTGGTGGGAAAAAAATGTAGAGAAAAGATTACAGATTTCTTCTTCTTCTTTTTTTTTAAATAAAAATACAAGCCCTGACTGGTGGCACAGTGGATAAGGTGCCAGCCTGCAAACCAAAAGGTCGCTAGTCTGTTTCCCAGCCAGGGCACATAACCAGGCTGTAAGCCAGGTCTCCAGCCAGGTCTGTAGCTGGAGACAGATGAAAGGCGACCATACATTGATGTCTCTCTCCCTCTCTGCCTGTCTCTGTCCCCTCATTCTAAAAATAATAAATAAAATCTTTATAAATAATTAAATAAAAATATAGCACATTTCTCTGGAAATGGTTTTCTTTAAACACACTGGAAAATCTGAGCAGCATTTTCTGCTAGTTAATTTTTTTTTTTTTTTTACAGGATGAAACAAATGCCTCATTGATCTTTGATATGGTTTATTTATGTAGCTGGTTTCTACATGAAATGAAAAATGTTTGATTAATTACCGTTAACTGTGACATATCCCGTAGGTAGTGACATTTTTACGTATCTTGTTTTCTCCCTTTTTCAAATAAATTGGTCGCTATGTACTAGGTTCTGGTAAAGCAGTCTGCCAGAACACTGGTAAAAGCAGCTTCTGCAAAAGCATAGGATGGCAGTGTTGTCTTGCACTTAGGTAGTGCCTGAGCGATGTGGTGTCCTGCCACTGTCTGCAGGATCTGCATTGTCTAATCAACTTCCTGGGGGTTTGTGTCCCGTCCTGGGGGTACCCGTGCATCCTTGAGGTGGCTGTCTGGGCTTGGAGCTGTAGTCTGTTGTCACCAATACCAGTGTGGCTTTAAAGCCAACGTGAAATTTTTAGTCACTCTTACTCTTGACTGTAATCTCTCAGTCTCAGCCTGTTATTCATTAAGTCAGTGCTTCCTAATTTGGAGTCAGAGTATAATTTGATGTGCTTTTGCACATTTGTTTCTCATCTGATTGCTTCAGTACTGTATAGAAGGTAGGAGGGGTCAATGACAACAAATCACTCGGTTCAGTGATTTGCCCAAGGCCATTAAACAGTGATAGACTGGATCTCAGACCTGGCATTCTGTATCACTTGCTTTTGAGTGCATTGCTGGATTTGACTTACTCATTTTTTTTTTGAGAAATTTTTATATCCATATTCATGAGAAATGTTGGTCTATAGTTTTCCTTTCTTGTAGTGTCTTTGGTTTTAATATTACAGAATAATAATTGGCCTATAGAATAAGTTAGGTAGCATTCTCTGCTTCTATCTTCTGGAAGATGTTGCAGAGAACTGATACAATTTTCTTTTTAAATGTTTTGTAGAATTCATCGGTGAACCCATCTGAGTCTGGTGTTTCTGATTTGAAGAGTTACTAATTATTGGTTTGATAAGCTCTATTCAGATGATTTATTTCTCCTTATACTTCAGTACTATGTGATATGCACACAACAGAGGGTTTTTAATTGTCCCAGTGTGTGCTGCAAGATGACAACAAAATTGTATGTTGTTTAAAGCCATTAATAGTAAACTGAGTAGGCACAAAAATCTTAGTTACTTAATGGCTACATACGCTGAATAATTTGGGATTTCTAAAAATGTAGAACAGTTGAACAACATTCTGAGCTCTGGAACACCTACAAACCAGTATCATTTACATAGAGCTAGATATTGAAATAATTAGTAGTCAGACTTGAAAAAGCTTTCTTAAGAAAGTAGGAAATATTATACCATGCCCAAGAGACTGATCGTCTGCCAAGACTTGGCCAGACTTATTTAAAGGTGTTTGTAATATGCAGAAAGCTGAAGATCAGGTCTCAGATTCTCACACATTTGCATTAATAAATCATGTTTTAGAAAAAGGGCAGACACAACCTATATTTTAGGGGTAGACTTTAAATGGGTTATAGGGAATGGGTGGAAGGAATTAACTTGGGTGGAGATTATACAGAGAGGGGTGATTGTTTTTGGACAGGATAGTTAATAAAATATGTGCTGTGACTATAAGGTTCTACTGAATTTTTTGTGACCTTTGCCAGGGAAGCGTTTCCACTAAAACAAACAAATAAACATACCTTAGTAGAGTGCTAAGTTTCAAAGCAAAAATATAGACCCAGTTAATGTAGTATGGGACAAATTTTAAAGCTGTGGTAATTATTAAGTTTATTCACAAACCAACTTTGTTACCTGAAACAGGACAGATCTTCCCTCCTCTAGAAAAGGGAAATCTAATATCACATTCCATTAACATTGAAGGTAAAAATGAGACTTCCATAATCTTCAATAAGAAGTACTTTATTCAGTGTGATGATTACCATAAGGAAAGGGGGTGGACGGATAGGGGGCATAAGTGATGATGGAAGGAGACCTGACTTGGGGTGGTGAACTCAATAATACAGTGTACAGATGATGTATTATGTAGAATTAATTGTACACCTGTAACCTATATAACTTTATTAACCAGTGTCACCCCAATAAATTCAATAAAAAGAAAGAAAAAGTACTTGTTTTTCACTGAGATCCTATCCAAAGTAGCACTGCTTAATTGAGTGATTTGTACCATTACCCCTATTATGAGAGCTATGACTGATTTTTTAAAAAATTTTATTGTTGTTGTATTATATCCATCCCCTTTTTGCTCCCCTCTGTCTCCCTCCCCATTAATTTTTTACATTTATTTTATTAAAAAAATTTTATTTACTTATTTTTTTCAATGTATGATTGCCTTTTTTCACCTGCCTCCAGCTACACACCTGGCTGGAGATCTGGCTTGTAACCTTGTTATGTGCCCTGGCTGGGGAATTGAACCAGTAACCTTTGGGTTTGCAGGACAGTGCCTTATCCACTGTACCAGCAGCCAGGGCTAATTTTTTTTTTTTTTTTTTTTTTAAGGGAAAGACAATAAGAAAGGAGTGAGGTAGAAACTCGAAAGTTAAAAAAATTAAGGGTTAAAGCATGTATTTTTAACCCATATTCTTCTTATTTATTACTTCCCCCCAGTGTATGCATTCATTAGTATTATATAATTAAGAAGTTATCTAATACTTTAATTTTCTTATCATTATACATTGTTAAATGGTGTGGCAGATGATCTTAGACCCATGTCATATTTTGTAGGAAATGCTTTTTTTTTTACTATTAAATGAACAAGTGGCATCTATGATCTTTATATTATTTATAGTCAAAAGTTATAATGACCTGTAGGAAAGCCCCACTGCTTTTCCCTCCCCTCCACCATGAATTTAAACTCTTTGAGAACCAAAGTTTTGCCTCAGAAAGAGATAGACATTTACTGGGATAGGGGTGATTAAGAAGCTGGAAAGAATGGTAGAGGCTAGTGCTTACCAGAGAGATTGTGTTATATATTATTTAAACAGAGAGGGTAAATGTTGCTGATCTTCACAGCAAGAGTAGTACTGAAATTAGAGTCTCTTTCCCAAGACATTTCAGTCTGAATGATTCAGAAGAAGACAGAGAGTAGGAAATAAAAACTGAAGGGGCCATTTCAAGGTGAAGACCACAGGAGGTGCTGTGGGAAGACTGAGCGGGGCAGCCAGGCCTTACCAGGCAGGTTTAGGAAAAGGCTTGGAAGAGGCACAGAGATGAAACTTGCAAGCTGAAGTAGGGGTTATGCAAGAGGATTGCATAATTTTCTCTGGCTTCATGCTTTTGTGTAACTTGATGTTTATTTAATCTTAGAATATTTCATAGAGGTGCAACATTTTTACAAATAAAAGCCTCTTGGGAACTAAGATGTAGGAAAGGCAGGCACAGTAGCTTAAGGGAGAAAGACCCTGGGGACCATCTTTCATGGGCAGTATGGTAATGTTAAGTGTGCTGAGGTCTGACCCCTGGCAAGTACTGTCTCCTTAGGCTGTTGGACCTGGGGTTGTTGGTCTGATATCTTGGGGTGGGATCTGGCCTATCTAGAGGATCCTCATCAGAGCACAGGAACACAGGAATGAAGAATCAGTGAATGGCTCTGTGGTCCCAGCCTGGAGCTATGGGTGAAAAAATGTCGGGTGAGAGAACACAGGGTGCCTTCTACTTGCCCTCTAGGTAAATAACAGCACCACAATGATCCACAATCATTGGCCAAAACAAAAATTCAGCAGTCTACTGAAAATGGATGAAATTCCTCCCTGTGGTCAATATTAGACATTCTTTGAGAGGAAAACATAGTCTCTATCATGGGGCTCCCCTCAAACAAACAAATATTTAATAAATGTGACTCGAGGAGAGTAGATGAGACAGGACGTTAACCCTTTCAACCATTGGCAACGCCGGAGCTTTTATCCGCTTCTTCACCTTTATGGGGCACTGAGTCAGCCCTGCTACGGAACACATTAGCAGGTGTGACTCCTGCTCTTGGAGACTGAGAGCACCACTTGTAAACTTATTCTTGTGTGAAATTTACCTCTGTTGTCATTCTTGGCTGATAAACAAGTAAATAGCTGGAGTCAAGAACAAAGGTGGCCACCAAAGACTAGCATTGAGGTAGACTGCACTGGCAGGGCTCCTTGCTTCCTTATTCACTCCATGATTCTTTTTAAAACACTGTATTTGGTAATGACTCCTTATGTCTTATGGAATAGATGTAAAACATTTAAAGAGACCCCACCCCCTTTGTATTTCTCTCTTGAGTTGTCGGGAGTTCTTTATATATCTGGGTGCAGTCATTTGTCAGATAATGTGTTTTGCGGATCTCTACTCCCTATCTGTGACTTGACTCTTCATTTTCTTGTGTCTTTGAGAATTTTTCTATTTTGACAGTTATATTTATTGTTTTTCCTATATTGCTGCTTTTTGTGACCTGTTTGATCAACCTTTGCTAATCCCTAAGTCATGATAATAGCCAGTATCTCCCTCAACAACTTTATGGTTTTAGCTTTTATGTTTATATCTACATTACATCAAAAATCAGTTTGTGTGGGTGATATGAGGTAGAGGTCAAGGTGAGTATTTTTTGGTATTGATATCCAGTTATTCCAGCACCATTTTTTGAGAACATTTTTCTCAGTTTATGGATTACGTTGGTGCATTTGTTGAAAATCCTGACTCTATACGTGGAGGTCTGCTTCTGAACTCTGTTCTGTTCCTTTGATCTACTTTGATTGCTCTTGTCTTGTACAATTTGTAATAGTTGTGTGTTGAACAGATGTCCGCAATCATGTGGAATCTCTGTCATTGTTGGAAGTATGAAGTTTATAATTTTTGCTAGTAAAAACAATATTGCTATGTGTATTCTGTTATTTAATCTTAATTGTAAGTAGTAGAAATGATTTACAAGGCAAATATATAAAAGTTTAATGTTATTTAGTTTTCCATAGTATATTCTAATTTTTAGTTCTGTGACAAATGAGTGTGCCTGCAATTGACAAGAAGGGAGAGTATTGTGACCAGCAGCTATGATGTCCTTCTCAGCTGAGAGAAGAAAATTCACTTTGTTTCTAATTGTCATTTATGGATTGGTTTTATTATATTGTCAACCAGCATTAGTAGAGAAGTATAAAGACTAAAAACTTCTAAAGGACTTTGTTAAAGCTTCTTGTTTTCCATGTATTTGCCTGCATGATAGGCAGATATTTGACCAATTGTCTAAAGGCATTCACTCAAATATGGGAACAGGACAGTGGTTGTAACTCATGTCCTGTGTACTGTCAGATGTGAGAGGTAATCTGTCGTCAGCATTTTTATAGGGTAACCAGCAAGATATTTAGTTGTGTAAATAATACCCAGGATACATGCTTTTATTTTATGTGGGTATATAAATAAAACTATACCACAGTGTGAAGTATTTGTAAATGCTTAGCTTCTTTACTTGATAATTTATCCACTTACAGGAGGAACGTGTGGTGTGTAGGCTACCATCAACATCATTTCAAGTATTTGTGATGCTTTTCTCAGGGAACATAGATTTTAAGGGGAAAATAGTTATTTTGGGTAAACACGAAATATTTTATGTTCATAAACTTTTCCATATGGACAGTGACATACTTGTACATCATAATATTTTAAAAGGTTTTGGGGTGTTCACATTAATAAAACGTAATACCTGTGATGGTGAGACTACTGTACTGGAAAACTACAATTTTCATAAATCTTTAAGTTATCTCCCCAGTCTTTAAAGTTCCATAGCTGCAGCATATGGCAAACTAGATTTGAGGAAAGCAGGAAGTCGGAGAGCTGTATCTAGAAGAGTATCACAGGAGCTCTGTAAGAATGGGGTCTTCAGACTTCTGTATGCGCCTTTTAATTTGTCAATAGAGATTTCCTTTCTGGGCCATGTTAGTTAGTTTTAACCAAATATAAACTTCTCTGTGTGAAGTATTCATTATTAGACTCCAGCCTATTGTGTGTAATTTGGCTCTTTCAGAGGGCTAGTCTCTTTTTCTCTTACCGCCTCTTTCTGAGGGGTGACAAGAGCACAACAAAGTGAGTCAAAAAACCCTCCATTTCAGCCATTGGTGCCAATCCTGGTCCTCCCATCATTTCGGACACAAGGTGCATGCCCCCTCTAACCCAGCCAGCTCCCATCTGGATTAACTCACCGGGGGCTTTAAGAGAGAATTGTTGGTTTTAGTTGTATTGGCCTTAGATTTTGAGGTGTGTCCGAGTGAATTGCAGAGGTCCTGGATGGAGCTCCACTTCTGTTTCTTCTTGATAAAAGACCATCTCCTTTCTCTTGCAACCGTGTGGCGTGTGGCTGTCCCTTTCTCTGTTCGGGAATCTCCCAGTGGAAAGTCGGAGATTTAACCAGGTTGAATGAGAAGATGGTTACAGCTGACTGCTATACATTCCCTTCAGCATCCAATTTTCCAGTCCCCCACCTATTCTCCTAATGAGAAATAAGCCAGAAAATAGGACAGAGCAAAACCCCAAATGAAACCATAAAGTGACTTTAAGATGAATTTCATCCTTTGGTGCTTGAATCTTCTCATCTAATCATCCAGTGTTTTAGTAACTTTTGATAACGTCTGTTAGATCTATAAAATCATTTTATAAGCCCTGGCTGGTAGCACAGTGGATAAGGCGCTGGCCTGCGAACCCAAAGGTCGCAAGTTCGATTCCCCAGTCAGGGCACATAACAAGGTTGCAAACCAGGTCTCCAGTCAGGTCTGTGGCTGGAGGCAGGTGAAAAGCAACCCTACATTGATGTCTCTCTCCCTCTCTGCCTCTCTCCCTTCCCCTCTTTCTAGAAATGATGAAATAAAATCTTTAAAAAAAAAATCATTTTATGTGTTTCTGTTTTTATAAAATAAGAGCTGGAAAATTTGTATGCTCTTACCATTCGAAAGTGAAAGTTTAAAATTAGGAACACTTTGCTGTTCCACCTTCCCTTTGTCACCATCAAGGTGTGTGTTCTGTTGTGATCAATTTAGCTGTTTGGCGTTTGTGGTTTTCTCAGAGTCAACTCTTGTTGCTAATGAATGTGATCATTTATACAGTGTCACTGTAGTATAGGCATGTTAAATAATTGATTGGGCAATGGTAGGTAGAGAGCAGTGAATGGAGTCTCTTTGTTGCTATGGTAATACTTTTGGATTAAGGGGGCTGTTTGTCATTTGGACCTCATGGATCTGGTGCATGTGACATAATTGTGATTGAGGCAGTTGGAAGGGAAAATTAACATAAGAGGCAGTGGCATTTTGAAGCAAATTAATAGGTATATCAGAGAGTTCTTGGGATTACATTATGGAGTGACTTATTCTTTTTCATTAAAAGGCTTATTCTTAGCTAATGCATCAGCATAGAGAATGAGTCAAGTGACAGATTTGTTTATTTGCTAACATGGTGTGATTTGATCACTTATTGTATAAAATTATTATTATGTGAGGTTTACATTCTTTCCTCTATTATCCTAAGGAGGGCTCCCTTTAAGTGAAATTGATGGCACATTTAGTAGGGGTCTTGGAAGGAAAGGACAGCATACTCTTTTATTCTGCTTTTTTTAAAAACCGTAAGTCCGTAATGGTAGGGACTGTATTTATGTATTTTTTCACAAATATTTATTGAGCATTCAGCTAAAGGCTGTCAGGGTTTGAGAGTTCAATATGAGCAAAGAAGGTGTGGTCCTGTCCTCAGAGGTCAGATGCTGATGGACCAGGCCTACTTACTCCGGGCTCTATTTTTCCCACTATCCTTTGCCTTATACAAAGCTTTCTAATTATGTGCTGTATCAATTTTTATAATAATTCCTTTCTTCTTTCTTCCCACTATTATCTTTTAATGTGTGCTCCCCCCACCAGTGGTTTATTAGTACCATTTGTCAGCAACGAGCATAAAAGTGACAGCTTACACAACGTGAACACATGCCCTGCCATTGATCCGTGTTCTTCTTTCCTTCATGGCGAAGTTCAAGTCCTGCCTCAGCTTTGACCCCAGCCATGCCAAAGCAGCCTTGTTTGGGGTATTCTGCTCAGTTAATGTGACATATTTTACCAGGTTTTCTTATGTTATTAATTTTTCTTGTGTTGTTGCTATACCTCTTAGGTTTTGGGGGGCAGAAAAACAGCTAAAAGTCAGTGGTCAAATCCCACTATTTCTATTTTATAGAAAAGGATCAGGCCTATAGAAATGGACATGTAATTGGTTATTAGAAGAATCATGATTAATATCCAAGTGTCAGGGCTCCAGGATCCCTTCTCTTTTTTTTTCCCCTCATTCCTGAGGGGAGGCACCAGTGAATGCCATGCTTTCAACTCAGTGCTTGAGACTTTGGTAACTATGGGACAATGTACTAGAGGCTAGTAGTGGTTAGATAATGCAGAACTATGGATGCAACACTTTATCAGGTATCTTAATTTGACACATTAAGCAGCT
Source organism: Noctilio leporinus (assembly GCA_004026585.1). Lineage (NCBI taxonomy): Eukaryota > Metazoa > Chordata > Mammalia > Chiroptera > Noctilionidae > Noctilio > Noctilio leporinus. Next base: position 413,447 of record PVIW01000001.1, on the reverse strand, counting down.
GGAAGTTTAACATGGGCAAACAGTCAAGAGAAAATGCAAGAGGTTCTGCTGTGTGTCAGTACTATTGGGAGCAGCGTAGACAGCAGGAAATGGCCTTGGAAGGGAAGTGTTATCTATTTGACACAGAGAAACTTGATGCTCTTTGATTTTGTACTAAGATGGCGTAATAAATCCATGACAAAAATAGGAATCAAATTCTCAGGTGGCATGTCAGCTTCAACTCTGTTGATGAAAGTAAGTTTCCTGACTCTGAAATTTGATGATTATTTTATTTCCACTTGCTGAAGGATTATTCTAGTTTTACTTAACCCTCATGCCAGGCTTATGCTACTCTAGCCAAAGTGCTGATTGAAATAGCTTGAAGTGAAGAAAAACCTCCACTGGGTGAAATAGAAAGGGGAATTTATGGGAAGGATTCTGGTGGCTTAGGGAACCCAGGCTCAACCTGCTCTCAGACTAGAAACTGGAATGTCAGCACTCAATCCTGTTTTTTCTTTCTCTCACTAAACTGGCCTTCTTTATACCTCCTGGGTTTATGTCCCAGTTCTTGAAGCAGCTAGAGAGACTGATTTAGCATTTTCTTATTCTGACTTAAATTCCTTGGGGGAGGAAATTTGATGGCATCAGCCCATGCTGTCAGACAAGTCAGTAAAGATGGGGCGGGGCAGCCCTGCTCATGTGATACAAATGCCCTTCAATTGGGGTTGTTGGGAGGCAGGGAAGAGAACCGGGCAGATGCTCCCAGCTAATTGAAAATCCCCACCTAAAGTTACCCAGGCTCCTAAAATGTTATTTGCTGTTAGTTGCATAAGTGTTTTTGAAAATGTTTCTTTGTGGCATAATGAGGAATTAAATCTATTCAATCCATTTATCAATTTTATCATATGAAAATAATTCAGAACCCTAGCTTTTCCTTGAAGTTGTCTTGGGTTTCTCACTTCTGCATTTTTCAAACCCTATTGGAAAATGAGCCTTTTTTTTTTTTTTTATGCTCCTAGTGGGTGAGAAGGTAAAGGTCTGCAATGCTTTAGTATAATGTCCTCACAATTAAAATGTGACTTTTCATGCATTAAGAAATTTTGCTCATCATAAACCACATTTCTTTTGTGTTTATATCCTTCCCAGAGAAATTGGGAAATGAATAACCTTGAGATGTTCAGCCCTCGAAGGTTTACTAGCTTTAAAGGTTTTAATTTTTATTTTTCAAGGCTTCAAGAAAAAACTCAATGAAGTTTGTTTTGATTCACTGCTTATCATCTTGAGCTACTGCCAGTCAATGCCAAGAAGGCAAGGCATTGAGTCTTGTACAGTGAGCCAACAACATAAAAACCTTGTCGCTCACAACAGAAGCCAAAATGGTGTTATCTCAGGCGTTTCTCTTAACATATTGAATGGACCCAGGCCGGTGTCTTTAGGTCTGAATTTTTCTGCTCACTCCCATCCCTGTAAGAATTGAATACTTGATCAAAACAGCAGCAGGTTTGAGCCCAGCTCTGCTAGTTAGAGGGAAAGCTAACAGCAATAACAGTTTTCAAGCTCAGCTGAGTGGTGGTCTGATGCAGAGTAAATCTAGATAAATTATGCTTTGGCCTGTTAGAGTTACCCCTGACTCCTTCTCCAGGTTTGATTTATGCAGAAGCACTTGTCTCCTGCCTTTTTGAAATAATTTACAGCAAACAAATGTTCTGTGTTACACTCAGAGTTGAGAGAGGCACCGAAGCAGGTAGCTGTGAAATGCACGTTGATGGTGTCTGCTAAAGCCCCTTGTCCGTTCTGTTGAAATACAGAACTCACGTATTTAAACTGGAAACATGAAGTGGAACAAATTGGGTTGCAAGCCAGATAGTAAAATACATGATCAATGGAAAGGGACCACAAAGGTGCTCCCTAAAAGCTGGCGTGGGATTGGAGGCCAGGTGGGGGGCAAGTGGGTGTTGGGAAAGGCTTCAGGTAAAGGCTCCTGTGTGATTGATGCAGCTGGTTATTTGAAGTGTCACTTTATAACTTAGGAATTTGGGGGCAGGGGAAATCAGGAGCGTTTGCTATACTGCTATACAGCTTTCTGTTGCTTTGTTTTATTTATTTATTTATTTATTTATCTTTGAGGGGCCTTGGATAGTCTGATTTGTCCTTTTGTGCCTTAATGAGAATTTATCTCAAAGAGCAAGCCAGCCACATTTGTCTTTGTTTCAATCTTAAGAAGTGTTAGTGTTATTTTCCCTCCCTCAATGGACGCTATCAGTGGTAGCGAGGGTATGAGGGATTTTGGACTTCACTGGGTATCTCACTTCAGGGACCTTCTTAAAGATGTGTACTCCATATCTCAGGGCTGTGCCCTCACCCACTTGTTTCCCTTGGCAGCCTGAATCTGTAAAAGGCATCTGAGTCTTTCTTTGCTGCATGTGTCACATCCTTTCTCTTCTCCAGCCTATTCCGTGAGCTTCAGTGGGCAGCCTGGTGAATGAGTCTGCTCCTCATGCTTGTTTCACAGGTGGGTGTAGGTTCTGTGCCCATCTCATCTCTGCTTGTGAAGAGCAGGGATACACTCCTCTACGCTTGGACTGTAGGATGTTGATTGTTAGGTGCTGGGAAGGAGGAACAGCTGTGCTTCAGGGAAGGCAGGGCCCAGGGGATCTGGACACCTAGAGGCAGGAAGCAGAAGGCCATTGGAGTTCCCACTAGTTCCAGGAGCATCTGCTGAGGGCCTGTGGCCTGTCATTCTGGGAGCTTTCCCTCACTGCAAACCTCCAAGTTGCTCCCCTCTTAAGTTCCTAGTCTGTCTTGGGATCTGTCTGCTTCACTGCCTTAAAGGCTGGCTTTACTTCATATCATATCTAAGAAGAGTTGAGTAGTGATTGAGTTAATCAGCCATCCTTGAGATTAAACCATTTCACACCTTAATGGCCAGTCTACAGATTAGTACTTACCTCTGGTCCTGTCATGTTCTGTTTCATGTGACCAGCAGGTAGATTGTGTGTGTATGTGTGTGTGTATGTGTGTGTATGCATGCAGAAGATCATTTTCCAAGGCTTGCCCTCAAGTATTGGATGGGAATATTACCAACTTGGTTTAGCAGGAGCTGTGGGCAGGGCACACGCCACAGTGGATGAAAAGTGCTTGCTCACATCATGCTCACAAAATACCAGTGAGATAGGTTATTGTCTCTCGTTTTATAACTGAGGAAATGGGGCTAAAAGAGGCTAAGTACTTTGCTGAAAGTTATTGATGTAGGAGGTGGCAGGTCTGGAATTTGAAGCCAGATTTATTTGACTCCACTAGGCCATGACTTGTTTTTTTCTTCTGAGTTCTTCAAAGATTAGGCAAGGCCATGTTGAAACTTAAAATAGTGTGAGCCATCTCTTGTTTTTGGAAGAGCTGGGCTTTTTTCTAGTGTAGCTAACCAGGATAGCTTCTAATTTTTCCATCTTAAGGGAAGGATCTCCTAAGAAAGATTTTGAGTTTTTCAATTATTAAAAAGAAAGAGGTAAAACTTTTTGACATTTGTACTGTTCTAACTAGAATACAGCTGGACCTGGGTTTGAGTTGGGGGGTCTCAAATGAGAGGTGTTCATCTGAGCTGAGGAATAGGGGGGCCAGCATTGCTGGAATAGATTTGTCAGCCCAGCTCATTTCCCCTGCTCAGGTTCTGTATACAGGCCCCCATTGTCATGTGAGTTTTGTGATTGTTCTTCAACCCATGGAAGCTGGTGACTGTAACCAGGGTGGTAGCTTGGCAATGAGCACACAGTAGGCATACAATGCATGCTGGTTGGAAAACTTGTGCTTCCATGGCCAGTCCTCAGGTAGGCATCGTCTTAGTGAATCATATTTCTTCATGCAGTAGCCTCATCATTTCTCTTTGTTCAAATTTTACCAGTGTAGAAGAGAAGGGAGGCTTTCTGATACCTGTTAGGGGAATTCTTAAGAATTCGGTTTAGAGTTCTCCAGTGGTTCAATGTTCAACCCCTGTGATTATAGTGAGTTTTAGTCTTGTAAACCATACTTGGAGCAAAATAGTGCAAACACTGCCAACTCCTTCTCTTTCAGCCTCCCCTTGTCTCCCTTGACGTAGACGTGGGAGCGGTATGGTGAGTAACAGTGTAGATTTGGGAGCCAGACAGACCTGGGTTCAGTTTTGCTGTTCTGACACGTCTGGGTGACCTTTGGCAAATTACACAGTTGCTCTGAGCTTGGGGCATGTGAAGAAATACTTCCACAGTGCATGGCACATGGTAACAACTCCAAAAAAGTTAGGTGCTGCTAAATATTATTATAATGATAATGATGATCATCGTCGTGTTTTCTTCTTTGGACTGTTAATGCTTGTTATTCCCAAAGAGGGAGCTCTTAGCATTGAGCTGCAGCAGCACAGCAATGCATAGTCCCTTAGTTTATATTCTGTTGTCATCCTAGAGTTTGCAGCATTCCAAGAGCTGTAAAGCAAATTTTGAATGAAGATAATTATCATGTTTCTAATGTAGTTGGGAGCTGAGGTGTTTTAATTAATGATGTGCCAGGAACCCTTTCAATAAGGTGAAGTGTGATTTTTTTAAGGCCTCCATCTACTTGGTTATAATTAGGGACATTTGGCACGCTCAGGCATAATATATGCTGATTTGTACTCTTTTATTAAGCAATTAGGATTGAATGACCCAGTGACCAGACTTTGAGGGGATCAGGTTCCAAATTTTGAGGCGGAGGAGCTGGTTACGCCTTCTCTTTTCCCTGCCCGATTTCCATCTGTAACCTATATCCACGTTCAGTGTTCATCTAACACAGGGCCACTGTCAACGTATTTGAGATCTTGATTCTCTACACTCCCTCCTCTTGCCTTGTGAACCAGTCTGGCTAAATCCCTATATTAGAGAATAACATTTTCACATGGCACTAGTGTTGTTTTGGGAGTGCTGCAGGTGATTAATAATGGAAATGAAAAAGGTAACGTTAGAGCCATGGAATCAGGAAAAAGATGGAGAAGAGTAAAGTCAAACACTTGAACTTAAAAAAGATGGTTGATTTCATACCTGACCCTTATTTTTATAGACCCTGAGCTCCATAAGAACAGGGAACATGTTTGACTTGCACAGTGTATATTCCTTCTACTTAGCCCAGACCCTGGTACAGAGTAGAATTTGTTGAAGAAATCAATGAGAAAATGGAAGCCTACTGATACTTTGGTAAATTACATTTATCTCTACAGGGACAGAGCCTTGGCCAGAATCTGGATCTCTAGGGCCCAGTGTAAAGAAGAAAATGAGGTAAAGAAGGCAAGAAAATGAGGTAAAGAAGACAACAACAACAATATTGGAATATATTAAGAATGCTATAAAAATAGGAAATACAAATTTCACTGGATGGCAATTTATATAGAAGGAACGTTGTGTGTGTGGTATGTGGCATTGCATAATTCAATGCTGCCAATTGATCGTTTTTCAAAAAGCAGGGTTTGGGCAGCTGCTTAATAATTTTGCTGTTGTTTGGTCTATCTTTTCTCAGTGTTGTCCTTTTATTGATCAAACTTAGAATGACTTTTCAGGCTCAGAGTCTCATTTTTTCCTCCTTTTTCCACCTTAGGTTTATAATTGTGTTGAATTACCATTAATTTCAAATCTCTTTTACCTGCTATTAATGTAGATTAAGTAATTTCTAATCCATTTAGATTTGTCAGATCCTTTATACAGCAAGTGAATTGAAAACTGTTATGACAAGTACCCTCAACAGGATTTTGAGTTTTAAGCCAGTTCCTCAAATAAGCCCTCTGCTGTGCAGGTTCCATGGGCCACCTACCTACCCCTCCTTTCCCCACCTCCCTGACTGCTCCACTCCCACCACAGACATACAGCGGTGGCTCAGGGGCCTCCTGGAGAAAGGTGGGCGAGTGCTTCTTAAGTGCTGGCGCACTTTCAGGCAACATCATGGGTGCAGTCTTCTACCCTCACATTGTGAAGGTAGGTAAGGAGTCTAACTCCTGAGTCAGGTCAGAGAGGGACTGCTGGTGGTGGATTCCTGGGGTAAGGATGGAATGGGGGAGATTCATATTTCCTGAGGAGTTGGAGAGCACAGATTGACCATCAGCCTCCTCCCATCCTTCTCATTACAACTCAGGCCATGTGTTGATTGTTGTGATGTGTGGTGAGTCGGGGTGAGGACCACTCATCTTTCCTTGTTAGAAAGTACCTGTCATTGTTTTACCTTGGTGATGATTTCCCGAGCAATTGAAACACTTGGGGCTGTCAGATAATTGTAGTCTCAGAGGGATGGGGAAGAGGTCAGTACTAGGGCTCACTGTAGGGCTGGAGCAGATATGTGAAGGAATCATTTTTAGGGCTGTTTTGAACAGCACATAGGATCTATTTCCTTAAGCTCATTGGAACCTACGTTATGGCTTCCAACTATGTGGACACCTAGGAAAATTAGTTTTGGAAATCCCTCAAGTATGCCCATAGACCTATTTGTCAATCCATCTTTAATTACTTATTGATCACATACCACATGACCAGGCCTGGCTGGCTCCTACTTTGACAGTATAGTACAGTTTGGCCCAGGGGTTTTGAAATGCCATTCTGTTTATGATTTAAGTTCTTAGGGAAAACCCACTTACCCTGAAATCAAGACAGATAGCCCTTAAGAGTTCTAAGGGGGAACCTAATCTGCTTTCTCTGTCATTTTAGAGAAGGTGGCACACTTGTATGTTGAGTAGTGGATTATGCACAATCAACAGTGATGAATGTATGAGCATTTTTAATTAGTCTTCAACCCTCTGTCTAATGCAATCAGCAACCCTCTATCAGAGTAGAGATTTATAATCAATCATTCATCACCTTCTGAGGTGGATATAAACTAAACCCATTTACTTTTAGCCTGCAACTTAAAATACTTGCTTTAGAGAATTATTATTTAACCAGGCAGATCTCTCTAAACCAAGTACTATATTTTGAGCATGGAGATTTAAATCTCAAATTGCAGATTGCCCTGATTAAGTGTAATTGTGTGAATTAAGTTGTCTTTCACTTTCACTCTGCACAGAGAAAACCTACCTGCACAGACAAAATGGTGTGAGAGAAAGCATGTCAGACTGGTATCAAGGAGACCTGAGTTCTAGGCCTAACTTTGCAAATCATGTTCCTCATCTGTAAATATAAAAGAGGATTGAAATAGCTGTTATTTAAGTCTTCATTATATCATGTTAAAGCTACATACAATAGAACAGTAATAATAAACAACATGTTTGGGCCATTTGCTATGTGCTAGGTGTTGGACACTGGGCTGCAGGACTGTGCCTTGGAGTAGGCACGGGAAGCTGGTATCATCTCGTTTATCCTCTGTCTGCCCATGCCATAGTTACCCAAAAGGCCTCCTCTCTCTCAGGCTGGGAGTCCTTGGTGGAAAGGCTAATCTTTGTTGGCCAAAGATTTGAAGATGGCAGGTATGCATGATCTAAATAAAGATTGTCGAATTGAATACGGAGTTCTACAAGGATGGTCTTTTTGTTTGCCTTCATGGGTCTGACAAAATTCTGCCAAGTGAAGTTGACCAATTAAAATTACAATTTAACTGATAGCCACACAAGTCCTCCGTTTTGATCTGTTAAAATAATTTTTTTATTTCAAAAGTGAAGTTCTAGAGAACCCCAAAACAGGGTATCGTCATCGTTGGTCAGCAGCATTAGTGAGCATGAAGAAACTGGGTCACTTTGGTTTCCATGCTCATTGTTAGGACTGCCCATCAGCAAGCTTTCTGGGAGCCCACTCCTATCAAAAGCTGACGTTTCCACTTCTGGGATTTTAACTGAAGGACAAAACCAAGTATGTGCTCAAATGTTTAGTTTCAAAAAGATGTTCATTGTCTACTGTTGATAACATTAAATGCCCAACTATTAGTAGATTGATTTAAAAAATATGAAGTTAAAAATAGGTCATTAAAATGGCATATATTGTTAAGCATATAGAATTTATACAGTTTAAATAGCAGTATGTGCTGTGTGAGCCCATCTTAGTATAACCACATGAACTAACAAATATACACATACAGACATTAAAGTATATCTGGGGATTAAAATAATTATTTTTGTCTGGTTGCGTGATAGGGTATTTTTACATATCTTCATTAAATTTTTTTCTGGAATCTGCATTGTTTTATGATAACAAAAAATTAGCAAAAGTGAACAATACAAACCTCTTGAACTGGAAACCCCAGCTCTATCCAAGAGCTAGAAATTGCTTACAAACCTGAATTTTTGAGAAATTGTAATTGTTATGAATGTGCACAATTATTTATCCTGGGGTAATCCTGTTGGTTAATTTGTCTTTATTCACATTGATAATTAAAGAGGTTTCTGAGTTTTTTGAATCAGGATTTAGAAAAATTTCACTTGGCTTGTACTGAGATAGAAATCAAGACACTAAAAAGCAAAAACAAAAAACAAATAAATACCACCATCAACAACAACAAAAAACAAAGGCACTCTCTGGAGACCAGCCTTTTTTCCCTCTCCGATAGTTAAAATTAATACCAGTGAAACTTGTTAATTGTAGAAATTTAGAATATTCAAATAAGTAAAATGAAACTAAATAAAATACACACAATCCTACTTTCTAGAAATAATTTCTATTAACACTATTATGGTTTATATCTTTCCACAATTTATATTATATATACACATAAGGGGGTACCCAGAAAACCCAGGAATTTATTTATAAAAAATTATATATATATTTTTACATGTTTAAACTTCAATGACCTTCAAAGTACTCTTCATTTAATGCAATACACCTATCGAGATAGTTTTCCACTGCTCAAAACAGTTTTTGAACTCATCAATTTTGATGCCTTTTTAGTGCTTCTGCATTTTTGGTTTCACCTCTTCCACTTAAACAAAACATTTCTGTTTGAGAACTTTTTTTTTTCCTTTAATCTGGAGATACAAAAAAATGTCACTTGGGGACAAGATCAGATGAATAGGGAGGTTGGGGCCAGGGGTCATGCTGTTTTTGGTCAAAACTGCTGAATACTCAGTGTGGTGAGGGCAGTTGTACTGGTAAATCACCCATCGTGAAATTGCAGAGCAAACATGTTGAAAGAATCTTTTCAAAAAAAATTACTGAAGCAGAACAGAACCTCTCACAACAATGCCAGCTGGTACATTGATATAGATGGGTTCCTAGAATACTCGCAAGGGCCTGCCTTGCAGATGATAATTAATTCTGTTTTTTTTTTTTTTTTTTTTTTGGTCCCCCCCACCCCCCCACCCCATGTGTGTATGTGTAGTGCTTTCTCACTTGTTTATTTGCCAGGAGAGGGCAGTCCACCAGACTGTATACTTTAAAGAGCACAGGGACCATGCCTTGTTGGGTAAATCAACATTCCCAGTGCAACAGCAGTGTCTGGCACATAGCAGGGATTGAAAAAATACTCATGAAACAACTACATATACCTTGACTATCTTTCCAGGTCAACTTTTACTCCCAAAGATTGTTTTGATTAATAGATAGATAGAATCTCATAATGTGGATACATCACATTTAATTGTTTCTAGTCTTTACCTATAAAATAGCCCTGTTGAAATAAGTGCTCTTATAACTAAATGTTTGACACATGAGAAATTATTCATTACAATTACTATCCTAAAGATTGACTATATGGATCAAAGGGTATGTATGTGTTTCATTGCCAAATATCCTCCACAAAGGGTGTGCCATTTTACATTCCCAGGAAGAGAATGTACTGCCTAATTTCATCTATACACTTGGGATAGACCATTTTTTAAAATTGAAATTTTTATTGAGATAATTGTAAATTTACATGCTGTTTTAAAAATTAACACAGAGAAATCCCTGGTATACTTGGTATACCTGGTATGCCATATTTAATCAATGGAAACATTTTGCAAAACTGTAGTATAATATCATAACCAGGATATTGCTATTGATACAATCCAGCACTCTTCCCCAGTTTTCCTTATGCTCATTTTTATGTGTCTGTACTACTGTATTAAGTTCTCTACAAGTTCAGTGCCTGTGTAGGTTCATGTGTCCACCATCAGCAGTAGGTCAGTTGTTGGGTTGCACGGTTGGTTACATGTTTAGTTTTTTAAGAGACTGACTTTTCCAGAGTGGCTGTACCATTTTATATTCCCACCAACAATGTATGAGTGACCCAATTTCTGCATCCTTCTCAATATTTAGTATTGTCACTTTTTTATTCTGACAGGTATGTAGTGATGCATCATTGTGCTTTTAATTTGTATTTTCATAATAGCTAATAATGTTGAACATCATCTTATGTGCTTAAGTGCTTTCTGTATATCCTCTTTGGTGAAATGTCTATGTCTTTTGCCCATTTTCTAATTGGATTATTTTTTTGTTTTTACTGGTGAGTTTTGAGAGTCTTCTAATATTCTAGACACTAGTCCATTGTTGGATATGTAGTTTGCAATATTTTGCCAGTTATTTTTTCATCTTCTTCATGTAGGCCTTTATAAAGCAAAAGTTTGGTTTTTAATTTGGTGACGTTCATTTTATCAGTGTTTTCTTTTGTGGAGTATGCTGTTGGTATCAAGTCTCAGAACTCTTTGCCTAGATTGTGTGGACTTGTGATTAGTTTCTCAGGGTCACTCTAAAGTTGATTATAATTTTGCAGCTTGAGATACCTGTGTAGGAGTTGGGTTGAAATAACCTTAACTTGATTAATAACTAGGCTTTTATCTTTCCTTTTCTCATATCTTTGGTTGGGAGACTATCAGGATTCCCCTTTTACTTCATTCTCTGAAGAGCTATAAAGTGTTGTGATACTTTGGGACATCTGAGTGTGATGGTCAGTTGTCCTATTCCTGGTCTCTTTTGCCAGTTCTTCTACAATTTCTCTCATTATAGTGCAAAGGAAGGTGATGAATGTAAAAACAGGCATTCTTGGGACTCATGTACTCCCTTAAAGGGTAAAGGGATTTTCCTGAGTTAGAAGCTACAAACTGAGTTTGTTTTACAGCTCCCTTTAGGTCAAGGTAGTAGTGTAATAGAATAGCCAGATGGTTGATTGAAAACCTAGACAGCCTAGGTTTTCATTCTGGCTCTGCCCCATACTAGCTGAGTAAGTAGAGGCCTGTTTCCTAATGGGTCTCATCAATTTATCATTTATTAAATGAAGATAATAATAGTACCTACCTCATTGCGTTGTTCCAAGGATTATGTCATTTACATGTAAAATGCTTAAGCAATGCCTGATAAGCACTGACAATTGTTCTAATGGTTTTAGTGTTATAACTTTTGCATCAGTATCATCTTGGGTGCTTGTTAACATGCATGTCCCTGAATCTCTACTCCTAGACATACTGAAAACAGGTCTGAGGGTTAGACCTCCAGGAACCTACACTTTCAGCAAGATTCCTACATGGTTTTAGGAAGGCTAAAATTTTTGGACAGTTGTTATTTAGGCTGTCAGTCATTTCTATTTCTCCATGGTCAGTGAACCCTCTGGTCTTTCTTTTTGGTGATGTGGTTGGGTGCTTCTGCCAAGGCCCTTGCCTTTCCTCTTGGAGCACCCCTGGTGTTGCTGGAGACTGACTGCAGTTTTCTGTGGAGAATCAAGTTATGGTGGCACTAGAGAGCCGGCTGATTGACTGCCATGCGCATCTGGGGGGAGCGGAGTTGCAGAGTCTGTCGCCAACTAGAGTTTGAACATTGTACCTAAAGATCTTCAAATGAAAATAATAGTAATAAAAAGTAAGTCTATAGGCTGGATTTAATATTTTGGCTACCAATTAGTGGTCTTGCACAGGTATGGAGCATTGTCTTTGAAGTGGGCTGTATGGGAAGCTGTACTTGTATATCTGAATTTTCTTATAAATGGGCTGCTAAGAGACAGTAATTTCCCCCCAGCTTATTCGTTAAGGATTACTATCTAGTGTAAATACTGGAAGTTGGACTCCAGGGATAACCATAGGCTGTAAATATAATACTATATACACTTCCTTTTTCAAAAAGATTAACTCCCCAGGATTTCTCCCATAAGCAATGTCTTAATAGAGAGAGACAGAGAAGTTCTATGCTTGAGAGACTTTGACATTTCCTGTAAACAGACATAACTTTGCCTAGAGATATCCCTTTCAGCTAGAGGCTAGCTCCTGAAACACACCTGGCTTTTAAAAAATTACCATGGGGGTTCTCTCAGCCTACCTGAGTGGTTCATTGGGTTGCTGATTCTTTCTCCTCACTCTGGGGAACACACCTGCTTGTCCCCACTCCTTGGTGAGTGTGCTGTCTAGTGGGCTGTTTCAGGCTCTCGAGGTCCAAACTTTTCCCACTGATAAAATATATGAGTGAAATAAACTCGTTCCTTTCTATGAAATTGAGTCCTTTGGGAAGACTAACTAAAGGCAAGTTGTTGTAAGACCTTGCTGTCAGATTGAATGGGGCAGAGATAACTCTACAAGACTGGGAAGATGTTTAAAATGTGGAATGATTCCACACTTAGATTGATTCACAGTGAGATTTTTCTCAATTCCAAGTAACCAAAGTAGAAATTCCTAGTACGGTTTATGCAAGAAAAACAACCTTGAACTTCAATTAGTAGACCTGTACTTGCAGAAGTAGCTTTGGCCTATGTGAAAATATTGAAAAATAAATTTGCTTTTATTTTTAAAAAATTTAATGTAATTACATCCATCCCATTTCCCCTCCCCTCTCTCCCCTTAAATTTGCTTTTTTAATGATTCATGATAAAATAAGTTATTTAAAATGGGTATTTAGGTCATTAAAAAAAATGATTCTGTGCCTTAAATGACATTTTCAGATTATCTACTGGCCACCAATCATCTCAATTGCAATAGGATTTTTGCAGTTGCTCTGCTCTATGTTGACTGAATTGAGTAGTTGACTAAGACTAGCATCCAAGTGGGGTAGAGGGGTAGGTTCCCTTTTTAGAAAACAAAACAAAATAAACAAATAAAAAGGCTCTAAAAGCAAAGCATCTATAATTACCTTAAAATTCTGACAGAACTTAAAGTTTGACTCTTTCACTCCATACTGTAACTGTATCTAGTTTTACAGCTACTTAAATATCAGTAATTATACATTTGGTAACATCAACATTTGTTTTCTCTTCTTATGAAAAATTTCTCATATAAATGATACACATTATTCAATATAAGGTGACGCAAAGTGATTTCATTTTTCAAGTTCAAGGGTATTCAGAATACTGTATGACAATAAAATTGGGTGTAATAAATTATCCTTACTTTTGACATGAACTGATAAATTGCTTTATGTAGGATCTTAGGGATAGAAATACGAAATTTAGAAAATAATAAATATTAACAGTCTGCTTATTGGGCCAACTCTATTCTTTTCCAACTCCTTTCTCTGGGTGTATCCTGCTCCCCCAAGTCAGCGGTGGCCGGGCTGCGGAGGGCACATCCAGCCAGCCAGTCAGGGCTCCAGGACCCACAGCTTCTGCAGTTTTGTATCTTGGGCCAAGGATCCTTCTAAACAGTAATGTTGAAGGTAGAACAGGCAAGACATTTTGGAGAAGCTGCCTGAACTTGACCTTATTCTAGCTTTGGCTCAAGCCCCTGAGAGAGATGCAGTTCACTAATAGCTTCTTTGAAGAACATTTGCTTTTTGGATATATATGTGCCCATAATAGTAACCAGAGAGTCTGCTGCCCTTTGTGGCCTGCAGACGATTAGATGAAGCTAGTATTGCCACTTTTCTCTAGGTTGTTTTTCCCTTTCCATTAAGGTTATTATTTTAGTATTATTACTATTTATTTTCCTTTTTAAAGTACACCAAACTGGTGTTTAGATCCTTTTTGCCTTTGCAGCAAATGACTAGATAGATAATCATTCATTACCTGTACATCATAATGCCCAGGGATGTTTGTTGAATGAATAAGTGACTTTGCCAGTCTCAACAGACATGGCTTATCTTGGTTCATAACCCCAGTGAAGACAGACATTATCAGTCAGGTAAATAAAGCATTAAGTTGAGAGTGGGAATGTTAGTGCAGGCCCAACGTTAGAAAATGACCTGGCCTGAGCTGGCCATTGGACTTTAGCTGCAGCATGACATATTTTGCAGTCCTTTATGTTTTTTCCTCTTTTTGACCATTAGAGCTTATTCTTTTGACACTCATGTCTCTCCATCTAACAATATTCGTTAAGCTCCTACGTTGCTTAGTAGTGCTGTGTTTTATCTCTTTTAATGAGTGTGAACGTGTAAGCTGAAGGATTGGCTTTTATGCAGTGCTGCTTTGTCTTGCAAGGACTCATCTGCGAGTACACGAGTACACGTGATTTTGGCATACTGTTTTTCCTCAGACCAGTAAACTAATTAGATCAATCACATATTTTTGTTGACAAGCTCAGGGTGCCTCTTTAAAACAGGGAGTAAATCAGCTTGGCTTTGTACTGAGAGATGTTATCAGACCTGGGCTCTTTGTCAGAATTAGCCATTAGTGGGTTCTTTATCTTGATCCTGTAAATAGCCACTTGCTTCACACCATAGTTGTTTACACTCTGATTCCCTGCTAATCACTTTTGCCACTTAATACAGTACATCTTTTCAGTAACCATATATTTGCTTAGAGCACAATGTTGGGTGCTATGGGCTAGGTTTTCAAAAACTGCTTTACACATGAGTAATTGCACCAAACATTTCACAAAATTTATAGCAATCAATATTAAAAGGAAACATTTCTTGCCTGGCCCTCAATGGGTTATGAAATGTGACTTGTTTCTCCCCATCTTTTTTTGCTCCCAGTATTTAAAGCATTTTTTTTTTAACTCGCTCAACTCTATTATCCCTGTGTCCAACAGCTGGCCAGTCCCTCATCACCATGTGACCTGCTTGGTCTGTAAGCAGTCTTTTCCTCTCGCTTTCTCCCACAGCCTCCTTTTGCTTCATTTCAGTATATATATATCATGTGTATCTGCCAGACCAATTTTCTTACATTCCGCTTTTGTCCTGTAACTGCTTGGCTCAGAGTTCTTTATCAGCTCCTGGTTGCCTAGCGAACTAGAACTTAACTTCTTGGCCTGGTTTTCATTATCAACTTCCATGCCCTCTGTCAGTGGTAGACCCTGTCCTCTTTGAAGGTAGGTCATCTGCCCCATTAAGCATGTTCACTCCTTCCTTTGCAGTAGTGAATGGTGTTTAAGAGCTTAGGCTCAGGGGACAGATTCGCTTGTGAGCAGATGGTGGTTCAGCCACTTACCTTGGATAGTTAAGATCTCAGTTACTTTGGTTTAAATAGCATAGAAATGATAGGTAAAATCAGGCTTAAATTTCAGGCAAAACAACTCTCCTTTTTATTTCATTTATTCATTATTTCACTCAAATATTTCTTATGTGACATGTAAAGCATTCAGGATATAGCAGTGAATAAACTGTAGACCTTACTTTCATGGGCAAAAAGTCAAGTTCACCCAGGAAGACTTGCTAGTGGTAGAGACTTGTAAGCTGAAACCTGAGGAAGGAAAAGAAATCTTAGTCACCCAGCACTGAAGCACATACCTACTATGAATAGAACTGGAAATACCACAGGAAAGTGGAGAGGCATATATGGCATGTTAGAAAGAGGGCCATGAACATATTCAGGCATAATTATAGAGTCCTCATCTCAAAAACAAACACCATTTACTTTAGAGCCTAAAATGTGTTTCTCTAGGTAGCCAGGTCTCATTAGCCAGGGGGGAATTCAAAGTCTCTGGTTATGATTATAGAAATATTCTTTCTGGGTCCCACTTCATCAGCTTCAGCAGCTTTAGTCAATCCATGCCTGGCTTCTTGGTCCTTTAGTTTGGAAAACTGACTGGTGATTCTTTCTCTAGTTTGGCAGATCTGATTAGAGTAACTGGATTGTTAATGCACTGAAACCAGGAGAAAATTGTGGCATGCTTTTGTGTAGTGGTACCATTGATTTTGGCTGTATCTTGTCCCGTGAAGAGTTACCATAAAGGACTGTAGGCCCTCAGTTGCATCCTGCATTGTGTGACAAGTAGCAGAAGTACCTGCAGATATTATACAGGAGATGATTAGAAGGAAGGTCTCTCTGAAGCAGCCAGGATGCATTATCTGTTTTAGTGTGTAAATGGCCATGGACTCCTGAAGCTGAGGCTAAAAGTGCCAAGATCTGAAGTTCTTAGAACTTTCTTAGACATGTTTTTCCCTTCAACAAAATCTTCTATCAAAATCTAGAATATAAATCTGATAAAAAGCAATGGATACCTTAGAGGGTTTCAATTTTTATTTTTTAAAAGGTTTTATTCATCATTTTTAGAGAGAATGGAAGGAATTTTAAAAAGGAGAGAAACATCCATGTATGGCTGCCTTTCACCTGCCTCCAACTGGGGACCTGGCTGGAGACCTGGCTTGCAACCTGATTATGTGCCCTGACTGGGAATTGAACCAGTGACCCTTTGGTTCACTGGGCCACACCAGCCAGGGTTAATTTTCATTATTTTTAAAATGTCCGAAGCACTGCTTCTCCTCAGAGCTCTTGGGTTCTGGCAGGAATGGACTGAAAAATAGTTCCTATCAATAGCTCACTTCTATTTGTGCTTGCCACGAGAGAGCCATGGTGCTGAGACTTGTGTCAGAGTCACATTGACTCTCCCTGGCAACTCCATGGGTAGACATCATCATGATCATATCTATGTTGCTGACAAGGCATTAGCTTAAAGAAGTTGATTAACCTGTCTAAGGCCACATGGCTAGGAAGTGATGGAAGCTGGTCATGAACCTGGGTCTCCCTGACTAACTAGCCAATGCCCTTAATTGCTGATCTAATGGGATCTCAGTACTGGGTGCCCTAGGATGTTGTGGTCAGAGCCAGGGCCAGGAGGGGAACCCAGGAATTCTGACCCCTGGTCCAGTGTTCTTTGTGTTACCCACAGTGACGACTGCTTTGGAAATAACAGAGTGATATTTAATAGATGAGCTAGTTTTCTGGACGGACATTCTCTTGAAACAAAATGTAGTGTAGGACACAAGTCCTTCTCACATAGCTTAAGAACGTTTTCATTCTCTTTTTAAAGGAAAATGAGCATGTGTTAAAGATGAGGGGAGAATCCTCTCCTTCCTTCTGTCTTGCTAACTTTCTCTTCTGTAACAGACAACTGAAAAAACTGTTGAAAGGGGTTTATTTTTAAAAGAAAAAGCTGGGTGAATTTATTTATCTTTTCAGCAGGTTGTTGGCATTTATTTATTTTAAATGGGTCAAACCAGTTGAAACAACCACACTGCAAAGCAGAAGCGATGTCGCCATAGTGATGTAATGAAACTAAGAGATTAAGAGAAGAAAGATTAATAGGACAGATTTAAGGCAGGCACTGCATAAGTATTCTGCATGTTTCTCATCCTGGCAACCAAAGGCTTTGGGATGCTGAGAAGTTTTGCTCAGGTATATGGACACATTACCTTTCAGCTCTGAATTCTGCCCCCTGCCCCCAACTCAACTTTTAATGATAGCTTATTCTTTGAACTGTATGTGTGACAGGGATGGACAAGTACATTTTTTTTTTTTAAGCCAAATTAGATGGAATTAGATCTGAGGACATGTGCTTAGTGTGTCCAGGTCCTTTTGACACTTCTGTAACCAGTTGCTGAATATGTCATGATTTATACCGGATGTACTGTTATGCTGGGCTTATCCTAATTTCATTGGCTTGGCTGTAAATTAGTGTGTAGATAATGTGAGCATTTTTACTTTAAAACTTTTTATTTTATAATTATTTTGTTTAACAACTTAAAAAAAATATTTTTCTCCAGAGCGAAAGAGTACCAAGTAGAATTATCATTTTTTAATCACACTCATTTTTTGCTAGAATGTTCTGCTTTGTGGTTCTCCCCCCACCATCACATTACCTAGGTTTAGGAGAGAAATCACAGGGAGACCTGTTCAGTTACTTGTTTGATTCCCCCAGAGGCACTGGCTCTTTGATCTTCTTCTAGAATAACTCCTCTTATCTTTTATTCTGTAAGGTGTTTGTGTCTCTGTATGATGGATGTTTCAGTGACCCAAGTAAGTGGAAAAAAATTTTCTCCAGCCTTTAAATATGTTGCTTTTCTTGTTCTTTCAAAAAATACACTTTTCTTGGGTGAAAACATTTTAGAGGCATTTGACATCAAGTCAACAGAATTGTGGCCTTTAATGGAATTTGAAGCACTCAGAAGTGGTTTGATTGAGAAGAATCCATTTTTGTTTTTTTCTTCTTGCCTATACTCCCCCACACACAATAAGGAAACAGCTCCCCTCCTTTTCCTCCTTCTTCTCCTCCTATTTTTTTAAACAAGAGTATCTGATTTCATTGAATTTTGTACTTTGGCTTTTATTATCAGTTTACTTGGTCCCTTGAAGGGGAGGAAAAACTTTCAATTGCGTATAAATTCAATTATGAGGAAAATAGTCTACACAGTTAAACAAGATGAACTGACATTTTGGAGCAGAATCTAAGCATTGCCATGATTTTGTAGATAGTCTAATTCTTGATTCAGAAACATATTAGTCATTTTGATATACTGTTGATTTGACTAATTACCCTAAAGGCTGGCTGGCTGACTGAATTGCTCTAGTCAACTAGTAATTTTGATCAAATCAATGAGTAATTATAGTTTTGTGCAGGCACAAATATAGAATACTGATTATGTTAGACTAAAGGAGATGTTATTGGGATATAATCATGAAATTAATTCTAGAATTATAGCAGTCTTTTATCTTTTCCTTACATTAAGGCTTAAATTCTCAATACACTGTAATGAAAGGTTGTGGCAACTTTTTGGAGAAAATCATTTAATTTTTTCAATAAACAATATATAAACAAGTCAAAGATTCTCTGTTGCTAAGTTACTTATATTTTAAATGCACTTTAAATATAATAAATATACTTTTAGAAGCCCTCAGAACTAATATGGTCAGATTCAAAGCTTAAAATTCTCTTTAGATGTCTTACAGAAAGAACCTAGAAATGAACAATTTGTGTGGCAGAACCAGTTATTGCTACTGTTTTTCCTACAATTTATTAGATGGATATTAATAATGCCATGATCAAGCCATGGCCTAAAACCCAAATATTTATATTTGTTCTGTTCCAATTCCATCATCATCATCCTTTTGCTCACTTTTAAGAAATCTTTCTCTAGAGTATGATGTTTATTACTGAATTTCTAAGTAGCTATGTTTGTATACTATTATTTGTAGGTGTAAATTTAAAATATTTTAGAAACAGAGGCAGGTTTACTTAATAGAAAATCTGTTATTAATTTAACTTGAGTTGTCTCTTGGATGGTTTACCTATATTAGATTTCTGTGAAAACAGGAGATGTAATTTACTTGGAACTTAGTGCATATTTGCTCTATAATTAGTTACTGTTCGTGCAGTTACTTCAGGGTAGTTATTTTGAAGAAAGCTCTGGGGTTGTGCAGTAACCTCATTCACTGTTTATGTCTGTGACACCCCACAAAAGGATAACAAAGAGAAAGAACAGTATTTAAAACCAATTCAGATACTTTTGGCTTTATTCTTGGGGAACTGTAGATGTATTCCTGCTTTTTCCACGCTTGGTCCCAGTTTCTACCTGCCTGTCATAGAGTATCTCGCTGTGCTGAAAGTCATTTTTTTCCCCTTAAAGATTTTATGCATTATTTTCAGAGAGAAGAGCAGGGAGGGAGGAAGGAAGGGAGAGAAGCATCAATGTATGGTTGCCTTTCACCTGCCTCCAACTATGAACCTGGTTGGAGACCTGGCCTGCAACCTGGTTATATGCCCTGACTGGGAATCAAACCAGTGACCTTTGAGTTTACAGACCGGCATCAATCCACTGAGCCACCAGCCAGGGCCTGAAAGTCATTCTTGTGTTTGAAAGTACACATTATTTTTTGTACACCTGACCCTCAAAAGCCTACTGCTTTGTTGGATACTCAACTACTTCTCCAATTTAATGAGAAAAAGTATGTTGATTTCCAACAAGTGGCTTGCTAAGGGGTGGTCAGTAGTAATTTTGAGTATTTTCATGTCTTGCCATAGTCAGATATTAGAACCTAATCTCCAGTTAAGCTGCATTTTCCATTGAGTCAGAGCATCAATTTTTGGTAATACCTTAAGACATAGAAGTATTATGCACATATATATCAATATTTAAAATTATTTTTGCTAAGAAAGGAACTAGCCCAATTCCACTTTGGCTTCCATATAACACCTTTGATTTTAGAAGTCAGTTCTAAAGTGCAGGATATTTTTGCGGGGGAACATAGAAACCCTTGTCTACTTTTCTTGTTCATTTTCTATCTGATGCTCCACTTCTAGGGAGAAATAGTGCCAAATGCAAAAGTTACCTAAAACAAAACTTAATTTTAAAAAGTTGTTGATTTTTTCTTTTTTTTTTTTTTGTTGCCCCCACTGTACAAAAGACATTGATTACACACATGTTAATTTCATGGAGAAACATTTTATAATTAAAGAAGCCTAGATTGCCTGAAACCAATCAAGTCTGTGCCAGTCACTCTTGAGGCAAGTGGAGATGAATTGAAGCAGAGTATGGGAGAGACGTGATCTACCCGGTTTGCTTGTGGAGGCTGGTGGATAAATTAATAACTTCCTCCCCATGAGGACAGCCTCTCTGCAGGTCTGCTTAGGGGCTGGCAGCCATCCAATCAATGAGCCATCCTTGCTGTGATGGAGGACTACTTAATTTGTCGTTTCAGCTTTTAGTTTTATTTCTTGGAAAGGCATCACAGTAAGCGTAACTTCTGGACCCACCAGCAGAAATTAGTGTCTTCATTATCCTTTGTTAATTGCATATTGCATTTGGCTTTTCTATTGTAGAGTCTCTGAAAAGGCAACAACTAATGATTAGTATTTATACCTGGGTGCAGAGCTAGACTTCCATGTGGGAGCCTGTGTGTAAATCTCCACGCACAAGGCGGAAGGTGGGGGCGGGGTGAGGTGCATACCTCCCATTGAAGTAGAGCACTGCTCCATTCAGGGGTAACCTGTTGTACCAAGTTCCACAGATTCATACTTGTGGCAAAATGAAGGATTCACAGCACTTGGATCTTCCTTGAGAACAATATTTTATAAACAAAGTTTAAGAAACTTATTTACTGGTGCGAAATGACCTTTGATTTTCAGGGCAAATGTTAGTTTGAAAGAATAGGCTTTGTACTAGTAGAAAAATGTCCTATTTTTTAAAATCCTATTTTAATTTAAATAATTGTAGTGAGTAGTGGTGAAACTGTTTGAGCATAACTACAGTGCATTGCAGTGATGGAAGCTTCAGAAATCTTCATAGTGAGCTATGTTTACTTTGACTGATTTTGTTTTTTGGAGCAGTTCTTAAAAATTATTGAGTACCTTGATGTCCCCTGGAAAGGGTCTTTGAGAGTTCCAGGGTTCCTCAGCTACCTCTGGAGAACCACTGATCTAGACAAAGGTACAGAAATCAAAGCAGTGTGATACTGGCATAAAAAGACAGGTTCGTATAATCAATGGAACTGGATGGAGAGCCCGGAAATAAACCCATGCCAATATGGTTAATTAACCTACAACAAAGGAGGTAAGAATATAAATGAGGAAAAGATAGTTTCTTTAGTAAGTGGTGTTGGGAAAATCAGACAGATACATATAAAAAAACTGAAACTAGACTATCTTACACCACATACTAAAATAAACTCACATGGATTGAACACTCAAATGTCAGACCAGAAATCATGAAACCCTACAGAAGAAAACATAGGCAGTAAATTCTAACACTGGTCTTAGAAATATCTTTTACGTATGTCTCCCCAGGCAAGGGCAACAAAAACAAAAATAAATAAATGGGATTAAGTCAAACTAAAAAGCTTTTGCACAGCAAAGGAAACCAACAAAAGGAAAAGGCAACAACTAAGTGAGAAAAGATATTTGGAAATAATATATCATATAAAGGATTAATATACAAAATATATGAAGAACTCATGCAACTCAACATCAGAAAGAAAGAACAAAAGAAAGAAAGAAACCCAACAAGTTGATTTTAAAATGGACAGAAGACCTGATTAGGCTGAATAATATTTTGGTAGAACATTAACTTTCCAAATTCCTAAAGCCATGAATCTCATAAGCTGAAGGTAAACTGCATAAATTTAATCCAGTAAGTATATTACACAATAATATTAAAATAAACATTAAAGACATGGTCCTTAAGAATAACACTACCATTCTCCTGAGTTCTTTACACTTTCCTAACGTCATTTTCCTTCATATTTATTATACTGGAAGTTAAAACTCAGAACTAGAGATGTAGTTGCTTTTCCTTTATGTGTTTTCTATTTTTTTCCTTTTGTGATCATTGTAATTGATTCAGATAGCATATTAAGATACTCTTTTATCTCTTTTCACACCCATCAGACTATAATCATTATGCAGACACTTCCTTTCATAGTAAGATGAAGAAGAGACTTCAGGCACATGGTAATTGCTACACTTGAGTACTCTTCTTTTGTTTAGTTTTTTTCCTTTTATTTTATTACATTAAAAAATATTTTTGCTACTTAGTACATACTAAGTGAAGAAGAGTGCACAGTGAAAGCAAGTTTCCCTGCCTCCTCTGCCCTGGTCACCCAGGGCCCCTCTGCTGAAGTTGCCACCTTAGTGTGCTTATGTATCTTCACCAAGATGGGCTCTGCATTTACCAACGTGTAGGGAGACACATTCCTTATTCTCCCTTATACAATAGTGGCATTCTGTGCTTGCCCTTCTCTATGTGCTCTGGCAGCCTTTCCACATTTCAGAGCTGTGTCCTTTTTTTTTTTTAATAAAAAATTATGACATAGTATTCCATGATATAAAAGTGCCCGCATTTGTATAAACAGACCATTGCTGATGGAATTTAGGATTTTCCTATTGTTCATTATCTAAACAACTGTACAAAGGACATCACTCTACTTAGAGAGGTGCTGATGGTTAAGAGACCGTGCCTGGGTAAGGCCCCAGGATACCTGTAAGACCTTGATTAGAGTGAGCCCATGACCTCTCTGTGCCTCAGTTTCCTTGCCTGTGAAAGAGGGTACTATAGCTTACAGATTTAAAGAGTTAATGGTGTAATGTATTTAAAATAGTACCTGGCACAGAGACGTGCTCAATGTCAGCTTTTACTATTCCGTATGCCATTTTGTAACGTGCAAGTGTTATGTGTAGGATAAATGCACAGCAATGGTTTTGATATTAAATTTACTTATGTGGGTAGAACACCAGTTCATGCCCACATCCCAGGTGCATTAGATGCACCCAGTTGTACTTCTGCCAGCCATCTCTTGATGTGTGGGAATTTTGACCATGGTTATGCATCACAGAGGCCCATGTAGGAGGAGATTGCAAGTTAAAATTTTCTCCCACCCTGGAAATTTTCAGTGCTTTTAGAAGGTCTTGCTTTTTATTTTTATCCATATGGTATTTTTTATCTGGATGATAAACTGATCATGAGAATAGTATATATGTGGGTGATAAGTTTTTATTATGTACTTCTATTAAATCTTTTACCTATTCATGTATGAGAAAATGTAGTCTTTTAAATCATAGTACCATTTGTCAGAGTAATTACAATATTTGCATGTAAGGATGTCTGATATTATTTGTATGTTTACAGAAAATAAGTGTAAACTAGAACTTCATAGTCTTAGGTTGCTGCACCTGAGCAGCCTTTCCACATTTCAGAGCTGTGTCCTTGATCAGTTTGCTCAAGCACCAGTGGTTTATGCCCTTTCTTCCTGTTCATAGTACACAGTAGGCATCCAAATGTCTGTGGACTGGCGAAAAAAGAAAGGTGTTATGTCCTAATTGACATAGAATCATGTTCTAGAAGACCCGGAGTTTGTTGACTTTTAAGCCTATTACTAAATTATAATAAATGCTAATCATTTCTTACCTCTGACAAGTCACCTTGCAGTGCTTCAGGTAGGAGTGGAAGTGCTTAGCCAGCCATGAAATGTGTAAGGCACTGAGGTCTGACCCGATCATTATTCAAGAGCATGATTACTTGTGGGCTGCAACAGCCCCCGAGCTGCTGAAACAGAACTTTTTGTTATCACTGAAGTCACAGAATTCCTGCAATTATCTCTTCAGAAATACCTTTAGAATTTGAATTGACTACTTGCCTCTGTTTTGGGACTCTTCCAGGTTTTCCCATGAATGCATCTTTAAAGTGGCTTTTAAAACTTTTTGAAGGGGGCAATTCATGGGCCTTTTTGGAATCGCCTGGAAACTATAGCCACCTCTCTTGACAAAAATATGCCCACAACTTGCAGAATTTTATTGTTATTTTACTCATTGCACTTTGTAAGTATAATGCATGGATGAAGGGCATTTTAGAAGAAGAGGCGTTTTGCATGGCTGTCCCAAAAGGTAATCATCACATCACCTTGATTACACTGCACATTGCATACCTGAACGTTTCCACATGGAGGCATTTGCAAGACTGCTGAGAGGAGACTAATTCTGACAGGTGCAGGTGGAAGGACAGGTATTAGACTAAACAGCCTAACTTCCCAGTGGTACCTACCTTTCCAGAGAAAATAACCAGGACACATTGGTCACACTACTAAGGTTATATTGATTGATTGGATTACTGGGGGGAGACTTTCCCCAAGAATGACCCAGTGCTCATGTTTCAACAATTCTCTCTGTGTCTGTAAGAAACTTTTCTGTTTAGTCACTAATGAACTGATGTCTCAACACATCTATAATTTTCAAAAGCTATAATTTTTATATTCCACAGTCTTGCCAGCAGGAGTTTAATTTCTTAAAAAGCATTAAAAATGAAAGCCCCAAACAAATTTCAGGTACGAATTTAAATACTCATTTTTCTTGTCCATTTATTCTGTTTATCAGTCAGTTGCATGGCACTTGGGTCTGACCTAATTGGCAGCCTGCTCGAATGAAATTAAGATGTGAAACATGGCGGAATTATTTCCAGGCATTAACAGTTTTCCTCAATCTTGTTACGACTTTGCAGTATGCATTTATCAAAGCCTGAAACTGTTTGGAATGTAGTAAGAGAATTTTTTCTGTGCCCTTGAACTTCTTGAGAATTTTTCTGTGAGTGACCTGGTGACCTACAACTTGGTGGAATCAAATCTAGTTTGATTCTGTTTTACTGAAATGATGGACAGTGGACAATGAAGGAGCCAGTCAAGCTCTCAGGCAAGTTGAAGGAGGCTCAGGACAAGGTCCAGGACAGTCAGAGCTATTGGGTGCTGCTTTCTTTTCCACAGCGCAGCGTTGCCATGTGATACGCCAGTGAGAGAAAAGGAAACTGGGCCAGAGGATCAGCACAAGGAGGATTTAGGTTTAATAGAATCCTATTAGGCTTTAAGTTGAGGTTGTCTGAGGTAGTTTGACCCAAAATGAATTCCGCTCACTGCTATTAGTTATAATTGAGGGCACAAGGTTCCCCTTTTTCAGATGTTCCCAATATTTGAAGAGTCTTTACACTTAGATGCAGTTTCTCATGATAAGCACTTTTACAGTA
The DNA here is from genome assembly GCA_004026585.1 of Noctilio leporinus. Lineage (NCBI taxonomy): Eukaryota > Metazoa > Chordata > Mammalia > Chiroptera > Noctilionidae > Noctilio > Noctilio leporinus. The sequence goes on along the minus strand of PVIW01000001.1, from coordinate 387,951 downwards.
ATAGACTTTTTATGTGTTTAGTAGCAGCCAATTCAGGGCATTTTAGAGTGCATTCTCTAACAATGAGATTTTATACAGGCGGTTACTCAAGAAACACGCCAACCAGTTTGGTTTCTTTGTATATTTGAGGTGGTTGTTTCCTTTGCTTTGGGTTCTGTAAGTGAAATATGCTTCAGTGGAAAAAAGGCAATCAGATAGAATTCTATTTACAACTAGAATTCTTAGAGATTTTTGTATAATGTCCAGTGTCCTTCTTTAATGATTACCTCTTCCCAGTATCACAGTTGTAAAAAAGTACCAATAAAGTACATAAAATAATGACTTCTGAAGCTGGGAGAGACCTAAGAAATAATTGTTTAACCCTAACTACTCAGCTAAGTGAGGTTGCAAACCAAGAGCCCTGTTTTAACTTAAGGGATTGTGCTGATTAGAGCTGGAACCAGGGTCTTGGGGCTCAAGTCTCCAAGTGGGAACTCTTAAGTCTTCCCACTTCCACAGTTAAAAACCAAGCTAAAATCTCATAGCCTTTCTCCTTTGTATCCCATTTTAAAGCAACTGAACTCTAACCATTTTCACAAACCAACCAGCATGATATCAAAAGGGAAGGTGGGAAAGGAAACTGCCATGTCTTTCCATCAAGTTCAAGACATTCCTTCTGATTTGGTGACTCACTATGAAAAGACTCAGCTTTGCTTCTCTTCCATCTCTAGGCCTCATTCCACCTGTGTTCTTCACTTCCCCTTTCTTCTGTTGTTCCATCAAATCCAAAAAAAAAAAAAAAAAAAAAGTCTTCAAATTCTCATGTTACTGGTTCCGTCCCCTTAGGCCTGCAAATATGGTTACTTTTTCCTCAACAAAAATGTTATCTTGGCTCTGCCTCACTTTCAGGTGGCCATCCATTTTTTTCCCTTAAGGAATTTTTAATAATTTGTTCTTAAAGGATATTATATTGAGACAGATAAAATAATTGCTGGATGGTGTGAGATAATATAGAATTAATTCTAGGCATTAAAAAATATTTTATTATTTTTAGAGAGAGGGAAAAGGAGAGAGGCAGAGAGGAAGAGAGACATCAATGTATGGTTGCCTTTTAGCTGCCCCCATCTACAGACCTGGCTGGAGACCTGGCTTGTAACCTGGTTATGTGCCCTGGCTGGGGAATTGAATCAGTGACCTTTGGGTTTGCAGGCCGGTGCCTATCCACTGTGCCACCAACCGGGGCTAGATAATATAGAATTAAATGCCAAGTTCAGCCTGATAGTGAAAGAGAGACAGGACATTAAAATACAGTAATTTAAGAAATATAATTAAGGAAAATAATGTAATTTAACACAAAGTACTTTAGTATTTTTTTGAAAGAGTCTGAAATTAGATATTTGTTCATTGGAATGAGATTGAAGGAATTTTTACTTTGGAAAGAGTTGTGATCTAGAGGACTAGAATCTTAAGTTTTTATGACCACATGGTGTATTTTATAATTCTGTGATGTGGAAGCATAGACTTAAGCTTTTTTCATAATGAAATAAAAGATACACACTTACAAAAAAACCAAATAAAAATGCATATGATTATCAATTACCTCTGTCTCCAACAATAATTCAATAACATTTTTCTTTCTTAATTGATGGAAAATATTTTTATATATAACACATTTTATATATATATAAATTGACTACCAAATAATAGGGGACACCAAAAAAATCCCCTGGAATTATCTTCTGGAGGTCAGGCCTCTTGTAGCGCAGACTTCCCCCACTAGGGGGGGTGTCCATCTGTATCAGTGTACCAGCTGGCATTGCTGAGAGAGGCTGTTAAGCTTCAGTAACATTTTTGAAGACTTTCAGTGTGTTTGCACATTTCACGATGGTGATTTATGAGTGCACCTTCCCACACTGCATCAAGTATTTAGCAGCTTTTGACCAAAATTGGGCAAGGCCCCTGTGCCCCACCCTCCTTATTCACCTGGTCTCTCCCTGAGCAACTTTTTTTTTCTGTTTCCCCAGATGAAAAAAGTCCTCAAAGGGAAACATTTTGCCAATGTGGAAGAGGTGAAACAAAAAACACCAGCAGCACTAGGCGACATCAAAGTCAACGAGTTCAAAAGCAGTTCTGAGTAGTGGAAAAAATGTCTCAATAGGTGTGTTGCATCAAATGGAGGGTGCTTTGAAGGTGACTGAAGTTTAAACATGTAAGAATAAGTGCACAATTTTTTATAAATAGATTCTGTTGTTGCCCCTCCCCCTTGTATAGTCAGTTCTGCCTTTTCACTATAGAATTTGTGCTTCTATATATATATATTTTAATAGCGCCCCTCTCCCATGCCCACTCCCATGCTAGAAAACTCAACAACCACACCAAAAATCCACATGCAATCACTGTTGGAAAAAGAGCCCTTTGGGTATTTTTTGGTGTTGGTGGTTTGTTTGAAGAAGGAAAAAAATTGACTTGTTTGGGTCTGGGTGTTTATAGAGAGCTCTCTCTTAGGCATGAAATTGGAGTTGAAGTGCATGTCTATATTTACGGGAAGAGCAGCAGAATATGTGGCAAGCGTGGCCAACATTCCCAGCTCCAGATGCCTTAGGTTGAAAAGGGAACAGGGCAGGAGAGGAGATGTGTCCAGTAACGCCACACTCATGACATAGCACACATTCCAGTGATTGTAGCATCTTTTACCTCATAGCTTTTTGCTTGGTTTTGTCCTTCTCTGTTCTCCACTTGGGGCTTTCACTTGTGCTTAAATAAAAAGCTTGAAATTGAAAACAACCAGAAGGGAAAAGCCTAGTAACAGGCAGAAATATATTGAAAGTCTTGGTGCTTCAGGAAATCTAGCCTTTAACATCTCACATAAACATGGGGCTGTGTCTTCCTTTGAGGTTCATATTACTCTGGGGACAAGCCTGTGCTTTGGTAGTAGTACCCTAACAGGGGAATAAGAGAGACAGTGAAACTGTTCAGCTCTGTGGTCTCTGAGTACATTTGTTCATAGGTTCATTTCTAGCATCACCTGGCATGGTGTTTTGTTCTCAAATGTGGCTTGCTTGATGTGCCTGGCACACCTCCTTTCACTACCAGGTTTTCTCTGCTTTTAAATTCTTTAGGTATCTACCTCCAAAGTGTGATCAGATAAGTATCAGGCAAGTGAGATGCACTTTTCTCAGAAAAGATTCTGATGCTTTAGGAGAATAGGGCCCAGGAGAATAGAGTTTTCTAGAAAGAACACTGAACTAGGAATTGAGAGACTTATATTCTAATTTCATCAAAATCAACTAGTAAATTTAGGATCTTAGCTGAGATAGTTATCTTGTCTCTAATGTAGTCTCACTCTCTGAAAGATTGCATGTAAAGTCCCTGTGAGAACTAATTTAAGAGGACCTTGGAGAGCATGTGTCTGATTTTGATTTAGAGGTGGTTGGCATGGTCTATATTCCCTTCAAAGCTTTGAAGAAGAATCTGAGAAACGTGGAGCTTAAAGGAAACTCCAAAAGTCTTCTACTTTTTCACCCTCTATGATAAACCAAAATATATACATTTTAATATTTATTATTATTTTAGAGAAAGGGGAAGGGAGGGAGAAGAAGAGGGAGAGCACATCAATTGGCTGCCTTCTGTATGCATCCAGACCAGGGTTTGAACTCATAACCTAGGTATGTGCCCTGGTTGGGAATTGAACCTGCTACATTTTGGCTTGCAGGACTTGGACCAACTAACTGAATCACACTAACCCAAATATTCTGATTTTCCTTATTAGTATCATTACATTATTGGAATAAAAGACCTGAACATTTTCCAGAGAAATACTATTTTTAGGACAACAAGGAAGTTGAAAACAACAACTTTTGTATTATTAGCAATTATACATTGGGGAATTCAATTTAAATAATAAAATACAGTCACAGAAGATGTACACAGTTGCTTCCCTTGGGTACATCATGCGCCCAGTCCTTCTAACAGGCCTTCCACATGTTAGTCCCCTTTCATTCTCCTTTAAAAAGTGTTTCTTTCTTTAGAATTACTCTTGCATGTTTTTTGTCCTTATGTCCTAACACTTTTAAGAGATCCTTTAATGGTAAATAGTTAGCCTCCCATCCCCTGGCAGAAGCACTTGTTTTGAATATTCCTTAACTATTTTCCAGTGTTTCATTCTATTCCCCGTGAAGAAGTTGACCCTTGAGTATAACCAGAATCATTATCTCCAGTCTTCTTTCTTATGCTTTATTGTTTGTAGGGGGAGCAGTTGGTCAGTGTTCTCCTTGTAATAAATACCCTTCATATCCATCAGCTGAAAATAGTTGCTTTTGTTTTCCTTTTGGCACGGCAAGGCTGGAAATTTATCGTGGATTTTGTTTTCCAGGGCTTTGATAATTACAGGGCAATTACTTTGCTCTCTCTCCAATCTGTACACTAATCAAATAATATTTTGAATGGTACCCAGGGCTTTTATGGGCTGTTCAGATTGGTGAGATAATGCCACTCTGCACCACACAACTGGGTCATGGACACTGTGCCCTCCGTGGCCTTAGTTTCTTTTTCTCCCTCCTGGGAGTCTTTTTGTAGTTCAACTTTCTTCCTATTTTATCCATGTAATTCATTCTTCATGTGTAAGTGTGCACCGTCTTGTTTTTGAGGGATCATTTCTGCCTGTGCTATGTTAAAGTTACCTGGAATGCTATTATTTAGCAGAAAATCTGGAAACCTTATTTTGTAGCCACAATATGACAAGAATACTTTCAGTTCCAATATGATAGTTACTGATTTAAAAAATCCAATAACATTGGACCCAGGAGTCTGGGTGCTGTTTTGTAATTACCCCAAGTTTAATCAAGCCAGATATTTCTTTCTCTGTTAACTAATGGTTTTCCTGCTTCTGGATGTTTTTAAATTCCACAGACATTGGCATTGTAGTTGCTTGCTTGATATAAAAACTAGATTTGAATGATTCAGAATTATAATCTACGGGGTTGTGGTTGGTGAATGTGGGGAGAATAAGCCCTTAATTGCTTAATTTATGCATGTAGCTTTGGTGGCATCATTTGTTTATATTTTTAGTAGCAAGGCGAGAGAAAATAGGGAGGCCTTTAGATTAAGTAGGAATGTCTATTTGGTATATACTTTATTCGATGTTGGGCTTTGAGAATGTCTGTGTTTTGATTTAAATACAGCCGTCAGTGTCCTATTCAATATATAGATTTATAATGAGATGCTTTTTTTTTTGTTGTCATTACAGGTTTTGGATGGTGACAATGAAATGTGAAGAAGTTGCGCTTCTAATGTGATATTTGAAAGTTTGTGATTGTACATGAAATTTTCGTGAAAATTAAATATGACTTAGAAGCATCGATTGATGAAGTTTTATGATGTCATCTGTTGCGACTGAAAGCAAAGTCCAGCAGGCTGTGAGCCTGCAGGGAGTTGACCCGGAGACATGCATGATTGTGTTTAAAAACCACTGGGCACAGGTAATGTCTGAGTCCCACCCTCTCTGCTGGTCTAGAGGCCTCTGTCACACTCCACCAGGGTTTCCTACCTTGGTGGCAGGTAACTGGGCTTCCAGAAACATAGGGAGGAAAACCCCTTCAGGTAAGAAGAAAAGGGACTCTCTTCTTGCTTTCCTTGAATAGGTACCTGGTTAAAAACCATGATTTTCACAAAAGTAATTGAAGAACATGTATGTTCCTCAGATGTTTTTAGACGAACAGCAGTTGGCCTTAAAGTGAATTTAACATCCCTTTCAATATATCTGACTGTATTTTATATTCTCTCTTCCCCTCTCTGCAGATTTTTATCTGGGACTTACACTGTAACAATACTAAAGCAGAGTTATTGGCTACTTACCAAATGCTATGCTGATTACTTCAAATGCTGAAGATCATTTAATCTTTCCACAAACCCACAAGGCAGTTTAGTGGTAGCTTCATCATTTTACAGATGATAGAATGGAAAATTATAGAAGTTAAGTAATTTGCTTAGGATTAAAAGAACTAAAGAGCTTTCAAGCAAGTACTTAGATCTTGACCTCTGTATTCTATTTTTTTTGACTGGTGGTCCAGTGTAATTGAAGGAAAGAAGGTGCCAGGTGCTATCTGAATTTATTACAAAACTGATTATAGAAAAGTTTTTTTGATTGTTCATTTTGGCTTCTATGTGACTCTTCTCTGGTCTGCTTGTGTGGATAATTAAGGGTTGAATGTTGAGAAAACTTACCAGCTCACTCCTTTACTCAGGGAGTTTACAAGTCATAAAATAAAGAAAATTGGCATTCTTTACTACTTGTTCAACATTACACTCCCAGGTGAGCTGGTAAGTGGCTATTTATGTGACAGTTTTTTAATGACTACCCAGTTCCTTCCTGTGGCCGGAAACAGTGCATAGGTCAAAGCACTGAGCCTGTAAATCACAGCAATTATAGGGGACACGGTTTAGATCAAAAACAAAATCAATTCTGCTTTTGGGTCATTTACACTTTGTAGGTTCTTGTCACACCCAGTGTAAAGCTTCCAAATTTTTTTCATGTATTTCCCATTCTCTGACTTTTTAGCATTAGAACCCATTAATGGGTTTTCTCTGGATATTAAGAGCACATCTGCTTTAGCAAAGAAGAAATAATTCAGGAATTTTCCAGGTAATGGAGTAATTACCTTTGGCTATGTACTTTGAAAAGAATCTGAAAGCTCGAGTTTCAAAGTGGCATGGTAAAACCTAAGGGATGTGCCCAATAGCCTATTGCCTGGGAGAAGAATATTTTCGAGGGTCCATTTCTATCTTTTAAAAATCTTGTGTTTATAATGTATATAATATATATCTGTATATTAGTGTGTATATATATTTATTAATTATTTGTCCTAGTATTTTTAATTTGTAAGAGCGCACATAGTCAGATGTTTTATACTGAGAACATTTTCAGCCACAGTTATTCCATTGGGCTGAGGAAGTCTGTCATTCTAATGTATATCCTTGGCTCTGGGCTCCATTTTGTTTATTTCTTTGTGTTTAATACCTTTGATTGTAATCATTTCTGTTGGGGTATTTCTGATATGATCTATTTAGTATTCTGTATCCCTTTTCAAAGACATGATATATCACCAACCTCTTGATTTTATGTAGATGAATTATTTGCCCTTTTAGATTTTGTCCTGGGCAAGCTTTCTACAAAGCTGTTGGAGTGCTGCTAGAATGTTTTAATTCAGAAAGGTGTAAAAACACTTTCACATTGGTGAAGGGGTAAATATTGGCTCCAGAATCATATTATCCATTTCCATATCCAACATGAATGATGTCAGCGTTAGCAGACATTTTGGGTTATCTGAAGCACAGTTAATTTGGATATCCATGTGGGATACTTTATTATCAAATGAATAATGATTGCAGGAGTTAAGTCAAGGGAGAGGACTATTATGGATGGAAATGAGCTGGGAAATGGAGGCAGATTTTGCTGGCATGACTGAGGGAAAAGAGGCTCTTCATGACAGAAATGTAAAGGACATTTTGAAGGGGTATTGGAAACAACTGCTCAGCTTTGGCTTTTTTTTTTTTTGGATGGTGAAAAAAGTGAGGAGCTGGGAGGCTGAGTGTGAGGTAAGGAATGAGACCTTCAGTGACAGGAAGGAAGGCTGTTTGTCTATTGATTTGGAGTTGCACACATTGGCACTGTCTGAGTTGCTCAGGTGAGTGCTTGATGAGCAGCTGCAGGGGACTGTCGGGGAGATGCACTCATGTCTCACAGAAACCCCTGTGACTAGTGTGGCTTTAGTCCCTGGGTTCCCCTCAGGCCACCCAGGGAAACCGTTGAGGCTGGGAAGAATGTGGCAGAAACAGAGCTGGTGGCAACATGTTATTTATGGAAGTGTTCCATCAACTGGTGAGGGCAGCACTTTTTATCCTTAATACCCCACGGTGCATATTCAGCCTAGTTAGCATATATTTGATAGCTTCTATTCTACCGTTTACTGGTAGCTTCTTTTCCAGACCTTGCATTGAAAAGCACACTTTGATGGGGATGGGGGTATCCTACTTACAACTTGCAGTGTGTCAGGGACAACTAGCTAGATAACCAGCCATCATCCAAGGTGTCTGTTTCCGGGGGATCTCCAAGGAAGAGTCCTTGAATGGTCCCAAGATGCACTTGAGTTTCCAAACTGTTACCTGGATTTAGGGAGCTCATGACATCCCCAGATCTCTTCCATAGTGGACGTTCAGGAATAGCGGTATTTCTGATAATGACCCTGGAAAATCAGGCTGCACTTACTCTCACTTGAGACACCATCTTGCATCGTAAGTTAACAGAGCAATGAATCTAAAACCCAGATCTGTTTGGATCCTTTCTTTAGTTGGACATCCCAGCTTTAGGCTGGGTGGCACAATAGGGTTCTTTGTGTCCTATCCTCTTTCACTCATCTCTTTTTTAGTCTCCAGAAATACAAAATGACTTGGGAGTTCTCAGCCACCCCCACTCCTAGGCAGTGGCACCACGCTTTTTCATGCCTCTCTGCCTTGGGCACTTCCTCTTCTTTCTGCCTGGACTATCCCTCCTCCTGGTTGATGCCTCTCCTCCTGTAGGACTCATTTGGGGCATCATTTCCTCCAAGGAGCCTTCCAACACACTCTTTTATGCTCCCACTCTGTGCTTTAGCAGCATTTAGAGTTTCTTTCACTGTGGAAGCACCTCATGAGCAGAGACCATTTGTAATTTAATCTACATCTTCAGTACCAAGAATATTGTAGGCTTCAATAATGTGTTGACTTGAAACAGGAAATATGAAATACAACTTTAGAAGAACTAGGGAACTTAAACAACTTTGAACATGCACTAATATTAAAACATTTATAATTCACTATGAGTAAGATCTTTGGGCTTATATTTGACATTCAATGATGTGGAGGGGAGAGAGAGAGTTTAATTTTTATAGTAGTTTATAAGAACAGTTTATAGTCTAGTTGATTGTTTTTATCAGTTGCCTTTACTTCTGAATGGAAGAAAGAGCAAGAAGTAAAAAGCTTTGGCCCACTAGATAATAAATTAATCAACTATATCACCATGTGAATCAGCATCCCCCCCCCCTAATTATTCTTGAAAAAAAATTTTTTGAAGATTATTATTTTTAGAGAGAGAGGAAGGGAAAGAGGCAGAGAGGAAGAGAGACATCAATATATGGTAGTTTTTCACTTGCCTCCAGCTATGGACCTGGCTAGAGACCTGGCTTGCAACCTGGTTATGTGCCCTGGCTGGGAATTAAACCAGCGAACTTTGGGTTTGCAGGCTGGCACCTTATCCATTGTGCCACCAGCCACGGCCACTAATTATTCTTCATGGGACAGTTGTATTCTGTGAAGCTTAATGACTTTGCTCTACGCATTCTTGGTGTCCTTTTAAGCATATAGTCAGTATTAGTTATGTACTTAAAGGCACCTGCTCTTAGAGCTGGGAGAATAGGGGTGATGAGTTATAAAAAAATCAATTAGAAATGTATATTTCTTTGTCTTCCTTGTTAGTGAATAGCCTCAGTTTTTCCTTACCATCCTCCACCTGCAAAAATAAGCTGTTATACAGTTTTTTAAAGCTAAGAAAACTTCAGAGCTCAAATAGACTAATGGTGACAGATGAAGAAAATCTAGTACATTTATCAGCCTTTTTCTCCTTGGAGGTGGTGGGGATACTAAACCCTGAATCATCTAGATGAGTTAATTAAGTCAAATGTGTTCCCACAATACTGTAATAAAAAAGAAATACTATGTTTTAAGTCTAATGTCTTATGTGTACAGCTCCAAGTATCCTGACTCTACTAAAAAGTGTAGAGAACTTACAGGATTTGGAGTATGCATTTCTGTGTGTTCCCCTTGACATGCAGTCTCTTCTGTTCATCTTCATTCTTTCGATCTGTGCCTTGTCACAGACTCAGTGACAGAAATTAAGTAGTCTTTGAGAGATAAAAAGTTGTGAAGTATTAGAGAACTCTGATTAATCTTTATATCTTAGTAGAGCGAGATTTGTTAACATTTAAAAAAAATTATATCTTTCTTAGCTTTTCAAGTATAGCTCTAAACTCGACAGTAGGAAGTATAACAGAACAAAAACTGTACTTCTTCAGAGGGCCAGGGTGTTAACTGGTGCATCTGTGAGACTCTCAGGTGGTTGAGCACTTTAAAATGTCAGCACCTCTCCCACTGTGTGCTCAGTGATGTTCGTTTCTGCTGTGGCTGAAATTACAGTGTTCTCTGGAATATTATCATGGAGATCACTCCTTTTAAGCCCTTTCCCTAAAACCTAAATTTAAAAAATAGATAACTAACTTAGCACTAGTTTATGATTTTATCTAATGAGTGGGCTGATGTTTCTACCATGTTTCTGTATTGCTGTAGTTGACTGGACTATCTTAGGTCTCAAGGACGTAGCTCCTGCTTGATCCCAGCTTATCCCAGATTTAAACAAGTCTCTGGAGGTCAGGACTGGAGCTGACATTAACCAACCTGTGGAAGGTTACATGTTACTATTTTATGTTACCTTAATACAAAAAGGAAATGACTTAGTAAAGATCTCCCATGGGAATAGTTATGCAAGGAATACCCCATACTGAAAAGATTAGCTGTTAAGTAATGAACAAGGACTGGATGGAAACTTAATTTTGTTGTAGTGACTTGGTACATTAAGTGGAATTTGGCTTAAGATTGCTAAATCCTGCCCTTCATCTGTGTGATGGAAAATGTTGCTTAGAAACTTGTTTTTTTTTCCACACTGCCACTTTAAATGAGCATTCCAGAGGATTTGAAGTATGGGTTGTACTCAGTGACTTTCTTGAAATAACTAGGGTCTAACCAAAGTAACATAAATACTCATCTATTGATACATGTATATATGTGTGTGTTTGTGTGTGTGTGTGTGTGTGTGTATAAATAATCATAGAACTATGTTAAAATGGAGCCAAAACCAATCAGTGCCCCTAGAGACATTTGTTTATTATGAATAAAAATCATCTGTTAGCTAGAGGTGTAATTGCGTGATTGACCTTTCCATTCTGAAAGTATTTGAGCTTTCTATATAGAATTTGTGAATATTTGAAGTTCAGGCCCATTTTTATTGACTGATGGGGCCATCATTACAGCTAAGGATATGAACAGCTGGTGTTCCTTAGTGAAAGAACTTGCTGTTTGTTCATTTGTTTAGCCCCAATAATCCTCACATATAAGGTCAAATGACTTTGAAGTAGTTTAAGAATTAGCTAGATTGGTTAGATAATTTGTATGTCATTGTTCACATAATAGATTTTTTTATTTGTTTCATTTTAGAATTATAATTTACATGTGGATCTCTGTCATATGTGGGCTCATAATTCACACATATATATCAACTAGTATTTGTTAAAGACTATAGATCAACAAATGCCTAGTTGTGATGAGCAAAATATTTGCAGTATAATTTTTTATCTCAGCTGGTTTACTCACTTAATGATTTTATCAGGCTTTATCAAGGGTTGATTAATTTCTTAAATGATATTTGCAGCTTAATGAAGTGAACTTGTTTAGTAAAGAAAACATTTGTGAAGTGTGTTTTGCTTGCTTTTACTCTCTTCCCTTCTTGGATCCTTTTAGCCTTACTGGTGTCTTTTCCCCCCTGGACTGAATCCTTGAGCCTGAAAGTATACATAGCTGAGACAAAGCCAGGAATGAGGTTGAAAGTATAAGAAAGAACATACAATCAAAGAATGGAGAAGGCCAGGGGATGCTGCTGTGAGCACTGTGGGGTCATCGATCCATAGGGCTGGAAGGTCAGAGTCGATCAAAAGGCGAAACTAGGCAGCAAGCAAACATCAGGGACACAGGAATAGTGGAGTTCGATGGGCACTAAAGGGAAAAATAAGGGAAAGCCCGGGTCACATCAGAATCAGTCTACGGAAATGGAAGGAGCTACGGCACTGCCTTGGCAGTGAACTTGGAAGGTGAGAACAAAAGTTCTTTGGCATTTCAACCAAGTTGTGCTTAGCCAAGAAGCTTGGAAGGCATTCCCAGTTAGGGGTTAGGATAGGAACCAGGCCCAGAGTGTGGGCCCCCAGAGCCCACTCATAGAAGCGGGTCACGGGTGTGTCTGCATAGAAGAAAAAGGGAGGTGGCCTGGGAGGGACCTGACACCTAAGGAGAGAGGGTTAGGACATGTCTCAACATGGGCATAATCAGCACTTTGCTGAGCATTGCATGTTCCGTGACTCGCGGGCCTCGTTGCAACACACCCATTGGAATTCCAGGCAGTAAAGCCGGCGCTGGGGAAAGGGCTTCAGTGAATTTGTTCCATACCAGATGACCAACAGACCCCAAGTTTTCATAGAGTTTCAATAGCTCTGTTCTCATGTTCCCCTGCCCATTAACCTGTGAGGAAGTGTAGAGGAGCTACTATAAAGATGTTTTGATTTACAGCCACCAGAGGGGAGGGGAGAGAGGGGATAAGGGTGGAAAGAAGGAGAAGAAACTAGTCAAAAGAATATGTATGAATGACCCAGAGACAACTGTGTGGGGATTGACTGTGCGAGTCGGGGGTGGGCTGGGCAGAGGAAGACAAAGGGAGAAATACTGGAACAACTCTGATAGAATGAAAATAAAAATTTTTAAGAGATGCTTTGACTTAAAAGCTGCTAAATAGTTTGCATTCTGTATAAAGAACTCAGTTCTCTTTTCTAGGTATTTCATAGCAAAGAAAAGTAGACCTGTTTGCAAAGAAATGCATTGGCATAAATAATATAAATGAAGATTAATTCTTGAGAAAAATACAACTTGTGATCATGTGTAGTTTTGGTGTGCATTACATATATACATTTAGATGTATGATATTTACATGCATGCATATATTAGGAATTTCTGAGGATGAGATTTCTGGTTATTGTTTTTAACTCAGTGTTTTGGTCCTTTTCAAAGACATTAGTACAGAATTAGTCAATACTTTATCTGCTTTTATTTTTATTTATCATGGGATTAGGTCATATACAGGAAAGAAGTAATTAGCCTGACTCTTCTAATTATACATCTCTTTGTCAAATAGTTCTTAACTTAAATTATTTCACATATACATTTGCAGGTAATTATATGACTCACTTAGTGTTCATTTTTTAATACCATTATTACATGGTGCTGTAACATTTTTTATTATAATTCTTATTTTAATCATTTGGGTCAAGAATATCTTTTTCATCAGTAAAAATAACACTGGTATGAACATAACAATTTTTAACAAATTATTTTGGGGTTTCCTTTAGGCATTTTCCCCAAAGTGAGAGTAACGAGTCAAAGGGCATAGACAATTTTGTAGCTTCTGTACAAGTTGCCAGATTGTTTTCCAGAAAGATTATAATTAGCTCCGCCACTATCGATATATAATGAACTGTCCCAATTTTAGACAGTTTCACCGTCTGAGCACACTGTGAGGAGTATAATTACATTTCAACCCCAGGGCCTAACTGTATAGATAGCTCTCCTAAAGAAACTTAATACATGGACATTGAAATTGTAGAACTGGCAAGACGTGTAGCTAATTTGTTCTTCAGAGTGTGGAGCTTTTCAAGTTAGGGTGTTGGGCTTGGAGAACATGCTGTGTTGAGGTGGAGCCCCCTTTTGGACAAGTGTGGTACTCCATCTCTGAGGTATCACCAAGGCCAGAGCAAAGGGAAAGACAGATAGATGGTGGGGTCCCAGTGCTTCTGCCAGTGAGGTTATCAGGCCTTTGAGGAATTGTGGATGGCTTCTTGGGAAGGGTGGGGGCCACTCTGGAGTTGGAATGAGAGGGCATGCCCAGTGGGCACACTGGGGCCACCAGGCTGGAGCGTGTATCTCCTGGGCAGCTGCTCACTAAAGGCCTTCCTCATTGGAAATGTCATCCAGGAGCATTGGGGTGATTTTTCCCCTTTGTGACAGTATTATTAAGTTTTTAATAGAAGCCAATAGATTACAGATTCTGTAACATTCTGTACATTCCATAAGGATATACCTTGCTTGGGCTATAAAGGTTTCTTTGCCTTGTTTCTGACAGGAAAACTTAGACCTTTCCCTGAGAAGTAAATACCTGTCATTGCTCTCATTCTTGTTGACAGAGCATTGTACCTTTGCCAGCTTCCTCAGTGACTTGCAAAAATTCTGTAACCTAAATACAAAACATGTAACAACACGTTAGAACTAGGCCAGGAGGGTACTGCAGAACTCAACATACTTCATATAGCTTGCAGTTCAGAAGGCAGGAAGAAATTAAGATAAAGTCATAAGTCTTTGATTATTCAAAAATGATCATGTTTATGTATTTTAAAGGAAGTGAATGCAAATTATCATGGAAATTCCTAGTCAGAAACTTTACATGGAAGTTGAGATAAAAAATTGTTTTAATTCCAGGTCCCAAAGTAGAAGTCAGTATTGATGGAGAGAGAGAGAGATAGGAAGCATTTACAGGCCAGCAGTGATAAGGGAGAGAAACACCAGCACTGCCATGTGACCTAATTAGGGATTTATTTGTTTTTTTACTATCAGTTGATTTCTTCTTTGGTGGTAAAATATGTACGAGTCCTGGCTGGTCTGTCTCAGCTGCTTGACGCACCATTCCATAGACGGAAGAGTTGTGGGTTCAATTCCCAGTCAGAGAACATGCCCAGGTTGCATGTTCAGTCACAGGTTGGGGTGGGGACTAGAGGGCAACTGATTGATGTTTCCTTCTCATGTGACTGCTGTTTCTCGCTCTCTCTCTCCCTCCCTCCCTACCCCACCCCTTTTTTCCTCCCTTCCCCTCTCCTTTTCCCTCTTTCTAAAAGCAATGAAAAATATGTCCTCAGGTAAGGATAAAAATATATGTATATATAATGACCATTTTTAAGTGTATAATTTAATGGCATTAACTACATTCACAGTATTCTGCAACTGTCACCACTATTTCCAATGCTTTTCCCAAACAAATTCTGGATGTTAGGGTTTTGTTTTATAATTGGTTATTTCAGAACTTTTTCTGGCTTGTAGAAATGCAGATGCATGTCATATGTTATTAGGGTGATTCTGCCAAGTATGTGCCTTTGTTGACCAGCTTCCTTTCACCCTTGCTAAGGTTCCTTGCTAGGTTGAAAAGGGTGCCCATCCAAGTAGAGGAGGGAAGAAAAATATTCTGTTAAGGTCATATGAGGAGCTGTGTTCCAAATCAACTCTGTTCATAGGACAACATGGGTAGTCTTACTTATTTTAATGTACTTTAAAATTAAAAAGTAATATTAAAATAAAAAAATTAAGAACTTGCACTTTGAATACAAAAGTGGTTACTATTTTTATATTTCTTGTAAGTCTTTTTCACGTTCATGACATAGTTGATAATGATGCATCTAAGTAAATAAAGTAACTTATTTTTCATCTAATATATCACAAGTTTTCATTTTACTCAATAGTCTTCATCATAATAGACCCATACCCCTGGCTGGTAGCACAGTGGGTAAGGCGCCGGCCTGCGAACCCAAAGGTTGCAGGTTTGATTCCTCAGCCAGGGCACATAACAAGGTTGCAAACCAGGTCTCCAGTCAGATCTGTGGCTGGAGTCAGGTGAAAAGCAACCGTACATTGATGTCTCTCTCCCTCTCTGCCTCTCTCCCTTCCCCTCTTTCTAGAAATAATGAAATAAAATCTTTAAAAAATAAAAAACAATTAAAAAATAATAGACCCATGAATGTGTGTAGCTTGACACCCATTCTACTTTCTTTGAGTTAAGTTGCTAAAAAATTATAACTATTACACACAAATATCTTCAAACATCTTCTTTCTATAGTTTGATGCCTTTCTTTTATTCTCATAGAGAGAAACACAAAGCTCACATGTACCTTGGGCTAGGCTGTGGCTCCTGACTCTCCTGTGAAGATTTGGTACAGTCAGCGGTAGTGGTTTTGCCGTTATGATAAACCTCAGGTGATGACAAATGTTTTGTTGGGTTACAGGTTGTGAAGATCTTAGAGAAGCATGACCCCTTGAAGAATACCCAGGCGAAATATGGATCCATCCCTCCAGATGAGGCCAGTGCTGTGCAGAATTATGTAGAACACATGCTCTTCTTGTTGATTGAAGAACAAGCCAAGGATGCTGCAATGGGGCCAATTCTGGAATTTGTGGTCTCTGAGAACATTATGGAGAAACTCTTTCTTTGGAGCCTGAGGCGGGAATTTACCGATGACACTAAAATTGAGCAGCTAAAGATGTACGAGATGCTGGTCACCCAGTCGCACCAGCCTCTGCTGCACCACAAGCCCATTCTGAAGCCCCTGATGATGTTGCTGAGCTCTTGTTCGGGAACAGCCACCCCCGCCGTGGAGGAGAAGCTGGTGGTCCTGCTGAATCAGCTCTGCTCCATCCTTGCCAAAGATCCCTCCATCCTGGAACTCTTCTTCCACACAAGTGAGGACCAAGGGGCGGCCAACTTTCTTATCTTCTCCCTTCTGATTCCCTTCATTCACCGAGAGGGGACGGCAGGTCAGCAGGCCCGGGACGCTCTGCTTTTCATCATGTCTCTCTCTGCCGAGAACACCATGGTGGCCCATCACATTGTGGAGAACACCTACTTTTGTCCAGTAAGTCCTTCTCGTTGCCATGTTTCTCACCCACCCCTCTTTTCCTGTCTTGTACTAATGATAAGTACGTCATTAGCCCTTTTCAGCAAGTTGCACTTGCTCCTTCTGTGGAATTAATATTTACAGGAAATCTTTTGGAGGAACCAGAACAATTCTATATTAAGATGCTATTTGCCTGAGCAGTATCAGCTTAAGATAAGCCAACAGAGACAACTACGTGTGCTATCACACCTTAGTTCATTTCTGTTGGGTTAGGAACTGTTTCAATTTTTCCCAAGAGCATGCATGTCCTGAGCAGTTGGTAAGATGTGCGCTTTCTATATTGTTAGCTTTTCAGGTTTCTTTTGCCCCATTGGATCATAGCATGTGGTGAGACCCCTCACATCTGGTCTCAGAAGTTAATTTGTTTCTCAGCAAGATACTGACCATAATGTGGATACAGAGCACTGATTTTATTTAAAATAAATACATATGTATCTACAATTTGAGGTAGCAAAAAATCTTCCTATTCTGTATGGTTTTTTAATCATTGGTATGGTGAGAAAAAAATGTAAATTCCTTTGCAGGTATTGGAGTAGCTCAGATCCAATCACAGTTTCAGAGAGTAAGGGGAGCTGCCTGGGACTCCTAGGGTGCCTTAAAGCTCTGATGATTATTTTGGCGTTAGTCTTGTCTTTGGAAGGGGATTTACATCTTCTTCTGGTTTGTCAGTTATATTGGGCAACAGCTATTTTTATTTCCCCCACTTACTGAACATTTCCAGGTAATTACCATTGTCTGTTTCTTTTAACCAATTCCATCATTCTATTTATTTATAAACTATATTGCGTTAAATATGCCCAATTCTGCTGGAATAGCATATGTATAATACCATTAGTCTATAAACTGTGTTGCCTTAAATATGCCTGATTCTGCTGGAATAGGACATAATATCATTAGTAAATTTGTTTGGAACAGGCCAGGCAAGTTGATATAAGTAGATTAGCTTCATTGTTAATGAACACTATATAGCTAGTTTTTGACCAGGGGTGAGGGAGTTTAGAAATATATGGAAGTTTGGTTGTCACAGGGACAGGGAATGGCTGGGGAGGAAGGTCAACTGGCATGTAGTGTGAGGGAGCCAAGGGTGCTTCGAGACCAGTAGTTGGTGGAATGGCCTCGCCTAGTAACGAATTGACCAGCTCAAAATGCTAAGAGCAACCCATGAGTAACCCAATGCATTTTGCTTTGAAGTTCAAAAGCAATAAACCTTCTTTATACTACTAAATTCCTATTTTTACTAAGAAACCAGGGTCACCTTATCTCTGGTGAATATTTATTTCAGGGCAAGCAAGTTAAATTTTTTGAAAAATAGAATTGCAATTAAGAGACTCAAGGTACACCAAGTAGCTCTTCCCTTCTGGGTTCTGACCAATTCAATAGGAAATTGTGCAAAGATTGATAGTCAGATGGGAAGTCAGATGATTCTATTCATCTGTGACAACATCTTAAGTTTCCCTGCCTTTGAGCTCTCTGAAAAGGAAAGTTTATCTTTAATAAGCCTCCACCTTCATAACGTTGCTCATATCCAGCTCGTCCTTTTCATTCTCATCCCTACCACTCTTATCTCTAGACCCTAAGGCGTCTCCCTACTTCCTCAACATCTGAACTCACGATCTCATATTGTCAGATTAAACTCCTAGGAGAATTCTGATTTTGTTGTTTTATTGCATAATTTCCTCCGGAGCAATCGTGGTGTGCAGAACAATGCTGCTCCCCTGGCCCCCTGCAAGCAGCCTACACCCTGATCCTTGAACCTGTGAACATGGCTAGTAAGAGAGAGAGTCAGGATTTGAACCTGGGTAGTCTGACTCAAGGACCCGTGCTCATAACCACTGCCTATACATAAGTAGTAGAATGTCAAGACTTACTATAAAACACCAACCATAAAGAAAAGACTAGAATTAACAAAAATCACAAATTGGGAGAAGATGTTTGGGACACACATAGCTACAAGTGATTGGTACCCAAAATACACCAAAGGTATTTGTAATGCGACAAATTAATAAGAAAATGGTGAAGCTGTGCATTAGAAAAATGGGCAAAGGATGTATGTAAACAGACAATTCCCAAAAGATGCCAAAAGCCAATAAACATGGGAAAATACGTTCATCCTCCCTAGCACTGGAAATGCAAATAATCCCGCAAACAGGAACACCAGATAATGCTCATCAGAGTGGCTGCCTATCCTCTGGTAATACCAAGCATTGTCAGGTGTATGGAAAATAGGAACTCTGAGAATGAATATAAATTGTTACAATAAATTAAGAAAGGAATATGGCAGCATTTAATAACAATGAATATTTGTGGATAAAGATCACCAGGAAGATGCATGTGATTGTGCATCTGCTAGATACCTGCATATTTGCAAGGATACATGCACAAAGATATTTCATGTAATATTAACTTGAAAAGAGAAAAATACAAATATATTAAGGGGAAGGTAAACTACTTCTACATTAATGGAATACTAATCAGCATTCAAAATGAATGAATCACATATAACGATACAAGTGTGAATATCTAAGTCTAAAAACATGTTAAATAAAAGAAGTAGCAAAAGTTTACATAGTATGTCGGTATTTACATAAAATTTACAGAAAGACAAAATAGTGCGTGCTGCTTTTTCAATACATATGAATGTTGTAAAAGTACAAAAAGACATATAGACATAATATGCACTAAAGAAGTATAGAGATAATAAAAAGTACAAAAAAGTATAGAGAAGTATAAAAGATAATCACAAGACTGATTACTTTTGGGGGCAAAGGAAGAAGGGCTGGTAATGAGATTGGAGAATCATTTAGCTCTATTTGTTATATTTTAGTTTTTGATAAAAATAGAGTGCCTTGGAGAAATTATGGGCAAATATTAAAATCTGTTAAATCTTGGGATGGTTTCTTTTCTGTTATGTTTTATGTTTGTAATATTTCATACTTAAAATTTTAAATTAGGGCTAGAAGGGAACATTTTTTAATGTTTAGGCTTTCACTTATGTTATAAGCAGATTTTATAAAGTAACTTGCTTTTATACAAAACTGTTTTCAAACATTATACAGTGCATAAACATTGGAGGAAAAACAATATCTACAGCTGACCTTATTTTCTGGAATGGAGCACACAGCTTGGTGTGGTATTAAGTTGCCCCTGCAGGATGGATCCCATAATCTCATTTGTACCCAGTTTTCTACAATTACATCTGACAACATAATTTAAAAAGGGGGCCCTCTTTGTGTTGAATATAAAAGCATACTCTATTAACTATCCTGCTAAGGACTACAAATGACAAAAAGCTTTCTCTAATTAGTATGATTGTCAAAGTGTGTTAGCATCAGACATTGGGAAGAGTAATGACTCTTTCAGGAAACGAGACCGCTTTTAGAAACTCCAGTTGTAGTTATAGGAAGAGCTTACTGGTTCCACTGTCTCTTATCTCAAGAAGTGCTTTTCCAAGAAAAGGAGGAAAAGGAGGATACCCTAGGAAACAATTTAGTGCCAACAAATGGTTGGGAGCTTTTTACCCCATCGTTTTGATTTTTTTAAATGAAATATTGATGATAAAGCCCTTGTCACATGTTACATATTGGCAAAGGTAAATTCAGAAAGCAGATTCTAATAAGCAACCTCTAGGTACACAGCTGCAGGCAGAACAGTATTTATCCCGTATCTAAAATTTAAGAGGTTTCTTATGTTGGCAAAGTGTATCAAATGGTCCCCACCAGGTGTTCTGCCTTCAGACTGAGGGCATCTGCTAAAAATCTTTTTTGTTTTTGCCAAAATTAACTGGGTACTTTCAGGTGTTTCATGTTTAAGATGGACCTTCCCTGACTTGTCTTGTGCTCTGAGCATATGACCTTTCTTCCCTCCACTGGGAACATTGCAGTGTGTGAGCTATTGATGGTTACCTTTTTACGTGCATTATTTCGTTAATCCTTGCAGCAATTCCATAAAGAAACCGAGCCCTAGAGGACTTCATTACTACCTGCAAACGCAGAGACAGGCTCAAACAGCTGCATTCGGCTGGTACTGAAATGCCTGGACTCAGCAACCATCTTGGTACACTGCTTTCTGGGAGGTGTTTGCCTTTTAAGTGATCTGTTGTTACCCTTACAGTTTCATATGGTGATTCACTTCTTTTAAGGAGACTCTTGAGAGAAAATGAATTAAAAATATTGGGTCAATACTTAATGTGTTAGGAGTAAATATGTTTCATAATTACTTTGGTGAGGTCAGGATCAATGAAAGGCTGAAATAGTTGATGGGAATAGTAGTGGGGGAAATACTGAAATAGTGGATAGGGCATTTTGTTTTTAATTAGCTGTTGAATGTCTATGTCTTTTAAATTAAGTTTAATATGAAATTTAAAAGCAAACAGATCGTGCCATTAAGCTCTTGGAAAAATTACCTGCAAATCTGTTGTTGCCTCTCCTTTTCCCTTGTGCTATTTCCACAGCACCCTCTGTTTCCCTTTGTGTAGCAGTTGTCATCCTTGCATTTATTAGTTGGTTGTCTGTCTGTCCCCTGGTCTGACCTGTTCACTCCTCTTTGTCCAGCACCTGGCCCATAGTCGATGTTCTAGAAATACATGTAGATGGGGGAATCTAAACGCTGAGCAAAGTCTTAGAAAGGGGAATATAAGTAGTTAGCAATCAAGATTTCAAACCTGGTGCTTAAGACTATGTGATAACTCTGTAGTTTGCAGAATATTTTTCCATGTTTCTTTGCCTGAAGGCATTCTCTAGCCCTGCTTAGACGGCAAGGGCCCAAGACAGGACTCCGTGTCCGGCCGTGAGCTGCACTGCCCTGCACAGGCAGGCTGTCTGCTTCTTGGCCGTGTCTTTTTCAAGAATATGCCTCTTAAAAAGTGGATATTAGGTATGTGTTATTTTTAATTACTGTCACTGATGTATGTAATTTGAAGATTAATGTTGCTGTAATTATATTGATATACTAGTTATTCCCAGCTTTTTAGCCAGACAAATTAAGCCTGCCTTTATGAATTCATCTTCAAAGCCTCAAAGTGGTTAAGGAATTGGGAGTATGCAGAATTAAAGCCTTTGTTCTGTGTTTAATTTAGCATGAGTTAGCAAATGTAATTGATTTTTAAAATGTGGCATCAAGGTTAGCTTTCCCTTCAAGGAGAACTTTTGGTTTTTGTTCTCTCTTGGCAAAGGTTTTAAAACTTTTACCTGCCACCCACTCAGGTCACATTTTTAAGAGGAATTAAAGTGATTTGTTTGGGTATGTCGACAAGGAGTTAAGTACTTTAAATAGGGAACATTCTTCTTCGCTGGGACTACAGATGCTTCGATCTTGCACAAGAGATAAATGCACTGTCTTGTTTACTGTTGTATTTCCTATACTTACCCTAGTACCTAGCCTGAAGGTGCTCAGTAATCCTTTCTTTTAATGAGCAAGTGAATGAATGAGTAAATAAAGGTCACTGGGAAACAAGAGAAATGAATAGAATGCTTGATTTCTCAAATATTGAAATGGTTCCTCTGTTTGTCTCACTGCCCTCCCTACTCCATTGAGAGCTCCTGCTTCATGTCACCACAGCCCCTCCTTCTGGTGGCATCACCTGGTTTCTCTGCTCGAAGACCTGCAGGGTCCCATTTCTCAGGCCAAGCCTGTATTCTGCTGTTGAGCTTGATGTATATTACTCATGGGAAGCACTGCAGCCTCTGACACCCCACGTACTTGCCTGCACCAATCAGCCCCCGCTGGGGTGGGCTGGACTGAGCAAGCCAGACCAGGTGAGATGGAGAAGGCAGCCAATCAGCTGGCAAATGCAAGGAGAATGGTTGCTACACAGGGGAATATGGAGGATGCTACGGGGCCATGGCAAGGGAAAAGAAGAGGCAGCAGTGAGTTTGTAGGTCCAAGTTCAGCATACTGGGACCCACACTCCTTCTGACTGTCTGTTCTGATGCCAGGCACTATGGATTATTTTGTTAGATCTCATCTGTTGAAACCTTCCTTTCCTTTGCCCTCTGGTCTGTAGGGCTTGAGGTACCACCTCCATACAGACAGTTGCAGAGTTTGTCTCTAATCTGGATCCCTTCCCTAAGCATCAGCCCCACACAGCTGCCTACTGGACTCTCGATGGCATGTCCCTGAAGCTCTTCGTCCTGACCTGCACACGCCGCAGGATCTGACTCCCGCTGACCTGGCCGGGCTTTACCACCTCTAGTGCTAGACTCCAGTAACACTGCACTTCTCTCAGTTCCTGGAAAATACCATCTTTTCTTTTCCTTTGAGCTTTTGTACACCTTCTGCTTATAATATTCTTCCTTTCAACACTTTCTGGCTACTGTTTATTCGTTAGCAGCTTGGACATCACTCCTGCTGAGAGCATTTCCTGCTCCCTCCCTCCCAAAGTCTGGATTAACAGACTTGGAATATATACAGCGCCATACATTTTCTGTTATGCCTTCTGAACATTTATGACACTTATAATTGCCTCTTCATCTCTCATTAGTTGCTGAGATCAATGACTACTTTGCTAATTATTTTCTGGGCCTAAGTTAGGATTGAATGTTTCCTTGAATGTTTCCAACCCCTTTGAGTTTCTTACACCCTCCTGGTTTACCCTAGAGGAACGCCTTTTACAGGTAATTTCTTTGCTTCCGTTCTGTGCTACGCCTGCCCAGCCTTTGCCGGTCTGCCAGATCAGGGTCTGAGGTGCTGCTTGGCTGGCATCACCTCCGAGTTGGGAGACTTCCCAACTCGAAATTCATAGTTTCCCCTGGTCTTCTACATCAGAAGATAAAATCAGCAGGTACCACAGCACAAGTGGGTTCCTTCCCCACATTGGTATCTGTGTTAAAGGCATTGCCATTTTCTTAATGACCAAGCTGGAAAAATCGGTGTTTTTGAGTTCTTGCTCACCCTCACTTCCTAAGCCCAAATGCTGTCATTTTAGAAACAGAGTAAAGAATACAGAGGAAGGAAGGAAACCCCATGAGCTTTAGATCAATACCGGATCGACAGATGTCGTAGTTAGCTCACCCTCACATCCACCGACACGTGACTCTCAAGTTGACGTCCTCTCTTTTCCTACTGCTGATGCTTCAGCCTGGACCCACTGTATCTCTGTTTGAACTATTACCATCCTATCTAACTGACCCATGACCCCCAGTTTGTTCTTGCTATCATTTGTGAGGATCAAATTAAAATGTTGTTATTTATTTATTTTTATTATTTTTAGAGAGCAGGGAAGGGGGAGAGACATCACTATATGGTTACCTTTCACCTGCCTCCAGCTATGGACCTGGCTGGAGACCTGGCTTGCAACTTGGTTATGTGCCCTGGCTGGGGAATCAAACCAGTGACCTTTGGTTTGCAACCTGGCGCCTTAGGCGCCTTATCACTGTGCCACCAGCCAGGGCTTAAAGTGTCTTTTAAACTGTTAATTTGCATGTGTCAGTCATGACCTTTAGTAGGTTTGCAGGAGTCAACTCAAGGTTGTTAGTGTGAGATCTTCTGTCCTGGACCACTGGTCCAGGGCTCTCTGCCATAGACAAGGTGTATGCCTTCTCTGTGTTTGCACTCAGCACATGCTTCTGTAATGCATTGTGTATGTGTTTGATCCTCTCCTGAACATCTTGGGCGCAGGAATCATGTTTTCTGCATCTTCTCATGTTTCTCCCTCCCTCTCTCTCCCCCTCGACCAGCATATACCTGGTAGGTAAGAGAAGAGCCACCCGTGTCAACGGTGTGCATATTCACCAGACTCCCTGGGTGCTGCTCTTCCTCTGTTGGAGTTGTCTGTCTCCACCTGTCAAATCCTTCCTCATTCACGAAATACCCTCTCACACTTGAATACCTTCTTCAAGAGCAGTCTTTGGACCAGCAGCACGGGCCTCCCATGGGAGCTGTTAGTCAACTTCAGAGACTTCGGAAAAGAGCTGATTACAATTTTATTTCTGACCACAGGTGCTTGCAACCGGGCTCAGCGGTCTATACTCGTCCCTGCCTACAAAGTTGGAGGAGAAAGGTGAGGAGTGGCACTGCCTTCTCCGAGATGACTGGCTGCTACTCCCGCCTCTCGTGCAGTTCATGAACTCCCTGGAGTTCTGCAATGCCGTCATACAGGTACCTGCACCATGCAGGGGCCCTTTGCTATGGTCCGTTCAGGGTATGAGTGTTGTAAATGAGTAGCTTATGAACAGTCCCGTTTTTCTTTTCTTTTCTTTTTTTGAAGATTTTATTATTTTTAGAGAGGTGGGGAAAGGAGGGAGGAAGAGAGGGAGAGAAGCACCAATGTATGCTTGCCTTTCATGTGCCTCCAGCTGGAGACCTGGCTTGCGACCCAGGCATGTGCCCTGACAAGGAATCGAACCTGCAACCCTTTGGTTCACAGGCTGGTGTTCAATCCCCTGAGCCACACCAATCAGGGTCCCCATTTTATTTTAATGTTTATGGACTACTGATGCTTTACTTGAAACATGCGAAATGTCCTTGAATAGTAAAAATGTTAGTTTATGGGTTTCTGGGAAGTTTTAATTGAGAAAAAATAAGTACATTTTCTTTATCTTCTTTATAAAAAAATGATAATTATCCACTTAACCATCAAAAAAATAAGTTCAGTGCCTGACTCATTAAGTAGATATTTTTAGGCTTTTAAGCACTCCAAATTATACCACTTTTATTTCAAGGTCTTTTAGGGAGTCTGCAAAGGAAAACACTTTGTTTTGCTTAATGGTGCATACTACATAAAGAATATTGTTATTCCAATTGAATTTAGAAGAACTTAAGCATCTTCTTAGCAACACAAATTAAATTTGGTTTGAAATTGGCCTGCTTCAGGGGAGAAGACACCACTGAACTCTACTATCTTTGGCTTCTTGATTAGATTTTTATTTTCAGATTTCTTGTTACTGTTTTCAGTAAAAATCAGATTTTATATACATTTAAGGATGTAGTAAATTTTTGTCAAGCAATGTATTCTGTACAGCATAAATATCACCTTAATATTGAATTTATTAAGAAATAAAAATTTTTTTATGGTGATTGTAAGGTGAAAAATGTTAGTGATAATCTGTTTATCTACCAAATAAAGAAATGGCTTCTGGAAGAAAATGGAAGTAAATTACTTTGTTTCCCATCTCATTTTTATTGCTAAGTCAAAGGAAGTTTTATTTATATATAAGATAAGTGGATTACAACTTAAGTTATTTTAAAAAAATATTACAGTCTATCAACATTTTCCTGCAGAATTGTGTGGAGAGAAAAGAGATGGAACTATTAGTTTCTCCCAAAATGTACACATAGAGAGATTATTGGTAATTTAAAGATAGAGCCTCACTTCCCTAGAAATTGCTTTTTATTTTATTTGACTTTATCGTTACTTTTAACAAGAAAAGTAGAGCTAAAAGGCATGGTTAAGACCAGAAAAGTGATATATTTCATATTATATATTGAAATTGAAGCCATATACTTTTAAGATATTTTTGTTTGGGGGTACTATTAAAAATATCACTTATAAAAAATATTAGTAAGAATTACCCATACTAAATATAGTTTGTAAATTAAATATAGGAAATCTGCACCTCTGATAATGCTTTGTGCTTTTAAATAGGATATATTTTTTTCATGAAAAGATATCCTAAATGCCTTCCTCCATAATAAAATGAGGAGCAGAAAATGCACCTTCAAAATGAGAATTTTTTTCCACCAGCAAAATAAATGTATTTAATTGTCCATTTTTACAGCTATGTATATTTTTAAATTAGTCACAAGTTGTAATGTGACATAGATGAAATTATGAGGTAAAAATTATACTTTCCAGTTTGTGAATTTTATGTTATGACTCCTTATACATCTTCAGTATATTTATTGTTTTTTTTTTTTTTTTTAATAGAAACTTAAAGTACCAGGTTTTTAAAATGTGAATGCTGAAGCTACTTATACTGGAATAAGTCATCTAAAAAAATTCCATGGCGGTTTAAAATCTGAATTATTCTTTAACTATGAAATAAATGGCCAAAATTTGAATTCCTTTTTGAATTCAGAGTGTACACAGAAATGTTTGATTTTTAAGAAGATGTAAAATTGGAATTATTTGTATTTTTCATAACTTCTTGTTTCTTAGGTGGCTCATCCATTGATTCGTAATCAGCTTGTAAATTATATTTATAATGGATTCCTGGTACCAGTCTTGGCTCCTGCTCTCCATAAGGTCAGTGATTGGCTGATAGAATCTCTTATTTGTTTGTAGTACAACTGATGGAAAATGAGGAAGGTGAACATGGTGTAATTAATTGACTTGATGGTGAATTTAGCATTATTTCTCATTCCTTCTGTGTTCCTTAGGCAGTCAAACATAGGTCTTAACAGTGGCTACAGCTTAAGTCCGATGTGGTCCATTTGGTGTCATAGAATATGGCATTTTGAGTAACATAAGATAGTCTAAACCAAGATTGGCAAATACACCTGACTCTTGTGCCTACGTAGTTCATAGAAGTAGCTACTTGGAACTAAAGGCCAAGTCTGTTAAGAGGGTGCAAGTTCTCTTGTGGATGTGGAGAGGGGTGCTGGTAACATAAGTCCCATGGATTTGCCATCCTTTAGAATATACGTTTTTATTATGAAAATTTTGTGACAGCAAAATCTTAAAGTGAAGCCAAGTTAAGGTCCCATCAGAGGGTGGCTGTCTCATTAGCACACTCTTTCTATGTAATGAGTCAATTGATAGCTTTTCTATTATGAGTTGTCAGGAGACACCCATGGACCTAGAGGATCCTAGAGGATCTTTGTCAAGTTATTGGAGTTGCCAGCTTTGGTTGGGAGAGGAGTGAGGAACTTACTACTCATCGCACGCTTTTTGATAGAATGCCCAGCTGCCTAAACCTGCAGTTCCATTTCCTTGGGCTCTCATTGTACAGAAGCTGAGGTCACCTGACTGGCAG
The DNA here is from genome assembly GCA_004026585.1 of Noctilio leporinus. Classification (NCBI taxonomy): domain Eukaryota; kingdom Metazoa; phylum Chordata; class Mammalia; order Chiroptera; family Noctilionidae; genus Noctilio; species Noctilio leporinus. The sequence continues at coordinate 360,446 of PVIW01000001.1, read as the reverse complement.
CATTGAAATTTGGCTGCGTATGCTGATGGGAGTTCTAGTGTAGAGCACCAGGGCTTTTTTCCTTCCCCAAATTCCCAAAGTATTTTATTTTGAGGAGACGTTACGTTTGAGATAATTCCATACCAAAGATACCGTGGCCAGTATTACAACTCTAGCAAGACTTTTTTTGCATGCTCATGTCTCCAAGCAGCAGATTTTGATGGAAGATGTTCATGTCTTGCTACTTAGTGCCTTTTCAGCATAGTGACCATGTTTTCCAAAGAGGGCGCTTGGAACATGGGGTTTTTGTGTTAACTTCTAGGTTCAAGAGGTAATCTTGGATGCAGTTTGAATATCAAAATATTGAGATTTCCTGGTTATGTTGAGATTTCCAGGTTATTTTAGTAGTTCATGGGCACAAAGGGGCCAAACCTTTGAAATTAAAAATGCTTTTTAAAATACGGACCATATCTTTGGAAAATACAAACCTCACATTTGCTTCTGGATTGTCTTTCTATTCATATCTTGCTTTTCTGGGTTTGGGATGGATGTTTGAAACGAAGGGCTCTAAGCCTCTGCACGGAGGAGTTTAGCCGGATGGAGGAAAACAACAGTGCTGGGGAAATCCTGTGACAGCAGTTATCCATGTACACTCTCACACGTGTAGACTTTCTTCCACATTTTTCCCATCCTTTTCCTCATTGACCGATTGATATACAGTCATTCCCCAGGTCACTGTCATATGGCTATAATTATAAAACTATTCTTCATCATTTATGTTTTATATTATAATTAGCATATTTGAAGTTTACAAATATTAATGATGACTCTTTATCCATAATTGAGGATAAGGCCTACCTTAGCTGCCATGATGATCTGCCGGCCACTGTGCCGCTCCTTCAAAGCACTCACCACAAGTGGAACCATTAAATGTTCCATAGCTTGCTTAATTCTGTCTCTGCAACAGTTTCCCTGCTTCTTAGGAGTAGGGTTCAGTTCACACATGTTTTGTTCACTGGGGTATCTCCAGTGCCAAGCATGGTACCTTAGATTTAGAGGTTGACCAAACATCACACAAATGGAATTAATGTTTCTCAAAATGCCAAGGTAAGTGTTTGCTCTTGATACATTCATTCCCAGACAGTGGTTTGTAGGGGATAATAACTAATAGTGTTCTCAATAATGCCCATAATTAAAATGAATTTTTTAAAAATCATTAAGTTATTTTAATTCATGCTTATTGTGAAAATACAGTCAATACTGAGTATATGAAATGCAGAGTGAACATTACCATATTAGATTTCCAACACCTAATTAAGATGCCTTAACTTTGATTCATTGAGGACCATTTCTCTTAGGGCTATTGAGTGACTAGGGAGAATATTTCCTCCTTAATTTAGTTTTCTTGCTGCTCGTCATCTTGTTATTTTGTCTGTGCATTTACCATCTAAATTTAAAGGCTTAGGAAGGGTGTGGGGTGGGAGAAGGTGAGCAGCTCTTCCTCTGGCTCTTGGCTCCCTGAGTGGTTGAATTGGAAAAGGGCTGTTATGACTGGCAGGAGAAGAGCTCAGAAGCAGAGGAGGAAAGAAGTCCAGACTCGGGTGTCCCCAGTGGGAACATTCACATCCTGTAGCCCATATCGTTGCCTTTGATGTGGGAAGGGAGACCTGGGAGTCTCAAGCCTGCCGCAGGGCCTCCTCTCCATAGCTTTCACGGGCTGGGTCCCTTGCCTTGGCCAAAGAGCCTCCTTTAATACCCTAAGTGAATTTTCTTTGTGCACTAGCTCAGTCCCCAGTTATGCAAAACATACTAGTTCTGTGCCATCAGTGCAGGCAGTTTGCAGAGATGAATTTAGTCTCTCTGTCTCATAAATAATAGCAGTAAATTCATACTTAAAAATTGACCGCGTCACAGTTAATATTCACAAACAGTGTCTCCACAGCATTTCTTAAGTCATTGCAAAGGATTATGGGCAGTAAAAGGAGAGGCTTGGGGGGTGCTTGACAAGTGCAGATGGTCTCCAGCTTTCCTCTTTTCCCTCTGTGTTTATTTAACGTAATACCTGCTGTGCACACGGCTGTGGCTTTCTTGATCCAGAGCTGTGGGGTGGTCCTGTATTCTGCCTTAGCCCAAATGTGTAGTCTGTCTGTCTCTCTCTCGCCCTCTCTCTCTCTCTCTCTCTCAATAGGAAAATACAACCCCTTATTCACAACTCAAAAATTCAAAAATCTCTGAAAATAAATTGTTAACCTTTGCTGGACTCTTTGGTGGCAAACCCATCCCTGAACTGTCTCGAGACTGTTTTTATTTCACTTGAGTTAATACCTGTATGTTTTATGAAGAAATATTAGTGTATTTGATTGTAGAGCTCTGCTTCCAATCTGCTGGGTGTGTCAAGTATGGCAGATGTAATACTACTGCTTTTCTAAAGTATGAGGTTTTGAATTTCAAAATGCACGGTCTGCAGGGTTTTGGATAAGAGATTGCAAGCCTATTATGGTCTTGGTACATTTGGAGATAGGTTAAAATCACACTTTGTAAAAGTCACATTAAAGGAAATGATACCATGTTAATATAGGTCATTTAGGAATTCAATCTAGCCATAGCCATGACATCACGTTGTACAAAAATAGTTATTATGACTTGAGGTTAATGGTTCAGCCATTAGTTAATCCAGCATGATAGTTCTGTTGTCTTTGTATGTTTAATTGATCAAAACTACGTTTCCTAGGCTGAATACTTGCAGGTTTGCTTGTATTAGTCTGAGCTCTCACGTGTGTGAGGCTTTTGCTGGGGGGAAATGCTGGTGAGAGAGAGGACAGGGGCAGGGTGGGGATGGCTGGCTGTGGCATTGTCAGACTGCAAGGCAAATCCAACCCCAAGTGCAGAGGAATGTGAGCTTGACTTTGTGTCCTAGACTGCTGTGAGGGGGCCTGTGTCCCCCCAGGAATGGGTCTGCCAGAACCTCCCTGCGGCTGTGGTGAGCCAGTGGCTGTGCTGAGATTGCAGTACAGCCACAGGGGCCCTGGGCCACTCCCCGTTCTCGCCCCCCACACTGGAGGTCTAGGAGGCATGTTTCTACATGGTCCACATCCGTGGTTTTCCTGATTGTGCATGTCAAAAACATAGACATGTGTATTTGCTTATAGACTTTTTGACGGGGCAGGGTGCGGAATCTGCAGAAGTTCCTATGCTCCCCTCGTGCAGGGGGTTGTTTTGGTCAGGATTAGCTGAGAAAAGATCTCACTGTATCAGTCCCCATGATGATGCTACAGGTGCAAACACCACCTGCATCTCGGGCTGTCCTTGTTCGCATAGCTTGTCCATCTGGGGAGTGGGATGGGCGGCTTGTAGGTAGCTCTTCCCCATGGTATCCTCACTTGGGGACCCAGGTCAATAGAACCTTCACCATCTGATATCACTGGTCATAATGTCAGAGGGGAGAAACCATAGTGAATGGCCCGCTGGTTTTGAAGCTCTTGTCTGGAAGTGACACATGTCCTTTCTGTTCACATTTCATTGTCTAAGGCAAAGTCAGTCACCAGGCCACATCTGACCTCAGAGACAAGTGCAATTGCATTTTCCCAGAAGAAAAGTGTAGAAGGCAATTATCAGCCCTAATGACTGTCACACATATTTTGTCAGTGGGGGCCCCAGAAGGGACAGGTGGCATTCAAATTGGGTAATGAGAGGACTCCTTACAAGAGGATGATGTTTCAGTGATCTATTGCTGTGTGATAAGCTGCCTCCAACCTTAAAGACTTAAACCAATCACTTATCATTAGTCTAAAGCAGGTTCAGGAATTAGGGCAGCACCCGGAGGGGGTGCTCATTTCTGCTCTGTGAGGTCTGGGGCTCAGCTGGAATAAGTGCACAAAAGGTCAGGGACAGAAGGGACTGAGAAAGGGCCCTAATTGGACCCTCAGGGCAGGTGAGCAGTGACATTCATAGTAAGTATTTTCAGTGCACAGGAGGTTGGAGGATGAGGGGCCCCAGGATACTCTGGTGGTGACAAAAAGCAGCAAGTGTGGCCTCGCATTTGGGGAAGTGTAGTGGTAAGCAAAAAATAAACAGAAAGTAGGGGTTCAAGAGAAGAGGGGAACATGGCGAGGAAGGGGCTGGAAAAACGAGGGCTGCAAGGGGTAGAGATACTGAAGAGAAGGCATCATGCTGCTGACCAACCATGAAACCTTCCCCATCACCTGAAAACAGCACTGCCTGTCCCTCATGTAAAACTGCCAGCGTTTTCCTCACTGCATCATTAGTGCACTTAAGTATTTGTTTATTTTAAAGAATCCCTTTATTAACAAACCTGAGGCTTCTGGCTTCTCGACCAGAGTTGCCTTGACATCCACAGTCCAGACTCTCCTAGTTCTCCTTGTCCGCTCTCCCAGCCTGGCTTTCCTGTCCTTCCCTACCTGTGGACATGCCGGCTGGGTCTTCTGCCCATCAGCCCCTGGGATCAACTGTCAGCACGGCACAGACAGCCTGCAAATCCACTCGCCATGAATATCCAACCACTGGTTGGACCTCTGCACAAATGACCCACTGTGCTTCTCAAACTTATACCATCAAAAGCCAAACTCACAATCACAATGTCTCTCTCCTCAGGCCACCTTAGCTCATCCTTTGCACGCTTCGTTTGTGCAAAGAGCATAATTTACCTAGTCACTGGGCCTATAAGCTCTGATGGATTCTTCTTGAATCTTTCCTGTCACTCACCCCTCACGCCATGCCAAGCAGACAGAACCAGAAGTGAAACAGGTGAATTGCCTTTGCCCTGGTGTGTTATTGGGGAACACGGGCTGGCAGGAGGCCAGCAAACAGAAGCTGGCTCCAGCAGGGATGGAAAGGGGGTCCCGGAGGGTGTCTGGATGGGTAGCGGTTGCATAAATAGCACCTTGGGCTTGTCACTTTATTTCTGTCATGTGTCCTGTAACAGGATGGTCTCTGTTTTGTGGATTTCATTGGCTCCTTGATTTGGAGATTGATAAGAAATTAAGAAATTTGGGGTTATCTGCATTAGTAGCTGAAGGTAGGGACATTGAGGATCTTGAAATAAGGGATGGATGGAAGGAAAACTAGTCGCATGCAGTCCTTTCCTGAAGTCAGCTCACAGGCATTAGCAGTAATAACTGACCTCAAAGGAAGCCTGTACCTTTGGTTTTGCAAACAGCGGCTAGCTGTGTTTCATTCAGCAAATTATTCCACATAGGTGTGCTTGGAAAAACACACCAAAAGATCTACCAGAAAAACCTGATTTTTCCACCGTCTCTTCCGTGCTGAAACCATGCTGGAAACAGTACACCCGGGTAGAATAATTTCAGACGCTTTCCTTAAAGGCCTGTGTGCTGGGTTCCTATAAGCCTCAAAGGAGCCCATTTGTTTTACAATCTTGTCTTCCAAACATACACATACATATTCATGAGCTATATCCCGTAAGCTCAGTAATTCATGGCTTATTGACTTAGGTTGATGGATGGAAGTTTTTTGGGGACAAGAGAAAAAAGGATGCAAATGTTGAGAGTCTGGGAGCAGCCACACTTGTGAAATGCCTGCGTGCTATTAAAGTGCTTGTGGGTGGGAGTGGGCTGGGACCCCTTTCGGGCCCAGCTGGGCTCTCACTCGTTAGGGGTGGGATGTTTTTGACTTTCATGCCCCATGAAACCAGTGACTGAAGATTTTAAGAGCAATTAAATACAATCTTCAAATGATCATCATTAATAAATGTTAATGAGCTATAATTGGGTGTTGAGGTTATGGCAGGACTACTTAACCCCTTAGGTCCTGCTCTCGTTAGTGTCTAGAGCAGCCTGCCACTTAACTGAGCTGCATCGCCCTGCTGCATCTCTGCTCTGGGAGGTTGTGGAGAGGCTTTGGGTGTCAGGAGGGCAGGGGCAGGTCTGCTTGCTCTTTTTGCAGACTTCCTGTTGCGGAGCGTGTTAGTGCTCTTCGTCACTGCTGTCGTCTGCGTCACTTCCCACTAATGCTGTAAAATGTCATTGGCCAGGTTGTTCCTTTCAGCCGGAAATTGGAAGAAAGAAGGAATCAAAACCCTGAAACTAGGATGCCACATTGGCCCTGGCACTTTGAGGTTTTATTTTTCAAATCTGGTGGTTCCTTGCAAAATCTATTACAGTTGTTCTTGAGATATGGAGGTTCCCCAATAGACTCCAGCTCAAGGCAGGGGGATCATACTAAAATCTGGTGGGATAGTATTTTGGTCCACTGTTCCATATTTCTACTTATGCACTTGAGTAATTTGCTTTTTAAAACCTGTTCCCTAGGCCCTGGCTGGTGGCACAGTGGATAAGGTTGCTGGTTCAATTCCCAGCCAGGGCACATAACCAGGTTGCAAGCCAGGTCTGTAGCTGGAGGCAGGTGAAAGGCAACCGTACACTGATTTAAAAAGAAGGAAAAAAAACTTCCCTAAATTATTGACCCAAGATGTTCAACTGAAGGCCCCTTAATGTTGTCCTGCTCTGTTTTTGGCTAGCTGCTTGTTCCTTTTCCTGTAATGACGTTGAGCTCTCCTTGTTCATGGTGAGCTTTATTTATTACCATGGCTGGAGTAGACGAGTCACTTAAATGATTCTGTCCTGCACTTTGCTGAAAGCACACAGCCAGGTGACGCCCTGGGCTCACCAGGCTGCTGGTCTAATGCAAAGTGAAAGGGTCTCAAGGATGCTGTGGAGAAGGGACGTTGTGTCTCACAGAACCACGCTGCTGTCTCCCAGCCTCTCAGGCGGGTTGCGGTGAGCCCCAGGGCAGAGTGGTGCTCGCTCCCTTCGGGGCTGCCCTGATGGTGCGGAAACGGGGCTCAGGTCAGCACGAGCCCCGATGCAGCCGGTGCCACCTCAAGCGTACATTGTGTCATGGCTCCCGTTTGATGCTGGAGATCTAGTGGGACGGAGGAGCTGGGATGGCAGTGGTGGGGTCCAGCCAGTCATTCTGTCTCCTCAGTTACCCCGAACATGAACAGAAGAGTGCTGTGGAAGCAGGGAGGCCAAGTATAAGGATCACTGTAGTTCGTCAGTAATGGCAGTTGAACAAGGTAATTAAAAGGCCCAGTTCTGCCGCAGGCCTGCAGCTCTGGAACATGGATCGACAGTATTAAACTTGGTTGAAAAATCATATTAAGCAGACCAGCTCTAGACAACCTAAATTAATAATTGCTCTCTCCAGTGAGAGCCAGTTATTTTGTAGAGCTAGAAGATTTTAGTGACAGCTATAAGAGCCTTTGGCTTGAAATACTTCATTTATTAATTGAAAACTGAAAATTAGCCTATGCCATCTAATATATCCCATTAATGCATGATATTTGATTAATACAATTTCGGGAAGCAGCATTAACATTTTAAAAAATGGGATTTGAGGTTAGAGAGACTTGGTTTGCATTCTGACTCTGCTGTTAACTGGCAGTATGACTGCCGAAGTACCTTCATCTGTGTGTTTGTGTTATCTATTAGTAGTAATAAATACTTCCTGGGCTCTTGGGAAGAATAAATGAGATGCTACACTTAAAGTGCTTATTGTCTCTGGCATTTAGAAACACATACCACCTTTTCACCAGCTAGATCTCTGAAATGAAACATTCTTCGTATGATACTGTGTATTACTGGGCAATGAACTTTATACCATGTTTTGTACTTTGATTTTAGGTAACATGCTCATTGTCCCTTAATGCACGTATACATTATTTCATAGATAGCATCACTTTGGATTTGCTCTTTCCTCATTTTGCTCAGAATGTTATGTCAATTCAGTTGTTCCTTGAATTCTTTCCCTGTTTATTCTAATTTTCCATGCCAGAGGTTCTGAAACCTAAACATGCAAAGACGGTTACCTGGGCCCTTATTCCTTGAGAGCCTCCAACTGCTAGAGAGTGGGCGGAGCAGCGGCTGAGCCCCAGAGGTGCACTTCAGCCTGCACCCCATGCTCCGGGCCCACGCTCACAGCGGACCTGTGTCCTGCTGCCGGCCCTTCAGCTACTGCTGCTCTGTCACCAGTTGTGGGCTCTGAAGATAGGGGTCCTAGCTTTGAGAGTGATCTCAAGGGTCTTAAGCCCATGAAGCATCCAGTGCTCTCAACTGCAGCAACCCTGCTGTGTGAACATCAGAGGATGATGTACACAATTGCACTTTGGGACGCCCTGGAGCCTTTTCCAAATGAGCAAGGTATTAAACCAGGGACACTGTCTTCCCTGCTTCCTTCTGGAGCTCTTAGCCATCAAAGCAGATGACATAGGCCAAAGTACTTTGCAAAATGCAAGAACTCACTAGTAGTAGTATCTAGGTGAGTAGCGAAGGGAGGTTGCTAGATTCTTACTGGTTCTAAGAACGTGTTTCTCCCATGATGTGTGTACAGTGTTTGATTGAGGAGAGTACCTCCCATTGCCCAGGATGCTGGACAGGTGCCATCATGACTGATGCCCGCTCTGCTCTCCTGTGTGGCATTGTCAAGTAGATGGACAGTGAGTGATATCGCTGCCATAAAAACTCAAGTGGAAACGTCTGTGCGACAGTGGGATTCCTGGCCGCTCACGGGTGTCCTGTACATCACAGAATGTTATAAGATTACAGAAGAGCATTGTCCTACAGCTGCCCCAGTCCCACCAGAGCCCTGCTGCTGTGCGCAGAAGGGGAAACAAGTGCTCCTTGTCACTGGAGGTGACACAGTAAACATGGCATAACTGTAACCTTATTACTTTTCCCACCTTCCATATTCTAGGGTATTAAGTGGAAAGAGAATGCACACAGATGTTCAGATCCATATACACATTTTGGAACATTCAGTTCTTTTCCCCTAAAGAAAATCTTCTAATTAATATCTACAGTCTCATGCTAAGCTCCTAGCCTATTGTAAGCACTGCGTCATAGAATCGATTTTGCAGACAGGGTGGCTCCAGAAAGAGTACCTAGTGTGTGTCCTGCTGAGACCTGGGTATATTCTTAGAAGGATAGAAACCTAAACCTTTCCTCTCATTTTGTGTATGCAAAGAACAAACAGGAAACTAATTGGCTGTAGGATCCAGGATGTCATCCCCTTGGCCTGAAGTCAGCCTTATGGTGCCTTGAGGGCATGGCATGCCTATCCCTCTTCCTGTAATGAGGTTGAGCTCTGCTGTATCACTGGAATGCTAAACCTAATGCCATGCCAAAACCAACAAAGACACTGGCCTAGGAAAACAGACTTAAAATAGAGAACAAAGGGGCCCAGTTTGCTCATCGACAGAAACCTCAGTGTCGTGGTACCCAGGAAATGCGGTCTTTGCAAAGGGTTTAACAGGGTGTGGACTTCCAAGTCACCCTGCCAGGGTTGCTGGCCCAGCTCTGCCACACACTAGCGGTGTGCCCTCTGGAAGAACCTTGAGCCTCACCGAGCTGTTTCCTCAGTGTAAAGTGGGGTTGGCAATGACAGTGCCTACCTTACAGAATTTGTGAGGCTGAAATGAGTGGATATGTTAGGTAGGATAGATAGCAAACAAGGCAGGGAGGAGGAGGGAGACGTGTCTTACCCACTGATGCAGCAATCCTGAGCCTGATATGATAAGATTGCTGGGTATTCCACCATCCTGGGAAACACCCAGCTAACACGGGAGGAGGGCAATCCTGGAAATTCCATGTATCATCTCCACTATCCGTGAGAGAAAGTCTTTGTAACTGTGCTTTCATCCCAAGGCCTGAAAGGTCCATAGTGCCCAAAGGAAGAAGCCCATAAAACAGCCTTGATTAAATGCCTATCTCTGGTCACTATTTGTTTTAACAAGGAGTCCCTAATGCTTACAGAAGATCCCATAAATAACTTTGGGTAACTGCCCCAACTTGAATTGACTCTGGTCATGTATCTGTTTTATAACAAGATGAACCAGTGGAGTCTAGAGCAAGATAAGGATTCAGCCCCCATACATGCCTAAGTTTAGGTAGTCTTGTCCCCTCACCCAAGAGGGCTGGTACTGCCTTTACCTGTCAGTCAATATGTAACTTCCTTACCCCATCCCACCAGCTACATACAAGGTCTGTCCTGAAAGTATCGAGCTAGGTGTCAATATAACTGAAAGTTTGTGCAGCTGATACTTTGGGGGCAGACCTCATGTGTCCTCAGAACAAAGGATGTGCTGTCTCTCACTTCTCTCTTGGCTCTCGCTGGCCACCCAGCCTCAGGCCGCCCCAACCTTTGGCTGCCTTTACCCTGCTTTGCTCTTGCCCTGCTTTGCTCTTGCCCTTCTTCTCCACCTCAGCCAGGCCTGTTGCCTTCTATGAGAACATAAACCAATAAACCCCGCTTGCATGGTAATAGACGTGCTCATCTGCAGGTCTTGACTGCGTTGGCAGGAAGAACCAAGGAGTTTCTCCCATAACTATACTCTTCAACAAGGTGCCTGGCATAGTTAGTGCTATGTGTGTGTTAAGTCTGTTGTTACGGTTTTTGTTCTTATGTACTTGTTGGAAAAATCATAATTTTGGGTGGCTGAGATTTCGTTTATTGATATATAATACTATACCGTGCTACTATTATTTTATCTGTTATAACATGTGACATGTTGCCGGGAAGAAATAGGTCGAGAACTAGACTTCAAGGTATTAAAAAAGACATGTAGACTTCATGGAGTCCAACTGTTTTTACTTTTTCCTAGATTAATCCCTAACTTCCCCCCACTTCTGGCCCACATAACTCACCTCTCCAGCCGTCCTGGACCATTTGCTATACAGTGAGTGTGAGTTAGCGTTCTAGTTAAATGCCCGTACTGAGGCTTTTCCCCCTACTTGAGGTGCATTTCTCCAACTGTGCTCATCCAGATACTCCTCCTTCCCCGGTGTCAGAGCACACCCCACCTCCTCCTGGAACTCCTGGTCAAGACAGGAGGAGGCGCCCACTCTTCTCCCCTTCAGAGTTGTGTTGCTGTCACTCACGTGACCCTTGAAGAGTCTTTGCATGATGATGATGGGTCTGATGGGTCTTACTTCTCCTCTTAGGTGGTAAACACCCTGGGTAGAGACAAGCCATATTTGCTCACTCACTCAGCCACTGGACTAGTTGTAGAGCAGCATGTGTGACACAAAGTGAGTGTGTGAGCATCAGTGTGGTGACCAGGTTAGGGGTGTGTGCGGAGAGCAGACGTGAAGGGGTGAGAGGAGAAGGCTGGGGGGAGGTGAAGTAGTTAAGAGCTCCGGGGGTAGAGGAGAGGGGCCGCCTGAGGGGAGGGGTGCTGAGCATGGGCCGCGATGGCTGCAGCAGGTGAGGCAGCGCTCATTCGGTGGAATCCCAGAGAGATAACTTCAGACAGGTGCTGCTGGAAAAATAAGAAGGAAGATACAGACATTTGATAGGAAAAAGCGGAAGGAATACAGACAAAAATGTCACAAGAGGATCAGTGATGGCTCTTAGGTTCGTCTTTGAAATGTGCTGTCCGCATCTAGAAATGAAGTTGTATGACGTGAGCAAACCTGACTGCTTCTGGCTTGCATTGCTCATGATGGGCAACATGTCATGCCACCGTTACTTGCCAGGACATCGGACTACCTGGAGAAACGTGTGTGATATTTATATTTGTGTCAAACGCTTCACCTGAACTAGTAAATTTAGCTGTCCCCTTTTTCCCTTTGAAGGTGTCATTCTGTCAGCATTTAGGAGTTGGGAATTTTAAAGTCCCTTCGATTTCAATGTCATAGAGGAGCTGTGTGTGGAGTAAGGGCGGGGAGACCTGCCCGTTTGTCTCCATGTCTTTATTTCCTGACGCGGTGTTCGCCTGATGCTCGGCTCCCAGCAGGCCCTCCATAAAGGTTTTCCAGTACGCGAATGAGGAATATCTCATGTTTTCCAGTAAATGAATTACCAATACCTTAGTTTGAAGTTCTTGCCAAACCTACAAGCAGATGAAACTAGAGGTGGAACTGTAGTATGTTGTGTTCTTATAGAATTTTAGTACTAGACATAATCGGGAGATTGTCTAGTCCCAGCTCCTCTTTTTCCCGGTAAAGACATTGAGGACTAGAGGCTGAATGACTTGCCCGGGTATCAACAGCTGATACCAGCCAGGCTTGGGCCAGAAACCCTGAGTCCTTAGAGGCTTCCGTCTCCTCTTTTCATGACCCTCCTCTGAAGTAAATCTTAGTTCCATGATTCCTCCCGAGGCATAACTTAACTCCTGAACTCCCAAAGCAGCATTCAGGAGAAAACTCTTCTCATGCTTTTATCCATTGAATGGAAATATTTCTTAAGAGAGCAGATCTCCCTCCTCTTGAGGCTCCTTTGCACTGCATGGGCGGCTTGGGTGAACCCACACTCAGTGTCTCGCGTCCTGCCCAATCTCTCCTCCTGTTCGGTTTGTTCGAAAAGGAGAGCTTGCACCATCTAGTGGATCTAGGAGGCTCTTGAGTCTGATGTTTTGGCGGCTGTACTTTAAAAAGAAAAACAGAGGCAATATTTTAATGTAATTAATCTGTAGATTCCCACACGCAATCTTTTGTCCATACCATGAAGTGAGGTTAACAGCCCAGAGTGATGGTAGGGTTACTTTGTGCCTCACAGTGCTGAAAACAAGGCACAGCACCAATCACCTCCTCCTTCTCCTCCTCCCCTCCCCTCCCCTCCCCTCCCCTCCCTCCTAATGGTAGAAGGAGGGCAAGGAAGCCGGCAATATATCCACCTTGATTTTTCAGCCAATGCTTGGATTCTTTTGGTCATTAATTCAAATATTAACTCTTCTGTAATGGGCCTGCTCTTATTCCTGGGCAGTCCTGAGGTACTCATTTGGGTAATTAATGTACCATTCCATAGTATACAGTATTCTACCACCCAGCCGGATGAATGAAGTTTTTGTAAGTCTCTAAATTACTCCTTTGTTTTCCTTCAATAGAGATTTTAAATTTTTTCACAAACTGTGCAAAATACTTACCTCAGGTGGCAGGTGGCTGAAGGTAGTACCTGTTCAGCAGGATAATTGATGACTGAGTGATCTCACCACTGACTTCACCTGTGATCTAAGATGCTCGTTTACCTCCCAGGCCCGAGTTTTCTTTGGGAAGAATGTGATCTGTCATCTTTTTATTTATAAAAACTTTTGTCACTCTGTCAGCTGAAATATTTTAAATGGAACCTTAGCACCCATTTAGTATGGACATCCTTTTGGTAATGGACCTTGGGATAGAATCAAAAGGGAGTCCTGGCCCCATTTCGGGGATCCAAGCAGGGTGTGAGCACAGGTGTTTTTCTAAAGCTCCCCAGATGATTCTAACGCACAGCCAGAGTTGGGGAGCACTGAGGTATATCCTTCAAAGTCCTGTGCATCATTGGATTCCAAATCAAGCTTGACCATTAGAGATACATATTTGAAAACCAGCATTCTCCCTGGGGACGGAAGTTACAATGTGTTACGATTAAAGCAGTGAAAGTTACCAGTATGCCTAAGTGATTCCATGTTTACATCTCCGCTTGGTGCTGGTGGGGTCCATCCTGACCTGAAGGTCTGAGCAAAGGGAAGCTCAGGGACAGTCAGGAGCAGTGAGGTCCAGAAGTTAGTGCTTTTGTGAATGGCGATTTTAGTGCATGGTTGCGATTGTCCTCACCTGAGTGCATTGATTCTGTGTTGTTGCCACTTGTCCTGGTGACAGGATGAAAGCCGGTGTCTCACATGAAATCTTTTTCCCTTGTTGGTTTTAAGAGCATTTTCCACCTCTTGTTGGCTTCATGATGAATTTCACTTCTTTCTGTGGTTCCCAGAAGTAAGGTGCCCAGGGACTTGTTTGGAGAAACTTTTCTGGAGTAATGTCCTGCCTGTCCCTGGGAGCAGTTAGTTCCTGAGAAATGAAGCTGAATTGGTTGGAGGAAGGATGGCGTGGTAAAAGGGCAGAGGTGGGTGTCAAAATATCAAAATGTTATAATTTTATCTCATAATGGGAGACAGGGCCCTTGGCCTCCAGCAGTCCACATAGTTGATACAACTGTTTAGTTTTGAAGTATTTTTGCTGTATTTTCAGAGGGCAGGAGATAAAGGTGTTAAGGAATTGTTAGAATTCTTGTCCTGGCTTCTCAAAATAGTGGCAGTACTTGAAATTTGGTATCAGTTAAATTTGGTTCCAGCCATATACTGTGTACTTTTGGCACAAGTTTTTGAGGGTCAATTTTATCTGTCAGATGAGAACCCTAATACCTATCTTAAGGGCCAAGATGCATTAACTCAGATAATGTGTGCAGAGTACCTAACACGGTGCTTGACACAAAAGTGGGACTCCATAAATGGTATTTATAGAACTATTAGTAGTAGTAATTAATGATAATACTAGTACAGTTTCTTCCCTCCTTTGGAAGGGAGCCTGAGATATGAGTTGCCTCATGGCCTGAATGTCCAGTTGTCCTTCTGCTGAGCCGAGACCGAGGACAGCAAGGGGCTGTTGACAGAGCTCCCACCTGGGAGAGGCAGACTCACTTTTCATCCTTGTACATCAGCATCTCATAGCTTAGTCTCATCGCATATCAATCACTTCAGATGTAACAGTTGCTCCCTGGAAGTGTTCCTTTCACTGATTGTTCGTTCCTCTACATCCTGCTTCTTAGGGTGCAGAATACACAACTGTGGAAGGGGGTTAGTAGGGAAGAAGGGCAAATGTGGTTTGAGGGGTTATTTAGTTTAAGTCACACCCAGTGCCGTGGAGCGCTGTGGGCTTTGGACATCCAGGAAGGGCCCGGCCGTTGGGAGGCCGGGGTGTCAGCAGGAGCACCTGGCAGGTGGGGAGGATCCAGGCACAATAGCCCTCAGCTCTGGTGGCCGTACCGAGCCCCTGGCAGGGCTGCCGTGAGCTGCTGTGTTGGTCTCATTTGCTGTACGTTGGCAGTGTCTGGAGTACAGTGCCCTGTCCCTGAAGCCCTGGGACTAGGGTGGACAGAATTTATTTAAATCAGAATAAATGGAATATTCAGAGCTGAGGGACCTGTACTGCAGTTTCAGAAAAGCCAGGGTGTTCTCATTGGGGTATAAAGTGGAGTTCTGACAAGGTGAAAATTGAGAAAAATGAGTGAGGCAGATGGAAGACCAAAAGAGCCCTTTTATTACCCATTAAACTGATGCTGGAGAATAGGGTTTATATCTGGGCCAGAGTTCCCAGTAGCGAGCCCAGTATTAGACCAACCCACCCAGGCAACCACAGAGCCAGCGGAGGGAGGGAAGGAGCAGAGAGGAATATGTACGTCCTGCTGGCAGCCTGGTTCCAGGAAGAAAAGAGAGAGGGGAAGGGACAGGCTCATTCAAATGACAAGCCGCTGCTGCCACCCCCTCCCCCAGCCCCCTGCAGGAAATTACTGAGGGAGAGAGGCTGAGAGGGGTTAGAACTCTGCCCAGAGACCCTGCGTGGGGAGAAAACACTCAGGTTTTCAGTCAGCTGTACAAAAATCTTCCCTTTCTAATTTCTAGCAAATCTGGAAGGAGTAATTCATATTTAAAAAAACAAGTAGGGGTAGTTGAATCATCATTCCCATGTTCAAGAACCTATCCTGGGTCCCTGTTACCTGCAGAAGAGAATCCAGTCTCCTTCAGTGGGTTTTGAAAGTTGCCCCCAGCAGGACCCCATCCTGCCTGTTCACCTCCCTCCTCCATGATTTTCAAGTGCCATTCTGAAGTCAAGGCACCTTTGTCCTAGTCTTGTTACCTTGTTCCTGCAAGCTTATTCTTTCTACTTCGTGCCTGTCTGTCCAAAACATACTCATCTGTTCAGCCCCAGTAGAGTCCCCATAGGGGCTAAAGCCTTGCACTTAAGCCCACCCCGATTTCTCTTCTCTGTCACTGAGCTTTCAGTGGGACCCTGCGGTGTACTTCTGTTGTATATGCTCAGCTGCTGGTATACTGCACACAGGAAAAGCACTGGTTAAATAAATATATCGAAAGAAATGGCCAGCACCCTCCTCACTACATTAGAATACAGTTCTGTGTTGATTATGCTGGAGATAAACTTGCTAAGGCAAAGAATTAAAATTAGCTTTCGTTTCATGGTCCTGACATGGAATCAGAGAATCTCAGAGTTTTGGAACTGAGAGCTTAGCACCTCTCAGTAAACACCATTCTGTAGCTAAGGCTTGTGATTAGAAACATTTGGAGCCTATGAGCACAATATAGATGAGAGGTCTTAAGGATATGAAGTGGGTGGTTTTAAAAATTCTTTAACATTGTTTTATGCACAGCAAGTTTATGTGACGGCTTTATATTTACAATAGGGAGTCCTCTAAGTATTCCAGAGTGTTCTTGGTTATCTTGTAGGGCCTCTCTTCCTTGGGTTCTTATCATAGTCTGTGGAGGAAGGAGCTTTCCACAGAAGCTGTCACCGAATCTCATCATGAACTTTCTTCATACATGTGCACTTCCTGTGCTAGACCACCTGGCATGCCAGATGCCACACTTGTTTCACAGCTGGGGCAGTTGAGATGCCAGAAGGTCACTTGCCCAAGGTGGGCAGACACTAAGGATTAAAACACAAGTGTTTTACATAGGTCCACTGCAGTCCATTTTCTACTCCTGTGGTTCCTGTTTCTCTCTTAAATGTTCATCTGTAGGTGCAGAGAATTCCAGCTTAGAAAAGGCAACACATTTGCATTCCCTTATCAGCGAAGGGAAGGAACAGCAACTATAAGTACCTAGGCCTCCAGGGTGGACAGTGAGGAGCTAGACTTGGAGAAAGGGCAGCCTGGACTCCATGCGCGCTGAGAGAGGGCGCTGCCCTGTGCACAGTCGGTGAGAGCCCGTGCTGGAGGGGCTGGGGCTGTGGGCTGCTTTTCCCAGAGCCGGGTCAGTATTCGTTTTATGCTGTGGAGACTCCCAAGCCATAAGTCATCAGATTTCACTATAGTAAAACACTGCCAAGCAACATAAACACAATGTTTTGGTTGTTTCTACCACTGCTTCTTTCCATTAAACTTTAAATATTTTAGGTTTTTAATTAAAAAGAAAACTTTATTATTGGCGCTTATTAGTGAACAGGAAAATAAGTTAATAGATATCTATTATCTATATATCTGTATCTATATCTACTTAAGGTAGCTTCCAAACCCTGACTCTTGTCACATTACATAATGAATCAAAAAGTCAATTTGGTAGGTGCCAGTTAGCACTTAAAAACAGAATACAAAATATCAAAGTACATAGCATTGTACTTAGCAAAGGTAAACCTTGTGTATTGTGAAATAAAATTCTTATAATGAGTCATTTAAAAAAGTTTAAAAACCACTGTTCTCATGCGTTAGAGGATTATTTGGAAAATGGGTTATGAGATTAGTCTTGACATGGCATTTCTACTTTATCATAATAGGCTGCAAATGTTATTTGGTCTCCTGTTGATGGGAAACATTCATTCATTCATTCAGTTCACTCAGCAAGTAAATGCTGAGTACCCAGTATATGCCCAGCATGGCTCTACATGCTGGGGATAAGATCATTATAGCAGTTTACTCACAAAGCCAATCCTCTTATTTTCAGAGAAAACACTGGATCGGTTTGCGTACAGGTTATCTGTGGATAACAGAAAACTCCTTTATGTGAAAGAAAACTCACTGTAATGATCCTTTCCTATTCCATACACCAATGGTGCTTACACTTCACTGGCCAGGATATATACAGCCACACCTAGATGCACAGGACGTAAGGACATGTTGTTTTCAGCTAAAAAGTTGGGTTTATTCTCAAGTGTGAAATTCTGTTTCTAATGATGGGAAGCTAGAGGTTTCTGTTACTGTAATTGTTGGGAAAACACAGGCTGGACAGGACTAGGGTGTACAGTTGCCCACTGCACACAGATGCCCTGCTGAGGGCGTGAGCAGGAGACAAGGTTCCCACTCTGCTCGCCAGGTGGAGGGCTGTGCGCAGCATGCATCCGCCCGCAGGAAGGGGCACCGTTAGTTAGCTGCAGGAGGCACCTTCTGCCCTGGCCAGCCAGTCTACTAGCCTATGGTCCTGGGCAGCCACTCTGCCCGAGAAGGGATCCTTCTACAAAATTGCGGGGATGCCCTGCGAGTGTGGCTTTTGGCTTGGAGGTTGCATCCCAGGAAGCCTGAGGGTGGCCTTAGGTATTTAACCCTATGCCCAACTAGTTCTGCCTCTTCTCCTCGCATAGCTTTTCTCGCCTGGTTTTTACTACTTTAAAAATAATAGAAGTTAGGAGAGAAAACTGTTCTTTGTATTAACCTGTGCATGCACATGTATAAACACACACACGCGCGCACACACACACACACACACACACACACAGAGTACGTTTTTAAGAGCTTGAACTGGGCCTGTTCATCTCTGACCTTTCCGAAGAACTTGATGTCCCTTTTCTCCCGTTGTTGGAGAGGAAAATTAGGGTTACACGTTGGGTTCCATCTACTCTTGATTTGAAATGGAAATTAGATGGCTTTTTAATTTCAGCAAGTGCATGAAGGAAATAATGCTGTACCAAAGACTTTGTTCTGAAGCATCAGAATTAAGAAAAGATGGGAAAGGTCCCCCCTCCCTACACAGAAAGCACAGAAGGGATTCACACAGGCTCCACCTTAGCCAAGGCAGCCGGGCGATGTTCTCCTTGAAAGCAAGGGTACAGATGGAGGGAGAACCTGGTCTGAAAGTTGATGTGAATCTTTTATTCTTGCCCCACAAGGTTTTCTTTAAGTACTTGAAAGAAAACCAAAAAGCAAGGAAAATAAATGAAGTTAATAGTCTGCTAATTTTGCTTTCTTGGTATACTTTTCTTTTGCTCCACAATGACTTCGTTTCAGGGCCCCTGGTTCTTCACGTGTGACTTGCTTGTCAGGTGAGACAGAGAAAGGATGACTTTGATAGGCTGCACCTCGGTGTGCCTTACCCTGTGATTATCCAGCGCCAGATGATGAGTGGGTTTGGGATAACAGTGGAAAATGACCAAAAAGACTGGAATTACTGAATTTGTCAGGGCAGACACCTCTGTGTTTTCTCAGTCTGCCATTGTGCTGAGGTCTTTCTGTCTCCCATGGAAAATAAGCCAGGAGTGAAATCTGTCTTTCATCATCAGAACTTGCCTTTGTTATAGTTTTGGTGTCTAGGAAAATTGGTCTGTGTATAAAATTCCACCCCCAAGTGATCCATTTAACTCAGCAGGCAAATTGAATTGGGGGCAAGGGTGGCAGGTGTGAGATGCCACCTTCTTATAATTGTCCTCAGGCACTTCATTCTAGAGAAGCTGCTGGATGAGACTCTGGCTCATAAGTCATTTCCCCTCTGCTGTTGGGTTGAAGGTCAGTCTCATCAGAACGCAGTTGTACTGTCTTATTAATCAAGAAGAGAAAGTAGGGGGAAGCCTGAAGAAGCATTCCTTGTTTTCCCCAAAGGACCTGTGGACGAGGTTGCCTTAATTCAAGAGCATCGCATCAGTTGGGCTTTTTATTTTCAATGAAATGTTATTCACTGTACAAAAGAAATTTCCTCTGCTGTTCACATATTGTCAAATTAATCTACCCTCCTAATGAAGGCATCCCAACTTGGGTTGTGAAAGTCGGGTGTTTTTATTAGTTACAGGGTTGCTGATTTCCTTCTTGACACATTTATTGATTACCCTCTGCATACCTGCTGGTGCACCAGGTGCTTTGAGGATTCACACTGTAGGTCAGAGTCGTTTCTGCAATAACTCTGCAACCCTTAAAGGAAGGAGAAGTGCACTAAGAAAACCAAAAAAGAGAACGGACTTCGTCTAGAAAAGAGAGAGCTGAGAGGCTTTAAGAATTCCAGAGTAGGGGAGAAAACTGAGCTTTGGGAGGACAACATTTCTTCATCAACACTTCTTAATGTGAGGGCAGGTTGACCTAATTTTATTTTTACCAATAACTAAAATGTATTGATTTTTCCTGTGCTCCAAATAGAGTGCTATAGTCCTTATGAAGATTATCATATTTATAGACTGAAGTTGTTGTTTTTTCCCAGTTACAGTTTACGTTCAGGTTAGCTTTAAATGGAAGCAGGCTGAATCTTACTTATTTATAGATCTATCTATCTATTTATTTACAATGAGGCATGCTTTTTGGTAGGAGGAACCTACTACGCTGCCTTGCCGAAGGAAGCTGTGTAATCCTGCCTGAGGCTAGAAGAAGGGACAGTGGGTGTTTTGGCCTTGGTTGCCCAGCCCCAGACCTTCCCTCCTTTCTGAGCCCACTTCAGCCCTCTGGTGATCCTGCGGTTCACTCCGTGCCCTTGCAACATGCATACTTTCTGCTTAGGTGGAGTCAGTTCTCATGTGATTGTGCAGACCCAAAGAGCTGGAACGATGTGCTAAGAATAGCCTTTAATTACACAGTAGGTGCTTAACAACGGATCAGGGATTATTGTGTCGTTTTCATGGTTCTTCACATGGCAGCCAAGAGCCTGTAACCCCAGCTCCCTCCTCTGTGTTTGTGTGTAGTTGATGCGGTCACTCCCTGTTCAGACAGGAAGAACTCTGAAAAGCCATTTGTTTACGCCTTCTCCTTTTCCTCAGAAAGCACAAGTTAATGATATTAATTTATATGTATTTGATTTATTTAATGCAATATAGATACTTTCAAGAAGTATCTGGGGAAGAAGAGCAGAGATTGGCTTTATTTTTAACATCTTTTCCTTAAAATATGTTGCTGGTTATGGTAGCCATCATTTTCATTTCCTCCTTCCTCAGATATTTGGGGAATAAACAGCTGAACTCACCAACTTCGCATGTCACCTCTGTGTGCCTCCCCTGGAGGTGGTGTCCCTGAGGTGAGGTCCAGGAGCAGAAGGGAGGGAGATGGGAGGGGCAAGGAGGGAGTCAGCCTGAATGATCAGCTGCAGCCCTTCCTGGGCTTGGAGTAAGAGAGTGCGTTCTGCCCCAAGTTTTTGGCTGACACATTGGGGCTGCTTGCTGAGAACCAGAGTGTCTGTCTTCCTTCTGTCCTTGAGTGTTCTTTGAGCTCTGTGTCCTTGGAGGGGAGAAGATGGCTGTGAAGAGCCCATTCAGCTGCTGCCCTTGGCTGCACCTGGGTGGACTTGCCTCCTGCTGCCTGTCCCTTAGCTTGTCAATCTCTGGCAGCAGCGAGCAGGGCCAGCCCGTGTTCCCTGTAAAGACTGTTTCATCCCTGTTTCATGCAGCCCAGCTTCCTCATTTCTGTCCCCACTGCTGGTTTCAACGGGCAGTGCTCTGCTGGGTCTCATTCCCCAACTTTTCAGTCTGAACCACGGGGGTTGAGGCTCCCAGGTGATTCAGCTGAACCTTGGTTGGCTGGTTGTCTTTTCTTAATCAAAGGAAAAGCCAAGGAAGTGTGGCTTCTAACTTGGAGAGGGTGCAACAGTCACCTGACCCTACTGCCTTGCTGCCACCTGCCTGAGTGACAGAAGGTAGGATCCATCTGTTTGTTACAATGTGAGTGGAAAACACACACACACACACACACACACACACACACACCAGTTAGCAGGTGGGAAATATATTTTTCAGGACACACATGATTCTGCCATTACAGGGAGGATTCTGATGCTAATTTAGATGCAAATGGAATTTCCCAACTAGAGCTGATTACAGAAAGGTCGGAATGTCTATATGCTTAATATCACTCCTACGCTGTGCATTAAGTTAATGTGCTACTGCAGTTGTGGGCGTGATGGTGGGGGCTGGGCTCCGGCCTGGGATTCTGAGAGCATTTATAGAGTGGAATGTGACTCATGGTATCAGCGCCTCCCTTCCCACCCACCTCTTTTGAAAAGAAAGCAAACTTTATTTTGTCCATTTCTGAGAAGTTTGAACTTTTAATTTAGAAAAACATGCTGTTGGAACTCTCGGGCTAAGATGAAAAGTAGATTTACTGTAAATTCAGTTGCCATCCTGCCTAGAGAACTGATCTCAGTCATGCATGAGCGTCTTCCAGACCAGATGCTGGGTCACAGCCTGGAATATAGGAAACTGGTGACAAGAACTGGTAGTGACAGGGTGGCAGGAAGGATTGTAAATTGGCTTGGTTATTACAGTGCTACTTCAGTGTTTTTCAGATGTTTTTTACTGTAATGCACAACCAGAAATTTATTTTATACATTTGTGTGTTTTACTGAATATATAATAAGACACACACACACACACATATATATATATATATATATATATATATATATAATTATATTACATGAATAAAATATGTATACAAAGTTTGACAACACAGTATTTACTACCTGGACTATCCTCTAGTATTTCCTATTTAGATCTGGTCTAAACCATTAGTGAACCAATAAATAGATTTCAGTACCCACTCTTGGGTCTTATGGTTTGGAAAACACCAGTTTCAGGGATTGGTGAAGAGTGTTTGGCATGAAGGAGGCCTCAAGTAAGGGCTAGTAGATGGGCGAAGAAAGATTTATCTCAAAGGACAGACGAAACCGGACTTAAGAGCAATAAAATTAACTGCCTGAATCAGGGCTCTTTTCTACAACTTGGGCTGAAAAGAAAGCATGTAAGAGTGCCTAAGCTATTATAAATAATGCAACAATGAATGTAGGTGCATACATCTTCTCAAATTAGTGTTGTTGTTTCCTTTGTGTAAATACCCAGATGTGAGGTTGCTGGGTCATATAATAGCTCTATTTTTGATGTCTTGAAAAACCTCTGTACTGTTTTTCATAGTGACTTTACCAGTTTACATTCCCATCAATTGTACACAGGGGTTACCCTTTCTTCACATCCTCCTCAACACTTACTTCTTATCTTTTTGATAATAGCCATTTGAATAAGTGTGAGATAATATCTCATTTTGGTTTCTTGGTTTTTATTTCCCTGATAATTAGAAATGTTGAGCATCTTTTGAGGTGCCTGCTGGCCATCTGCAAGTCTTTTTTAGGAAAATGGCTACTTAGGTCTTTTGCCCATTTTTTAATCAGATTTTTTATTTATTTTTTGCTATTGAGTTGAGTTCTTTGTATATTTTGGACATTAATTCCTTATCAGATATATGCTTTGCAAATATTTTCCCACATTCAGTAGGCTACCTTTTTATTTTGTTGATGTTTTCCTTTGCTTTGCAGAAACTTTTAGCTTGACGTAGTCTCACTTGTTTATTTTGCTTTTGTTTTCTTTGCTTTTAGAGCCAGATCTAAAAAATCATTACTGAGACTATGGCAAGGAGCTTACTGCAGAGTTTCTTCTGGGAATTTTATGATTTCAGTCATACATTCAAGTCTTTAATTCATTTTGAGTTAATTTTTGTGTATGGTGTAAGATAGTGGTCCACTTTTCATTCTTTTGCATGCATCTATCCAGTTTTCCCAACACCATTACCCCATTGCATATTCTTGGCTCCTTTGTTATGAATTAATTGACCATATATGTGTGGGTTTATTTCTGGGCTCTCTGTTCCAATGATCTATATGTCTTTTTATGCCAATACTATACTATTGGATTAGTATAGCTTTGTAGTATAGTTTGAAACCAGAGAGTATGATACCTTTAACTTGGCTCTTCTTTCTCAAGATTGCTTTATTTATTCAGGGTCTTTGTGGGTCCATACAAGTTTTAGAATGATTTGTTCTGGTTCTTTGAAGAACACCATTGAAATATTGACAGAGGTTGCATTGAATCTGTAGATTGCTTTGGGTAATATTTACAATAGCCCAGATATGGAAACAACCCAGTGTCCATTGATAGATGAAAGGATATAGAAGTTGTATATATGCATGTATACATTGGAACATTACTTGGACACAAAAAAGAAAATCTTGTCATTTGCAACAACATGGATGGACCTCGAGGATATTATGCTACGTGAAATAAGTCAGATAGACCAATACAATATGATTTCACTTACATGGGTCATCAAAAAACCAAAACACAGGAACAAACAAAGCAACAAAACTCATAGATACAGAGAGCAAGTTGGTGATTATCAGAAGGGAAGGGGGGTTAGGAGGTGGGTGAGACGGATGAAGGAGGTCAACTCCGTGGTGGTGGATAGTAACTAGACTTATGGTAATAACTAGTGATACAGAGATCAAATTATGTTGTAGACCTCAAATTAATGTAATGTTATATGCCAGTTTTGCCTCAACTAGAAAAAATAGTGCCTAAGCAGACATACTATTTGGGTTCACCGTTGTACTTACCTTATCAAGGATAATTATTGGTTTGTAGAAACAAGTTTTCCTTGGGTTATTGTAATCATTCTGATCCACGTTTAGTAAGGAATAGCATTCCTAAGCTTTACTATCCTTAACCTCTATTATTGTGTGTTATATGGGCTAAAATAGGACCTCCTTTACTATTTCTCCTAGAATTTCTGTGTAAATTTTTAGCTACCTGCAATCCTGTATAGAACAAGATAAATAAATATTGACAGTCATCTGTGAGACAAAAGATCTGTCAACAACAGATTATCATTTGTAATCAGACCTAGACGAGGTTGCTTCCTAGCTGGCTGCTGCTTCCTCTTTGGGGCGATAGTGGAAGCTTCGGTTTTGCCTTCTGCACTGCAGAGCCGCTTTCCCGGTTTATCATTAGCTTTCAAGTGATCACACTTAGGCCCTGGCTCATCCTTGTTAAGGAGGTTGCCTATTGGGGGATTAGACGAAGATTCTGAAAAGTAAGATAATAGGGCAGGAGAAGATTTTCTGGGATAAAAGACTCCTAAGGGCTCTGACAGTTGGGGGAGGAAAGAGACGGAGAGGGAACCAGTTTTTCCTGGTGTTGGGTATTAGTTTGAGGTGAGTGTGACCTCAATTTATAAAGAGTGTGCAACGTGATGCTTAATAGAATCAGGTCTTTAATATTTATACCATGTTATATATATATACTGCCCCTCCAAGTACTTTCTTAAATCCTCTTAGTTTATAAATGACAGCTTTGATTTCTTTTTTTTTTTAACTTTCATTTATCCAGCCTAACAGTAGTAAACAACAAATGCTCAGTGCCCTCTCTTCATGTCAGCCCCCAAAGATTGAGGCTTACATCCTCAGGCGCTGACTGCTGTGCTTTTGAGCTTGGTAAGGTCAGGCGGAACTTAAGGGGTGGGGGCACGCTGATGGTGCATTATTGGTGCCAGGGCAGCGGGGATTTCTGCATGGCGTGTCCACTCAGCACGCGCTGCGGGCGAGACGAAAATACGGTCTTGCAGAAATGCGCACTCGGCCCATTTGGAGTAATTGGTGCTGCTACTTCTAGTGATCAGGCGTGTCAGGAAATTAGACTTCTGCCGAAATGATTTTGGATGAAATTTCTGCTGAAGGACCCTAAGATAGGTATTAGCTCATGAAACTACCTTTTAGGTGTTGTGAGTCATTTCTCCCATAGCTACTTGGTGATGTCGGTTATTTTATGTCTTTATTAAAAATGTCCCCACCCTCCGGGCCTTCAGAACACATGCAGAGAAGAGGGGAGAATTAAAAATTAAGCTTGACTCTGGCCAATATGAAGCAGTGGGTCCTTGGGGGATGCCATTTATTCAAGAAACGTTTATTAAGTATGGCCTATGTGCTAGACCCGTACGTTGCACAGGAGTAATAAAGAAAAGGACACAGCGCATGTCCTGGAGCAGGATTAAGAGTGCTATGAGTGTGTAATTGGAGAAACCTGGAAAATGCAAGGAGAGAAGCAGTTTGTCTCAGAAGCTGGGGATCCCATGAGAAGCACTCTCCTCAAGGCAATTGATTTCCCGGGAGGTTGACACCTGTTTCCTTTGCTGAATTTGGGCCACAGAGAGCCACTTGATGACACAGTGGTGTGTAGAATATTTGAAGATCACATAGCATTGATGCCGAGCTGGTGGGGGGGAGGGGTGTTTGCAGGGGGAGTGGTCAGTAGGTTCTGAGGGAGGGGGTTGAAGTGCCATACATAGGCATGCCTTGCTTAGAATAAAGAACTGGCTTGGTAATCACTTAGCCACCTAGACTCATCTATCTAGAACATACCTAAGAACCAAGAAATTTATAGAAGCCATTGAATTTATGCATAGATGAGTCCACGAAGGCCTGTCTACACTGACATAAATAGATTTGGTGATCTAATTTCTAAACTGCTTTGTGAATTTTGAATGCAGAAAATTACAAAGGGAAGAGATATGTATACAAAAGGAATGGCCCAGTCACAGTATGATGAAGTGACAGTTAACAGTTTTTTTGTTTGTTTGTTTTGTTTTGTTTTTAAAGATTTTATTATTTTCAGAGAGAGGGGTAGGGAGAGAGACATCAATGTATGGTTGCCTCTCACCTGCCTCCAGCTATGGACCTGGCTGGAGACCTGGCTTACAACCTGGTTATGTGCCCTGACTGGGAATCGAACCAGTGACCTTTGGGTTCGCAGGCTGGCGCCTTATCCACTGTGCCACCAGCCAGGGCACAGTTAGCAGTTTTAAAGGGAGAAATAAAGGTGATGGAAAACTGAAAAAGAGATGATGTAATGAATGATGCAAGAAGTATTACCATCCATTCCATTTGTCAACAAGCATATTAGTTATGTGGCAGGGGAGAGTCCAAAGATTTCTAGGGTTCAGGGTGGGATCTGAAGTTTCGAACTGTTTCCCTAATGATTTCTATGAAGCCCCATTTGAGTATTTCTATACTACAGACTATAAGGCAATTGATGACCCCTGTTCACCAAGAGATGTCATAGTCTGTTTTTAGGGAGACAAATGTAACTAGTTCTTAAAATATTCCCAACCGTAAGTTAAAATTAATTTTTTAATGCTTTAATCACCAAATCCTCAGTTCTTTGAAAAACTTGACTCTTCTGAGTATTTTGTTTCCTGAAAGATTGACATTTTACAGTATAGGGAAATCACACCATGGAGAAAATACTAATTTGTATCATAAAAGAGTCATGGTTACGTTATAAGCAGTAAACTCATATAGCACTTTATAAATAACACTTTATGTGTTACTCGGTTATAAAATGTGACTGGCAACTTTTCAGAAGCATATCTGAATATCTGTATCACTTTATGTCTTCATCTCTCATTTGTCATTTATTATTTTGTTTGCTAGATCATATATATGATCCATCTTCCTGGACAAAAAAAAAAAAAAAATACATGTTCTTAATGTTTCTGGCTCCTTGTACATAGCAAGTGTCAGTAAATACTCATTGAATGACTAATAATGGAACAAATTATGTTGAGCTATCTAATTAATTTTTTACTGACCATGTAAATATTTTTATCATTTTTGCCCCAATCTGATTACACACTAAAATCGTTATGGTGTGTGAACTGCATTTGATGATTCGAGTTGCCTGAGCCCTTGCACTGCTTCGTTATGCCTTTGCCTCCCTTCCTGGATGAAGGAGCGGGAGCACCAGGTGCTGCGTAAAGCAAAGGGGCCAGAGGCTTCAGAGCAGCTCTGAAGTGTGTGCCGTGGTAGATGTGTTCTCACCTTGACGGGTCCCTGCGGTGTGGCCAGGGGCTGTTGGCCTCACGTGCCGCAGCCTCGTGCGGGTGCTCACCTGCGCTCACTCTGTTGTTGGCTCCAGGTGACGGTGGAGGAAGTCATGACGACAACTGCGTATTTGGACCTCTTTCTGCGCAGCATCTCCGAGCCAGCACTACTTGAGATCTTTCTCCGTTTCATCCTGCTGCACCAGCATGAGAATGTCCACATCCTAGACACCCTCACAAGTCGAATCAACACCCCATTTCGGGTAAGATTTCAGGACAGTTTGCTTTGGGAATAAGATTATGAACATCCCCCTCCCCTTTCTGAAAATTTCTTGCAGCCATTAGCTTTTCGGTTTTGGAACTAGATGATGCATTATGTTATTAGAGAATCCTTTTGTCAGGGAGGTGGCACTTACTGCCTTTCATAGGACATTTTTCTCCATTTGTCTGGCTTGGACTTTCTTCTGCGGAATGTGCAGAGTGCGCTCTGAGGAGCGATGATGCAGGGGACGTATGGGCACAAGTGCAGGCAAACCCCCACCTGAGAGTGGGTCAGGTGTGGGTATTAGAGAGTCTAGCCCTGTCTTCAAGTATTTTGAAATGGGAGTCTGGGCACTTTTGAATTTGGGAAGTCATCCTGTGGCTTGAAGTTCTGATCAACTTTGAAAATCCTCTTATATTATTAGTGTTGTCCCCTGCCAAGGACTATCTCTATTCTACTACAATTACTGTTTCAGAAGTAAAAAAAGAACAATTTAACAATGTAGTTTTGAGTTTGCAACATATAGCTATAATATGTATAACAATAATAGCACAAAGGGGGGTTAGAGGAATAGAGCTCTCTCAATTTCTCTGAAACTAATTTGGTATAAATCTGAAGTCAAGTCTGATAAGTTAAGATGTATATGGTAGGTCCTATAGCAACCACTAATGAAGTAACTTTCAATGTGTAGTGAAAAATCATGAAAGGAATGAAAATGTTACATTAGAGAAAATATTCTCATAATGCAAGAGAAGACAGTAAAAAAGGAATAGGAGAACAAGAAAACCATATTATGTATGGAAAACGGAGTAAAAAAGCAGACAAATCCAATTATAAAGATAATGTTAAATTATATAGATTAGAAACTTAATCAAAAGGCAGAGATTATAACCACGGACAGAACAGAAGAGGCCACTTCATCACAACGTGACTGGCAGGAAGTATGGAGACGCGAGAGGCTGGCGGGGCTCCCAGAGGCGGCAGCTAAAGGGATGGAGAAACATCTCAGCAGCTGGGGGTTCCATCTGAGAAGGGTGGGATCTAAACCCCCAACTGGGTTTCCTGGCCTACAGCAACACAGCTGAGAGTAAACAGCACCCAGCTGTGAAAAGCTACCAGGTTTAGTGTCTTGAGAGAGCTAAAAACACAGTTCTTAAAGTGACCCCACACAAAAATGCATTGGCACCCGCTTACCTGGGCTCTGGCAGAGGGAGCACGGAGTGCACTAGAGATGCTCAATGAAAATTTCGGGCGGTGGCTTTGAGGAGAAAAATGAGGGAACAGCCCATGAGGTCCCAGTGCTAACCCATCCCCCTTACAGCAGGCAGACCACTTTTCTCCAAGTGGCTGTAACCTGAGAGGAAGTAACAGCCCTGCCCATGGGAATTAATCTGCCCCACCCAGGGTGCCTAAACCTGAATGCTGATCATGGGGTGATTGGATCAACAGCTGAATCAATCTGTTCCACATAGTGCCTAAACCTAATGGGTGATAGCAGAGTAATTGGATTAACAACCCAGGAAGTCAAATCACACCAATATTAGCAGCAGAAACAAACAAGAAGAGTCACCCAAAATGGGGAAGCAAAGAAACCAGCACCTATTGAAAGGAAAGAAATAATCCCCAGAAAGACCACTAAATGAAATAGAGCCGTGCAAACTATCAGACATGGAATTCAAAATAATGATGATAGAGAAGCTCAATGAGCTCAGTGAGTTCAAAGAAAACTCTAAGTAACTCCAGGAGAGCTACAAAGAACTCCAGAGAAGCTACAAGAAACTTATTGAGAACTACACCAGTGTAGGGGACCCCTGACCCGCAGAGATCCCCTGGTGCCATGGATGAAATGAACCTTCCCAGGCAGCTCATGCTAGGGGGAAGGTTGACCAATGTCTGGTTGACAAAGGCCTGGATGACCCACCCTCAAAGTTTTTTTATTGATTACTCATGGTTGGGGATGCAATACACACCACAAATCATTATCACAGTAGAGTGTTCAAAAGAAAGGGAGTTGCTGAGTTTAGATAACAATGGAAGGAATGTGACAATCTGCTTCAGGCTACATTCATTAGACAAGGTGACTTTAAGAACTCCAGGTGGCCCATAGAATTTTAGGGAGGGAGAGATTACCTGTGGGTTGAGGTTGAGCATCTGCAATACACAAGTCCAGGAAGTTAGGTCACAGGACAGTCTTCAAAGTATGTGTGGAATATTCCCAAGGCCAGGCTCATATTTGAGGCCTCCCTTGGAGCATAGGGGCCTGTGTGCACCCAGCTTTGTCAGGTCTTACAGGCTTAGCCTGGCCTGCATGGGGCTCCATGCCCTGACACTTTCCTAGGGGGACCCCGACACACCAGCAATATAAAGGACCTAGAAACCATCAATAAGAGCCAGGAGGAAATGAAGAATACCATTTCTGAATTGAAGAACACAGTAGAGGGAATCAAAAGCAGGCTAGAGAAAGCAGAGGATCGAATCAGCGAGCTGGAGATCAACATAGAAAAATATTCCCAGACAGTGCAACAAAATAAAAAAAGACTGAAAAAGAATGAAGAGGTTTTAAGAGAGCTACAGGATAGCATGAAATGTAATAATATCCATATCATAGGGATACCCGGAGAAGGAAAGGAGCAAGGGATAGAAAACCCTTTGAAAAAGCAATGACAGAAAACTTCCCTCACTTGAGGAGAGAAAAAGTCAGGCAAATGCAGAAAGCACAGAGGGTCCCAATGAAGATGAATCCAAACAGGCCCACTCCAAGACACATTATCATTAAAATGACAAATTTCAAAGACAAAGAGAATCCTAAAAGCAGCAAGAGAAAAACAGCTGGTAATATACAAGGGGGCTCTGATAAGGTTATCAGCTGATATCTCAACAGAAACACTACAGGCCAGAAGGGAATGGCCCAAAATTCCAAGCAATGAAAAACAAAGGCCTGCAACCAAGACTACTCTACCCGGCAAGGTTCTCATTCAAAATGGAAGGTGAAATAAGGAGTTTCCCAGACAAAAGAAGGCTAAAAGAATCTGTCCCCACCAAACCAGCATTGCAAGAGATGCTAAAGGGTCTTCAAGAAGATCAAGAAACAGAGACAGACAGGGACACATCAAAGTGGAAAAAATGACAGTGGATACATACCTATCAATAATAACCTTAAGTGAAAATGTTTATTAAAGGCACCAATCAAAAGACATAGGGTAGCTGAATGGGTAAGAACCAACTTTAACTTATGAATGCTTTAAAATAATCTTGTTATAAATAGATTTTACTAAATAACATATTTTTTTATTTTTGTTGTATCTGCATTACTGCAGGTGAAGTTTTCTTAGATTGGAATTATTTTCCAAGTTGGGAAAATCAAGTTACTTGCAATAACAAAAATTGAATGCAGTTAATAGAGAAAAAATAAAAATGTGGATGTTTATTACATAGAATATATGCTGTCTTATTCATTGTTACAAAATGTATGCTTGTTTGTGGGTATATGATATGTATATGTTATTAGTAATTTACATATATATTTTTTAAAGATTTTATTTAGGGAGAAGGAAAGGGAGGGAGGCAGAGAGGGAGAGAAACATCAATGTATGGTTGCCTTTCACCTGCCTCTATCTACGGACCTGGCTGGAGACATGGTTATGTGCCCTGGCTGGGAATAGAACCAGCGATCTTTGGGTTCACAGGCCGGCACCTTTGCGCTGAGCCACCAGCCAGGGCTTGCAATTTATATTTTAAATATCAGCCAACTGGTAGCTGAGAGTAGAGATGAAAATTAACAACTACTGGACTATATATATTCTCAGGTTAACATTTAAATTAGATTAGATTCCTTCTAAACAGATAGTGGAAATAGACATGTTGAGCATTGAAGACCCCCAAACTGGGGAAGCTTGGGAAAATGTATAATGTTATAGTATACTTCATTATTCAAATATGAACATACCTGATCTCTACCATACCATACTCTTAAATAGTTTAGTGGGTAGTTTAGGACCACATAGGAAGTCAACCACAAGTTAAAAAAATAGCTAGAATACTATTCAACAAAATTATTTAAGTCCTAGGGTCTTTTTTTAAAACCTCAAATTAGTTGATATCATAATTTCTACTTTGTGAGGATCAGCTGATCACTGCAGGTGCCATTGTTTCCGAAGGCTTCAGCTGGTGAAACCTGTATAGAGGAGAAACAGGGGGTATTGAGGAAAATGGGACTTCTGCACAGGAAAAAAAAAAAAGTCGGTCCAATATCTAAGGTGGGACAATGCCAAAAAGATTAAGTTATAGTTCCAGTAGCTTAAAATAAAGTTGAGTAGTATTATTGGGGGTGGAGTAGCGGGTGGGAACTGACTCAAAAACCAAATTCATTTTTTACTGTGGGTTTGGCACTGTCTCTAGGACAGCTTTCACCAAAGTGAGTTCTGCAATACACCATTTCTGTGATAGACTTCACAAAAATAGCTTTCTGGTGTAAAGTAAGTTTTAAAGAAAAAGAAAAATGTTTAGTTTATTACAATATATATAAAATATCATTTAACATGTAATATATAAGCTATTGACATAGTTTTAATGTTTTATATTCTTCAAAATCCATTGTATACTTTAAATATTTGTAAAAATATGTGTGTAAATGTATTTGTGCATGTGTTTGGTAATATTGCAATTTATATTACTTAAAAAGTCATTTTTTTTTAAAGTTCTTTTAAACAAATGAATTAACATAAGCATTTTGCAATAATGAAAACTTGGTATTAATATGATTTGAGAGGCTGACAGAAGGCAGTAAGTAATTAAATGGTGCATTGTCTGGATGTGAAAGAAAGAAAAAAGAAATACACATTGTTGGTTACAGAATAGACAGGGGGATGTTAAGAAAAATAAAGGAAAGGGAGAGGCCAAGGAACGTATATGCATGACACATGGACATGAACTAAGGGGGACTTTGCTGGAGGGAATGGGGGGTACTGGATGGAGCGGGGCAAAGAAGAAAAGTTGGTACAACTGTAACAGCAAAGGCAATAAAATGTATTTTTTTAAAAAGGCACAGATTGTCAGACTGGATAAGAAAAGAAGACCCAGCTATATGCTATCTACAAAAGATACACTTTGGATTCCAAGTTTGAACGATAAGTTCCTAAACCTGAATTGAACCAAATAAGTGATAATGCAATTATTATAGAATAACCCTTAGAAATAACAAGTTAAGATTATGAGATAATATACTGACTTTAAAGACAAAAGCTTAAATAGCTACTACAGTTGATAAATCGGCACAGTGTTGGTCAAAGAGTATAAAATTTCCACTTAAGAGTAAGTTCTGGGGATCTAACATACAGCATGTAGTTAACAATACTGCACACAATAAACAAGCTGTGTACAACATGTTATATACAGTATTACCATAGTAACCCCTTCAGACCCATGTCCAGAGTGCTCAGCACATGGTGTTGGTCTTTTTAATCACCGAGTTGTAGGAGTGTACAGAGAATGTGCATTCAGGCTATCAGTTCTCCTATAGGGTTTGGGTAGAAAACCTAAGCCAGCAATTAAGCCATTAAGCAGATGACCCTCCTATGAAATGCCTGTGTGCTTCTATTTCAGTTTATGAAGGTCCAGGTAAACCTGCCTCTAAATTACTTGTGGCCTGATAAAATGACAAAATCTTACTCCCAAGGGGCTTGGTGATTTTATAATACACCTTTGGGTTTCTTTCCTGTTTGGCTGATTATCTTTCCTTTTTGGAAATCAGAGAGTGAAAGAAGTCTTACTATTTTTTAATGAACCTCTTAGAAAAATATATTATCATACTCAGAGTACTACTGAAAGCCAAACCGAAGAGAGTGCTGCTACAAAGCCGAGAGGCAGGGCAAGAGAAGCTGAGGCGTAGAGCTAAGGACTCTGGAGGGAATGTTGGCCGGGGTACACGCAATTTCCCGTTAGCCCAGTTTTGTAAATAACTAATATCATGTTTGAAAATAACTTAAGAAAACTGGTGACAAGCAGAGATCTCCTGTGTGTGTGCACGCACATGCATGCATATGTGTGTGTTGGTGAGTTATAGGGGCATCTTTATCTAGATCTTAAAAAATTGGAAATATGAGCTAGGCATCTTGTAGGAGGGTAATTTTGCACGATGGCGTAATTCCACACCTAGCCTTTGTAGTCAAATCCTGCAGGATGACTGATGGACACACATTCTCTCTGGCAGCTGTGTGTGTGTGTGTGTGTTCTGTTTTTTAATCAAAACTGAAGAAAAGAGACCATTTTATTTTGTAATTCTGATTTATTTACCATCTGTGGAGAGTAGAGCTGTCCTTCCAATCTCTGAAAGAGAACGTGTTTATTGCTCTCCAGCTCTGTGTGGTGTCCCTGGCTTTATTCCGAACTCTCATCAGCTTACACTGTGAAGATGTGATGTTGCAACTAGTTCTGAGGTGAGTTGTCATCTTTTCTTCCCTTTAAAGAAAAAGTCACTCCCTACTGTGGCTATCACGTATTTCTTTGGTACTAGAAGCTAAATAGGGGCCATGCTTCCATGGAAGAAAGTCATCAAAAAAAGCAGTTTAATTTCTGCATTATTCCTCAAGGTTAATTTTGGTTTTACTATTTAAAGTTTTTAGGGTACCAAAATTACGTTACAAATATGCTTCTGGAAAGAATATAGATAGAACTTTGGAAAATTTCAGAATTACTATGAACGCTCTTCTGGTCCATGACTGAATGTCTTTTTCTTTAAGTATCTATTTTAGGGGACCTGTGTTATTTGGAAATGCTGTTGATACATAATTCCTATGACTTTTCCTTTGGTAATGGTGCAACTACAATGTGCACTGTCTGATCTCTGCGTATGGTTCAGTTAAACTCAGTAAATATTTAGTGAGTAATGTCCGTACAATTCAGAAGGGAGTAAGGTGTGGAGTAGACAAATTTGGAAGGACTTATATACAGGGTAGAAAAGGTATGTCCTTCAGATGCACAAGTGGGAAGGTTTTCATCAAGTGGTTGGTATTTGTTGACAGGTGTTGGGAGTCAGAGTAGACTACTATTAAAGTGTCATTAATTTGGTCATTTGGCAAGGAGACCCAGGAGCTGCAAATCCTGTCTCAGCCCAGGTCTGCCCCAACTTCTGGGGTCCCTGAGGGCAGCTGCGGCTTTCCTAAAGGAAGGGAGAGCTGGCTGGGCTCCGTGCACCCACACTCCCCTCTGCTGGTGTGGAAAGGCCCATGAGGGCCCCTGGGCACACCCCCACTGCCCCCTCCTAGCTCTGCCTCAGGACCCTTTTGATCCCTCTCTGGGAGGCTTGGGCTGTCCCTGGGCCCCACGGGTGCTCTGACACCAGTAGGATAGAATTGCCAGAGAGACAGTATTCCAAGTGGGTGTAACCACATTTCAAAAGTGGTAGTCCTGGAAAAGGGTGGAGGGCGGCCAAGTGTCATCATGGGACAGCAGCAGTGGCACCCTGGGGAACTAGCTAGAAACTCACATTCTTGGCCTTCTCCCAGGCAGGCCAACTCTGTGACGAGGGATGGGCATGTTTCCACAGGTTCCCCAGGGCCCTGGTGCCTGGCCGACCTTGAGAACCAGGGGATGAAGGACTTACCGGCAGGCCCAGCACACTAGCGGGGGCATCGTGGTGGAGGCCTTACAGAGCCACCCTTCTATGGGAGAGTGCCACCTATTAATTTTCTAAGTTTAAAAAGACTTTTGGGGTTTTGCAGCAGTTTAGATCAGGTCATCAGTGAGCACTCTTAAGGCATTAGCAAAGAACACATCCTACCGTAAGTAAATGCCTGGGGTAGAGCATTAGTTATCTGTCCTAAAAGCTCCCATCCAGCCTCTGCTGCTACGAAGAATGCATTAGCACGGCCAGGACGAAATCCATCAGGGCAACATGTGAAAGCCTTTCTTTATTGCCAAAAAATGAGACTTTGCCTCCAACAAGGGTAAAATCTGATTATATTTAAATGCTGAGCTCTTGCATACTGGTTCTTGGATGGCATGAAAAACAGGTGTGTTTTGGAATTTGCTATCTTGCAAGGTTTTTGAGAGGATCAGCTGTGGTGCTATCTGTGAAAATGTGGTGAAAAGCTATAAGATGTCACAGAAATTTAAGGGAGTGGAATTTTCTAGGAAATACGTTTTAAACGATTAAAAACAGTATTCCTTCTGGTTTACAATGAGAAATCCTCCTGTTATTTATTTAAGGGACACTAAAAAAATGGCTGTGTAGCCCAGCTCCTTGTTGTTGCCGCTGTTGTTGTTTGTACAACTGGGAGGCAGTTGAATAGTGAAGATTACGTGAATCCTTTTCATGGAGCTGTCACGTGGTAAAGAGTAACCGTTCACCAGTTTTTGTTTCCACCCAAATACTCTTAAATATTGACATCTCAAAGTGATAATCCATTTGCAGCTATTTCTCTCATTTAACAACGTATCAGAAAAGTAAGTTGAAGTAAGATACCCCCGAAGTGAGGCTGTTGTGAGTGAGCAGAACGCCCAGGAGAAGTCGTGCATCCCCGGGAGCCACGTCTCAGATCACAGGCAGGCAGGAAAATGCTGGCACGCGGGAGGGACAGGCCACCCCCTTCCCATGTGCCTGGTGCTGCCCAGTTTGGACAAGATTTAATTGTTTAATACCCTGAGTGCTATTTATGCCTATTCCGGTAGGGTGTTTCGTGGTTTTTTTCAGAAGTGCTGGTCCATTGTCAGCTTTGTGCTGAGCACCACCTGTTGTGCTCAGAGACCCTTTTGCTCACAGAGAAGCTGTGTGTGCACTTCAGGAGCATTTCCATCCAGCATGGGAGTGGGTGGAAGAGAAAGAGAGAGAGAAAAAAGCCAGCCAGCCTAGAGTAAGATGAGTAGCAGAAATATGCTCAAACTATCTCTGAAAGTCCAACGATCCTTTTGAGAGTCACTGGCGTTGCTCTAGGTGTTGCCAGCTGGTCATTGTTCAGGTTTCCATCATCTCGTAGGAGGCGCCTTGCTCCCGCCATTGCATCTCACCGCTTGTGTTGTTGGTTTTGTTGTCAGTGTGGGAGAGGCAGTAAGTATGCTTTGTTATTGATTGGTTGTCACGGATGATGATTTACTTTAATGAATGATACCCAGGAGAACAGAAGCTAGACACAGGGTTAGAGACAGTTGGGGAAATAATGGAAAGAGAGAAGACAGAATGGATAACATATTTATTTCCTGTTGTATGGTGGGATGGCTTTGAGTAAGCTGGACTCCTAAAATTAGATATTTATTACTTTGGGATATTTACCACTTTCTGAATTTAAATAGAATTCCTAAACAAAATATAGTAAAAAGGAAAAGACAGTTTGATGACAAATACTTTTATTAAATTCCTAAGTGGTTTTTCTGCTGTCGATAGCCACCTCATTTTGATATTTGTCATTTGAGGAGCTTCTGACATTTTTTAAAAAATTATAGTTGGCATATGACACTATATTTGTTTCAGGTGTACAGCATAGTGATTTAACATCTATTTATCTGTGATGTGATCACCACCTGTCACCTTTTTCACCTGTCCCATATTGCTCTCCCTCTGGCAACCATCAGTTCTGTGTTTCCATGAATTCGTTTTGTTTGGCACATTTGTTTTGATTTTTTAAAAATTCAACATATAAATGAGATTATGCGGTACTGATCTTTCTCTGACTTTTTTCACTTAGCATAATGCCCCCTAGGTCCTCCATGCTGTTACAAAGGGCAGGGTGTCATTCTTTCTTACAGCTGAGCAATAGTCCATTGTATGTATGCACCACATTTTCTTTACTCACTCACCTGCCTGTCGATGGACACCTGGTTGAGTTCACAATTTGGCTGTGGCAAATTATGCTGCAGTGAACATTTGTTTTGTTTTCTATTTTTCCCTGTGAGTGAGGGAAAGGCAGGGGGTCAGTGTATGGTTTTCCTGCTCTTCTCTCAGGCCAACCTTTCATTGTGACAGTGCAGTAGAACTTCTGCATTGAATATGAGGGGCTTGGTCATTTGAATGGACTCCCTCACTTCCAATACTGCACAACCTCTCCACCAGCCTACAGGGGATCTCCCTTTATTTGATTTACTCAGAAGAGAATTCTTAGTTTCTCCTGAAAGCATGTATTGGCAAAGTTGCAAATTCCCAATCCTCTTTGTTCTAACATAATTTCAAGCTACCCACTGGTGATATGTGGGAAATAGCTGGACTTTGTGTGATGGCAAAGCATTTGTCAGGCAGGGAAAGCACGTTCCAGGCAGAGGTTACGGTGGGTGCAGAGACCTGGAGGCAAAGAGGGATAGTGGGTCCCTGAAGAGATGAGGGGGTTTGCAGAGCTGGAATTTTGAAGGTCCTCATGATTTAAGGCACAAGGGCTTGTTCTATCAGAAGAACGAAGCCACTGAAAGATTTTAAGCAAGAGAGTGAATCCTGGAGGTGGATGAGCAGGTTGAGGGTGGGGAGAGGATGGGTCAGCCCTGACCCCAGCTAGCCCTGAGTATCACTTATGAGGTGGCCGACTGGGAAGGGACATTTTGGAGACTGAACGTGGCCCTTTTTGTCATTCCAGGTATCTGATCCCTTGCAATCACATGATGCTGAGCCAGAGGTGGGCGGTGAAGGAGAGAGACTGTTACTCTGTTTCCGCCGCTAAGCTGCTGGCCCTGACCCCGGTCTGCTGCTCCAGTGGGATCACCCTGACGCTTGGGAACCAAGAGAGGGACTACATCCTTTGGTCAACGTGTACGCACGACACTTCAGGTAGGAACTTGCTGCTGAGGGTCCACCAACGAAAGGGTGTCAGATGCCACCTCCTTGGGGTATGTGTCTCTTTGAGAAGACAGGGAATAAGACAGTGAGTTCCATTTCTTTAATGAATGTCTAGCTGGGGCTCCCAGACCTTTATTTGAACAAGGATTTCTAGTGTCATTCCCGGAATCTAAGTGTGAAAACATGTACAAGTACATCTAAAACAAAATTGGGGTGAGGGAGGTAGAGATGGCTAGAGTTAAAATAGAATTAGCCCTTATTTTAATTTTCAAAATGACTCATTTGTTGATACTTGCCTGTCAACAGCGTATCATCATAAAACCTGAAATTCGTGGTATGGCAACAGCATCTGATTCATTTGATTGACCTACTGGAGTGTTTCCATAAAGACTGTTTTTGCAGGAGTGAGAGTGCTCATGTGCTATATACCAGCTGCACTGGATCTTGTACAAGTGAAATTGAGATCACCTCTAACAGCCGTGGCCCTCTGTGGGCAGCTGCAAAACGGGGCATCTGTGTACCTTTGGAGGCCGGAGGCTGTTTTAGTTCAGGAAAATCCTGCCTGTCCCACGGCCTTTGGGAAACGGTCCAGTCCTGGTACTGATGCAGATGTCCCAGTCTGTATTCTGATGTCCCCCAAACAATGCTTTTCTGCTTATCTGGGTACACTTCTGTTAGACCATACATCGGCCACTTGATTAAGAAAATACCAGCATATTTGGTATAAATGTGGTTGTGGAAAGTAGGGTTGTCTTACTGATTCTTGGTTTTTAAAGATACAGTGCATGCATGTAAATTTATATAATAAATTTAATTTTAAATATATTGTCCTACTGGTTAAACTAGTGTGGATTTCTTATATTTTCCTACCCAACAGTTATTTTTTAAAACATATTTTTAAATTTTTTTTTTTTTTTTTTTTTTTTTTTAAGATTTTATTCATTATTTTCAGAGAGAAGGGAAAGGGAAGGAGGAAGAAAGGGAGAGAAACATCCATGTATGGTTGCCTTTCACCTGCCTCCAGCCACGGTCTTGGCTGGAGACCCGGCTTGCAACCTGGTTATGTGCCCTGGCTGGGAATCGAACCAGCAACCTTTGGGGTGGAAGGCTGGTGCCAATCTACTGAGTCACACCAGCCAGGACTGAAATTGACATCTTTTTTACTTATTAAAAATGTTATCTTAAGAACGACTCTGTGGCTGACCTTGCTGCAGAATTAAACAGTCAAGTTAAGCAGACAGTTGTGGAGGGCCTGCCCCTCTCTTTCCTGCGTGATCACAGTTAATTCTCCGAAGAAGGTAGTGTGCCCAGGTCAGGGTTGAAGAGACAAACTTGGAGAGAGGGATTGGCTCGTTAAGGTTATCTACCTGGTAGGTCCCCTGATTCCAAATTCCATGTTCCTTCCACTCTGCCGCCTCAGCGCACAGGTGCCTAATGGGTGGATGGTTAACACAGACAACAGGGTAGTAGGTAGATAATGTGATTATGGTGCAGTCGTGAAGAGCTAGGATTCTGAATCTCAGGCTCTGCTACTTTCTTGGGCAAATGACTTAACATTTTAAACTTTTCCCCTCATAAGTAGAGTAATACCTACCTAAAAGTATTGTTCCAAGGATAAGTGACCTTGGACATGTAAAAGCTCTTAGAAGACTACGTGGCATGTAATAAGTGCTAAATAAATATTGCTACAGTCATTTTTTATGTTTTTTTTTTTATTTAAAGTGGATAAGAGACAAACACTAACCTTTTAGCAGAAAGGCTGTAAAAAAATGAATTATGTCTACCCTAATGACCTAAAAAATGTACATTTTTTTCTTTTTTTAAATTTTTATTATTTTTAGAGAGAGGGGTAGGGAGAGAGGCAGAGAGGAAAAGAGACATCAATGTATGGTTGCCTTTCACCTGCCTCCAGCTGTGGACCTGGCTGGAGACCTGGCTTGCAACCTGGTTATGTGCCCTGGCTGGGAATTGAACCAGCGACCTTTGAGTTCACAGGCCGGTGCTTTATCCACTGTGCCACCTGCCAGGGCTGAAAATGTACATTCCTAAAGGTTCGTTTTTGGGCTAATGTAGAGACAAGAACTTGTGAAGGTGCGGCATGGGGTGAAGTGAGAACAGTGGATCGGGCCTGAGTTCTGGCTCTGCCGCTGACCAGTCGATGGTCTTTTGTCTCTGAGCCTCAATTTTTTCATCTGCAAATGGAGAAAATAACATCTGCCATATCGTTGTGAAGATTAATTTGATAGTAGTGATAAAACACCTGTCACATGGGAGATATTTAAGAAAGCTATAGAATATGTCCTTTTCCTTGTTTGTGTCATTTCTTTTTTTTCCAGTTGTGCAATTGAGAACTGCACACTTCAAATATTCTTAGGCTAAAGGGACTACTTGACTTGGGAGTGAACAGGACTTTTTCCTGAGAGAACACAGGCCATATCAACCTTCCAAGAGCTCCCAGGGAGGCAGAAGGAGTCAACAGGCTTTTCTAAAATCCCCAGGTTTTCTAGAGAAAATCTGTTTTCCAGATTCATGGATTACAGGCCTTTCACTTTAGAATCAAAGAAAAATCTTTGAAACGATTACCTGCACCGTGGCAGGTGCTGCATTTGGTAGGTGACCCGCGGTTGCCACGGCTTCGTTCTCGAAGCACCACTACTAGCAGCAGCTCTGGCGGAGACAGCGTCGGACCCGTGTACCGGTTCTGTATCTCCTGCGAGGCTAGGCTTTCTCTTCTCACCTTTTCTCCTCAAAACCTAAGCACTTTCATTACTCAGAACTCATTTCGTCAGACACGATCAGAACCAGGGTAGCTGGTGAGAGGAAGTCTCAGCAGCTGGTGAGTCCCATCCCCGCCCACCACCCTTCCCCCCACAACCCGCTGCGTCCGAAGGGTCCCAGGGGGCCGTTCATTCCGACTGTTCTCTGCCCCGCTGCAGGGCCCGTGGAGCAGCCGCCGTGCCTCCCGGTGTCCCCTCCGTCGGCCTGCATCGTGGAGTATGGCAGGGCCCTGGACATCAGCTACCTGCAGTACCTCTGGGAAGCGCACGCCAACATCCTCCAGTGCATGAGGGACTGCCGCGTCTGGTCCGCTGTGTACGACGGGGACTCCCCTGACCCCGAGACGTTTCTCCAGAGTCTG
Source organism: Noctilio leporinus (assembly GCA_004026585.1). Lineage (NCBI taxonomy): Eukaryota > Metazoa > Chordata > Mammalia > Chiroptera > Noctilionidae > Noctilio > Noctilio leporinus. Next base: position 318,974 of record PVIW01000001.1, on the reverse strand, counting down.
ACAGAGGAGAGCGCCCCCCACCCCACCGACCCCACGTCCACGCTCCCGCTGCAGCTCCCCGGGAAGACAGAGCCTCCACAGGCTCCGAGGAAGGACAGGAGCCAGACAGACCTGGAGTGGGACGACAGCTACGACACGGGCATCTCCTCGGGGGCGGAGGTGGGCTCCCCCGGGCCCTACGATGAGCTGGAGAACGCCAGCCCCCCCATGCCCGTGGAGCCCCCCAAGCACATCCAGGAGATGAAGAAGCATGCCATCCTCCGCTTCAAAGGGTCCTACATTGAAGAGTCTGACTTCCAGGATGACGTGATGGTGTACAGGCTGTGTGCGGAGAAGGACTCTGAGGACACCGGACATCCACACGAGGAAGCTTCGAGGCCCCCAGCCCCAGGCCAGACCCAGGTCCAGAGCCCCCCCACGAACAATGGCCCCCTGCCCAGCCCTCAGCCTGGGACAGATTCAGAGGAGGAACAGAACAGGGACAGCTCAGCCCCGGTTCCGGAGGAGTCCAGGGAGCCGCAAGGAGCGCGTGAGCTGGCCGTAGCCCCAGACTCGCACTCCGAGTTGGCACCGCCCGTCTCCAGCGCAGAGCCCAGCCCAGACCTGGTGGGCGTTGACCCAGAGGGTGAAGACTTCATTGCCCAGTACGACCAGATCATCAGGGAACTGGATTCCAGCACCGAGGGCTTGATGGGAGGGGGCTCCTCCTCACCCGACCCCTCCATCCTCTCACAGGAGCAGGAGGGGAAGGAAGACCGCAGAGGGGAGGAGGAGGAGGAGGGGAGGAGGGAGCTCGAAGAGGAGGATGACTTCGACTCTTTCATGGTGGAAGCTCCTGCCGTGGAGACCGTGCCGTCCCCATTTGGGGTGAGAGAGGAGGTGGACATGGCCAGTCACCGCCCCGCGAGGGCTCAGAGCATCCCGTTCACAGGTGACCGTCCCCGCTTGCTTTCCGTTTTCCGCTTTTCACCGTCCTTGTGCCTGTTGCAGTGGGAGGGGAAGGTAGGTGGAGGTGGACGCACTAGCCCTTTACCTAGCAGAGCTGTGAAAGGATTTCTGTCAGGGGCGGGGAGGGGTGGTATCATTTTTATTTTGTTTTGCTATTCTTGGCAGTGATGGTTGTGTCTTTTCCCACCAGCAAGTTAGAGGGTGAATTTTCCTGTTGAGTAACTTCCCTTGCTATGCCTGTGATAAAGTTAATAGGACTGATGAAACAGCAGAAGAGATCCAGTCTTTTCGTTTAATAGCCTCATCGCTGGCTTGTTCGCCACTTCATCCATCCCCAGAGCATAGGCAGATGCTTGGCAGACGTGCTCTGTGCCTGTAGGAGGCCCTGGGGTCGGTTGGGCCTTTGCCTGGGAGATCATTTCAGATGCTCAAGAAATCCTCATCCAGAAATTAGTACAGCAGACCCGCATAGGTGCATAACTCTGCTGAAGGAGTGGTGTTCCAGTGATGCACCCCTGCAGCAGGTGGACATGCTGGAAGAGGCGAGGCGATAGGGCAGGCTCTCAGGTCGGGGGACTGGGGTGAGGGATTACGGTTCAGCATGTCATTCAATATTAGACAGCAAAATCAGAGTGTGCAGATCCTGATGGCCAGGGAGTTGGCACAGAGGAGGGTTCACTGAGCTCAGGGATGGCTGGGCAGGATCCTGGAATGGTGTTCAGGTCGTACAGAGGGGCCTGTTGGGGAATTCTGGTTGTGGCATTTGCTGCCATGCGCCCTGGTGTCCCCGACCTTCCTGCCTCCCCTGTGAGGACTGTGTTGTGCCGGGGAATCATTATAAGGACCACAGGCAGCCCCCCTCCTTCCCCAAGCCTCTTCCGGCAGGGAGGGAGCTGCCTGGGAGGAGAGACAGGCTGTGCCTCCTGCCTCCACTGGAGCCGAGGAAACCGCACTGCCTGCCCTCAGGACAGCCAGATAGGCTCACCGAGAGTTCAGAGGGCAGTTCCACCCTCCTCCCGTACTTATTCATCCATTTACTGATGCCTAAAAATTTATTTAAATTGGGAGAAAGCTTTCAATTTCACAATTAAAAGGCTGAAGGTTCTAGTTGAGATAACATTTCAGTGTGAATGGGTTTTAATTAAAATTCAATCAGTCAGTCGTAAGTAAAAAACGATTAAATAATCTCAATTTTCCCAGGGAGGAGGAGGAGAGGGAGGGCCCTGGGACGGGGAGGTGGGGGTGGGGAGGTGGGTGGAAGGACAGGAGCAGAAGTAGCAGGCAGGGGCCCCAGCTTTGCCCGAACCCTGTCCCCTGTGCTGTCGCCCCGCAGGTCCCAGCAGGGTCTGCACTGTTCTCCGGGACATCAGGACCTCTGGCTAATGGCCGTCCTTCCTTAGACCATCAGCTTCCTTATAAAGGAGCTGGGAATGTGTACATTGAGGAAACAAGTATAGCTTAGGGCAAAAAACCAAAAAGCTAACGTAATACCTTATTAAATAACACCAGTATGTTGCCTATGATGTACCCGAAAGCCAACAAAACAACGCTGAGTTTTCTGATACGTACAGGTGGTTTCAGCTCAATCTTGCCCTTTTCCCCTTTGAAACCCACACAGCGTTTGGAAACCCCTGACTCCTTTCACCTCCAGCAACCTGCGGCCTCCAAGCGTCTGAGCTTGCTCTGCGGCCTCAGGTTTAATGTCCTCCTGTCCGGGGAATCCTGGTTTCCGCTGAAATGCATTTGCCTCGCAGCAAAACCAAAGCCTTCCATTTCACCTAATTAATGTCATTAGCAACCTCTGCTTGGCAGTACCTTGGCAGGTACTAAAGACGGAACAACGAAGAGGCAGCAATAGAGAATGGTGCCCTTAGTGAGAAATGCACTATTAGTCGCTGAATGCCAAGTCTGTGGGAGCCCCGCGCAGGCCTGGGAAAGGGACACGGACAGTGGATGGGGCCACAGGGAAAGTGCCTGAGAACGGTGGTCCCGGCTGAGGACGCAACAGGCAGAAGACAGACGAGCTGACAGCGCAGGGGTGTGACAAGGTCCGGCTGTGTGGGCAGAAGGAAGCGTGCGTGAGAGAAGACGCCAGCGTAGTGCCAACGTAGAGGGGTCTTCGGGCCACGGCAGGGACTGTGCCACTGGCGCTGCAGACGCACCAGAAGCGGGAGAGCTGGCAGGGGCGTGACTGGGTCTGAGCGCGGAAAGGCCGGCCTTGGAGTGGCAGGGGGGACACTGGACAGGGCCAGGGCCGTGCCAGGAAGGTCAAGTAAGAGACCAGTTGTCCTGCCTTCTTGTGGGTCTGCTTAGAAAGCTGGAATTGCGTTGGGACACGAATAGTTACTGGTGATATCACTGAGGTGTGTGATGGAACCCCATCACATTGCTTTCAAATTTGGGTTCCAGTCCAGAGTTTCTGACCGTGCTTGGCTTGCAAGCACGGGCCCTCCAGAGGCTCTCTGTGCCCGGGTTCCCCGACCTGCCAGGTCACGGAACGTGGCAGAGGACGGGCAAGTGGAGGCTAAGTTCAGCACATGAGGGGACGGTGCCTGCTGTTTCAAGGCCCCTCTGAGACGGGCTTCCTGTTCTGGCAACGGGACAGTTGCCAGGACCCTGCCACTCACCTGCCTGGGTGGGAGGGTTGTGTGCGGTTTTCGTTGCTCGCTACCAAGGCTTCTGAATGAAGCCGCCTGTGAAGCGTGTTTGTGATAAGCCCGTACTAGGGTTGGTGACGTGTTCATACGGCACGAGGGACATGTGCTTCTTGGTCAACATGCGACGGCTTAGGGGCCTCATCAGCAGCCCCACTGGGGGGATGCAGAGTTCTCTGAGGGACCACTTCTATGGTAAAAGTAGGAAACATCTTCTAGTCATTTTACTAAGGTCAGATTAATTTTCTTGATTTATTTTCCTGTTTTCAATGAACACAAACATAAAGCATATTAATTTTCTGATGAACCAAATTAGTTGAAGCTCCTTTTTTCTGTTTATAAACTGGTTTTCTTTCTTTTTAAATAAGGATTTTCTTTTTTTAAGGAACCTATGACCTACCAAACTATACTTCCCCAGAGCAGGTCCCTTCTCTCCGCTCTGAAAACTGAAGTGTGGTTATCAAGCGGCCTAGGGCAACTGAAATCACAGCCCCGCCTCCTTGTCCCTAGTCTTTCCCTCCTTGTCCTTCCACAGTGTGACATTTGATAAGACAGTCTTTCTCACAGTGTTACTACTGTTTAGTGTTCTGGAATAACACAGGTTTTCTGCACCCAAACTTCTGACGGCCTCTACTGTCGGCATGAAGCCCGCCAGCACACAGGAGCACGAGCTGACAAACGTCATGGTTCTGAGCCCTGGCGGCAGCAAGAAGTACAGGAGCAGGAAAAGTATATTTTAATTTAAAAAACTACCTTGTCCAGGTCTATGATAGCTCTTCAAGTGTTAAGACTGCCCGTGGAGGTGAAGCGTTGGCTCCCGTGCACATCTGTCCGCTGCTGCTTTGTGGCGGGGGTTTGTCCTGTGTCTTGGTTCGGCAGGAGGACACCTGGCCACCTTCCCGGGTCTGGCCTGGGTTCGCTCCTGGGGCTGGTGGTCAGGGAGCTGTGGCTCCGGGCCCAGCCATCCCTGAAGCCTGTGTTCTCCCCACAGGCCCCTTCATCAGCGTGGTCCTGTCGAAGCTGGAGAACATGCTGGAGAACTCTCTGCACGTTAATTTGCTGCTCATTGGGATCATCACCCAGCTAGCCAGCTACCCCCAGCCACTCCTGCGCTCCTTTCTGCTCAACACCAACATGGTCTTCCAGCCAAGCGTCCGCTCTCTCTATCAGGTTCGTTGGCTGAGCCTGGGTCCAGATCTGTGGATTGGAGGGGTGCCCATGGGTAGGGCTGCTCCTCTTCTTCCCGTTACATTGTTTGTAAAACATTCCTCTAATTCATTTGCTCTCCTTTCTCATCCCATGTTGCTAGTTGTGTGTCATTATTCTACACAGACCACAAGGCTTCATTTAGGTTGATGTTCCGGGGGTCCCCCACCAAAACACCCCAGCAGCTAAACATGAGCACATGCCTAATGTCATAGCTCTTGCCAGGAGGGCTGGGCCTGCACGGCATGGTGATAACTGAAGGTGGAGTTCTGTTGGAGGAATCAACATTAAGTTGCTTTTGACAGGTCCTGGCATCTGTGAAAAACAAGATTGAACAGTTTGCCTCCGTGGAGAGAGACTTCCCAGGACTCCTTATCCAAGCCCAGAAATACCTGCTCTTCCGAGTGGACACAAGCGATGTGACACCTGAGTCACTAACCAAAGGTAATCCAGGTTGCTCCCCTGTGTCTCTCCTTCACCTGCCTCCTGGTTTGGGTTCAAAGATGCTGCATAGGCTCCTGGGCTCTAAAAGTATCTAAATAGTTGATGTATTTTCTTTAAACCCAGCAGCGAGGAGCCTCCCTTTGGGGTTCGTAGCCTAAAGAAGGGTCTGCTGTGTCCCCACCTGCCTGCTCTCACTCTGGCCACCTGGACAGCGGGTCTGCTGGCTGTGCTCCTCCTGAACTGGGAGCGGTTGCCATGGCTTACCCGTGGGGGAGGCGTGTCAGCCAGTTAGCTTCTGCGCACAGCAGACCCGCCGTGGTCCACCAGAAAGCTATCTGTGATGACGTGGGAGTCTGGGTGGCTACCTGGGTGTTCCGGTCTGGGCTGGGCTTGGCTGGTTTTGGCTTACATGCGGCTGTTACCTGGTGTCTGGGTGTCTGGATGGCCCCGTCATGTTGGTGGCTGCTGGGTGGGGTGATAGGATGACGGGGGGTGTTGCCATCATCCAGCAGGTCAGTCCTACTTGTCAGAGTCCCAGCCACAGGGCTGCAGGGTGAGAGCAGGGACATACAGAATCTTCTGCTGCCTTTCGTTGGTGGACTCAAGTCCGTGGGCCAGCCGGGCTCAGGAAAGCAGTGAAACCCCTACCTCTTGTGGGGAGGAGCTACGAAGAATTATGGCTATTTTTGTGGTTTCCTGGACAGGAAGTGACTTCCGTTTCCTTGCACGGCATCCCAGTCTTGGTCTTCATTTGTACTTGACAGTTCGTATGGTGTTTTCCCAGATGATGGTCAATTTTTGTTTTCAAACAGCCCTGCGAGATGGGCAAGAAAGGTACTGTTAGGTTCACTTGTTTATCAGAAGGCCAACATCAGGGGCCCAGGGCCTGCCGCTGTCCTGCCTTGTCAGGGACGGAGCACCCAGGCACTGCCTTCAGGGGCTGTCCTTGACGAGGAGCAGCTGCTCCGGGGTTGGGTGGCGGGGCCACTGACAGCCGGCACTTGGTCTGCTGGCTTCAGACTATCTGGTGGCCGTGGCTGCCAGGTGGGTGCCCAATGGAGCTTGTACCTACCACATGAGGTTGTCACATTAGCCACCTGTGGCCGATGCTTTGGAAGGTGTGTGACACTCAGGGACATTGAGTTGCAGGGCGTCTCTCGGGATAGAAGACTCCTTCAAGGGCTCTCCACACGAACTTCCTCCCCTCTTTCAGGTCAGCGAGTGGCCCCTCCCCTCGACCTGAGGCAAGGCCAGGCTCACAGGATGAGAGACCCCTTTGCCTTGTACGAAGGTGGCTGAGGCCATGTGGGAGGTGGCTGCCTATAAATGAGTTGAATCTCAGAGCCCTGCTCTCATGGGACACAGGACAATTTATGGTTAAGACTCCGGCTGACAGGCCAGCGGTTGGGGTTTCCAGCGTCTGTGTGCCACAGGTTCCGTCTGACGCTGCTGATGGGGGAAGGATCTCTCCCCCGGCTTCTGAAATCTTGCCAGCCTTAGTCTTGGAAACGCTTGGTCACATCTTCTCAGACCCTGGGCAACGCTCCAGAAAACCACTCCCAACCCTGATGGGGGTTTGTGCTCCGCTTCCTCCTGGGCCCCCAGGCAGGTGCCACGTGTGCCTGGCCCTTCGCGAGGGGTGCATCCGGCCCCCACGGCAGCGCTGCTCTGCACACAGGCCCGGGTCCCAGCCTCCGGTGGCCTTGGGGAGGGGGCAGCCCCCACTAACCCGCAGCGGGAGCGGGAGGCCGTGCGCCCGCGGCTCTAGAACCAGCAACGTGTTGTCTTGCTGCCTCCGAGGCTCAGCCACCTGCCAGGCTTTTCATGTTCCCCTTCTTTCCAAACCTGGTCTCCAGTCCCAGGAGGGAGGTGAAGCAGGCGTTAGTCCCATTTTACAGGAAAAAAGACTGAGATGTCGTACGATAAGCTAGTTGCCAGGCAGGGGCCGTGACACAGGTGCTCCTCCTTTGGAGTTGCGAGCTCTGCTCTGCGGGCGCCGGGACAGCTGCCGGCCGGGCGGCCCCTCGCTGCGGGCTCTGCCGCCTTCCCCAGCACAGTTTCCGTCTCGGGTCCAGGCTGGGAAGCGAACCTTAGCAACGGCACTTTGTAAACTCACGGATCAGGCTGGCTACACGAGCCACCAGAACCCTTTTGGGGGAAGAAGAGTGAATCTGACACTGACGCTGAACAACATGCACCAGCCCCGGGAGGTCGGGTGTGGGGAAGCCCCGGCCGCGGTAGTTGCTTCTCACTGGCAGCTCTTAGCTCCTGCCCCCAAGAAGGCAGGGTGCTGGCGTCCGCCCGTGGTGTAGGGGCACGGCTCTCAGAAACCTCCGCCTAGTCGGGCAGCGGGGCGGAAACCGCCGGCTGGGAGGCTAAGCAGGGAATTCCCTCTCGGGCCTGAGGTGTGGTGGAGGCAGCTGAAATGACGACACCATGCGGCTGATACACCTGTTGGCTCACTTAGTCCTTGTGACACTGCGAGCTCCTCGCAGGTGAGGACATGAAAGGACAGAGGAGTAAAGCAAGTGGCCTGATGCTACTCTGCTAGTACGTGGCACCCCCTGGGCTGTTAGCCACGGTCCCGTCTCCCAGCTGGTCAGGTGTGGATGAGCAGAGGCCTGGGGGAAGGGAATTCCAGCCCGGGGACCCGTGTGGGCAGAGCAGGCCATGGTCTGTCTGGCATTGGCCCCGTTCCGTGGGCCTCCAGGACAGCTCCCTCTGGGCTTCCCAGCACGCGGACAAACGCAGTGCTGGAGGGCGGGGCACCTGGGTGCTCACTGATGTCAGGGCGTGTTGTGGGGTTTCTGCTGAAAGGTAGCAGCCGACAGATTCTCAACTTTTACAGTTCTTTATGGCACGAAGCTTTCATCTAAAAGGATATTTAAAGCAGTCAAGGGAAGGATTTTTTTTTTTTAACACTAAAGAGTATAGTAGTGAGATATGGAAAGTGTTATAAATGTCAAGAATTTTTAGTGCTATAGTTAAGCGACACTCTGAGAAGAGTGTTAAAAAATGGGACTGAATTCTGAAAAAAGCAGCCAAAATAATGAAGAATTTGAATATAATGATTTATATAGGGAGGGATGAGGCTGTTGAAGTAGGGGCAGAAGAAGGCATAAATAATTCCTACATGTACACGAAGGCTGGAGATGTTCAGGAATGAAATAGTCCAGAAAGTTGAACCATTTTAATTCGTGAATCTGCTTCAATATGTTCAAGTTGGGGCTGAATGTACCTTAGACCTCCGTTACTGAAACTGAGATCGACACCCCTGGAAACCCTCCTTAAGTGGCGGCTTCCAAGCCACATGCTGCCTCTAGATGCCCAGTTACCGGAAGAGCCAGTCTGGTCTCAGCAACGCCCAACGTCCTCTCCGTTATTTCCAACCTTTAAATGGTTTCTTCCATTTTGTTCTCCGGCAAAGGCTGGAGGGCCCGGCCAGAAGGGCTGGGGGTCCCCATGGAGACCAGAGGCCAGAGCACGAGCTGCAGAGCCTGTGTCTCCACCGCCTCAGGTGGGACAGTCACCCGGCACCGCAGGTGGAGCTTCTGGACGTCCCAGTGACCCGGTGAGCCACATCCGCGCTGGGTGATCGGGGACACGGACCTTTTCCAGTGTCTTCCTTGCCATGTCCGGGGCATGGAGGGATCTTCGGAAAGCTAAATTCTCCTCAGTTTCTGCACCAGGTTCCTTCTACAGGTTTTGGGATGAAAGTCACGCCTCACATGTCCTGTACTGCATGCAGATCACCTGCTGGGCAAAGTCTGTGCCACCGCGTGGGCTAACGTGCGTGCTGAGGGCTGTGTCCCCACCTGCCTCCTCCCCTCACCCGCACACCTAGGAGGGTGGATGCCGTGGGCTGTGGAGGGTCCCTGTGACCATCTGCTTTCTGGTTTCAGATCCCGCTCAGGATGCTTCCAGGACAGGAACTGGCAAGAGCCTTTGGGATGGTCCCCCACGAGTGCTTCAGCCCTTCCTGGCAAACCGAACCAAGGCGGCTGGGGCGCCCCCCAGCCTGCCGCCGCCAGTGAGGAACACCATGCTGGCCGCCGCCCTCTTCCCCGAGTTCCTGAAGGAGCTGGCCGCCCTGGCCCAGGAGCACTCCATCCTCTGCTGCCACGTCCTGGGGGACCTGGAGGACTCCTACTGCTAGCGGGGTTTTTTGTTTTTTTTTTTTTAAAGGTTTTAGTGTCTTGACTGAATGTTAAATGCAAAGCTGCTTACAAAAATTTCTACTTGGTATTTCCTGACAATACTTGATTTTTGGGGAGGGAATTTTCTCTACATTTCCTCTCTCTCTAGCCAGGTCTTTACACCCTGGGTTAAGCTGGTTGCTCCTTTGGCATAAGCGGGTTTTCCTTGCTTAATTTCTCTTCCTCAATTTGTTATTCTCCTATCCCTTTGAATCAACTCATCTTGTGGCATAGATCACACCAAGTGAATATTGGGGTTCAGTGATTTCTGGAAGTACCCCAAGTCAAAACATCAGCTCTTCAGTAGCACACGACGAAAGCACACCCGTTCCTGCTGCTTCTGCACTTTGGCTTCTGTTTCGTACAAGGGAACCGTGATGGAGCCTCCTGCCTCCATCACGAAAGCACGTATGTCTCCCTTTGCACCTTACATCCCAGACTCAGTTCCTGCCCAACATGTATTGCCTTATGGTGCCGGCACACCCGTTGGTCTCAGCTGCCTGCCTGGCAAGTCCGATGTATAGAAGAGAATTTGTGATGCTGGGAATTGTTGCTGGAGAGATTCCTTTGTTTGGTGGAGTGCTACCTGAACACTCTAAGTAGCCTTATCTGAGTAAGATTTGCACAAAATTCAACACACCTATGCAAACTGTCTGCTTTTTAGGAGTTTGCTCAGAAGAAACGTTGCCACATACCTACAAGAAGGTGGCCATCATTATTTTTAAAATGTTTTATGAAAAACATTGATTTATAAAGCTATCTCGTATAGGTATTTTGGTCTGGTTTGGTTTGATTTTTGTGGTGGTGGGGGTATATGGAGTGCGGGGAAAGGATAATGGTAAACTTAACACAGCCTATAAAGTCACTGGTAATTATTTTAAATTTTTCTTGCTTTTCCTAACAAGTTGCACTTTGTAGAGAACCAAACATTGTACAGCCACTTTGGGAACTGGGATGGGAATGCACACAGGTCACAGGAGGCGCTGCAAAGCCAGGTGCCTGCTGGTGACTCACTCCGCGCAGCGCTGCCGCCGCCTTGTGGGATACATTAGTGCCGCTCTTCTGTTCTTCAGCTGCTCCGGTTATGGTTAAGAGCCACAGACTTGTAAACCACCACCCAGAGGGGAAGCACAAAATAACTGGGCTGAAAATGAGACTGTAAATAACGGGTATGTATGGATATTCGATTCTGCTACCCTCTGCTTGGGGCAGGTGAGCAGCACCCACAAGGGTGAGCATCCCTGGTTGGAGGGAAGTTCGAAGGCCCTACCTTCTCTGTGTGTGGGGGTGGCACTGCGGAGCTCTGGGGGCCAGGAGACAGGGTGGTGGGCAGCCACAGGTCCAGGGGGGCGTCTCCAGCGCAGTGGTTTGGTTTTAACTGGCCTCTGATACAGGAGGGGTGCGGAGGAAATGATTACATCTGAGACCCTTCGGAGCGGAGTCTGCCCTTCAGCAGCTCTTGTATTGAGAGGGCTCACCAGCCACGAACGTCGACCCCAGGAGACCTGGTTTAGGATGTGTGTCTCGTAGGGACCAACCTTACAGTGTTTCCAAGTCTAAGCAAGAAACCAAAGGTACCAATTCACTAAGTTTCTGACTTCAAATTTGTCTGTCTCGAAAAGTAGTTTGCCCAGCTGCGGTGTGGCAGTCAGAACCTGAGGCCCAGGAGACAGGCCTGTTCTGGGCTTCCTGGCACCTGCTTGTGTTTGCACGATCAGCAAGTCTCCACTGGGAAGCCAGGTGGCGTAAGGGCGGGCAAGAGAAAGAGGACCAGAAAGGTGGAATTTAAGCTGTAAGTTACTATTATCCTTTCCCTTTGTTTTGCACAAGTATTAATCTTCCAGTTTGGACTTGCCAGGTATAGAAAATGCTCAAGTTGGATCTGGAAACTGTATTCTTTAAGCTTTTAGGTTTGATTTACACTTCTGTCCATTATCTCATGATGTGTCAATTCTTGTTCTTGAATCCATGTTGCTTTGTTGGAGGACAAAGGCACCCTTTGAAAAAGAGATTGATCTTGTGCTACTTAGTATTTTTTTAAATAGGTACCTAAGTACACTTACTTTTCAGGAGACAGGTGACCAGTGTCTGGGGTCAGAGGCAGGAAAAGTCAAGTCCAGTGGTGGGTGCTGGCAGGAACCTCACATGGAGAACCCTCTGTCCAAAACTGGAAATGGGTGCACTGCAGCCTTTACCCAGAGTACAGTGTCCAGGATTTTTCAACATGAATTCAGAAAATCAACCTGGAAACAACATTTTAGAAAACCAGAAAACCCATTTGGCTGAGGGACACAGCCGGGCGCGTCAGGTGTAAGGGTGGTTCAGGGAATGGTGCGGATGTGCCAGGAGACAGCAGAACTCGGAGGCTTTAAATAGGTCAGAATCTAACCCCTGGGGTCTGGAGGTGAGAACACGGTCCAGGGAGATGGGAAGATGCTGTACAGCAGGTGGGTGGTGAGGGCAACTCCTGGTAATGAATAGAACACTCCGGTCATGCAGTAGGTGAGACTCTGAGAAAGAGAAACATCTTTTCTGTAATGAGTTTCGGGAATAAAGCCTTAGCTGCCTGGCACGCTTTAAAACGCAGCCTGAGGACAGGGGCACTTGTTCACAGGGACAGGCTCGCGTGGCGAACGCTGTGGCAGGCAGTGGGTGGAGCCGCTGGCACCGCCCCCGAGGTTGGCGTCACCCGCGGCCAAGGCGAGTCAGGGGTTCCTGGAACGTCACATTAACCCCGATTCATAATTCAGGGTCTGAGAGTAGGTTGGATGGAGTGACTTTTGTGGTACAAAGTATATGAGAGCACCAGGATATGTAAAATTGATTTCTGAAAAGAGTCAAATTTTTAAAGAACTTTTCACATTGAGTTTAATCTAAAATATAATTTCAGGAGGATAAATCACATGTCAGCCATGATATGGGGGTGCCAGAGTCACCAATCAGAGGTGGGATTTTCTTTATCAGTGGATGACTTCCTTTTCCTGGTATTGAAAGGAATTATGAAATTGTCCCCATTTTAGTGTTATAGGGGTGGGCAAATGAAGGTTTACAGTTGCAATACTAACGAAAAAACCTGTTTTATGTACTCACAACTGTAAACCTCCTTTTCCTGCTCCTGTATTTTGGAAACTACTGCCATGTTCTGGGGTTGGAATTGATGTCTGTCACCTGTAGGTGGATGCATTCAGTCAGCTTCTTTGTCACAGGGCCTCAGGGATACCTTTTCTTTAGCTTTCCTTCCGGTTAGATTAGGTGTCAAGAGAGCCTCTTATTCAGGGGAGAATCTAGAAACACAGGGTATGTGGCTGGTTGCCTGTTGAATTTGGGTCGCCCTTGTGCTCTGGGCCGAAATGGGCTGTGGGCCTCTCTGAATCTGCCTGGTGGCCACGGGCGTACAGGTTGACTTCCAGACCCATGTAGAGTGCCAGGCTGCCCTTGGGGTGATGTTCAATACCCACAGCATCCCCTGTGGTCCTCTTTGAAGCAGCCCCTCTGCAGCGTTAGCCTGGCCTGGGAACGGCAGCACCCGGGCAGCTGAGGCCAGACCAGCTTTAAGTCGTTGGGAAGAGACTCTCAGGCCCCTTCTCACTTCAGCCATCAGCCTGTAAGTCACACAACACTAACTCTCCACCAAGTAACAGCTTAAAACAGAGCACTGCCCGGCCAGTTTATACTCCATTCTTCAGTCACATCATTAAGGAAACATGTAAAGAAAATGGAGTTGACTTTTTTTTCTGTTTGAATGACCATCATAAACCTGATGCTTTCTAAAGAAAGAGCCCATGGAAAATGAGCCGTTCTCAGGATAACTTTGCCTCAGTAAATGCTGTCTCCAAGCGTTAGGACGATACTTGGTTTGGAGGACAGGCTATCCAGGCAGCTCATTAAGTGGGTAAGTGGACAGGGCTTTACAAAAGAATTCTGGTGAAGTTCTCTAGGGAAGACGCAGGAACACGTGGGGAGGAAGCCCCCAGTTCTTTGGTCTCTGCTCTTCAGTCGGAAATTAATACTGGTTTCAGGTGGCACAGACCCTGCCTGTGCCTTTGGGTTGTTGTGAGTTTCGTTCCTGTTCACATGTGAGTAAACCTATGTCACCCACGCACGCTGCACGACTGCTAGCAGGTTCTGTCAGCAAAAGTTTGATCCGTATTTCAGGCATCTTTCAGGGGAGCCTGGATTTACTGTGTCATTTCAGAATCTGGCAAGAGCGATGGAAGCTCTTAGGCCAGGTTGTAAATTCTGTGGTGCTGAGGCTGCAGAAATCTGTGTTCCTTAGCACATCAGCTGACTTTTAATTGGGACAAGTCTACAAAAGACCCTCCTCTAACTAGGCCCCTTGAGACATTCTAAAAGAGGGAATTTGGGGTTGACGATCTCCTGTAACCGGTTTTGCTCAGTTGCCTGACCGAGGGAGGCGGCAGCAGGACTCACCCAGACGCCATCCACCGCTGCGGCCAGTTCCCCCCACACAGCCCGCGAGCACTTGGGTCCGGCTCCTGCTGGAGAAGCGTGGCGGCCACCTTCGCCCTGCTCTTGGTGACAGGTGCATCACACGGCCTTCCAGGTAGTGGGTTTTTGTTTTTTTTTTGACCAATAGTCACTATGTAGAATCCTTGAAATGACATAGCTACCTTTAGCAATGAAAAATAGACTATAAATTGTGGGTCATGACCATAAATAAGCTACACAGTCCATTAACCAACTAACTGAAAACTCTAGGAGGATGTGTACTTGCAACCATTTCATAGCGTCTTCCGGATTAGCAATCATTGCAAAAAAGATGGGGGGAGTGCGGTGTGGCGCTCAGGTAACGCACCCTTACCCTGGTAAGAACAACCCAAGTACTTTTTCCTGGGCTGGGACAGTCGAGCAGCTCCTTCTTAGACCAAGATACCCAGAACTTACAAACCTAGCAAGTTGGCAGCACCAACCTCTCACACAAAGGGGCCCCAAAGGCTGTCCATTTAGTTTTATTCGAGGTCTCTCCCAAAAGTATGGAGCTGATGTCAATATAATTAAAACCATTACGCAAATGCGATACTCTCAGGACAGAGCTTGTAAATCTAATGAACTTTTAAATACTCTGTGCCAGGTAGCACCCTGAATTCCAGGGCTAGCATTCCTACCACCCAACCACGAAGCTCCTCAAGCAGCAGGACACATGGTTTGGACCTGACCTTGACCCTGACCGAGCAGAGCTGGTTCGGCCTGGCCTGGGGGAAGCCAGTTTTCTAGCACGTTCCCCTCCCAGCTTACAGGTGTGTGCATTCCCGTGACAGATGGCAGTGGCTTCACTTATGGTGCCAACTCATACATTTTCATGAGATTTGCCCCTGAATAGCAAACAAAGAGTCAGACCATACTCATGCAAAAAAATAAATAAATAAAAAATTACAATTGTATTTCACTGAGACCCACTTAGAAGCAGAGCCATACTTTGTTTCTTAGGGTGTAATGTGAACATACCTTTCAAAGGTCTAATCAAGTTCCAAGTAAGATCTAGCTGAGCTGTGATCTGATTTTCTTATAAGCAGTTTTAACTACGTAACCGTCTGATTTTCAGGATTTTAAGACCACAGGCAACAGTCAGAGCTGGTGACAATCGGCATGGTAAACCTCAAGTGATAGAATGGTGGCATATTTCTCTGGAGATGGTTCATCCATCGTGCAATTTACACTTGGCACGTGGTCTTGGTAAACCCTCTTCCTCCGCTGCCCTTCACCCCGATTAAGCCAGCCCCTGATTTAAAATGGTCTGGCGATGTTCTCCAGTGCTTTCTGTCGAGTCTGAGGACTAAGGCCAAATAATGATCCCACTGGAGTCTAACCTGATGCTGCCTTTGCCCGTCTGCAATTCGACGATGTGTGGGGTGAGGACAGAGAAGGGACTCTGCCTTTCTCCCTGGAAAAGAGGTTTAATGAAAATACTTACTTCATCCCGTCGTTGCCAGTGTTGTGACGGTGCGTGAGGGGCGCCAGGCTCCCTGGGTGGTGTAAGTGTCCTCTCCCAATTCTGCACCAGTAAGGGGCCTCCGTGAGCCGTGCGACCACCCCTGCTCCTCCGGCTGCTGCTGAGCGCCGTGCGTGACGGCCCTGCTACCCTCTTCCCAGTGGGCCAAAAAGTCCGTGTAGAATCAGGGCTTCCACAGGCGGCGTTCTCTTCCCTGCGTCAGAATTTGACCTGGGCTTTTAAAAACCACCACTTGCAAGCCTGGTCTTCAAGGGCTGCGAATGAGCAAGGCGAGCAGGCCAGGCGGCTGTCCCGCAAGGGGCCGGCTGGTTCCTGATCTTTCCTGGCCAAACAAATCAACTTACTGTCACAGCATATATTTCTTTTTACCTCTTTCGGGCCTGGGGTGGAGGGTTATCCACTGCACAATCTTTAAAGTGTAAGTTAATTTTTTATGTGATATTTCAGTATATATTTTATTCATTAAATTTATTTGAAAAATTCTGTTATTTTACAAAGTCTTTTATTCTTAGGGCACTGCCTTGTGGGGTCCCTAGGGAGTGAATGGGAACATTTGTACTTAGTGGGTGGGTGACTAGTACCCTCCTTCCCTGCCTTCATGGGACCTCTCTAAACAAATGTACGTTTACATGGTCAGTGGATTTATTTTCTTGTCTTCCATCAACTTATTTTTAATCTAAAATACTGCAGAATGAGTTTTTCTTAGAAAAGTAGCAGTATTTGCGACTAAGCAAGAGGACGTCCTGTTTGTTAACCCTGCTGGAGCCCTGACGGAGCCGTCTGATGTCAGGATGCAGAAGGGTGGCCGCTGGTCTGTGGAGGAGACACAGGGTCAGGTGTGGCCTTGCTTCCTGCCCAGGGACTGGGAGATGGTGACACGTGGACTTTGAGTACGTTGGGTTTCAAGGCTCTGTCCCCTCAGGCACAGGGACCCGAAATACCTCATGACGACAGCTTCTTCTCCAGTATCTCCTTTATCACAGCTGGATCTGCTCGGCTGAGAGTTGCTTTTCGGACCAACCCAATCAGTTTGTTTATAGCTCTGGGGTTTCCCTTCTTCAAATCCATTACCTTACAAGACAGAAATTGTTTTAAAGTAAAAAATATAGACCCATACCTAAACATTCTAAATTAAGGTTTATATTTACCAAACTTTTAAAATAGGTTCCCTCTTCTCATTGCATATCTTGTACCAAAAGCAAAGCGAGGGTGGTGTCCAGGCTCCCAACCAGAGGCAGTATTGCCCCTTTGCCTTCTGAGGGGAGTGGCCCCCACTAAGCTGGACCCAGAGCGACTGCCCCCAGCAGAGCTCTCCTCCCGGGTGCCCCAGAGGATGCAGAGCCAGATCTCTGAGATGAATGGTCTGGGCTCATCAGTGAGGAGCCTCTCAGAGCCTCTGGTGGATTTCCTCTGCCCAAGGAGGACGAACCACCCGGTTATTAGAAAAATCTACAGAGGACAGTTCTCCTGGAGTATCTGGATGGGAGGCAGAGGTGCCAAATGCCACCACAAGAGGTACAATAACTTCTCCCACTGACACTCTCTCGACAGTCGGATTAGACTGGGTGGGGGGTGCTGCCCACTGTAGCTTTTCTGTCTAGTTCTGTGCTCAGCAGACAAAAGGACTGGCTTTCAGCTGTGCTCCTGTTAATGCCTCTCGTAACAGCAGGAAGTGCAAGTATGGCCCACCTGCCTCCTGCTCTCAGCGAGCGGCCCCTCGGGCAGGGCCAGGCCAGCCCGGCCAAGCCCATTCAGTGCGATAGGAGAACCACCCTTCAAACGGAACTCCATGAGACTAAGCTGCAGGGGTGGGTCTTCCTTTTCCTTAGGAAAAGCTGTATTTCAGAAAGTCACCTCATCTCATCTCGTGACCGCAGGTAAAGGCAGACACAAACGGACTGTGACTGAAAGTGGGTTGACCGTTATTAGGAAGCGCCTCTGGGCTGCGGCAGGGAGCTGAGGACGGGTGCTCAGCCATGTCCCCGGGCTGGCCCTCACCTGGCTGCACGGGGAGACCCTCTCCACCCCGGGGTGGGAATTACCACTTGGGGATGTTCCTCCAGCGTGGCCTGGCAGAGCTGCTCCAGGGCTATGTGGTCCTGCATCAGTTCAAGCTTCTTTTCTGAAACGATCTGTGCTGGAGTCTTTCCTTCACTGCTCCACAGGTCCTTAAACACCTGCGGCCAGAGAGCAGGCGTCAGCATGCACAGCGATGAACCCCAGCTGCGTGGGCTTGACCCACAGGGGACCTGTCTCTCCTGTGGCCCCCAGGGACGGAGCCGCTTCACAGGGCAAGCAGAGGCACCTGCGGTTTCCCTGAGCTGAGCTGTGCCCCCCAAACAGAGCTGGAGGCCTCACCTGCAGACTCAGGGACCCCCTGCTGGCTGATCCCGCAGGGGAGGTGGGGGTGCGCACTCCCAGGGCTCCTGCTGACGGGGGCCCGAGGGCCAGGCCCGTGGAACTAACTGGAGTGCTGTTTTGGTGAGGGCTGGTCTCACAGGCAACAGGAGGAAACCCCTGCACCTCGATGAGGTTCAGACAACCCAGCCGGGGAACAGGAAAGTAGCCCCATAATGAAGATGCAAAATGGAAAGTAACTAAAAACATGACTCATCATCCATAGGGACTTGGCCTATTACATTAACCCCCTAACAGGTGGAGCTGGCCCCAAAGCCAGCCAGGATGAACAATAACATGGTGACAGTAACAATAAATACCAAACTTAATCAAGTTGGAAAAAGGAAAATACTTTTAAAGAAGGCATTTCCTAGGGTAGGTGTCCTCCTTCCTCTTCCTTTTCCAGTGTCAGCTGGGAGGGGTCGTGCCCCCCCTGGTCTCCTGCAGTCGGCACCCAACACACGGGCCTCCCAGCAAAAGGCAGAGTGGGGAAAGGCTGCGCCTGCCGCCTCCCACAACCTCTTCAGAACTGCGTACAACTGAATTACTGAGAACCACCCGGACACTTGCTGACCAGGCGGGCAGGGTGGAGACGCAGAATGCGCAGGTCCCGCACATCCACGGTGTGGAGGTGAAGAATCAGGAGGGCTATCTACGCCGCGGTGGTCAGGAGTCCCGGGGTGAGGGGCTGGAACAGCGGCAGGGCCTGCGTCGGGGTGAGCTGGAGGGCTGCTGGGGCCCAGGCTCTCCTGGGAGCGGCCGTGCACGGACTCGCTCGCTCACACACTCACTCTTGGCTCCGACACAGCAGCTCAGAGAAGCACCAGGCAGGGACGGTGAGGAACTCAGTACCCGAGTTTCAGGGCTGGCGGGTCGGGCGGTGGCAGCTCTCTCCAGAGACCAGTGCTGACAGAAGCCACTGCTCCTCCGTGGAGCTCCTCTCCCACCCAGCCAGCCTGGAGAGGCGGCACCAAATCTGAGCGCTTCATCAACCATCAACCTGGCTAACACCGCTCACCCTGCCCTGGTGATTCCTTGAGACCCCTCCCCCCACCTTGCTCGCCTGGCCGGAACCAGTGCTAGTAGCTCCTCCACACCAGTGGCCGCCTTAGCTAATGGGCTTTCCTAAGTCTCACCAGCGTCCAGACCCTGTGAGGCAGCAGCCGGACATGGCATGCCCTGGGCCTCTTGCTGAGTGGCCCTGAGCCTGGCACAGGTGACAACCAGTTCCACCTGGCATTGTAACTCTCACCAGGTGGCCCTAAGCCTGGCACAAGCTGCGGCCAGTCCTGACCTGGCACGTATCCTCAACAGCCACAAGCCGGGCACACATGGAAGCTGGCCACAGCGCACACTGTGGTGCCCACCCAAGGGTCTCAAGCCCAGCACAAGCGGAAACCAACTGCAGATCACTTTGTAGCCCCACGCCCAGCAGAGCCCCATCCAGGAGGCTCCAGAACCAACACACCCAATGACCCGCTTCAGGCCCCACCACAGTGCCACCCTACTGGCTCCGTAAACTACACCCCTGAAGGGCAGACATGGCTGGTACCAGAACTGCTGGTACCCTGCTGAAGCAGCCTCTCCACAGGGTGAAGCCCTGCACAACAGCCCCCAAGCAGCCTAAGAGACCTTACAAAAGAACTAAGTTGGAGGTGTCACACTACCTGACCTTGGGCTGTACTGTGGTGGTCAGGCCGTGTGGTATGGTGGCCTGGGGACAGATGTGTGGATTGACGGGGCAGAGAGGCGAGCCCAGAGGTGAGCCCACATCTGGATGGTTGCTTGACCTATGACACAGGAGCAGGGTTGTACAGTGGGGTGAAGACAGCCTCTGAGGCGGATGATGTTGAGAAGGCTGGACGCTGGACCACTTTCTTACTCTATATTCATACAGGCATAAACTCGGGGTGGACTAGGGACTTGGGCATGAGACCTTGGAGCTCCTAGAGGAAAAGAGGCAGTAAACTCTTTGACATCACTCTTACCAGTATGTCTTTGGATATGTCTTTTTCAGGCAAGTGAAACAAAAAGAAAAAAATAGACAAGTGGGACATCATCAAACTAAGAAGTTTTTGCACGGAGGGAAACCAGCACCAGAAAGAGGGGACAACCTACCGAATGAGAAAGGGCATTTGCCAATGATATGGCCCATGAGGATGCCCCGACTGCAGGTGGGCGACACACACCTGGAGGAATGCTCAGGGCAGGCAGTCGTGAAGGAAGCGCAGGTCAAAGCCATGATGAGATCACCTTGCACCTGGCGGAGTGGCTCTCATCAGTGAGTCAGCAAACAACACCTGCTGGCCAGGGTGTGGACAGTGGGGAGGCAACCGCACAGTTGGTGTGACTGCAAATTGGTGCAGGCACTGTGGAGGGCAGTGCAGAAGTTCCTCAAAACATTGGAAATGGAACTGCCCTACAACCCAGTGGTTCCAAAACACTAGACTGAGGGTGTGCGCCCCTCTGTTCACCTCATCGTTTACCATAGCAGGGGGCACCAAAGTGGCCATCAATAGTCAACTGCGTCATGTATTCAACGGACTATTACTCAGCAATCAAAAGGAGGACAATCTTTCCACTTACAACAACATGGACGGACCTAGAGGGCATTCTATTAAGTGAAATAAGTCAAAGACAAAACCATGTTTCGTTAATGTGGAATCTGAAAAACAAAATAAATGAACAAGCTCACGGGTAAAGAGGAAAAAATGGAAGGTCTGCCACTCACCGGGGTGAGTGGGGAGATGGGTGAACAAGGGGAAGGGATTAAGAAGTACAAATCGGCAGTTACAAAAAGTCATGGAGAGTAAGGTACGACAGCATAGGGAGTATAGTCCGTAACGCTGTAACAACTGTGTCTGGTGTCAGATGGGCACTAGACTTACCGGGGTGATCCCCTTGAAAGGTACACAACGTCTCATCACTTGCTGTGCACCTGAAACTAATACAGGGAACGCCAACTGTTCAGTGCAACAAAATGACCACCTACAGCAACGCCAGTGAAGGGGAAGGGGCCCAGAGTCTTAGCAGGGCGCAGAGTGTTCCCCAACCTGGATGAAACGAACGACAAGCACCTACTGTGGCTGTGAAGCGATGGCAGGCGGTGTGCGGGGTGCCTCGCTGTCAGCAAACCCAGTGACTGTGGCCAAGAGGTGCCTTTGGTGGGTCCTTCTACACTCCCTCTGGCTGCCCTACAACAGCCTTGACTGTTGAGGGAAACCTGTCCCTCCTCCTAGAAAAATAGGGAACAGACATGCCTCCAACTCGTTTTTTCCACTGTGATTCAGCTGAGTAACGAGTCAGGCACAGAGAGGCACAGAGGTAAGATCTTCCCCTGCCTGTAACTGAACTAACAGGGTCAGCAGCACAGGAGGGGACGGGACAGTCTACAACACGCATCGTTCTCAGGAGCTGCCAGGCAAGTCTGACGAGTTTCTCTGTCCCTTCCCTGACACCACTGCTCTTGAATTAAGAACTGAACATTTTCAAACATGGTTTCTAATTATAACAGTTCACACAGGACGGCTGGAGAAAGTAAGGAAATGTGGCTGGGTTTGCCCGCAGCGGCTCGGGGCTCAGTGCCAAACCACAGGCCGACGCAGAAGGAAAGGCAGGGCAAGGCCAGGGCAGATGCTTCTAAGTGCAGAGACTGGCTGCTCCCCGAGAGGGGCCCTAGAGGAATACACTTGGGTGGCCTCCAGGAACTTGGGGCCTGTTCCCTCCTCGGGAGTTGGAACACGACCGCTTCTTCACTTCCACAGTGGTCCAGTGGCCACCGCCCAGCTCAGGCTCCCTGGGCTGACACAGCAGACTGCTGGTGCTCACAAGTACTGATGACAGACCACCAGGGTGGGAGTCGAGGAGGGGGCCGCCCCTTCCCCCCAGGCCCTCCTGCAGCCGCCTGCAGCAGCAGAAACCCCTAGCTTTTGTCTGCTCAGTCCCCACCCTGGGAAGTGCTATCAAAGTACAATTGTTTCTGGCCAAGGCTGCAGCTCCCAGGCCCTGCCATGCCCACCTAAGATGCCCACACATACAGAACGAGGAATTCCCAGTGCAGTGCTGGGCATATGTGGTAATAAACGCCCACCAAAGGTGTGGGGTAACTAACGCAACTGGGAATTCCCAATCACACCATGGACCCACCTCTGAAACTGGGGACGGAAAAACTCAGCCCGCAGTTCCCTGGGACCAGAATTCACTTATCTTTTCACCTACTAACCAAGTGTTTCTCCAGCTAAAGCTATTTTTTAAAGTTTCTGGAAGGGAGGATAGAAGGGAAGCAGGCAGGCCCCTCACGTACCCTGGGGGCTTCCAGGGTCCGTTTGTGGAGGAAAGACCAGTTCAAGGGAGATGGCTGTGTGTGTGACTGCAACTGCAAGGGGCATCCACTGTGCTCAAAGGCAGGTACTGTGAAATGCTATCATCCCAGAAAGGAACGAACATCAACCCCAAGACCCTAAGAGAAGCAAGGCAAAAAGTAAAATGTGCGAAAGAACTGAAGTGCTAAAAGGGAGCAAACGCCATAAAAGTATGTGCATGCATGACATAAATCACTGTCTACAAAGGTGTTTGTTGGTTTTTGCTGAAAGCAGACCTCAAAGTAGACAAGAAGTGACAAAATGAAAGATAAAAAGCCTGTGATAATTGTAACAGATGCACTAAAAGCACTTGACAAGATACAACATCCATTTATAATGAAAACTCTCAAAGTAGGTTTAGAAGGAAAGCACCTCAACACAAAAAAGGCCACATGCCTAACCAACAGCTAATCTACTCAAAGGTGAAAAATTGTATGTTTTCCCTCTGGGATCAGGAACAAGATACAATGTCCACTCTTGTTACTTCTATTCACATAATACTACAAGTCCTAGCAGAGCAATTAGGCAAGGAAAATAAATACATAAAAGGCATCCAAATTGGGAAAAAAGTAAAACAATCACTATTTGTGATAAACATGAATTTAGATGTAGAAAACCCTAGAAATTCCACCAAAAAACTAGCAGAAATACTAAACACAGCCAAGTTGCAGGACACAAAATCAATGTGAAAAAATCTGTTCCATTTCTATATACTAACAATGAACTATCAGACAAAGAAAACCAATCCCACTTACAATTGCAATGAAAGGAATAAAATACTTAGGAATACACAAAGGCTGTGACAGATCTATACACTGAAAACTGTAAGACAATTTTGAAAGACACGAAAATGGAAAGATATTCCATGTTCATAGATTGGAAAAATGTTAAAACATTTCTATTACCTAAGAAATGTATAGATGCCATCGGGAATTTGGTAGGAATTGCATTGAATTTTTCACAGAAACAGGACAAAAACCCCTAAGATCTGTAACGGTGCACAGACGACCAACAGCCAAAGCCATATCGAGGAGAAAGGACAAAACCGAGGCCATCACACCCCCTATTTCAAACTATCCTCCACAGTTACAGTAATAAAAAAATTTAAGTAACAGAAAAATACAAAGATTTTCAAATTCCACCACCTTGAAACAACTACCATTAACATCAGATGGATGCCATTCCAGGCATCTTTCCATGCATGTACGTATACAAGTTAGATGGACTCGATTAAAAAATAATAACCATTTGCTACCAATCAGAAAAGATGAAAAAGAAGCCAAATCGCTAAGGCAGTAACAAACAAAGGACCTGCCCTCACGCAGCACACCATTCATGCCCGTCTAACCGGACTGGTTTTCCTTTGACTGCGGCAGAAGCCACGAGTCCCCCAGCTCCTTGAACATGCCGGGCGTTTGTTTGCAGCCCAGGGGTCAGCATCTTCCAGCACCTTCCATTTCCTTCGCCGAACCGATCAGATTCACTGCACTGGATTTTTGGTTTTGGTGGGGCAAGATGAGTGGAAAGAGGAAGATGTTTCCCCCCTCCCATTTCAAATGCTACAACTCCTGGGCTCTTTCATATACTTACAGGTATTTTCTGCCCCCAATCTTTCTGCTACTGCTGTGTATTTGCATTAAACATCATCAACATTTGTATAGTTTTCACATCCAGGTAACCGAAAGCCTTTCCTCCAAGTGGCCAGGGCCCTGCGGGGACAGCCTCCCTTGGTGGCGTACAGGGGGCCTCTCTTAGTTCCGTCTCCAGTTTCACAGCAAAGAAGCTGGTGTAGGCTCTGCCACGCCTCACAATTAGCCAAAAGCAGGCTTTTCCCGAAGCCTCACCTTGTAATCTGCCACTACTGTCGGTATATATAAATATTAAATGCAAAAGGGATCATTAAAATAAATTGCATTAAAATGCATTGGCAGCTGCACACATCTGGAGTTGCAATCAGGCGGCCGCCTTGGTGTTCTTCATCTTTCCGGGCACTCCTCTGTCTGAGTTTTCAGATTTCCAGGAATCCTTCCTTACCTGAGACTGTCTGGCAGGTGGAGGTGGAGACAGGCACAAGCCACTCTGGATGATGATGCTGTTTTTCTGAGTTTTCACACACACTGGGCACATGCCTAAAATTTTCTGTGAGCTCACAGGCGACAGCCTCTCTGGCCTCACCCTCGTGGCTGACTGTCAGGGGCAGGCTCACGACAGAGGAATGAGCCCGGGTACTGAGCTGGGAGGGTGCTGAAGAGGACGTGAGAGGGAGCGCCTGAGAGGCCCCCAGGAACTTTGGGACCCTAGCGTTTGCATCAACAAATGTTTGGGAGACATCCCAGGCAAAGCCAAACAGCAACTATTCCCCCTGGTTAACCAGGATGAGAAGCAAATCACATGCCCAGCTTATCCTGGGTTTATTTCATTTGCTACATACATAAACCATTTCTGCCTTTCAGTATAAAAATAGCACTTAAAAGCACTCACTGCTTCAATGATGACGTTTACTTGGAGGTGGCATTTGCATTTCACGTAAAACTTGAACGGCCTAGCAGAGCAGGCCGAAGCGTTAGGAAGGGCAGACGTACCTGTTTGGCTGCTGCTGAAGAAATCGCTTTGCTGTCCAGCAGGCTGAGCAGCTCGGCCAGCACGGACGGTGTCACAGGGCTGGCGGTCCCCAGGGAGAGAAGAAATTTACATTCAGTCGTCAGTGGTTCAGAACTGGAACACTTGATCTTAGAGGTCTAAACAGACCCCTGATGACAACCAAGGGCCAGACGGGGTTCTATCTTATTTATTTTGTATTTTAGAATGAAACGCGTTTTTGTGAGTGGTGTTTTTCTTTGTTTTACCACCCAACAATAACAGCTGTTTGGCAGACGCTGCAGCAACTGCTCAGTTTAATTAGTCAAAGAAAGGAAGTGGCTGCAAAATTCATGAACCATGACAAAAAAAGAAAAACCCCAGTAATTAAATACTTTCAACGGAAAGATCAGCCTAAAAACTACTTCAAACAGAACAGCTAACAAGGTCATTTTTTGAGTGTTTCTGTACAAATACGGACTGCGGAGCTTTCCTGTAAGGGACCCAGGGGCTGCCCAGCACCTCCCCGCCGTCCGCGCGGGCCCTGCGCAGGCGTCCTCTGCTGCAGCCCCTGGACGGAGGGCCCAGAGTCTGTCGTCTGCGCTTCTAGGACACGGCTTAGTGACCAAGTTTCCATGATGTACAAGGCCAACGAGCAAACACACACATCAAGTGTCATTAATTCACATTCAGGGGTAGGAGTGAGGGGGCTGGTGAGCACCTCCATCAGTGAAAATACTGAATTACACATTATTTCTTTTCAAATATATGGTTTTGCTACTTCCAAACACATACAGCAACTGGGCTAATTAAATGCTATCTGAGGTCATTAGGGGCTAGTTTTAAATAGATAGCAACAACTTACAAAGAGCATATTAGTGTCTGTGTAAATAAAAGCTCTGAAATGCTTAATACCACTTGAAACCCCTCCTGTTCAAGTCTCAGTTGCCATCATTCACTATTGACTTCTTGGTAAGCTCTTAGATAATAAAAAGGAAGCTACTGCTTAGCCTCTGCCAATTTTGATGAATTTCGAGCTAATCGAGTGCAAGTTAACCAGGAACGCCTTACTGTGGTCTGAGGAGTACAATGAAACCTCATTAGGGATGTTCTTCAAAACAGCAAACACGCTGAGGCAGGTGTCATCTTTCAAGTGTCTGCTTATCCCAAAGTACATATGGATAAAGGTAATTCCAAGTGGAAATTAGGTTTGAGCGCGTCTGGTGTCATTAGGTCGGTGGTATCTGGACTGTCTGTGAAGCACTCGGATTAAATCACAACAGGAAGAGGCAGAGGGCTGGGAAATAAACTGAGACCCTTTTCCCAACCTCCCACCTTACTGACAAGTAATACAGAATCAGGATTGGTTTGTTTTGTTTGTTTTGTTTGTAAATGCAGGTTTCTAGGATTTTCTGCAATTCTAGAAAATACAATGGCCACTAAGTGTGGACACTGTGTAGAACCCTGACCGGCACCAAGGTTGAACTGGGTTTCTAGAGCATGAAGAAGAAAGTCCCTACTCCCATGAGTCAGCAATATAAGGGATGTTGGGACAGAAGTAGAAAACAATTAAAAATACTTCACCTTTCATCTAATGACCTCAACTCATTAGTGAGGTCATAAATTTACACTATATAAAATATACCTCCACTGACCTAACAGCACCTGGGATTTCTCAATCACCCTTTCGTACCCACAATACCTGATACATATAGTAGGTCAATATTTGGATCATGGAATTCTTGCCCCAAACAGGGATATCTGGTATTCTGCATATGCCAACTGCAGATATACCAGGGCTAACCTCAAGTGAGGTAGTGACAAAGATCAGCTCCCGTCTCACTCACCCTGAAAGACCCCTCTTAGACAAAGAAACATCGGCTACGGAGCACATGGCAGCAGATGCACAAAGCTACTGATCTGCTGCTGTTAGCTCATGCCGGTTTCTGGACAGTGCCCACTGAGGAATGAGCTGACACACACTGAAGGCTTAAGCTTTGTGTACTGGTCTCCAGCTCCCTGAGGCCGGCGCATGCCCAGGGCAGGAAAGGGGGGCATTTCACATCTCCCAGCTTCACCCAGCCCTTCAGAACATTCAGGATCACAACGTCATCCCCAGCTTGGACTGTGAGGACAGACAGCTCACAACCACGACTGGCTAAGCTGTACTTGAGAACGTGCTGCCCATCTCAACCCCCAGGCTCATTTTAGGCCCAAAGTCCACCTTCCCTGCTTCTGTGGAGATGAGATGCGAGCAGCTCCTGGAGGAAGACCGTGGGATGTGGATGTCCCACAGCTCCAGCTGCTCAATCATCCTTTTATCTCGCTAATTCCACTGCACCCCAACCGGCTCCCCCACTGAGGCCACTGTTCTGGCCGCCTCCTGTCCTCTCCCCTCTCGGCACCCTCCCCCAATTCATTACAACATCAGCTTATGCAGAATTCAGAATTTTCAACGGCACCCTTGCCTCTTCCATCAAACCAACCCTGCAGCCAAGCTCTTAGTCCCACCCCTCTGCACTCGGAAGAGGCACTCGATGGGGGGCTTGCCCTCCCTCTCCTGCGGCTTTAATCCTGCAGCTTCACAATGGCTGAGATCTTCCCTATCTTGAAAATACTTTCAGGTGACCTTGCAGCCACTTGATCTTGCCGCGGCTTTGCACCTTGGGTCTAACCAGTGAAGAGCTGCCACCAGGGGCCCCTTCTGACCCTGTGGGCACTTGGTGTTGGCACCTACCCTACCCCGAGCTGTCCCAGTGTAAACCCTCCCCTCGCTTTGCCCAGCCGCTTGCACCCACCCTGCTGCACCCTGGCCTCTGGGCCGAAATCCTTGCCCTGGGCCTCCAGGTCCTCTTCCTTCCTGACGCTCCCTGCCTCCCGCCTGCGGAGGACCAGCAGCCTCCACCCCAGTCCGGTAAAGGAGGGAAGCGCATCTCTTCTCAAGACCCTCACCGCCTGTCTGGTTCTCCGTCCCCGGAGGTCCCACCTCACGGGCATGTTCTAAACCAGCCCAGGCGTCTCAGTTCAAGGCCGGGGTCTCAGGCTCCTCCTCAGCCACCTCACGGTGCTGCATCCACCCCGACAGTTCGCAGCTGCCCCTCGACCCCGTGTTCCGGCTCTGAGCCGACTCCGCGCCCACTACGTCTGACTATGTACTTGCAGCCCAGACGTGCCAGCCCAGACTCCCCACTTCCCCACATGCTGCTCCTCATGCCCCGACATTTAACCCTTGGACTTCGCCTGACCAACCTACTCATCCTTGCTGTTACCGTTCCTTCTCAGAGCACCTAACTCACTGCTTTGTGATCAATCACCCGCTGCTAGGCTGTCCGCCCTGAAAGCAGAGCCGGTGTCTGTCATGTTGACTGCTTTCCCCAGGCTTCACCGGGAGCAGAGTCTGAGTGACTACGGGCTGAGTAAGGAACAAACGAGAATGTGCAGATCTCACCTCCCCACACCTGTCCGCCGCCTGCCTCCCGGGCATCCCCAGGACGGCCACCTGTCCTGGCAGCTCCGACTCAGCATGTCCGAAAAGGCACATGGTATCCCCCTCCCCGTCCTCCTCAACTTATTCCTCCCCCGTTACCTCCCACTGCCCTGGTTTCACGCCGCGGGCCGAGCAGGCAGTGTGCAGCTGGCGCTGGTGAGACAGCTGTCCTCCACCGGCCCCTCGCGCCCACTGTCAGCCACCACAGCCCAGCCCCGTGCTCTTCACTCCCCAAAGGTTCCAGTCGGGCTTCCTGCCTCTGGTCTGTTCTTCCATCCCCGGCCCCCAAAGTGAGACTGGAGAGTGCTTGTGATCTACGGCCTTCGACAGCTCTTGACAACGGCATGCAAACCCCTCCAAGTGGCCTTTGTCCATCCCTGCAGTGTTCTCCCTTCCGTTCCTGCCTACCCACCTCGGCGCCCTAGGGTCCTGGGCTTCCTGAGCCCACCACACCCGCTTCCTCTGAGTGCCCCTGCCCTTCCCCCCGGCTGGCGCAGGGAAGATGCAGCTGGTCAGGCTTGGGGGAGACATGAGGGTTGACCTCCGCCCCAGAGCTACACAACGCAGCCTTGTCTTGACTCTGTCCAGATCTCAGCAGGGCAGAGCCACCAGGAGCCAGGAGGTAGGGCCACCAGGAGCCCAGAGAGCAGGACTAATGGATCTCCCATGAAGAGGGCAGAGGCACCAGTCAGGTGCACCGGGAAGTGGGGGGATGGCCCCCGTCCTAAAACCACACCACTCAGTCACTGACACCCCCCGATTCTGCCTAGACCTCTACGCCCCGGCTCAGGCAGCGGACTCTTCGCAGGGCGTGCAGCAGAGCAACAGGGAGTCCGGGGGTGGGGCTATGCTCACCCCCAGGCTGATGCTGTATGGTGAGAACGATGGCATGTATGGGGCGGGTGAGGGACTCGGCACAGGGCTCCTGGTGGCTGCCCCTTCAGCATTCTCTTCAGAGCCCCAAACCCCCACCCCTCCTCACACGAGTGGTCTGCTCAGCCCTCCCTCTGCCGGAGCCCAGGGCGAGTGGCTGTGAGATTTTGTGCACTTGCCCTTTAAGGGGGCACTTGTGTCTCTAGCAAAGTCCTGCCTCTCCCTGGTGGACTGCATCCGTGCCAAGTTTCACAGTCCAGGGTGATGTGGGCACCGCTTCCCGGCTCTGAGCTGTGGAGCCTGGCTTGGGGTTGAGCCCCCACTCTTCTCAGGGGGCACCTCTGCAGCTGAGATGACCCTCCAGAATCGCAGCCGCTGCCCGTGGGAGTGGGACCTTTTCGCATCTCCACCCTTCCCATCAGCTCGACCTGGCCTTCTCTGTAACTCTTTGGTTCTAAGACTATTCTTCATCTAGTCTTCAGTTACTCACGTTGCCTGCTCTGTACTTTAGTTGCAGTTCCAGTTTGGTCCTATGAGGAGGCAAATGTAGCTTCTGCCAACTCCGCTGCTGTCAGGAATCTCCCACTGTCCTTTCCTCATAGGTCTGGAGTCCCCTCAAATTTGTTAACTCCTGTCTTACTCATACGCAGGCCCCAGCACAGTACAAAGGACAGCATGGAGAGCCAGAGATTTGAACAAATAAACACATTTTCAGATGGGATGGAGGACCACCTTAGAAAACTCACAGGGCATGTCTGCCATCTTGTCAGGAGGTCCTGAAGGAGCCCAGGGAGACTAACACACTGGCCCTGCCCTAGTTCAACCATTTCTGGACACAAAGTTCATCACAAAGGAAGAAGAAAGCCCCAACCCTACTCACCTCTCACTGACAGCAAGGTTCTGTTGCTTTAAAAAACCTAGAAAAGTGTTGAGGACCCAACTAGTCACTGTTTTGGGCTCTGCCCTAGTTTCTTTTATCACATTTTGGAAGAACTCCAGCAGGCCAACTTCATTCTGTAAAGAAAGAAAAACTGTATAAAACCTCCAAAAAAGTGAAAGATCAGCATTCAGCAAATCAAACTGCCTACCTCTGCCTCCTCTGAGACATTAACTGGGTATTTCCTAAACACTAAGATGTCACCAGAAAATTCTGATCACTTCCAGTAAATAGCAAGTATTCTTCTACTGTCGTCATGCATTTATACAGCATTTTGTCAAAGGAATGAACATATTTCAGAGCTGTAACCTTACAGGCCGGAGGACGGTGACCTCCACCATCCCCTACACTTGCCTGCCCTCTCGGTGCCAGTCTTGTGTACCCTGTATCGTTCATCCCAGGGCCCACGGTGTGTGGCCTGAGTTTACTGCCCTGTCCAGTCCTGTCTTCTCCTGACGTCTTAGCGATTGCTAGAATAACAAGGTAAGAAAAGCAAATCAAGAAGAAACAGAATATTCTACCTCTGAAAAACTGAAAAGTGATTTATAACTATATTCATCTCCATATCAGCCAAGAGGGGAAAGAAATGTCAGAATGAGGACGAACATGGGTACATGCGACCCGACCCACTTAGCCCACCTAACTGGGGGAGGGAGCAGCAGCTTCTGGCCTTCTGAATCAAGCCAGGCCCCCTGTCACCTGCCCAGGAAAGCCACCAGCTGGCTCGACTCATCATGGCGTTGGCTTGAAGACAACTACCTTCCCGCTCTGAAGGGTCAGCTCCAGGAGTCAGGGGCTACGCTGCCCTGTTCACCCTGGAACCAGAGCTAAGTCAGTGCTGGGCCATGGCAGCCGCTCGGCAGGTGTCAGCAGAGGAATCAGCGTCTTCCATCAGCAAATGTATTATTTTAAAACCACATGTGAACACTCATTCTGTATCTTATGCTTACCTTTAAGTATCAGAAGTGCCACCATTATGCATAAGAATAACCCCAAGGCACTTATCCAGGTAGACACGACGGCAAACTGCCAGCTCAGATCAATTTGGCAGAACCAAGAAATCTGGCTAAGTCCACTTCTTGTTTTACAATAAGAAAGAGAGAAACATGTCATACTACTTGCACAGGGAAAGCTAAAGTTTCCAAATACAGAGGAGACACGGTTTAAAGAGATTCCCTCATCCTGCTAAAATTCAAGTCAAATCACTCTTCCATTTAAATACAAGTTCTGTCCGGAAAAAGGCCAGCTGTTGTTACTGTAACAAGAAAGGTTTGCACAACACTCATGTAACCTGGCAGCTAAGTAAGGAGAGTGGACTGGAATGTGCATTCGTGAACAATGACGACTTCACTGTACTGCTACTAGTCAGTGGGGGTGGTCGGTGCTGTTGAGTGAGCATGTGCGGCTGCTGCATTCAAAATGACTGAGCTAGTAGAGCAACATATCTGCATCCAATTTTGCATTTAGCTTGAACTTTCCCCCACAGAAATTGTTCAGATGATTCAGAAGACCACAGCTATGGGCAGGTGGTGACTGACAGCTTCATCATGACAGTACGTCTGCTCATGCATCACATTTCATACTCTCTCAATGTCAGCCTTGTGTACCCAGCCTTTTGGGGAGACATCCAATTCCCCAAGTGACTCAGCCTCCTACAGCCCAGATTTGGTGTCCTGGGATTGCTGGCTTTTCCCAAAACTAAAATCACTGTTGAAAGGGAAGAGATTTCAAACTATCAATGAGATTCAGGAAAATACGACAGGGCAGCCGATGGCGAATGGGAGAACTATGTGAGGTCCCAAGGCACCTGCTTTGAAAGGAATTGAGGCATCATTGCCCTATGCATGTGTCTTATATCTTCTTCAATAAATGTCTCTATTTTTCATAGTACATGGCTGGATACTTTCTAGGCAGACCTTGTATTCCTTTTAAATTTTATATTTCAGGTGAACTTCCCATCTTCCTCCCTTCTAGAGAACTTTCACTAAACAATAAATACTAGGGAAATGTAAGAGACTAGGGAGAAGCAAGACATAGTAACAAAAATGCTCTGAAAATTTAGCTATTGGAGATGCTGTAACATACACACAGGCCCACAGTTGCTAAAGTAGAAATTCCATAATAAAAAAAATCTACAAGCCCTTTGTACAGATAAATTCTCTGGTGACAGGCAACTGAATAATCTCATAATCATCTCTTGAATCTCTTTTCGAGTCAATCCTGTTATTTTGCTCATGCTCAACTAGGGCAGAGGCCACCTCAACAGCCAACGCTTGACTATAGATAAAGGAAAAGGCTGAAGTTCCACTTAACTTATGGAAAAGTATTCAAACCTCCACAATGCTGCACAAACCACTGAGGAAGTAGAATACTGTTATCCAGCCCTAATCAGACAGGAAGAAACCCTTTGTTCTACCCCAGACAGGCTAGCCGCTGGTGAAAAGAGCTGTCAGGAGAACTCTCTGCCAAGGAAAGGTTTTCTAAATTCACCTAGAAATATTGCACTTGAACTCACAGGCTTGGCTGAGTTGCTGGGACGTGATGAATATCCAGTCCTCTCCGCTTGGGTGGTTTTTTATTGGATGGATAACACGGCAAGTCAGATTTCTGTTTGTCTTTTTGTGTCAGTGCTGTGATGAAGCCTCTTTGAGCTGGAACTGGACTCCGCTGGGGGAATCCGTGGTTTCAGCACACGGTCTGAAGCGGGCACGAAGGGCTGCGGTCATGACCATGAGCTACAGACGGGGCTGAAGGAGGCTGAGCCGCAGCTGCCCAGAGAACGGCGGATCAATAAAAAGTCACATGTGGGTGCTGCTCTGGTTCTTTAGCTCAGCAGCCAGCTTTCAGGAATAAGTACAAAACATTCTAGGTAAGGTCTTCTTAGGTTTTTCTGAGACAGGCAAATGCTAATACATTTGGCACTAATCTCAGAGGTGATTTGTGAACATGGCAGTGTGGCCATTTGGTTTTCTCAGACAAACAGTGGGCCAGTAATTCCCTCACATAAAAACCGTATTTAGAGTAAGGCAGAGAGGCCGCTGCATTAGGGGACCCTTCATGTCCTTCTCAAAGGCAACAGGCACCGGCCTGCGAACCCAAAGGTTGCTGGTTTGATTCCCCAGCCAGGGCACATAACCAGGTTGCAAGCCAGGTCTCCAGCCAGGTCCATAGCTAGAGGCAGGTGAAAAAAAGGCAACCATACATTGATGTCTCTCTCCCTCTCTGCCTCTCTCTCCCCCTCTCTCTAAAAATAAAAATAATAAAATATTAAAAAAAAAAAAAAAAAGGCAACAGGCAAGCCTGGGACTTAGCACTCATCTCCCATGTGCTGATCTGCAGCAGCCCAGTGCGCCACGTCTCCGGGCCAACTGTCCCTGCAGAGATCGCTAAAGCAGCAGGGGACAACTGGCCCTGTCTTTTGGATAATACCAGTCTTCACAGCTCTATGCCAGGAAGAGTCCTTTTCACATTTTAATCAAATTTCCCAGAGCAGTCAATTACATCCAGAGCCAACGCCAGGTCAGCTTCTTAGCTGCTCCCAGAACCCTCCGCTGCTAATGCACCCGTCAGCTGGTCAGCGCTGCTGAGAGGCCAGATGGACGGATCGATTACCTCGTCCACTGCCTGCTCTGGGAAGGATCCCCGGGTTACCCTGGCTTCGGGCCCTGGGAGCAACGTGCCCCAAAGCTGTCTTTGCATTCTGCCTTCAGAGATGATAAAATGTCCAAAAACTACCCAGCTGGAATAGGATGAAGGCTGACTTCTCAAGTGCCACCCCCAGTGAACCTGATAAGAGGGCAGAAATTAGCGGGACTGTATTTAGAAGTTGAATGGAACTGGACAGAGACAGCTGCCCAGTGGCAGATTCAGAGAAGACAAAGCCCAAGAGGAGGAACGGTTGGTCATGTGGCAGGGTGACCTGGCAGCACGGTGACCCCACAACAGCATTCTGGACAAGAACGCTGGGGAGACAAGGAGGTGAGCAGCCAGCCGTGTGGGGGGCTGCACGCTGCTGATGCGAGTGACATTAACAGTAACGATACTAAACCTGACAGCAATAATCGGTGTCGTGACTGTACCAACTGCATTTCTGTGTTAACTCATTTGATCCCTGAAACTGCTCTTGGAGGCAGGTAGCAGCCTTCTCTTTTACAAATGACACTGAGACACTAACTTGCGAGAGGTCCCAGAGCACGAAACGGTGAAGCTGGGATTTCAACCGCAGTAGTCTACGCTCTTAACCTCCCTGTCTTCCTGGAGACTGAGCAGCGGGGCCAGGCATGATGGGAAGCGACTCGTTCCTCAAGAGTGCACTTTCCCATTTTCTTTGATACCTACCAGCCATTCAAAGGTTCTTAACATATTAAACATGTTGCAAAGGCCCTTGGCAATTAGCTTAGAAATTAGAAGAAAATGGCAAGTTCACTTTCTGCCTCTGCCAATGTACACTAGACCACATGGCACTCTCTGTTGCAGCGTGACACACACCTGTTCCCAATCACAGGGAGTGACAGTGGTCCTCCGACCCCTGGGGCCAGAGCTCCCCCAGACTGTCCTCTGCATCCACAGCCTCTCCTGAGAGAGGTTACAGCAAGCAATCCAAGCCAAGACCGTGGCCAATTCTGAAATACCTCCTGACATTACCAGATAAATTCCATTACTGCTCATATAGTTTGGATATTAAGCATACTGTATTTTACTGCATTCTACCTCCTCTAAGATGAGTAACTCATGATGGGGTTCTACCTAACCAGGCAGGTCCTGCCTGGTGGCAGCCACTGATTGTACAGGACACCCTGTATCTGTGGACTGAGCAACAGGGGCTCCAACTGGGCAAGGCTCTCACATGTTATGATGCCCCTTTGTGGAGGGTACAAACACACCCACCTGCTTCTGCCGTGTGGTAGGGGAGCTGGGGTGCGCAGCCACTGAGCATTTCTGGAGACACTGACAGGCCTAGCATGTGCAATGGAGGCTCTGTAGTTCCTGCCTTACCCCTGTGGATTTGGCCATTCTCACCATGTAAGAAAAACAGAATGCAGTCGCACCAACTTAATGATGGAAATAACACCAAATGTTAGCATTGGGGTGGGAATGGAAATGAGGTAAGGGAGTCCGAGAGAGTGGTGGGTCCAGGGCAGAAAGCAGATGAAGGACTGGAATGCACGGTGGGCAATGACTTGGAGCTATGCTGTGAATGAACTGCCCTCCGCTTTTCATGGAAACAGAAGGGACTGCAGATATACTTCAGCAAGTGAACTGGAAAAAAATGACTCATCAGAGGAGGCTTTAGTTGGGAAAAACCAAAAGTAGTCACTTGGTGGTGTGAGGCCGGCAGAGGAGACACCTGCCCCCCTGGAGTGTGTCAGGAGGGGGCCAGAATCCCGAGTTGGCACTGCTACTTTCAAGATGCAGAAATCCGCAGAGGTTCTGAAACTGACCCAGAAACACCCAGGGTACGTACGCCCGCTGCTCTGTCTGAACAAACACACAAGTAAGAGTCCTATTCTAGTCCTCACAATGTCCACCTCTGCATCATGTTCCCAGCAGGGCCTAGGAGCCCCTAAAATCTCAGCAAAACTGTGACCCTAACAATTTCACTTGCACTCTGTTCCCAGCACAGCTGGGAAGCATACAGAGTCCCGGTTTCATTCAGGGAGTATGTTCACCTACAGCTGCTTCGATTACTGTGAACATGAGTTCACATGTTCTGAGATGCATAAAACTGTAAGAGAGATGTTGAGGGAAACCAACTTGGAAACAAGACTTGCCCTTGGTTAATCAAAATCCGTATCTAATTTAGGAAGTAAAAATTGATAGGAATAATTACATGACTACATCTGCAAAAATGGGACACAAAAAAATTAAGGTATCAGTTGTGATTGTTACCACATTTAAATGTTTTTAAACACACTGCTGTCCAACATGGAGGAAGCCTGTGGTATTCAACAGCAGCCTCTATTCACTATTCCCCAAAGGAAACCCTTCCACACACAGGCAATCAGGGTTCAGGATGGATTAGACACAGCACCCGGGGGTTCCCAAGGCTAAGCACTCAGGATCTTCACTCTTCCCTGCTCTTTGTCCCCTTAGGCAGGTCCCTAGGGGATCAAATGGCTCTGAGCCCAAAGGACCCTCATCTCTGAAAGCCTTGTCACATACCTGAAATGAACTGTTGGTTTTGCAGGAGTTAAGTTTGAAGATGTATCGTTTTATTCAATTTGACCAGAACAAAACACTGGTTAGTTTTCCAGTGCATGGACTGACCGTGAAGCATCCAAAACTGGCAACCAGTAGGTGCAATGTTATAAAACGAAGAGAAAAAAATCAATTTTGAAAATCGCATGGAGCTGAAACATGGTGGGTGATGACATCGACCAAAGGGATTTTCCTTCGTCAGCAGTTGAGAGGGTGAGAACTTTGCCCTTCAGTAGGTCAGGGCAGTCTGAAACCAGACAATAGGGTTTCAGATGCTTTTTCAAACTATGAAAATAGCACTGCCTGTGGGGTATACAGATATTTACCAAGGAGAATCATTTTTATAGGCAACTCATCCAGAAAACAACCACAACCACCAAAAACCAGGCCATTCCAAGCTTACTAGAGACTCAAAGCAAAACTCTTTGGAAAACAATCCATTTAACAATCAACCGTACTCAGGTATCTTTCCTGTTTCTTTGTTCTTTGGAGACATCCTAACCTTTTCTGATGTCAGACACAAAGATTATGACTTTAAGTGGGGAATAACCATCTGGGGAAAATGAAGTTGTTTAAAGCCTACAGCACACCTTGAGGCTGCCGTCAGGGAAAAGACACATGCGACAGCACAGGTCACGGACCTGGAGGGCCCCCATCGCATTTTCCTGGAACGTCACTGGGCCACGCTGGACCCCTAACGCGAGGCCTGGCTCTCAACGTGCTGGCCGTGCTCCTCGCGCTGGCAGCATCTCCTTGGAAGTCTGTGTGGCTGCATTTAGATTTTTTTAGATTCGGTGAGGATGCCTGTGTCTGTTATCTTTGAGGTAAGCAAATCATTCCCTCCTCCTTTCAGCTGGAGAAGGTACAGCTCTAGTTACCTCTGCAGGGCTCTTCCAGCTCCTAAGTGTCAGAAGTAAGATCTGGAATCAAGAATGTCTGTCCCTTAGTCAGTGCTTTAACCCACTGCTCTGTAGGGCTACCCAAGACAGTTAACAGATAAAAGCTCTTCCGCTTGGCAACAGCAAGGGGCCTGTGTGAGTACAGCCGGCGCTCTAAGTTGGGGATGCCATCCCCTTCCTCCCCTGAGAGCTCCCACAACAGAGGAGACAGAAGTCTCTGACTTCGTACACAGCCAGTCCCCCTGTGAGTGCACATCCATCCCTCACACGCGCCGAGCCACAGGATGGGAGGGTCCAGCCAAATCACCCCACAAGGTCTCCAAGCCCCACGCTCCTGGCTTTATGTGGAGACCCTTCTCAAAGATTCTGGCAGAAGGCACCATGTACCTAAGGTTAAGAAACAAAGCTGCAAGAGGGGAGCTTACATTTCTTTTCTGATGGAAGTTTTCTGCTTAGAAAAATGGACTTAATTTCTGCTTTTTATTAGTTGGCTGATTTTCCCTAAATTTAGTAGCCAGCACTTTCTGTTCATTTATAAACAGAAATCTTAAAAACCAAGAGTGGTCAAAGGTTTTAAATGAACTGACTGCTATGACTATGCTTCATAAAGCATTAGTGGGACTGATAAGGCATTAACATTAGCAAGAGTAAAAATTTTAACTTCTCTCCAAAACAGCAAAGACCTTGAAACACTACCTCTACTTGACATGGTGGTGCATTATACGTGCAGGCAGGTGGTCGGGCTTAGAAATGAACAGCCTGGGCACCGAAGTCGGCCCAGTCCCACCATGGCTCCCCCCACAGGCTTGGGAAATTACTTAACACCTTATGCTCAACCGCTCAGCCCCAGAGATTACGTTTCCTCCCTTGTAAAATGGGTGGAACTGTACCCACCTGAGGGCTGGTGGAGGCTAGGTTAAGACATGGGCCACTGTGAACTGCAGAGCAAGCTGTACGTGAAGAGCCTGTTTTCTGTGCTGCTGAGGCAAACGACTGCAATGTGCCGGCACCGGCTGAGTCAGGTAAGGAGAGTTTAGGAGGAGATGCCCCCGAAAACATCACCCTGGGACGGTGCACATGCATATAATCTTGATCATTCTAGTAATTACTCCTGGATGTACTGACTCAGAGAAGAACTTGCTATGCTATTAAAATTCTCCCATTTTCGAACACCTGAATCTCAGCTTCCACATTTCTGTTCCTTACACATGAGGCTAGAATCAAGGCAACTGGATATAAGATAGGGAAGCACAGTTAGCTAACTAGGGTGGAGTATCTGGTGGGGCATGATACTTTTCAGTGGCTTAGGAGGAAAAAAATAGTGAAGATAGGTTTCTCTTGGGAGGGGAATATCAGGAAACTTTAAGAGAGAAAATCAGAATGTAGGTTTGATTTACTGTCCTAATGAAGTCAGTTCAGAAAATAAGTCAGCGAGGCCAGGTGACTTGCATCCGGTCCTGGTACGTGGTGTGGTTGATGTGGCAACCCAGGTCTTCTCACCAAGCTCAGTGACACAGGGATCATTCCATGATTTGCTGGTTGTCAAAAGGGTGGTTAATGCATCTGACCTTGGAAACAGGGATGCTTTAATAGAAACACTAGTTCTCCTAGGACTCGCATGGGTATTGTCGTAGTATCCCACGCACTTACTCATCCATCCTCCTCTCAACTGAACACATATTCACTAAGTGCCTACTGTCTGCCAGACATTGTGGTGGGTGCTAAGATATAATATTAGAGTTCCATAACATCAAGGGTAAGTTAACAACAAATAATTTAGTGCTTACTACACAATAAAATGGCAAGATAAATGAAAGAGTAGAGTTAAACTCTGAAGTTATTTGTGGGTAAGGCATGTGCGTGGAGGTGGCTGGGTATGTACTTCATGCTTAATTGAACAAGCAATGCAAAGGCACAGGACGTGGGGCTGAACCTCCGCAAAGCAGACTGCCACCAGCGCTATCTGTTTAATGAACACTCCTGGGCACTCTTTAAATTGAAAGATGGTTCATTAGATTTGTGCATCTGCCCTTCTCAGCAATCTGTTGTGTTTCTGAGGAAGGCAGGAAAGAACATGAACATATCACTTTGGGGTATGTGATGAGTAGCTCAGCTTCAACTGACGGCAAAGCCATAAAGAGCTCAGGATGCCTAATTTCAGGAAAACAATTTGTCTGAATCATGCTCTTCCCATTCCTGTAGAGTTCTCTTCTTCCCCATCTCAAAGATTTCAAGCACTAGCTTTTAGGGAAAAACAAAACAAAACAAAAACAAAAACAAAAAACTAACCATCTAACGTGTTATTTTCAAGCTATAAAAATAAGCATTTAAAAAAAAAAGATTTTATTTATTATTTTTAGAGAGAGGCAGAATGAGAGAGAGACATCAATGTATGGTTGCCTTTCACCTGCCTCCAGCTACAGACCTGGCTGGAGACCTGGCTTGCAACCTGGTTATGTGCCCTGACTGGGGAATTGAACCAGCGACCTTTGGGTTCGCAGGCCAGCGCCTTATCTACTGTGCTACCAGCCAGGACCCAAAATAAACATTTTTAAGGTATCAAAAAACAACTTCCTCTGGCTGGTGGCACAGTGGATAAGGTGCCGGCCTGCAAACCCAAAGGTCGCTGGTTCGATTCCCCAGCCAGGGCACATAATGAGCTTGCAAGCCAGGTCTCCAGCCAGGTCCTTAGCTGGAGGCAGGTGAAAGGCAACCATACATTGATGCTTCTCTCCCTCTTTCCCTTCCCTTCTCTTTCAAAATAATAAAATAAAATCTTTAAAAAAAACAAACGAGTTCCTTCAAAAATGGCTCAAAAATCACCTCTTTTTGAGGCTCCCTCCTTTTGTCCTAATCAAGGCGATCACTACTGTTCTGGGGGGCACCTCCACATTCCACATTTATATACTGCAATCCGCCCTGGGGGCTAGTGAGCTCTCTGTTGTGTGTGTACAAAAAAAAAAAAACACAAAACTTTGTCCTTGTCTCAGTACCTGCTACATAGGAGGAGCCAACAGAAGTGTTGAACTGAACAGCTGGATGGTAGGTTTCCCTAAAAGGGGCCTTACAGCTATGAAAACGTACCCAAAACATAACCTCATCATTTGCACCCCTCAGCAAATGCTCATTCAAGGCCCCCTGGGCTCTGGCACTGTGAAGACCACGTGAGGGGGACTAGACACAAACGTGGAAATGAAAATAGCCTGCCCTCAGAGAGCGTGCTACCTGCTCTTCAAGGGACAGCGACAATCAATCCTGCAGAAATGTTCTCTGGCAGGTGCCTCTATTTCCAGCCGGCGCCTCAAAGACAAATGGCCATACTCTTGAGAAGAGACGCAGAAAGGTCCTTTCATGTCTCTTGTGAAGAAAGCTGATACACAAAAACACTGCTTAACATTCTACTTGGTGGATTTTTCTCAGAAATCAGTCTTGGGCCAAAAAAGACAAAAAAGCCGAGTATCGAGGGTTCGTGGTTCACCCCCTGTTCAGCTGGCAGAGCGCCAAGTGGAGGGAATTACCTGCCGCCTGTGGGGGCGGCCTCAGCCCCACCCTCCAGTCCCAACCGAACCTGCAAATACGGCAGGAAAGGCAGGGCTGGAATTTAGCATTTAGTGTTTATTCTGGAATTTATTTTGAGTGGGCTGAATATTTAACTGATCAAGAAGATGGGGAAGATGTGCAAGACTGAAACGCAAGTTCTGTTAAGTCAACCTAGGGCAGATGCAGGTTAGAAGGTTCTGTACGAGGTTCTGACCCACGGAGCCCCGCGAAGACGTGGCTATAAGCACCCGCTGCTGCCACATCTGCGCCGAGGAACAAAGGGAGGAGCAACATGCTGCCACCAGGGTGCTGAGCAAGACACATGATTAAGATACAATGATCAAAGTGCCACAAAAGTAGGAATAAGACAGACCAGCAGCCCAGGAGATAGTGAGCAACTCTGCCTAAAGTATGAAAATAAAGATCATGCCTAATCGTTATTGGTAGTAAAAACGGAGTTTTCACATGAGACTCTCTGGATGCTTGTCAAATTGCCTAATTACAGATCATAAAGACAAAAATCATTCATTCAAAACACATCTGACCGAGTACCTTGCACCAGGAATGCCGGGGCTGCTGTTATTGAACTATATAAATTTACACAGAAATATGTATATCCTAACATCTCCAGATATTTATTGGTCAATTACAATAAAAAAAAAAAAAAAAGCAGATTTCCATAGATTCTTTTAGTCCCTAAAAGATGCAGCAGCAAAAGGTTCCACCTCCTCCTACAGACAAGTAGAAGACAACTGTGACCAAATGCCACACTCACAGGTGCCACATTACTTGAAAGTTGCCATGGCAAAGAAAACTGCAAAGCCCCAGCAGGTTTGAAAAGGATGGGGGAATCCCTGCGCAGACCTTAGCGCTGTCACATCCTCAGGCCTCAAAGGGCTGACTCTTTCAGCATTTCGTGTGGAAGGAATGTGTTTTTTTTTTTTTTTTTTTTTTACAATTGGTAAAATGACTGGCTGGCTTTTGAGAACCTAGCTTCCTGCCAGACCCTGTCATGGTTCAATACTGCTAGAAATCCTATGCATGGATTTCCTTTGGTCCTGCTGACACAGGGGAAAACACTCATCCATAACATCTGAATGCTCTTCAAGACGCCTCCATGGCTGCTGTGGGCAGCCGGTCATTTCTACACAGAAGAAACGTGTCACAGGACTCTGCTTCTGGTTTTATGAGGAGCGTTACCACGAGGGTCAGTGAGGGAAGGTTGGCAAGCCCTGTTCCGCGCAGAGGCATCTACCCCGCAACCCAGGCAACTGCGGCTCCGCTCAGACCACACCGCCCTGTCTGTCCCGACGGCTGAGCTGGGCTATCGAGCCCCTGATCAATACTCACCAGTAAGGTGAGGCTTTGTTCCGGCAGCATCCCATACTGTTGAACGAGCTTCTCCCGGGTCACGCTGGGGAGCTCGGGGAGCTGCTCCCGAATCTGGTCGATGTTGACCACCTGCTGCGGGTCTGCGCCCGCAGGCAGGGTCGCCGAGTCGTACAGCAACAGGGGCGGCAGGTTGGGCTCGGGGATGAACCTAGGCAGGAGGGAGACAGGGTCTGACTCTCAAGTATTTAGTGTCATCGATGTGAAAGCCTCTGTGCATAGAAGCCATTTACTTGCAAATATTTCCTAGTATTTTACAATATCAACGTGGCCCCTTGTTTCCTAGGAACTAGTTTTGCACAAGTGCAAATAGTAGCTAGAAACACCAACCCTGCTGCTTCCCACACGTATGAACTAGTGAGGAGGGCCACACAGTTCACGCCATGCTGTGATGTATGGCTGTGCATGGAGTATATATATCCGTGAAGACATGCGACCAAATGAGAACAACTTATTGCTAGGGAGAAAGAGGACTTCCCGATTTTAAAATTTCCACTATTTTTTAGCAACATCTGTGTAATAAATGAAAAGTCAAAGAAGACAACATTTTCTTGAGAAGTAGCAGAAATGAATGAATTTTCCCTAAATAAAAGGTAGAAGCTAGAGAGGACGCAGGGAGGGAGGAAGAAATACAGGCAGGAGGTGGTGAGGGCAGTGCCACTATTCTGAATGATGCTGTAATACTGGCTGGACGTCACACATTTGTTAAGCCCGTAGAATGTACAACATAAAGGGCAAACCTAACGTAAACTATGAGTTTTAGTTAATCATAAGGTATCGGTTTGGGTCTACCCATATCACAAAGGCACCGCACCCCACACTAATGCAGGATGTCAGGGGAAGCAAATGGCACCTGGTGCACACCAAGGGCCACACAGGAGCGCTCTGCAATTATCACTCAGTTCTGCTGTAAGCCTAACACTGCTCCAAAAAGTAGTTAGTTTTTAAAAAATGTGAAGCTGCACTACTGCATGTAACCTTACGACACTAAGATGTCCCTCCCCCCTTTTTCCCTCTGCTTCTACTCATCGAGGGGTTTACGCAGATGCGGGATGAGGCAGAACAAATGGCAGCTCCCTGGTGACAGATTATAATGTAAGCAACCCGTCCCCTTGCTGCCAAGTCTGTGTGAGTCAGCCTGACTTGAGACAGTAAGAGGGAAGCCTATCTATTAACCTGAGGGATTGCGCAGAAGCCACTGGCTAAACTAAAAGCCTGCTCTGTGCTTAGCAAGAAAGCCGCACAAACAGCAGGGGCAACACTGGAGGACAAAGTTCTTGGGAAGAACAGACTGAACCTAGAAGATCACCCTGTAATTAAAAACTATCTCCACTGTGACAGACACCACAGAGGAGTCCTTGAGGTGGTGTTCACTCTTCTCAAGAGTCACAAGCTGCTTCTTTCCCACGTCCCCCGTGACAACGGTAGCCACACTTACATCTTCCTGCATGTCACCAAGGAAAGGTGGGCTGACCTCAACAACCTCGGTACACAAAACTTCAATCTTTGCAACCCGCTAAACTCAATGGGGAAAAAATGAAAAGTTCATTTACCTTATTATTTACTTTATTTTCAGATCTCACGGTAAGTCTAACTTGTTTAACTTATCAATTAAGTAGGGCCACCTGAGGTTTGAAGGGAAATGCCAAGAACATGTGCATCTCTTCATTTCTTCTCAAGGGACTTCAGTGCCTCACTGCCCTGCTACTGAAAGTGCGAGTAGGGGCAGGCTGGCCCATCCTCAACCCAACTGCCGTCCTCTTAGTGCGACCGTAACA
This sequence comes from Noctilio leporinus, assembly GCA_004026585.1. NCBI lineage: Eukaryota > Metazoa > Chordata > Mammalia > Chiroptera > Noctilionidae > Noctilio > Noctilio leporinus. The sequence goes on along the minus strand of PVIW01000001.1, from coordinate 275,119 downwards.
ACTCTCACAGGGTGAGTGAACAGTGTCTGCCGGCAGCTGAATCCCGTCTAATGAGGCTCTCCAAGGCTACCGAACTAAGTAGATGTTCTTTTTCTCAGTGTACAGTAAAATGGGAAGTCTAGATTTCCTATCATGCAACAATAATAACAAAAAGTGGTTCCTATGAAACTATTCGGGTTCATTAGGTTGATCTGTAAGTGGTTTTGAAACACGCCTCTAACCCCAAATGCATAATGCCACTCGACAAGAGGGGTAATCACCTGTAGTCTTGCTGTCCTTCCTTGTCTCTCATCGGCACAGTGCACCTATGACAGTGAAAAAAGGAACTGTTATCACAGGCAGAGGGGGTCCCTACCAACAAGGGATGCAGGCAAATTCCCAACCTTCAGTCTTCCTGGAGAGATGCTGCAGAGCTGCATTAAGAACTAGTACAAGGAAAAATGTTTAGAATATTGATTTAAAAAGAAACTGCTTCAGCCCTGGCTGGTGGAACAGTGGATAAGGCACTGGCCTACAAACCCAAAAGTCACTGGTTTGATTCCCAGCCGCCCGGGGAACATAACCAGGTTGCAAGCCAGGTCTCCAGCCAGGGCCATAGCTGGAGGCAGGTGAAAGGCAACCTTACATTGATGCTCCTCTCCCTCTCTGCCTCTCTTCCTCTCTTCCTTCCTCTCTCTCTGGAAATAATAAACAATCTTTTAAAATTTTAAATAAATAAGTAAATAAATAAAAAGAAACGGCTTCAATGCAAAGAGCTTTTAACCAGCTCTAAGTGTAGGCATTTGAGCTTTGTTTAGTCTTCTGCTAAAAATATAAAATCCTCAAAATTTCTGTTACAAATATTAAAGTCACTGTTACCTAAACAAAAAAGGGCACCTCTACAACCAGCTCTAAACTTTCTTCTACCTCTAGCTTAAAGTGGTAGAGCTTTAGTCTGACAGAATCCGAGGAAATAAATTCTTGCCACAAAGCAAGTACTTGGAAGCAGGAGCATGGACAGGACTTAAGACTGAGCATTACAGTAACAAGTCTGGTTCACTTTAAACTTCTACCAGCCCTTTAGGGCATATCATAACCCTCCAGGTCAGACACAGTACTTTCTTAATTTTACTAATAAGGAAGCTGAACTGCCAAGAAGCTAAGCACCTTCTTCTAAGTCACCCGTCTGGTCCCCAGTGAGCCCGGACTGGAGCCCCTGCCTAGCCGGACTCGAGGTGCGCATCAACGCAGACTCACCCCAGCCTGTAGTCAAAGGAGCGCGTTTCATTCAGAATCTCACCCCCATTCTCAAGTTCTTGGATTTGCCTCTGAATTTCGTAGTCTAAAAAAAATAAACATGGTAATTTAGTATCGTATTTTTGGTTCCTTTCATCCAACCAAGCAATATTTAAAAACCTTTCTAAATCTTTAATTCATTAAAGTTATTCACCTCACTTCATCCCAACACCTGGGCACCGTATCACCTCACATCACCACAGGTCAATGGTGCATACAGTACAGTGAGGTATTTTGAGAGACAGGCACCATATCCACAAAACTTTCATCACAGCATATTGCCATAACTGTTTAATTTTATTATTAGTTATTATTACTAATCTCTTACTGTGCCTAGTTTTATAAATTAAACTAGATCACAGGTATGTACATTAGAAAACGTAGTGTCTCAGGGTTTGGAACTATCCACAGTAGCAGGCGTCCACGGGGGTCTTGGAAAATGTTCCCTGTGGACAAGGGGAACTACTGTGCACTACAGCTTCTTCTTGCCGCAGCACAGAATAATGGTGCTTTAAAAGGGTCATTTAGGAAACTCTACTCCTCCCTTTTTGAGAACCCTTGGGTTCAGACAGATCAAGTGACCAGTGTAGATCAGACAGCCTGGCGGAAGAAGGGCTGGGACCACTCCCTCTCCAGGCCAGTGACTCCAGATGGAGAACTGGTGCCGGGCAAGAGTTCTTCTTCTGGAACCCGCAATGCACCTAACAGGGCCAGGGCTAGGCCAGCAACTACAGAAAGACCTGTGGCTAGAGAAACCTAGCAGCCATCCAGCAGCAAGGCCCCAGCATGCGAGGGAGGACATCTCAGACCCTTTGCTTCCGCTGAGCTTTCATAGCCTCATGAAATGAGCTAAGGCAGGTCCAGCAGAAAACCCACCCAACCCACAGAACTATCTTAAGTTAAACGGCTGCACAGGCCACTAAGGTCTTAGGTGGCTTGTTACTCAGCAATAGATAACTGACACAAAGGCTTGCATTTGCAATAACAACAGGTGTTTACCTATTGCTTTTTCTAAGAACCTGGCACTGTTGAGATTCTTCACTTCAGTTCGAACACCCAAAGGCTCCCCGGGGTGATGCACGGATATATTGGCATCCACCCTCAACTGGCCCTCTGAAAGGAGAGAAAACAGATAATTCTTTAGAAATTCTGAGGTAACATGGTCTTTTAATGGCAAAAGAGTCCGGGTGAGCACCGTCGAACCCTACTTGCGGTCCTGTTACAGCAACCTACTTCGGAGAAGGTGTGGTTGGTCCGCCACACACGGCTGATGCTCCTGTCTGTTTTAAGAGGATTCTGGTCCCAAAGCTTCTGTGCACACAAATGCGCAGTCTGTGTATTTGTGTGCACCTGTGTACACGTGGAAGAGAGGAGAAACTGGACAAACCAGCTAGTGAAACCTCATTTCTTTTGTGCCAAATAAGAAAAACAACACTGTTAAAATGGAGATTTACTCAGCAGTTTCATTCTCAAGTTTTTTTTTTTTCAAAGTGTCAGAGCTGGGTTGTTGGGAAGGCCTCAGAAATGACTAATAACCCTACACTGCTCTCCAATGGGATGTGGGTTTCCAATAGCCATTCCAAAGATTTATAAGAGTCCATGAGCAGTTACAGCTCATGGGCAAGAGCCGAAACCTGGCTATTTTCCCTCCTCCCTGCTCTGTAATAATCCCTCCCTTCCACTAACATGCCTCTGAATCTTCCCTGACTGCTGTAAGCATCTGCTGCAGCAGACAGAGCTGTTATGAAGCGGGGAGGCTGTGGTAGGACTCAGAGGGAGCCGTCCCCAACCTGGTAGGCCTTCCCTGACCCTTAAGGTCCCTTTGCATTAAGAGCAATAACCCCTAAGGGAGCAGCTGGTTTGCAGAAAGAACGAAGAGACTCTTGGGGGAGGAAGGAGACAAACTCCCAAGACAAATAGGAAGGGGAAGTTAAGAAACACTCAGTAAAGCTCAAATTCTCTGTTCTCCAAATTCATTTACAATATTCAAAATTGGACAGAGTGCGACAAAATGCTGGGTTTTTATTTTTCTAGTCACGTTTTTAAATTGAAAAATAACCTGCCAAACCGAAGTGTTCTGATAGGCTGAAGAAAGAAATACTTTCTCCCAGATTCCACAACAAATGCATATTAAAACAATAAAATGGTATGAATAAATTCCATGCCAAGAAAGGAAGCCCTTGGCGCTGGAATGTATTCACGCCACTTGTCATCATCTCAACACTGAGCAGCGGGGCCTGACCCCCACGCTTGAGACCAGTGGTCACCACTCGTTGCCCTGCCCTCCGCCAGCTCCCTCGGGAAAAGGAAGCTCTCCCCTTGCGAAGGCACCTCGACCCAGGCTGACTGACGGAAAAGGTGCCTTTCGGCTTGGACCTTCCTCTCCACCTCTAACGTGGACATCTCAACACTTTTACAAAATCCTAGAGCCCCTTTTGGACAATTTGTGCTCACTTGAACTGCACCAAGTTCCAACTATTCCTGCATCATCAGACACTTGGTCTAGGATCCCTGAAATCATCTGCGTCTCTTTTCTTTGTCCAAACTGACAACTAAATCCTATCAGTTCTTCCCTCCAAAATCCCTCACCCCGTCCCTTCCTCTCCGTGTCTGCTGTTGCCACACTCACCCGAGGACTCTCAACGTCAAGCCTACATTACGGGATCACATCCTGACGTGTCATACAGTCACTCCTTGTCCCGCCACCGGCAGTGTGGCTCTGATTTTCCTCCTGCCACGATGTCACTTCACACCCCGATGCTTGCCGCAACGCACAGCCAGCTCCTCTCGGACCACCTCATCCCCTCTGCCCGGCATTCGACAGCTCGCACCTGGACTTGGCTGGCACGACCCACGTTTCCCCACAGCACTTCCCCTGAGGAAGCTCTCCTCCAGGCAGGGGCCACTCCACACAAGGCCCCGTTTGCTCCACGGCTTCCACATTCTCTTCATCAGCACTGCTGTCTCTTCTTCAACCTCTGCTCATCCTTCAAGTTCCCACCCAAGGGTTACCACCTTCTCCTAAAAACCCTTATCAATATGCTGGCCTCCACTGCTGGCTCCTCTGAATTAGAATATACACAACCAACACCACAGGACTTAGTACATGTCTACAGTCTATTTTGAATTAATCTGATCTTTCAGACCAGAATGGCAGGCCTTTAAGAAACAGGCCCCGATGTTCCATTCCCATGGTGGCCTTCCCACGGACACCGCTCCTTCCGCCATCTCCCCTCTCCTGCATCAGGATTAATCCACTGTCTCAGCGCTATTTCTGATATGCACATACGCAACTGTATTTCTCATTAAAAAATCACCAAAAACCAAAACCCTACTTCCTTAACCCAATATTCTCGCCACCATTAAGCTAGTGTTTCTTTTCTTTCTTAAAGGAATTTTTCTTTAAGATTTTTAATTATTTTTAGAGAAAGGGGAAGGGAGAGAGGCAGAGATGGAGACAGACATCAGCTGCATGTGATACACCAACTAATCCTTCCTTCCCAAATCAGCTTTCCCTCAGCTCCTGCGACCTTACTCTCACCTCGCTGGGGTACTCCATTTCCGCTCCATCTGCTGGTACTTTCTTGTCATCTACATGCAGGACTAGTCCTCAGTTACACTCTCACTTCAGGGGAATGTAGTTTAGATACCATTTATTGCTGATGACTTCTAAATTTCCCTCTTCAGTCCAGGTCTCTACTCGGAGCTCCACATTGACCTCCAATGTCTGTCTGACATCTCCACCTGGTATTTCGGTTTCTAAAACTCAATCCTGATTTGCCCCCACCCCACAAAGCTGTTCTTGTCCTCACCTTTGCAAGATCAATAAACAGCACCACAGCCTATCCTCTCAGTCTTCCTTAAAGGCATCTTTGACTTCTTCCCATCCCTTGCCTTCCATTCCAGCCTGTTAACAAGTCCTGTTACTTTTAAAAACGTCTTGAACCTAACCATCTTGACCTGCCCATCTTCTGATAGCAGCCCTTCCATATCTCAACTATACTAAAGCTGCTTAACTGGTCTCCGTGCTTCCTCTTACCCTTCCGAAACCCACCTTCCACAGGCAGACTGAGTGGTTCTCCTGAACATTACACAGACTAAGTCATTCCCAAGCTAGCTTAGAAGCCCTTCAATAGCTCCCCATTGCAGGTGGGGTGAAACCCGAACTTCCGGTCCTCCTGTCCTCGGTAGTCTAGCCCTCGCCGCCCTTTCAGCCTCACCCAGATGCACTTTCCCCGCAGTGGCTGTGTCTCACCTGCGTGATGTCGGAGCATCTCCCAAGCTCTTTCCCATCCACGGACTTGGCCTCAGCTGTTCCCTGGGATTCACACCCCCTAGCTCTTTGGTGGCTGGGCCTGGAGTCATGCTTCGGGCCTCAAACAAACGTTGCCTCCTGACAGGCCTTCACCTCCCAACATTATTCTTTTATCATGGCACGGCACACTATCTACTTCCCTAATGCGGTTATCACTGGCATTGTTCGGTTTTATTTGTTAATGACTTTTCCTTCCTGGTGAATGTAAACTTGTGAATGTAAGAGGAACACTGTCCTTTTCATGGCAATATTTAGAACCCAGGGCTGGGTCTGGTACATGGTAATTGTTCAATAAATTAATACCTTGTTGAACAAGCCAAAACTCTGGTATTTTCCTGAGCAATCAGTAAGCAGACTGGTTAGTATCTCACAATAGGATCCTTATAAATTCTAAAGTTCTGTCTAAATAGGTCTAATCTACAGCTGAAGCCATTTGAAAGGCCCATTCAGCTAAAAAAGAAGACAAATAAATAAAATAAAAAAAACTCCCAAGCATGTTGAGCTCTACTCAACCAAATCTCAGTGTGTGAGAAACAACTCTGCTGAAACTCAAGGAACCCTGAATTGGACTTTACTTACTTTTAAGAACAAAACTATCTTTCACAATTTAGAAATCTAATTCAGAAATGGAATAAAAGCATGAATTTCAGTCTCTCCCAGAAAAGACCATACTATATAAATGTTTGAGAGGACTCATTTAGTATCCTGCCGTGTTGAAAGAGAGTTCCCTAGCCTGGATTCAAATAGAGTACCAAACATTAACAAAAGACATTCTAGCCAGTGAAGACAAAATACCTCTTAAACAAATTAAGTTAAATTGCCTCAAGCGCACAAAAGCCTCACCAGCCAGGCCCATTCCGTGCATTCTGCAGCGTGGAGGGGGGCCTTCACCTCACATATCAGGAGTGTGTTATCAAGCTCAATTTCTACCTTCTAGAAGCAGAGATTTGTAACAGCAAAGCTGAAGAACTATACCACTGGGCGCAGTGATAGGATACAGTTACATGTTTTTTTCCCCTAAAACACATTCACACATCAGAAATACAACATCAGGACAGAAAGCTGTCTCTGTAAACAGCAGGGGCCTGAGGATTTAGTGAGGAGGCTGTGAAGCTATCTCATTCTGATCACTGAATACTCTCTAGAACTTAACAAGGTTTGACAAGGAGAAAAAGTGACCAAATTTTGTCAAACACATTTCACAAAGCGTACTCATCTAAAACAAGTGCCGGTTCTGTAAATGTAATACTACTTACCATTGTTGAAAATACCCAAGGTAGTGAGCACGGGCTGTATTTGTCAGGACCTGTGATAAGTTTTATACAGATTATCACATTCATTCCCTACAATCTAGTTTTAATGTCAAAGCTACTTAGACAGCCTTTAGGCATTTCAAACTTAACTCGTTCAAAATGGAATTCGTATTTTCTCCCATAAAAGAACTGTTCTCCCAACTGTCCCTGTCTACCTGAAGACTCGAACAACTTCCTTCCTTTTTGGTTCCTTTCTTCCTTTCCCTTTCCAGACACAATTATTTGGGGGTTCACTTTGTAGGTGTGGAACATGAGACTCAGAGAAATCAAACACCTTGCCCCAGCCCTACAGCTGGAAATGGTAGGACAAGATTCCAACCCAGGTCCAGGACCTAGGACCATCAGCACCACTGCCAGGCTCTGCTGTGCTGTCCTCGATGGCAGTTCCACCGTTGAGGTTGACGCTAAGAGGCGGCGGGGCAGAGCTTCAAGAAAAGACTTCTGGAGTCAGGCACACCTGGGCTCAAACCCTATCTCAGTCACTTCTTGTGATCTTTGGGCAAATAATCCAACCTCCTTAAGCCTCAGTTTCCTCACCTGTGCAACAGGCACAACTCCACCTCTCTCAGGAACATCGTCAAGTGTAATGAGATGATATTTTTAATGTGAAAAGTGCTTAGTGAACCAATGAGCACGTGCTAAGTGTTCAAAAGGCAAAGTATTATTACCATCGAAACATCTGCAACTATACACAGTGAACCCAACAGGCCGCTTTGAGGATCTCGGTGGCAGAAGTCCGCTGAGGAGGAGAAGACTCTTTGGAACCCAGGCTAAGCGATTTTATGCTCATCAGCAAAACTATCAGGAGCTCACGGAACCACCGCAGAGAGGAATTTGTGAGTCACTCCCCAGAGTGGCCCCCAGTTCCCAGGCTGCAGTCTCCAGTGCCAAGGGGGCTTGTCACATGGTGACAAACATTAAACAAAGGGGCTGGGGCTGAGAAAACACAATTAACACAAAACACGGGACCCCTGCAGCAGCCCTTCTTCCCTCCCATAGCACTTTGGAACAGCCACAGCCTTCTGCTGCTGGGCTACAGGCAAAGCTGGTACATTTGTATTTAAAAGCAACAAGAAATGTCACAACAAATGTGATTTACTGAACCCTCTCAGCTGTCACTGAACTGATACATTCTTGCTGTTATGGTTTATCTCTTGGCAAGGACCCAGATGGGGTTATTTTTCAGCTAACAGGTGGCCTGTTTATTATTCTATAGGTTTGGAAGAAATCACAGTTATTTTGAAGAAGAATGGAATAATAAAAACTTCTTTTAAAGCAATAGAGAATCAACACTTAGTGCATAAATGGATAACCATCCAACCTGACCGTATTTCATTTATTTCTGTGGGTAAAAAAGCAACATGAGCCATAAATCTAAAATGGAGGGTTTCCTTACTCTACACCAGAGCCTCATTTCTCTAAAGCAAACTTGGAGGCAGCTGGCCTTTGCTGCTCACTCCCGTGGCTAGTGCTTTCCTAGTCTTGAGCTAAAGAAGACCACAAATCACCATGTTCTGTCTTCAGATTGAATTTGTCCCAGGGCTCTGATGTAACAACTTGTTGCCTATATGATGTCCTGTGTAACAAATGTGGTATTACAAATTCAGGAGTCCTTCGGTACCATGCAAATATATTACATGACATAAAAGGTTGGTGAATGGCATTATAAACTGGCAGGGAGATGATTCATCATCATCAATGTACTTACTGGTACCCACTGTGAACCCACGTGATGGCTTTTTTTTTCCATTTTTTAATCCTCACCCAAGGATATATTTATTGACGCTAGAGAGGAAGGGAGGGAAGGAGGGAAAGGAGGAGGGAGAGAGACAGAAACATGGATGTGAGAGATACACTGATCAGGTACCTTCCATATGCGCTTTACAGGGACTGAACCTGCAACCTAAGTACATGCCCTGACCAGGAATCGAACCTATGTGTACAGGATGACGTTCCAACCAACTGAGCCACACCAGCCAGGGCTCATGATGGCTAATTTCATGTGTCAACGTGACTGGGCCACGGGATGCCCAGATATTCGGTTCAATTTTGCTCTGGGTGTGTCTGTGAGGGCGTTTCTGGATGAGCTGAGCATGTGAACCCACAGACTGAGTGAAGCAGAGTGCCCTCCCCACTGTGGGTGGGCCTCATGCAATGCACTAAAGGCCTACACAGAACGAAAGACAGAGTGGGGGGGAATTGGCTCCCTCTGCCTCTTCCAGCCTGGGCTCAGACTGGAACCTACAACACCGGCTCTCCTGGTTCTCTGGCCCCTGGACCTGAGCCAGGACTCCACTATGGGTTCCCGGGAGCTTGCTCTCTTGCAAGAGCTCTCCTGCAGCTTCCTGACTACAGGCCTTGAAATTTTTTAGCCCCCATAACCACATGAGCCCATTCCTATAATAAATCTCATTACATATAAGCACATACATGCGAACAACATGAACCCATTCCATTGGTTCTGTTTCTCTGGAAAACCCTACCACACCACTGGAATGAGCTACAGAGTAACAGCTGTACATGCAGAATCAGAATCCTTTCTCCATTGTTAGGGAGTGCTGTGTGGGAGGCAAAAGTTGTGTTTTGTTTGTTTGTTTGTTTTTGTTTTTTAGCGCCCTTGAGAACAGAAAATAGGGAGAAAACTACAGAACAGACCAGCTTTCAGGAACTTCTGGGCCAGGAAAGCTGCACTGGGAAGACGCCAAGGGAGTGAGCCATGATGAAACTGAGCTTGACTGATGTTTGTGATCTTTACGTCCAAAGTGCAAATACTTCTAATGTATAGTTTGGTCCCAAGGGTACAAGTGGGAAGTGGGTTTGTTATTTTTAACTTCTTACCATATTTCTACTGAATTGAAGATTTTTATCTCAAAGTTAAAGTTCTGTGGAATCATAACCTTAGCTTATAGTTTATATAATTTGGCTTCAGCTATACATGGATGAAAATGCTACAAAAGAAGGAAAAGAAAGAAACTGAAAGGAAAAGTGTCAACAAAGGTGTGCCACCCACATAGCACCCACAAACTAAGTCATCCTGGATAAACGCAGCATCTTCTCACCAAGAAAGACGAAATTGTTCAAACACATTAGTTGATTAATCCTCACATTTTGATGCAGGAAGCCAAAGAAAGCGTCTATTCCCGTGACTCCTAATCTCACATTCTTGGGCTTAGTGCCTCTCTACTGTTGTGGTTAGTGTATTTATTTTAGCTAAGAGCTCAGAAAAGAATCCCAGGAAAATTCTAAGAAAAAACAAATTGAAAAAGCAATGTAAACCACCTCAATGTAGCTGATACGGAGGATAACACCCAAATGCAAAAAGCCCCGGCAAGCAGAAAGGGGGAAGGCAGGGGAGGAAGGACAGCAACTGCGAGGTTCTACCTGCCATGTTGGCCTGGCTGGTCCCCAGTGCCTGGAGGATCAGCTGCAGCTCCCTGACTGCTGTTGCCGCCTCTTCTCCACAGGACATGTCTGGCTCCAGGACCACTTCCATAAGGCCAACCCCTGCCAAAGGAGAGGCAGAGTCAGCCGGACTGGAGCTCTCCCATCTGATTAGCAGATATCTCAGCTGAAGTCTTTGGAAAACCCAGCCCTGTGTTCCTGAAGGGCTGTCAAAGTGGGTCCTAGCCTCTCACTTGCTTCTCTTTCCCTTCCCTTTCTTGATTTTTAACTTTGGTTCATTTCTTGTAAAGTCTGCTTAAGATCTCAAGCTGTAGAGTCCGTGACTAGGTGGCTAGTTTGTTTCATTTAGGGCTGGCTGGCTATTAGCAAGCCCAATAGTAATCCCGGTCCTGGGATCAGCTATGCCACCCGTCAGGGCCAGCATCCTCGACTGGCTGAAGGAAACAGAAGGGGCGACGGGGATGCTGGGAGGAAAAGGAATAGAAAATCTCTACGCCTACCTGCCCTGTTCAAGTCAATGAGTATCTGAGACTGCGGGTCATCATGGAGGCTTTTTCCACTGTCTTGCTCCAGCTGGATCTGCTTGACCCTCACTGTCTTGTTGATCACCTGACTCCGCTTCTTCCCCACACAGACACTGTACGCCAGGCTCCCGTTCACAGCAATCGGTAGCCTCTGCTGGGTAATTTGGTAGCCGGCCTGCACACAAACATGCATTACAATGTCACTGGTCCATAGATAAAAGCTGGGTCCAGTTTACTGTTTCTTCTAAGCCATAGAACTGTAGGCTTACAAAAAACAAACAAATAAACAAACAAAAAAAACCACAACATAACTAAAGAAAAAAGAAAAAGGAGAAGAAAAATTAGTTTATGCCTTGTCGCCATAATGTAGATTGGCCTCCTCTGGCTTTTCTCATCCCCCTGACCCTTCCCTGGAACCCCTACTCCCAAAATAATGATGCAATTAACAACACAAATCCTATCTTCCCTGCTGAAGTACCATTTTGGGGAATAACAATAATCTTATTGTCAGAGGCCTCTATGAAATGAATGTATTGTTTCCACTTAGCTCATTAGCTTGAGCCTTGCATCTGATTACTGGGCTCCCGACAGACCCTCCTTATTGGGAAGTGCTGGCTAAGCATTTGCTATCCACTCTCAGCGTGGCTGACAGCACTTGCTAGTAGCATAGGCTTGTTTTGTTCCCACTCCTTAAGTGAACCGATCGTGCCAGCTGCCCTCCCTGACCCAACTTTCCTTGTTCTTCCAGCCAGAAATCGCTGGGACACTCACACTCAGCTAATGAAAAGCACACCGTACTAAAATGCTGATGGATGTTGTAAGATTCCCTCACCTTCCAAGTGGAAAGGAAGAACTACTTTCAAATGCACACATGCTAACGAGGTGACAGGTCAAACCTGGAGAACTGGTCAAAGAGTAATAGCAGCTGAAGCATCTGCAGAAATCACTGGGGGTTCTGATGCTGCGTTCTCAGTTCATTACACCTCTTAATTCTCATAACATTCTAGGAATGGGGTGCAGAACACAGAAAGGATGAAGGGACTTGCCCAAAGTCATCAACATCAGGATCTGAACTTGGACAGTCTGGTTCCGGAATCTGTGCTCCTAGACACCAGGCCAGCATTTTCCAAACTTGAGCTGATTCAGCATCACCTAGCAGGGTGGTCAAAACAGAGACTGGCTCCACCTGAGCAGTTTCTGTTTTTGCAGGTCTGGTGCGGTGTCTGAGAAATCTAACAAGTTCCTAGGAGAAGCTGATGCTAGTGGCCAACGGGACTAGACTTTGAGGAACATGCTTTAGGCCAACTTATGCTCTGTGCGAAGGTAGGAAGTCTCAATCTGTAAAAATTAAACTCTGAGTAGGGCTGCCAAATAAAATATAGGATGCTCAGTAAAATTCAAATTTGAGTAATTGGAATAAATTGTTTATTCAGATAAATATATTTTTTAGTGTCATCCCATGTAATATTTTGCAATACTAACTGAATTATCTGAGCTACCTGGGCCAGAAAGAACAGACAGCCACAGATAAGCAAAACGTTTCATCTTTGCCACATATTGCTAACTTTCCCACCTTAACCAAACTGGTTACCTCTCTTAAAAAGATGAAACAAACTCACGGTCATTTTCTCCACCCATCGAAACCGTAGACTATGCTAAAAGGCCAGGAGCCAGGGGGTAAAAGCAGCAGCAATTGGTGAAGTCAGGTTCTAGTTATACTTTTTATTTTATTTTCCTCCAGCTCTCATCCACTAAGGAACAGCTCACCCCAACCTCCAGCTCAAGGAGAACATGAAGCAGTATCATCGCTACCATTTTTCTAAATCTGGAGAAGGGCCACATTTAGTGTCAGAGGCACTGATCAAATGAAACGTCATTTGGGGAAACCCATTCCACATGATAGTTTTGGTTCTCTTCAACATTATGAAAAATTGGCTCAAGTTCACATTGGCTTCTCTTGGGAAAAAAACCCACAAAACCACTTTCTAATTTTAAAGGGAAAAGCAGCAGGTTAATGTTGGGTTCATTGCTCAGCTGATTACTGCTGTTAGTCTAGGCTTCTGTTCCATGTTTCTGCTTACAATTGTCCACTTAACTTGCTCCTTATGAGATGACAGAAATGTCTCCAAAGGTGACAGTCCTGTTATTGGGAACTTCAACCTAAAAGAGCGAAGCTCTCACTGTGTCTACAGAGCTGTAGTACACGTTTACCGCTGTAGCAACCCAAGTTAGCTTTTGTTCTAACAGGCAATTAGTACCAAACACCACAGCCAGGCTGAGCCTGGGAACAGGGGCTTGTACTCCCCGTTCAATTATGAGCAAGCCACCAGAAGCATGAGGCTAAGCAAGGGGTCCGCAACCAGGACAACTGCATCCAATCCAGTAAACATGGGGGGCTCCTGTCATCACTGGCCTGGCAGAGCTTCCTGCCGAGAGGAGCCACGCTCTGACGGAATGTAGGATGGATGGCACAGCCCCCCTCTTTGGCTTCGAGACTGTAGAGACGGAGGAGAACGAAGCATACTTACAGGGAGATCTGCGTAGAAGTAGTGCTTCCTGTCAAACAAGGACTTCCTGTTTATGTGGCAGCTCAGTGCCAGGCCTGTCATCACTGCCGCCTCGACGCACCTCCTGTTGAGAACCTATGGAAACAGGACACACAGCTCCTCTCAGATCCACAATCTGCACAAATGCTTCGCCCACACACTGACATCCTCCCGGAATATTCAATTTGGCCCGTCAACAGGCATTATCTCTGGTTCTCTGTGTGGGCAGATTCAGCTCACAAGCTGCCTCTCTTCGCCTGGAACTGGGAAAACTTCATCTATAAAAGAAAATGCATGTGGCAGTGGGTCCCACTGGGCAGTTAATGAACTGCCATCTCAGGGATCCTTTCCCCCCAATACCCGGCATCAAAGTTGACAGGGAGGGTCTCAGAAAAGCTCAGCAGAGTAGTTTCTACATAGAATAAATGTAATCTCACTCCCTCTGCAAGCAGAGTAAGGATTCCACTGGTCAGAACGCGGGAGAGGACTGATCCAGAGGAGGGAGGATCCAAGCATCAGCTCACCAAACTGCCTCCATGAGGCTGGAAAACACCGGGACAGAGGGGAACTTCTGGAAACTATGGAGCCACAGCCATCCCCTCACCAGCTGGGAAATGGGGCGCACACCTGCTTCCATGCCTCCAGTCCGGGCCTGGCCAGCTCTCTGAAGGTGGAGTCAGAGCCTGGCACCCTGACTCTCCTGGAGCAGCTGGCCCTTCCCCAGGCTCTTGGAGCTCAGGAGTGCCACGGGGTCCCACCGGCACCACCTGCTGCAGTGGATGGCCCGGAAATAGCTCGCAGCTTCCCAGCTTTTAAGAACATTGGAGGAGGGGGGTTGGAATCAGACAGACAACTAGACATAAGGAGGAAGATCATTAAGTTCTGGAGTCAGGTCCAAATCCCACATGTGCTATGTGTATGTACGTACAGCTGTGGACTAGGAGCTCAGTTTTCTCATCTCTGAAATAGGGATTTAACATCAGCTTGTGGAATGAATAAAGTAACAGCCAGAATATCGACTATACAGTGGGAATTCAAGAAATATCCTTCTCCCTACTGTACTTTGGGGAACATTTGAGGACACCATGCTTGCTGATGAAACATTTCTATTTTTATTAGAACAGTTATGATGTGCTTTAGTATATTTAGTATACTATGATGTATATACAGCTTTCCCAGTTTTCACATCCAGCATTGTATTTCTTCCTCACAGCAACCCTATAAAGAAGCAATTATAGTATTCCAATAGGAAAAGAAAAATTAAGATCCAAAGATACTAAGAAACTCATCCAAATCACCGAGTTTGCAAACGGTACTTGCCAAGAGGGTGACCAACAGAATCCCGGGTTTTGGGACTGGCTCTCTGGGCCGGGACAATGAGTGAGGCACTCCAACACAGGCCCAAACTGTGGATCAAACACAGATTGGAACAACAAGTCTGTACAACAAAATGTAAGAGGCATCTCTACTTACTGCAATAGGCAACCCCCACAATGTAACCCAAAGGGCCAACCTCCCTCCTGGCATCACACGGATGCCTTTCCCGGAAGCCAGGTCACTACATGGAGCCGCTGCTCACAGCCCTGCACAGAGTTCTGCACTCAGCCCTACCGTCAGCTCTGGAGTAATCACGGTTTTCATGAAAAGGGGTGTGGGTGTGGACGAGACGCTCTAATTATGGATGTTTTCACGTGCTGTTGGGCATGTGAAGATATGGCTGGTGGACACTGCCATTTCAGGCCTGGTGATTCGGGTCAAGGCGCGCCATGAAGCTGGTGTCCTTGCCGTGGGCCCTGCTGTCCCTGGGCTGGGCCTCAGCTTGGGCTTGACTCGTCGGTACCAGTTCTTGTGATTTCACTCCGCCTATTTTTGTAACCCTTGCCTTCTCTCTCATCTCTGTCCAAGCTGCCCTTTTGGGGCCAACCTGCTTCCTCCTAGAAGAGAAGGAAACCCAGGTCCGTTCTGCTTACTTCTAAGCATGCATTGCTAACAAAGTTGCTGCGCCTGGTAGGAGCCGTGAGGGACAGCAGGGTTGCGGGTGACCACAGACTTTCACTGTGCCTATCTACAAATGCATATCTAGGCACACAATAAACTATGAATTTCCCAAGAATAAGAATGCAGCAAAACACACAAACACTGCAGCAATATTGAATATACTTTAATCTGCTTTTGATGATTTAGAAGGCTTCAAGTACTCCAGGGTCAGAATTATAAGCATCCATCACCACCACACTACAGTTGCACAGAGGCTAGTAAATACAGAGTGCCAGTTAAAAGAATGCTAAGAAAGAAGAATTTATGATGATCTTAGTCAAAGCTGCTTATGACAGATGGAGGTCTAGGTCAGCATGTTCTGAGGACAGGATGCAGAATTGGGAAAATCAACTTGGGCTGTCTTGATTCTAAAACATTTCTGAAATGCCTAAAAAGTAGTAAGCTTCAAGGATACAGATGTAAATAAGCCTCTTGTCACTGGCCTTAATAAATCTGCTGGGGGGACATGAACCTGCCAGCATCTCCAACATCCTTCTAGAGTTCATCTTCCATACTAGGATGATCCCGCTAAAAATGCAACTCTTCCGGCATTCCACTGCCTAAAATCACTCAGCAGCCCCCAGCGTCCACATGATAAAGGCCAAGCTCTTACATGGTCCAGCTCCTGCCTGCATCTTCAATTTCATCTCCTATCACATGCTACACACACTCACGTGGTCCAGTTCTCCTGCAGACTATGCTGACCTGCTGACTCTCTCTATCCTTATTACATGCAAAATCTACTGAGAGGTCACCAAATCTGCAAAACTTTCCTCACTATTCTTCCCAAATACCACACTGGCCTTCTACACACTTCCATTTGTGTCTGCACCTGTGCGCTGTGCTTGTTTACATATATTTCCACTACAATAAGTTCCATGAGGATGGAATAATTTGTACATCCTTGTTTCCCTGAAGCCTAATATAGAACAAAAAAGAGTGGAGCTCAATTAATACGTGGTGAACTCAAATGAGGAAGGACGTGAAAGATATCAAGGGAAGGATTCAGAAACGCAGCACCGCCTGAATTTACTCTCAAGTATGACCTGCCACCTGTTGGCTTCAAACTTGTTTCTTCACGTGCCCTGAAGCAACACCAATCATGTGTACATTGAAAGAGGGGACCTGAACACTCGAAAGACTGGCTTGTCCTGAAGAAAGAATGGTCCGGGATTTTCTTTGCAATTAATAGGACGTGACTACAGGGATCTCAGGGTTAGCCACCACATTTTCCTGTGGAGGAAGAGCAAGGATCCTCAGAACTCCCACCATATACCTTCCTCAGCTGAGCCTCACAAGACTGCACCTGGGCTTCAGGAACCAGTTTGTCACACCGCATTGTGTTGGCAGGTGTGCTCTGTCCATCACGTACATCTGCCATCATCTGCCATTTAACCCTCGCAACAGCCCTAGGCAGACGCTATTGTGATCCTCATCTTATAGGGAATGATGGGAATCCTAGGGATTTAGTCATTTAGTTAAGGTGATACTTATAATAAGAGGCAGAGCCTAGAACCTGGGCTCTCAACTGCTACACTCCAACTTAAACCTTCCAAGGAAGAAGAGCGCCAGTGCTAGCTATCAAGACTACTAGTGCCTGGCCACACCTCTGGAGTGGCAACTCAAACCAAACCCTACTGAAATTTTAAGGTAGGTATTGTTTCCAACACTTTCTTCTTACCATTTTCCATGTCTGTTGGTTTGTTTTTAGACATGGAGCTTCTAGAGGGCAAACATTGTGCTTTTAACTTTGTAAAACACTCAATACACAGTCTGGCGTGTGGAGGCTTGATAATAAACAGACCTATAGGTTTTCTACATTATCAGGGGGTATTTTATTGCTAGACTTCTAAAACCCCTAGGCACAAGCAACTGTGAAATGGTTTATCAAATAAGTAAAGAGGCTCATTCTCTGATTTAATCAGAAGATGAGGAGGGTATGATAGGTAGAGGCAGGGGATGAGACTGTCAATAAATTTTACGACTAGTGGGGAGAGGCTGGGAGATCATGGCCTAGAAAAGGATAAGGGGTGGGGCGGGAGAAGAGTGAATTTTTTTGTTTGTTTTTTAAAGATTTTATTTATTATTTTTAGAGAGAGGGGAAGAGAGAGAGGCAGAGGGGGAGAAAGACATCACTGTATGGTTGCCTTCCATCTGCCTCCAGCTACAGACCTGGCTGGAGACCTGGCTTGCACCCTGGTTATGTGCCCTGGCTGGGAATTGAACCATCGGCCTTTGGGTTCGCAGGCTGGCGCCTTATCCACTGTGCCACCAGCCAGGGCCAGTGAATGGTTTTTAAGAAGAATCAATTGTTTGTAAAACATGAGTAGAGCTGCAACCATAGGTTCTTTGAAACCCAAAATATGTCCAGAGCATATGGCAGCAAAAACATGCAAGAGACCTTCCACAAGACTCCTGGTGACCCCAATTTAAGAAACAATCTTCTAAAGCCTTATAATTTTAAGACTTAGTCTGAGTACAATGAACCATCTTTTAATGATAACTCACAACATATCGCCCTACCTTCCAAAAAACACCATGCTCTACCCATTCTATCTTCTTACTGTGTCTGATTTTCTCCTCTTCCCAAACACCCTTGTGAAATTCAGGCCCCGACCCCGGCTGGTGGGGCTCAGTGCATAAGGCGCCAGCCTGCGTACCCAAACGTGCTGGTTCGATTCCCAGTCAGGGCACATGGCCAAGGTGTAGGCTGTGTCTCCAGCCAGGTCCTTGGCTGGAGGCAGGTGAAAGGCAACCGTATATTGATGCTTCTCTCCCTTTCTTCCTCCCTCCCTGCCCTTCTAAAAATAATAAAATCTTTAAAAAAGTAAAAATTAAATAAATAAACTCAGGCCTCCATTCAGACATCACCCCCTCCAACCAAGGCTTCTGCACTACTTGGCTAGGTTCCTCTGCCTCCAGTCTTAGCCCTCTAATCTCTCCTCCACACTCCAGAGTGACCTTTTTGAAGGGGAAATCTGTTCGCGTAATTCCCCTGCTTAAAATCCTCCTCATCACTGAAAAGATCAAATCCACGTGCTCGCTGGAGTCTTCACCGCCCGTGGTGATTTAGCCCTGACTCCCTCTCTGTTGTCTCTCCACTGCCCGTAACCCAGCGGACTTCCTGCAGCCACACATGTGACATGCTTTCCTGCAAACTGCTGCTTCTCCAGCAGCGCCCTTCCTCCTCCTCCACTTCATCCAGCTCTTAGCACCTGGCAAGGGTCCTGGATGCGTCAACACCACCCTTACCGAACCCTCAGCTCTCAGTCCTCAGCTAAAGCACCACCTGCCCAACCAGACTGAGCTCCGCAAGGGCAGCTAGGTTGTTTTATCTTCTTTGCCCCCTTGTCTACACTTAATACCAAGTTTATTATACATTAACTGAGGTAATGGATAATTTAACATTCTGTTATCAACATTCATAAGCTATGAATAAAAGCAAAATTGTTCTAAAAATACATGCTTCAGGAAAAAGAAACCACTCTTAGTATGCAATATATAACAGGTTTAATTCACAGGCTACACAGGCGATGGAAGCACAAACAGGTCAGGGGACAGGGAGGCAGGCAACTTAGGAGATTCTCAATAGCAGGACGCCGCTCCCACTGCAGGGCCGGAGGGTGGGGGACGGAGAAGCTCCTAGAGCCAGGGTGCGGTAGCCAGAAGAAGCTGCAAACAGGGTCTGTCTCCCGGCAGCTGAGAACCTGGACAAGAACCATCCACTACCAAAGAGGTTGTCGGAGGAGGAGGGGGAAGCAGAAGTACTGTAACTTCTCTCCTCTCATCTCCAGTCCTTCATCAGAGGCTCTGCTGGCCTCACCAGACAGAGGCCAGGTGACAGGAGCACTAGGAACTGCAGCCTTTGGGAGCAGCACCCCCTCACCCCATGATACTTGGAGGAGCAGGGGAACAGTGATTTGGGCATGAAGACATGCGGACCATGACCACACAGCAAATACATACATTTTTATATCCACTTCTATGACTTTTTTCATTTGATAAAGAGCTAATCGATAAACTGGTGCCCCTCTCAAGTGTAGTCAATCAACATAAAATTGATCATTTCATGGACTCCTTTTTCACATACTGGTAGCCAAGAATAATAAATGCTACTAATTTATAAGGAGCATTTGTGATAACTTGGGTTGGACTGAACCTGAAGTCTACATTAACTATTAGGAAAGGATTTGTGAAGCAAATTAACAGAATTAAGAAGACTGCACATTCTACTTATGTCAATAAAATATTCCCTAGGATTTCAACATATTTATGTCAAATTTTACTCATTACAAATGAATCTACTCACTAAAGTCAGTCTCTCGGATGTACTCCAGGAAATATTTTTGATATACTTCAAAAGAATAAAACTGCATGTCTTTCAAAACAGTGTCTTTCACTCCATTTCGCTCCCCTTCCTACTTTACCCTCAGCTGGTGAGCTCATGATGCCAATTCCCAGTTAGTCCAGCTGGGACCAGTACCTTCTTAACAAGTGAGGCAACGTCACAAAAGACTGTGCTCCCTGAATACCCAGGTAGCAAGTCCTCTGGAGTATTAGAACAAAGAATATAAGGTGATGTTTTACAAAAGCCCAAAAGGCAATTGTTCTGTAAAACGAATGCTATATATGACAAATCTGATGACTGAAATAGCATGGTAAACGCTTTAATTTATGAAGAGAAAGTAATTAAGATTTATTAAGTAAAAACAAGGCAGTAAAACGGGCCTTTATCTTACTACTAACCATAAATTTCTCTCAAAAGCATGAACACTCTCTAATTCATATTCAAAGCAAAAGTTGCCACACAGATAAATTTTCATTATGGTAGAGAAAACTGTTCCCTTATTCCCTTACCCCCTCCATCCCTTCTCACCATTGAGTTCTTTTATCATCGGCCAAAACAAATACACACATTCTTGAAGCATAACAGTTAAGCTTGCTAAAAGTGGTCAGTTAAGATAATTTTTAAAGTAAAATTTGACCATTAAAAGTTACTAGCTTTGTGCATGTATTAAATATTTATATAAATATACCTACATAAATATGTATGTTCTTTATGCCTAAACAAGGGCATTGCCTAGGGAAAAGGAGAAAGGAATGCTACATTTTCTCTTTGGTTTAAATCCCTCTTTGAGCATGGAGAAGAAATCAAATATCCATTTCACAAGAAACAACTGTCCTCTGGTGGTTCCGGCCTTGTGGGCTCCAATGCTCCTCTCTACCTCCAGGCTGGTCAGGCTCAAGGGCAAGAGTACTTCTTTAGTCCAAAGTGTTAAGAGGCCCATTCTTCTAGTTTGGGATTTCATTCTCCTCTTGCCTCTGACTGCCTCATGGGGAGGGCAGCCTAGACCAGCTTGGAGCAATTTCGGTTGCTTTTCCTCCAACCACTGGAATACTAACATCTGACATTCCCCTCTGGGCTTGCAGGAAAAAGGAAAAGCCCTTGCCATGGCAGCTCTAGGCCTTTGTCCCAGGTATTTAAAACAGTTCTCACCTAACTCATCCTGCTTTGTCTAGACTTCATTTTGGGGCTGGAGGCCAACTGCTCAATGACTAGTGTCCTTTTGTGGAGCCTCACATTTGTCCAGTAAGCCTTGCTAGATCGAAGGTTGTTTGCAACCATTAAAAAACAAGACTGGGGCCCTGGCTGGTAGCACAATGGATAAGGGGCCGGTCTGCAAACCCAAAGGTTACAGGTTCAATTCCCCAGCCAGGGCACATAACCAGGCTTCAAGCCAGGTCTCCAGCCAGGTCCTTAGCTGGAAGCAGGTGAAAGGCAACCTTACAGTGATGTCTCTCTCCCTTCCCCTCTTTCTAAAAATAATTAAATAAAATCTTAAACAAACGACTGGATTACTGCAGGTTAACTGGTCTCTCTTCCTTTTTCCCACCACATTTCCAATAGTTACTAATTACTCATTGGCATTTAACCTGATCTCCAAGAAGCCCTCTACTGATTGACAAACTGGAGCAAAACTGAGTCAGGAAGGAAGACCTCAGCCAAATTGCATCTCTACTAATAACCTATGTGACCTTGAACAAATTACCAAACCTCTCTGGGCCTCAGTTTCCTTATCTGTTAGACAGAAAATACTACTTTTCAGGATTTTCCTATGAATTAAGTAAAATTACTCAACAGCTGGTAGACATTTAGTAAATACCAGTTTCAGAATGGAAGTGTTATTAAATGCAAAATACCCATTTCAATCAAATCTTTTACAAGCAAGCTTTTCTAGGAGGCAAGGGAATTTAATACCAAAAGGTCTAAACAGCTCCACAGACCCATTAGCCTGGATTTACAATCCAAGGTAAGGCACAACAGATGCTGAAATTATGTATTATGTCAACATAATATTTCCCCCTTAAAGGACAACCCACACCTTTTGTGATAATTAGTATGTTATCTCTGACGGAAGAGAGATCATATTTCTTATCTCGGGAAGCTTATATTACTGCATTTTCTGTTTACAGTGAAGCAAAATTTTCCTGGATAGCATCACAAGCTTGCCTGTGGCTGAGAAAAGCTTCCATTCTCAAGTGAAAGCAATTACCCCCTAACAAGTTGACAGTTATAAACTAGTTAATAATCAACCCAATTTTCAGTCCCATCTCACTATTGCCCACCACACATCTATGGCTTCTTACCTTCTAAGACAGCAGCTACTTTTGAAATTCAAAGAGAATCTGTGGAGAAGAGGTGAATGAAGGCATGAAGTAGACAGGGGAATCAAGGTTTTATTTTTTATTTTTAAATTATTTTAAAAAATATGTAGTTTTGGTTTTTTTAAAGATTTTTATTATTTTTAGAGAGGGGGTTAGGGAGAGAGGCAGAGAGGGAGAGAGACATCAATGTCTGGTTGCCTTTCACCTGCCTCCAGCTACAGACCTGGCTGGAGACCTGGCTTGCAACCTGGTTATGTGCCCTGGCTGGGGAATCGAACCAGCGACCTTTGGGTTTGCAGGCTTATCCACTGTGCCACCAGCCAGGGCTCAAGGTTTTAGAAAAATCATTTTTTTTTCTTGAATGTTTTCTGAATAAGACTCTGGGGGTGGGGCCAGGATCTCTAATAGAGAAAAATCCTCCCTCATTTAACACTGAATCTTTGTCTTGTTTATAGCTTTTAAGAAGTGTATATTAATATTCAAAGGCCAAATCAGACAAATTCATTCACTTAAAATTGCCCCCATGCTTAAAACTGCCAAGTCTTTCCTAAAGTTCACTCCAAAGGCTCTACACCTGAAGAGAGAGCTTCAAGGGAATTTCATATTACTGAAACCTCAAGAGTAATCAGTGATAGTGATAAACATTAATTTCATGAGTGAAAAGCTCTAATGATCCCTATGAGATCCACTTTCATCTTCATATAAAAGATCAGTGTTAAGTTGAAAGATTTGACTTTTGCTGAGAAATGAAGCCACTGGCTTGAGCCAAACTCACAGAACTGCGCACTAGGTACTTACTGCTACCTGGCTAGAGAATTTGGTGGAATAGGCATGTTAATGTCAAAAACAAATCCCTAGAGACGCCTGCCATTCTGTCAAACATGCTCCTACTGTGTTCATTAGTCCCAGGAACATCCTGAAGACAGCCTTTCAAAGAGCCTATCAGGACATGGATATTTAGAAAGCAAAGCCTATCTTGAACTTTACACACCTACTAGCAATATATATCCCTTAAGAAGCTTAACGGCAAGCCACAAAATCATGGAGGTTAACAGGAAAAAGAAACAGTTGTACACCTTATACTTATATGATTTCATTAATCAATGTAACCCCCATAAATTCAAAACAAAAATAAAGGCTCAAGTTTAAGGCCTCAACCATCAAACATCCATGTCTAAAACTAAATAAGACTATTTCATCAGCCTATATTTTCCTTTTGTTAACAATAAAATGAATAAAATGAAACTACCAAAAAAAATAAAGTGCCAAGCCAAACTGTCTTAGGACAAAACCCCTAGTTCCTTAATTATGTTTCCTTCGAGAGTAGATTAGATTAAACAGCTGGCTTGAACTTTTAAAATTGTCATTGTCATGGGAAAAAAAAATCAAAGGAGGGTGAGAGGGAAAAACAAAGAGAGATGGGGAGGGAAAGAAACACAGGGAAAGGAAAGGAAAGAAAAAAGGAAACAGAAAAAATGAAACTAAAGAGCGATGACAACTAAATAGAGTAGATCCTTGACTGGGAAGAAGAAAATAAACACTGATACTGAGACAGCTGTGCAAATCTGAATGAGAACTGGGTCTTAGACAACAATATTGTATTTATGTTAGCTTTCCTCTCCTGAGGATGAGAAGTATACAGCAGTCATATTAGGGAATTTTTTGCTCCTAGGAGATACATGCTGAAATATTTAGTGATGAAGTGCCATGCAACTTACACTCAAATGGCTCATCTGATGGGAAAAATCTTCTAGGAGCAGGATGAATATTCACTGTACTATTCTTTCAACTTTTCTTTAAGGTTGAATTTTTTGAAGTATAAAGTATGGGCCAGGGAGAAAGGAGTATGTAATTCTCCACCTGAAAGGACAGCGGGAAGTTACAAGCCTTAGGGTGG
This sequence comes from Noctilio leporinus, assembly GCA_004026585.1. Lineage (NCBI taxonomy): Eukaryota > Metazoa > Chordata > Mammalia > Chiroptera > Noctilionidae > Noctilio > Noctilio leporinus. The sequence continues at coordinate 251,144 of PVIW01000001.1, read as the reverse complement.
TAAGAGCCAAGAGGCAGTGGGAGCTGTTAGCTAGGAAATGACACATGCTCATCACAGCTTTCATTCAGTGTTGCTGAAAATCAGTTGCAGAAACGAAAACAATGCACATGCAATACCTACCTAAAACTGAACCAGGCTGCAGCCCTCCTGGTAACATGTGAAGAACCCATTAGGGAATTCTGTACTGTCATATCTATATCTTGCACATAGACTACGTATAAATCAAGAGTATGAAACAAATATTTGCTCTTTTTTTTTTTTAAAGATTTTATTTCATTATTTTTAGAAAGAGGGGAAGGGAGAGAGGCAGAGAGGGAGACAGACATCAATGTATGGTTGCGTTTCACCTGCCTCCAGCCACAGACCTGACTGGAGACCTGGTTTGCAACCTGGTTATGTGCCCTGGCTGGGGAATCGAACCTGCAACCTTTGGGTTCACAGGCCGGCACCTTATCCACTGTGCCACAAGCCAGGGAATATTTGCTCTTTTAACTGGTAAAAAAGTAATTTTCCCCAATATTATCTTTTCTACTTGAAAATACTTTAATCTTCCCCAAAAGTTGTCTATATATCTTGTTTTCTGTTAATGTGTCCGTTCTGTTGCCTCGCCCTATAAAAGTAAATGTCATTTCTCAATCTGGGCTTCTCTGAAAGATTTTCTATGACTGAGAACCTCATATTGTTACTCCTGCCTTGTGATATTGTACCATTTTAAGTTATTTCAGGTGAGTGTTACACAAGTAACACTCCCTATCCAACCCTACTGGCCACTATGAAATGGAAATATCTTTAACTCCTAATGCTATAAAGTGAAGACTATGACTATCATAATAATGGTAAATAACAATTACAAGCCAGTTGAGAGTTTGTAAGTGCTTCCATATATGTAGATTTAACTTCTTTGCAGAGATGTAACAATGGAAGAGAACAAGCTAGAAGACAGCTAGGACAGCCTGCGGGCTGTGATAAGTAAACAAAGGTTATGAGTGACTGCAGGCATCTGGAACATTTATAACCAGCTATCAAGGAAAAATTCCTGGTTGTGTTTTGCTGAAAATGAACAATTAGCGCATATCGCAGAAGGGATGCAGTCCGGTGCTTTATGCTAACAACACGAACCAGGCAATTCTTGCTTCTTGTTTTAACTGGACCCCAACCTCCCTGTGTTTTTGGGCAGGTCAATAAGGCCCTCAGTTTCTTCTACCAATTGGGGTTGGAGCCCCGACCTTGCTCACTGGGGAGCCTGTGAATTGGCAACCATCACTGAAAATTCAAGACATTGTTGATAATCACAGATTACTGCCTGTCTGTATCTCCTAAGAAAGATGCAGTGCATGACAAAGACCTCTGATAAATTATGCTTCTTGCTTTTACACTTGTGAAAGGACATTCATGCGTCAAATTCTGGAATACGATACTTTAAAGGCTCCTGGGAACACCAATGTTTGTGGATTCTCATTTATGCTCCCTGCCCCAACTCCAGGCCTTATATGAAGGATGCAACCAGCCGTGGGAGGCTGGGGAACATGAAGGCTCACTAGCAAGAACACTCTGCCATGAGTAACAGAATGTTCTTCAAAGGGGCCCAGCCTGACTATTCCAACATCACCAAGCCTCCGCTTGTCATTTCTGGGATGCCAATGGCAAAATGACTTCCTAACTTTGCCAAGATTTTTAAAAGAGCTAAGGAAAAATATCTCCCAAGATGCTGCAGTGGAGAGAATAGCCAATTCTCCTCCCATTCGAAATGTGAAGCTGAAAACACAGTAAAAAATGACCAAGTAAGAAAGACCTATACCGTTGGCCTCAGAGGACAAGTATATGAGGTCTGTCAAGAAGGTATCCAGCTATGAAAAATAGAGACATTTACTGAAGAAGATATAAGATACAAGAAACACTATATAAGACAATGGCACCTCAGTCCCCTTCAAAGTAGGCACCTTGGGACCCCACCCAGTTCTCTCAATCGCCATCAGCTGTCTTGTCATATTTTCTTCAATCTCATCAATGGTCTGAAATCTCTTCCCTTTCCAAGGCAATTTTAGTTTTGGGAAAAGCCAGAAGTCTCGGGATGCCATATTTGGGTTGCAATCACCTGGGTGATTTAATGTTTTGCCAAAAAACTCTGCACAAGATGTGGTGCATGAGTGTACATGTTGTCATGAAGCTGCCAATCACCAGTTACCCATGGCTGCAGCATTCTGAGGCATCTGAATAGTGTCCACAGAGAAATGTTCAAGCTTAATGCAAAATTGGGTAGATTCCTTGCTCTACTCACTCAGTTATTTTGAATGTGATGGCCACATAGTACACCTGCTCATTCAACAGCGTCTACCACCCCCACTGACTAGTATTAGTGAAGTCATCATTGTTCACGCATGTGATTCCAGTCCACTCTCCTTGGCTGCCAGGTTACACTGATGCTGCACAAACTGTTCTCATTATATTACTAATGGCTGGAGTTTTTCTGAACAGACCTCATATACTTGCAGTGCGCAGAATGAATTCCACAGAACCTATTCAAAAAGAGTATCTCTCACCTCTGCTCCCAACACAATGCAGACACGATAAAGCCGGTTCATGCATTTAAGAGCACACCGGGGCATCCTCCATCCCCTACCCCTCGTGTTTGGATGTGGCTGGATTTTGCTCTGGCCTTCATATTGTTTTGTCCCCCAAAGAAGACTGACTTTTCTGACTAGAGACTTTGGGAAAAGGAACTGAGCACACATGGGTCAGTCCCTTCTGATTTTATAGCATATAAGCATTTTTACTGATATTATAGTTTCTAGTATGAATCATCAAAACAAAGCCTCCATGAGAGCTTTCTGATCAGCATGCTCACAGATATGGTGTATTCTAGCCTATTCTGGTTATATGATAAGCTTTCTCCAAGTGGAAGACCAGTTTTTGGGGTAGCTGAGGTCAGCTCAGAGAGTACTAGAAGACATCTGCTATATATCAAGTTGCATTTTTTAATCAAGCAATTATCAGTAATAAAGCTGATACGTTCTGGCTCAAGAGGAGAAGGAAGTATTATTTATACTGATTCCCTAAAATCACACAATATCATCCTAGAAACTCTTTTCTAGCACTCAGATAACCAAGTCTAGAAACCCTCACCGCCACCAATGTTTCCACAAAGCAGAAGAAAATCAAGAGGACCAGCTGCCATGGCCAGGCACGTATTTCCTGAGAGGGAAGAGCGTTTCCAGGTCTGCTGCAGTTTTTTAAGTTCTGAAACTGTCTGTGGAAGAAAAATGAATGGACCCAGCTGCATGATTTCAGGCTGCGTTTTTATTATAGGCTTCTGGTATAAATCACCCAAACAAAGCCTGCATGAGCTGCCTGAATGTCAGAGACAAAAAAGTGTCACAGAACACTGTTAGGCAATTTTTTTTAACTACTACATATTTATATCAACAAAAGACCCCTAAGCTTTCATCCTTCCAGGCACCTTCAGTAATGTGTTTAGATTTTAATTTCTGCACATACTCCCCTCACTTTCCAGCAGTACAGACTTTGGGGAGTAGTGTACTAAGTATAGCACTAGACTTAGTACTAAGAGTTCTAAGTGTAGCACTATGTCCTCTAACAACGCCTCATGTTGTATTTCCTCTCTCATCCAAGTGCATTTTTTTTTTTAAGATTTTATTTCATTATTTTTAGAAAGACGGGAAGGGAGAGAGGCAGAGAGGGAGAAAGACATCAATGCATGGTTGCATTTCACCTGCCTCCAGCCACAGACCTGACTGGAGACCTGGTTTGCAACCTGGTTATGTGCCCTGGCTGGGGAATCGAACCTGCAACCTTTGGGTTTGCAGGCCGGCGCCTTATCCACTGCAAGTGCATATTTTGAGGGGAAAACAAACCTTCATGAGGGGCACAGAAGCATGAGAAAAGTCCTTTCCAAACACAACACTGAAAGTTTTTGCTCAGAAATGAACCTCTAGAGAGAGGAAATGCTGCCTTGAGACCCTCCCTGACCAGGAGAGGGCACAGGGCCAGGCCGGAGAGATGCTCTGCAGGCCCCGGGGAGTCGCCGGCAAGTGGGCAGACGAGGCCCCTCAGGCTCCCCGTGGGTTCCACCACCACTGCCGGGTGGCTCCTGTCCATTCCACACCATTGCTTTTCGTTGCTCTTTGACAGGAATGAGATGGCATCACCATTTCCACATAAAGATGAAGGGAATGATTCATTAAGGATGAAGTCTTGGGGGAAAACAACAGCCTTCAAAGGCCGCGGGTGAGCGCGTGCAACCCCGCACAACTCGAGGGCGTTCGGGAAGAGCTCAATCACAGGGGGACAGCAGGAGCTGAGATGTGGACAAGTTCGGCCTCAGCCGGGGCGCGGAACTGCAACACACACGAAACAACGCAGAGAACCGCCATCGGAGGGAGGGTATCTTGCTGGCGGAGGAACAGTCAGAAGGTGCTGAGGTGCCTTTCGTGGCCCATTCTGAGCCTGAGTCGCCCCCTTTCCCAGGCTTGGCCACGGCCCCCAGCTGCAGAGTCACATTCTCTGCTCCCTTCTGTAAGGTTTCAATCTTAATCAAGTCTCAGCCCAGGCTCCAGGTTAAAACAAAACAAAAATGTCTGCTCTGAGAATTGACTGTTACAAGTTAGCTCTAAGGAAGGCTTGGGATTCAAATTTACCAAGTCTGGTCCAGGAACCCCAAAGAGAGGAGATTAATAGGAACATGGCTCTGACCTGGGGCACCTGGCAAAAGCCAATGTAAAAGCTCTTTTGTGAGATCTGCCTTCAGCCCAGCCACAAGATCTTACAAATAAATAACTTCATAAACCAAAAATTACAAAATGCACAAGATCACATACCATTAGGCAGAATCAGCAGACACTAAGAAAAGCAGAACAGATGGCCCAACAACCTCAGGTAACAGAATTACTAAACAGGCTATAAAATAGATAAAATTATTAAGGAAATAAATAACATAATACATGAAAAAGGAACAAGGTATTTTCAAAGACATGAGAAATTTAAAAGAATAAAACCGGACTTCTATAAACAAAAGGTACTGTCAGTGAAATAAAAAAAACTCAGTAGGTAAAGAGCAGCCTCAGCCTTCATTACAAGTAGACTTAATGAAGAGAGAATTAGCAAACTGGAAGAAAGGGCAGAGAAAATTTCTCAGATGAGGCACAGAGGAAAAAAATCCTAAAGGAATTTTCCATCATGACCACTATATTCCCATGGTGATATGCAGGGCTAAGAGCTACCCATAGGCAGAGCTGCCTGCTCAGTGGTGGGTCTGGGGAAATCCAGACTGAGTTAGTGGCTAATTAGGTTAGATCTCCTGTTGCCCCTTTCTTTGGCTGAATCAGCAACCAGCCCCCAACCCAGGTTTATTATATGCAATAAACAGTACATATAATCAGTGTCAATACCGAATAGTCAACGCCTCCAAATTGCGTCTAAGCACACGGATGTCCATCTATAAACGTATGGGGGGTGGGCAAAAGCAGAGTTACAGTTGTAAAACACAGAGTTCATTCTTGTATTATTACTTAATAACTATTGTATTATTTATTTGTATTATAGCTGTAAATCTACTTTTGCTCCCCTCTGTATTGTACCTGTATTTAATAGTGTTAATGTTTTGAGATATACATACTTTCAAAATAATAGCACCTACATATATCAGACTTCCAGCAACTCCAACTATGGCGGAAGTCAGACTGGAAGCTGAACAGAGAACAAGGAGAGCGAAACCCAAATTCTAATCTGACTGGGACATTGTGCAATCGCGTGACCATGGGAACAGTACAACAACTATTTTCTCATCTATAATTTAAAAGGACTAAATTATTCCCAGGATCACTTTCTACTACACTCAGATATGGTTTCTAACTCCAAGGAACTAACCAGCTTTCATACCATGCATGTACTTTGTTCTGTATGACAGTTCTCTATTCAGAACTTTCTTATTTACATTAACGAATGTGAAAAATCTGACTTTTGGGGCTAGAGTAGATCAGAAATAATAATTGAGCAGTGAAAAATAAGCAAAAAGGGGTCCCAAGAGTAAATATACCAATGGTAGCTTTAAAAAGTGGTGATGAAACCTAAAACGAATGGCTACTAATAGCCATTTACTGAAGGCTCAGATAGCTTTCCACACCTCAATCACCTTGAGGGAACCATCTTATTACAACAATAACTGATGTTGCTCATAACCTTGAGTAATCAAGAAAAGGTTAGCTTATGTTCAATATACCCTATTTTAAATCAGGTAAGTAAAAAATGCGTTTTAGAAAAATTCCTGTAAAGAGGTTAAACAATATCAAATGTTCTAGACACCTGGAAAATTTTTTCAGGTGGACTCCACATGCACGTATATGTAAGTGTAGGCAATTATATAAAGGAATATTGATTAAAGGTGTTATACACAAGTTTTACGCAAGATGCTGTCAAGTGGCCCAAGAAAGATCCATGAATTGGGTTTTAGAACCTTATAATCAAACATAGAAGTTGATATAAACAATATATAGGATGGTCCATCAACTGTAAGAAACAAATATATACTGATACAAAGTAGAAGCATTATAATTAATACAATTAATGTGGGGAATATTGCACGTGACAAGCAGAGAGGTGGGAAAAGTGAAGATGGCTGTGAAAAGGAAAGCTTTCAAAAACTCACTAAAAGCTGCAAAAGGACATGTGGGAGGGAAGGAGTCCAAGGCTGTCCACAGAAGGGCAGGTGAGGTCATGCTGCCTGCCGAATGGAGAAGTCCATCATTGTCATGAGTCATCTGAATTCATGGAACCGTCTAGTTAATGACATCATAAGGCAAGAGAGAGTGAAGACACCAGACAGTGTAAGAGCTGAAAGAGGACCTTCCACATCTGTGTGGATGAGCTCACAGACACACCTCTTTCAAAGAGCAAGGGCCATGGGGCAAAAGCCCTTACCCCTGGAAACCCCAGACAACAAATGAATAAAGGACAACAACACAGACATAAAGCGCCTCAGAGAGTAACTGGCCAAGATTCAAGTCTGAGAACACAATGTAATTCTAAGTTCTATAAATTACATTAAAGCAAATCATTGAAATGGAAAAAAAATTAATAGGAAACTGTCACATTTTGTCTTCTTAGTCAAATAACAAAACAGCATCAAAGTGTGAATGAGACAGAGAGGTAAATACAGACCTGATTATGAATGTATTCGTTTAAATACTTTTCCCTATTGCTGTTTTCCTGAATTTCTACTATACTTTGCAGCTTTGAACTAAAAACAACTTTTATAACAATGTTTAGAATTCAGCCTGATGCTCTCTAGAGCCAGTCAAGTATTTCTAAATCTATTAGGTCCTTCAAAACAAAAATTATTACCAATATTTGCTCTGTTCAGAGAAAGAATATTGCAGATTTACCTAGCTTAAATCATCTATCAAAGGAAATTTAACAAATAAATTAACCACAAAGTACTTTACAAAACCATTCACATTGTCATGCCTTCAAGACCGCACTCTGAGGACAGGACCCCTCATGGTGCGTCCACAACGCATTCCAAACTGATCTCCAGCATAAAGCCGCGTCTGCATCGCTTGTCAGTTCCCACAGGCACGCATCACATCACGTTTATTCACATCATATTTCCCCCCTCTTTATTCCTCTTCTTCTTGCTAAAAATGTTATATACTCTAGTGAATAAAAGAAAGTTTCATAGAATGAGGCAGACAATATTTCGGTTTCCATTCTCCAGCTGCCAGGACCAATCCAATCCCCTTTGATCTGGAAAACCTCAAATGCTCTTTAAGATAGGCCGATCCTGTGACCAGAGGAGAACGGTCATGCATATGCTTGTGGGAAGCAGCTTTCAGAGCCCTTTCCCCAGTTCTGGAAGTGAGCAGCACTCATGCTTAGCAGAGAGGGTTCTGTGTTACTGCAGATAAGAGCTTCCAGATCAACAAAACAAGGGCAGAGCCACTAGTTTCTCATTAACCTAATTGTGGCACAGCCTGAAACTATCAAGTTACCTACTGGCCACAGCTGCGCCACCTATCAATAGGCATCAGCAGAGGCAAAAACATTCTCTTCACTTTGTTCTGCTGTCAGGATCGGCACCAAGAGGGGACAAGCATTTCAAATGCGTTTCGATAATAAAGAGTGAATGTGTGTGTGAGCAAGCAGATCTGCACATGCACAACTTGCGAACAAACTGGATGCTTTGCTAAAATCACACCATTACTGGAAACACTGGTGAATCATGAAATGAATAACTTGTAAATCCCATGACATTTTATCAAATATATTTCCTTTCCTATGGTCTTCCTACTTCACATCCATGTACCGAGTACTGCAAACAGAGAAATTAAAATGACATTGATAAATAGGAAATAACTGTAAGCAAATGGCCTAGGAGCCCATCTATAGTTCTGTAGACAATTATTTAATAAATTAGACTTATCAGAATAAGAGTTTTTTTAAATCCACGACCAAATAACGAGGCTGAATCCCTGCCATAAACACGACACTGCCCTTAATTTAGCTGTAATCCTGCCTATAAGCAGGGAGATGTGCTATACGTACGACCTTTTCAGTCTGAAGATTTATGATGGAATTCCATGTAATTCTAAAACTAAAGGTAAAATAAGAAAATGCATGTGGTCCTAAGAAACATTCAGAAGAAATGAATCTCTAGAATCAAAATGGGTGGAAGGTAAAAATGAGTATTATATCCCTAGGCACAGACATTTACATACGCTTATACATTCACAAATGCATGCACGCAGCCAGGCTCACGGCACAGTGCCGTTTAAGACACCTATCTCCCAGCGGGACTGGCAAGAGGCAGGGCCTGCAAAAGGGTTAAGAGTGTGAACTTGGAAGCCAGACTTGACATACCTCAGAGATGGTGTAGGTTAGGTTCCACCCGCCGCAACAAAGGGAGTGATAAATTTTATGCTTGTGGAGGATCTTGCCTTCAATTTGTAGAAACAAAACCAAAACGAACGAACAAACAAAACCCATCTGTATAGTTTTTAAAAAGGAGATGGTAAAACAAAGAATGCCATCCTGGATTTGATCTGGCTTCTCCTCTCATTTTCTAGTTGGGATATGACGGGAACTGCGCCTCCCAGAGTTGTTACAAGGTTAAAATAAGTTAATCCACATAAAAAGCACCTGAACAGTGCTTCGCACACAACAAGCACTCAATGAATATTGGTTGATTTTACTGCTATCCTCATTGTTAATGAGGCTGAAGAGACACCAGATGTTAGCAATTTAAAGCACTTGGGGAAAAGAAGTCAAGGCTGGGAGACCACTGAGGCATGCGAGAGCCACAAACTCCTGGTACATCTGCCACCAACCAGAGGCACTGATATGGAAAAGGCCACCCCACCTCAAGACATGCATGAGAAGAGTCTTGAGAAATCAGAGCCCCTGGCCCTGTACCTGGCTTATGTGTGGGGCTTGAATACTGACACAATCCAAGCTGTGTGACAGCAGGGGATGAAGAAATTAACACAGAACCTGTTGGTTCAATAAAGCCAAGTAAGCCCCGGCAGAGGCCACCATCAATTCATTCCACAGAGATATCTTCACAGCCCAGGATAGTCTTCAAGTGGAAAAAAATCACACTGAGTACTGAGCAGAAGAAACAAAAACAAATCCATGCTAGACACAGCCTGGGTAAAACTATCAGAGAGAACAAACAGATTGCCTACAAAGGATGCAGACTTCTCATCAGCAATAATAGATGCTTGAGGACAATGGAATCATATTTTCAAAGTGCTGAGGAGAAAATAACAGTCAATCTAGACTTCTAGTCTATTATTCGAGAGCTAGGCAGAAACGGGGAAAACAAAGTAAGAGAAACTAACACAGGCAGGAAAAGCACGGCAAAAAGGAGAGTGAAATGTAAGAGACAGTCTTTGCTAGAAAGGGAAGAAATCAGATGGGAGTTTCCTCAAACTTCCACAACCCAACCTAAAAAGGTGCCTTTACCAGTGGGTGAAGGGGTACATCTTCCCTGAGGTTGTGGTGGGAGAACTACCTGTCTCCTTGTTCTCCGGGGACACCCCTTGATTTCTCAAGCACCTCATTCTACGAATAATTTCCTCTCCTGTATACTCTGTTACCCCTTTAAAGCTGAAGTTTAATTGTTGAACAAACTATTACAGATGTGTATCTTCAAATCATTTATAATGAAAAGCAGCTGTCTCCACCATCCTCCCTTGCCAGTCCTGTTTCCTAGCAGAACCACCTTGAGACCTTTGAGCTAAGACTTGTCTGGTGTTAATGTGCGAAAAGACAGACTCGATAAACTGTCCCAAATGCTCTTGGTTTTAGAACATGGAGCCACAAGACTTGGCCTATTCCAGTCCCAAGAGATCATTTATATAATTTACAAGGGGAGATATTTTGCAATACTTTTATATCTTACTCTATCTTATAATCTACTCATGCTTGTTACTTTACTATATTTCTACTTAAGAAGAAAGTACATTGCTCTAAGTGCCCACCATAAGCTGGGTTACACTGAAGTCCAAAAGGCCAGGTTAGTAGGTAGGTTGTTCATTTCACCTCAAGCAGAAAAAGAGAAACCCACCACCTGCATGAGCTTAGGTGTGAATGATCCAGGATCTGGATGAGTTTATTCCTCGTAAGAGCAGTGTAGGGTGGGGGTTACAGGTGGTGGTGGGTGGGAGAGCCTGTCACTGTTTGGACTCCAGGAAGAGAAAATAAAAACTTCACCAGCAGAAGGCTGAGGAACCAGTGGAGGCAGGGTTTGATTATTAACATTACCTTCATGTAAAAATTTTTAGAACTTTGTTGAAAACACTTTTGACTGCTTGAGAGTTCTAAGTCTTTCACTCATTGCCTTATTTACTAGACAAAAACAATAAAACCAAAACCAAAACCATGTGACCAACTTAGGACCTAAAAAGAAGAAAGAGGCCTCCCCCCATCTAAGGCCAAAAATGTTACATTACCTTTTTCTTGCTTTATCAACTTAGAACATGACTTCTAGTTACAGCAGATAAGAATTTAGTTCTTTTATTTCCCAATATCCCAGCTATATCACAGTTTTTTGTTAAAGCACCAAATCTCTTTATTATTATGTAAATATGTTTCTCTGATGAGCTGTTAAGCGTCCTGTTATGCTTCTTGTTATAAAAGCATAAGTATTTCCTTTCCTGAATGTTTAATTTTTCCTGGAGTTAACCGGTCTCTTATTTGCTTCCCTTTTTTATTACCTGTTGCTTATTATTCTCAAAGACTCCAGTTTACCTGTGAAATCTCTTACACACAAACATTAGGTATCTGCTGTTCCCACCACACTTCCCTTTTTCCTTGACACTTCTCTGTTGTGGATTCATCCACCCTCCCTCTGGACCCTCTCCGTTCCCCCAGCCTGCTTCCATGATAACAGAAAATTTTGAGAACCCGCCTGTCTGAAAATATCATTATTCTATTGTCACAGTTAAAGTGCTGAGTACAGAGTTCTAGATTTGAATAATTTTCCTAAGATTTTTAAAGCACTGTTTCATTTTCTTCTAGCATTAAGTGCAACTTTTGAGAAGTTTGAAGCCTGATTCCTCCTCCTTTGCACTGACCTTTTATTTCTTCTCTTGAGTTCTAGTGTCTCATCTTTATCCCTGGCATTCCTACACTTTATGATTATTTTCACTCCTTGCTCAGGGTTGTTGGCAGGCCCTTTTCATTTGGAGATGTGTGTCCTTGAGTTTTGGGAAATTAATGTGTTTGATAGTTTCCTCTTGTCTATTTTCTTTCTTATGAAACCCCGGTTAATTAAATATTGGACTTCTTGGATCGATCTCATTTTCTTTTTTCCCCCTATTGTCCAATTCTTCCTGGAAGACTTTCTTGATTCATCTTCAACTTCGGCCTTGGGGGTGCATCATAATTTCAACTACTAAGAGATCATTTTTACTGACTGTTCATTTAAAAAAAGTAGCATCATGTTCTTATTTCAAGGATGCAGTTACCTTCGCTTATCCCTCAAGGATATTTATAAAAGCTTTTACTTTTTAAACCATTATATTACCTTGTGTATTATCTGTTGCTTCTTATTTTAGTTTTCCTTTTATTTTTGGCTTTGTCCATTATGTTGGAGAATTACCTCAAATTACTATCTGGTGATTTTTGGCTGTCAATTGATGTTTTAAAGTAAGGTACTAAAGTGTTCATTAAAAGTTCCATGTAAATGTCTAGGGCTTGTTGTCTGCTGACCTTCACTCTAGGACAGCAGGGTAAGCAAGTGGCTTTTTACTGAGACCTCTGCCTCCAACCCCCACCTCATTTCTCACTAGTGTTTCTTTCTGCAGGTTTTTGTCCCTTTCCTTGGGCTGTAGTGAACCCTGCTCAGCGAAACTGGGTCTTCCTCCACCTACCAACTCTCATGCACTCTGGTCTTCTCTCCTATTCTCTCGGAGGTTTATAACTTTCAAATTCTTTTGTCATTATGTCAGTAGGATTTCTTGGGGTAAGGAGATAGATATATTAAATGTTTATGTTTAATTTGCCATATTAATCAAATGCCTCTTTAACTGCCCTTTCTTTGGCTCTTATGCAACAGCATTTTAAGAAAATTATTTTACTACAACAAAAATATGCAACATAAAATCTACCTTCTTAAAATACATTTTTAAGGATATGGTACATTACTGTTGACTATAACTCATCAGCATTTAAATATTCTCAAGTCTCTTCAATAAGAAAGAAATTAGGACTAATACAAAAATTTCCCTGGATTTCATGTCTCCTTGCATCTACTGCATTCTCTTTTCCTTCAGCGCCAAATTCCTTCATCTTTTTAATTCTTAACTCAGGACTTGTTTCCACTGACTTTGAGAGAGAGGAACATTGTTCACCTGCCTCCCATACACACCCCAACCGTGGAGTGAACCCACAACCTAGGCATGTGCCTGATCGGGAACTGACAGCAATCTTCTGCTGCATGGAACAACACACCAACCAACTCAGCCACACAGCCAGGGGCACAGCCAAACTTCTCTGAACAGTTGTCCACCCTCTCTCACTCCTCCTCTACACTCCTGAATTTCTCAGTCTACTGCCACTACCTCCTCTCTCCCCATTACGCCACTGAACCCATACACTTGTAACTGAAAACTTGCCTCTCCGTAGACAGATACTCTAAGCTGGAGGGAGGGACAGACATCCTATACTTGTCTTCCCCCAGGGTAACCCAAAAGCAAATAACAGTGACCTGAGATACTGTTGGCAGGGATGGGGTCATCATGACAAGAAGCACAGGCAGGGAAAAGCTCCAAGATAGAGAAGCTACCACATGACAACCAAGCCCTGGGCACGGCAGGCACACTGGCAGCACTGCTCATCATCTTCTACTTTGGGCAGCGACTCAGAAAAGCAAACCTCTGGCCCTACCTATGGCAATCCTCCCAGCCCCTCACCTCCATATACACAGATTCCCTCCAAGGATGGCAGGAAATGCCACTTCCAGTTGACGCTGTATGTACTAGACAGACTATGGGCCATTATTGGCACCATCAGTCACACAGTTCCTTCCATCCTTTTCTTCAAAGTTCAGCCAACTCTGAAAACACACGCTAAAAATCTTGCTGATGAGTACACTGGACCCAGTCATTCCTTGGGTTTAAGTGAAAATGAGTAGATAAATGAATAGCTAATGTATACTGTAGTTGGCCTTTCTCTCCATTTTGACCAATTCTTAGTTTTCAACAACCATAATCATTATTGACTTTATATTGTAGTAACATTTGATATATACACTGCTGCTTCCTTTAACTGGCATCCTCCTTCATTTATCTGCCTTCTCAGAGAGCTCAGACACCATCTCTTCCAACAACCTTCCACCCACCCCAACATCTCATAAAAGCCCTTCTCTTCCTGAATTACGAATCTCTCTTCTGGATTCCTATTACATTCACAGAAGTAATCACATAGCACTCTGTTTGTTTATAAGACACACCTCCCCAAATAGTCTTTGAATTCAAAGGCAAGGGTCATAAAAACAGAATTATAGAGATGGGTCTTTAGAAAACATTTAGTCCATCCAACTTCATCCAAAATTCTCTAAACAAGTATTTCCTAAGAGCTGTGCCAAGATATTAAAACAAAGAAATCATTATCTATGTTCAATAAAATATAAACATTTTTTAATGTAAAGAGGATTAAATAAAAACCTTACCGGCAAAGTTCCAGGCAGAGATGCATCAAAAAAAGATACCAAAGAATTTGGAGGTGCTGCAAACTGGACTTGAGATCCAGAGAAGAGTTTAGAGTTGGAGGAAATCTGGGCATGAATTTCCAAACCTACCACAGCTGCCCATTCATGTTCACTAGAGAGAAAGATGGTACAGTTAGGAAATAGATTTGTCACCATATGTAAAGTTCTAACTTAAACCACAAATGTTAATTTCCTACTTGTGTTAACGTATTAAAATTTTATTTCCTTACGTTAAAAAACATGTCATCTTCTCTTAGTGATTAAATCAAAAGCAATTAATAATGAACACCTACAAGACTGGCAAAATAAAATTCATTTACAATGTCACATAGAGTTCACTATACAAATAAGGTGACAAAACAAGGAAAAATTCAACATCTTAAAACAAATCAGAAATGGGTATCAGGTAGCAGCAACTGATTGGCTGACTTCATTGAAAAGCAACCTTTTCTAAATTAACTGTCTATTATCAATCTATCAGCAAATGAGGAAAGCTGAACTTGCAAACATTTTTAGAATTAACAAACATCAGAATTCTGCTACTAAAGAAATGGAAAATAGTTGCACATCTAATATTTTAAAAATTAATTCTCTGTATGTTAATTCATTTTATAACAACTGCTTGCAAATAGTGATCAGAATGACATGAATGTAATCAATCACTACTACATGATACTACTCTCCTGGAAATTTTGTGCAAAGGAAAACTTTAAACCATCAGATTTGGCACTTTTTGGTACCCAAATCACTTTGTTCCCAAGATCTTGTTTCAGGTTCCTTTGCTGGTTTGCGTATGCTTGATTGCTATGAAGATGTTAAACACTATAACTTCTCTTATCTGTCCATGTCTCTGTTTGGTCCCTCTGAAACCCAGGCACACTGCACAATTTGCTGATAGCCTATTAATATATGCTCTCTAAGTTTTGTTTTTCCCTACCCTGTTCTTCTCCTAAGCAATTTTCTGCATTATCTAGATCTCTGTTTACATGTATTAATTTTGAGTCAATCATTTCAACATATAGTTATATATCTATCGTATTGTGATCAGATTAATTCCTTTCTTTACAGCCTTTAATTAGAGGAATTGAACAGACTTTGTTAAAAGTTCTGCACGTCATTAAAAATTATTGTGTGTGTGTTTTGCAGTTTCATTATATGATAGAGAAAACAACTTTCCATTCACAGTGAAGTGATCTAACTTATGAAAAGTATAGAAACTGTTTCTGGACTCTTTCCCTCTGTTCTGCCAACTGAAAAGCAAAATATCAATGTAACTATCTCAAAGGGTTAACAGAATATTAGACATGTACCTTACATTTACATATTTAAAAAGAAACTAAGTCTTACTGAAATATAAACAGCTGTTCAGAGTAGCTAGCAAAATTAGCAAAGCGCTCTACCACACCCAGAGGAAAGATTTGCCCTACGGGCTGCATACTCTTAGGTCTAGACACTTACAAGGAATGTCCCGAAAGTATCAAGCCAATGTCAAGACCAGTATAATTAAAAACAGTTTGGGCGGCGGGCGGATACTTTCCTTGCCTGTTCAACACGAAACGCCTCCACAGATAGGTGGTGCTTTCTGACTAATGACCTTAAGCCACCACTATCCAGAGCTCATAGGTAAGGGTCCCTTTCTACCTTTACAACACGGCTGGCCTTGAATAACGCTAAAGGTCAGCTAAATAGGATCCCGCGTCTAGTGTCACAGACCCCATTGCTGGTGCTATTAGCAAAGTGACTGAATCCACTGTTCTCTGTAGCTTTGTATTCGAGAAAACACCTGCAGTTTTACACTTATAAATTTCTCCAATATATCTATTTAAGGAGAGCTGTGTACGTGTAGAGGCGGGGAAACAGAGGGTTAAGTTTTGTGCTTTCAGGGCTGCAAGTTACAGCCCAACTCCTTCCGCTCAAAAATTTTTCAAAAACTGTCTACACTGAACGCCGAGCTGAGTGGCCATCACCTCCCCGGTGCCGCAGTTCCACCTCACACTGACGTGGGTAGTAGGGGATGAAATAGTATACCCTTTCCTCGGCTTCTGGGCCGTGACGAGGTGCTGCGGGGCCACTGTGCTCCGCCCCCTTTTGCCGCTGCACCTGGACCCTGTCGGAGCCCCTCTCCCGTTGCGAGAACCCAGGTCAACATAGGCTAAAGCCCGACGCCCTCCAGGACAGCACCAGCGCAGCACGGGCGCCGCCATGGCTCCTCGGAATCCTGGTCAGGTGACACAGCCCCCTCTGCCGCGAGGGCCTCTGGGAAGCGTAGTTCTGGAAGAGTGTAAACCGCCCTAGGCTCCGACCGGAAGACTTCTACTCCCGGCGAGCACTGCGAACCGAAGGCTGGCGGAACCCCGGCGGGGAGGGGAGTGAAGGAGAAATAGAGGAGAGAGGAGGGTTTCCGGGTCGGAAGGGTGACTCCTCCTAGTGGGGAGTTGGAGAGGTTTGTGGCTCTGAGCGGGTGTAAGCGTTTTCCGGGAAGGGGGATCCAAAGCTGAAAATCTGGGCAGGATTTTAAGACCCTAAATTAACCTTTCGAGATGAAGTCAGTGACCTCGACGTATTGCGAAGCCTCCTTGAACCCCCAGACCCGCTCAGTTCTTTTCTCTGTCCCACTTCACACAATTTGTTCATGATGCAACAAATCCTTACACGCATGCCTGTTGTATGTCCTGCACAGTCTTTGGGCACCTGAGATGCAGCAGTGAGCCTATGTACTTGGGAGAGGGGAAATACAGAAAAGTTAACAAAAATGTGATAACTTCCACGCAGGTGTTAAGTGCTATATTTAAGCAAAGGTGCTTGGAGACAGACCCAGATTAAGTCTTCTGATGCCTTTTAACCTACAAACAATTCATTTTATTGCACTTTGTTCCATTGCACTTCACAAATGTTGCGTTTTTAATAAATAGAAGCCAAGTCCCTCCAAGAGCAAAGAGGTGAGGGCCCCCTGGGATACACCACTTTATTATATACACCATAATGTTTCTGACCTGCACCTACCTGTCCTCGCTCTATCATGGTGGTCTGGAACCAAACCTGCACTGTCCCTGAGGTATGCCTATATCCTGCCTGTAGTCTCCTTTTCCGTCCTGGACAGCATTTGAAACAGTCTTCTCATATGCTAGGAAGCATCGATAACAGATACCATCTTTCCAGCCAACTTCCTTTATTTTCCTGCTTGGAAACTCTTACCCCTGGTTGAAACTACCACTTATTTCTTGCATTTGCATATACAACTTAGAATAGCCATTCAGTCATTCTCTAGTATGGCACATATGATGTTGATGGAGAATTTGTCTTACTCAACATAGTATTACCAGAGTGCAAAGCAGGTTCCTCACAAATATGTGTGGGATGAAGTAGTGTAGTGTGGATAGAGTGGATGTCCTTTGTTTAGCAGGGAGATGATGAACAAGCATGGTTGTGGAGGCAAAGCGAAATCGACCTATGTGAGACAGCCTTAGAAAGTTAAGATTGAAGGACTTGGTGATGAATTGGTTATGATGGTGGGAGACTAGGTGGGGTCAAGTAACTCCCAGATATCTGGCTCGTAACACTAGATGAATGATGGAGTTATTCATTGAAATAAGGACACTAGAAAAGAAAAGCATTTGCAGAAAAATGTGAATTTTCTTGGTTGCCTTGGAGACATTCAAGAGAAGTCAAGTTGGCATCTTTGATGCCTGAGTATAGAGCAGGAGAAAAAAACTGTAGCCTGCATGCTTCACTCTGATTTTCAGTTATTGATCAATAAATAACCTATTGATTAGATCACTGTAACCTACCATCTATTCCCATTAACACGCCTATATAGTTATAATACTATGCAATTTAATTCCTTTATGGAGCCAGTTTTAGTTGCTGTCCTTAAAATGGTCATTATTTACTTCTCTCCATTTTATTTTTTCACCCTCTACCATTGATGCAAATTGCTACACCAGAAGTATTTTCACATGACCAAAACTGAAAATGAGAGAAATGACAGAGACTGTAAAATAGATGTGGAGATTTGTTCCAAAATTGCCTTCTATTACCCTTTCTATCATGTTCAGATCACTCTTTAGATCCTTTAATAGTTTACTCTGAGTTTCCATATTTCCCGCCTTTACTCTAGGTAAGCTTGCTTTCTCTTTCTCATATGGGTCTTCAGATTTTTCTGGCCCAAACGGGGTGTCCGAAGAGTTCCACCTCTGATAGGACATCAGGGGAGAGGGGAATCCTGTATCTTAGAGGTTAGCATGGGTACCCTTTATCCAAAAGGAAAGGTAGGCCTTGCTACGTTACCACTGGTAATCAGCATACTTAGGAGGCAAGTCCCTCCCTAAAAGAAGAGTTGGGGGTGTTTTTGAAAGCCCCCATAAGAGACAGCATTTTCACCTCATGAAAATGCAAATTTTATGGGCAAAATGTGTTCTAAGGGAAATTCATCTTTGTATATGAAGCAGTATAATGCAGTGATAGAGTCGCTCCAAAGACTCCTACCCCACCACTAGAGGGAGAGAAAATCCTACGTATCAGAGCGTATTTGATTCCTTCCACAAATGGAAACCTTTCAGTTTGATGTACGTAAATACGGCACAGCCCTTTCAAAATCCCACAAGAGTTAATGGGTCCCTTCTACCCCTAGAGTATCTGTCATTTCCAGAAATGCCCATTGGTTCCCTTGTGCTTCATCCAGTGTCTAGGAGTGCACTGTTTTCCAAGTTGCCCCTCCTTGTCTCGCTCTTTAGCTAGTCACTAAAACCTCCTACCATGGGACTGTTTCTTGCCTTCCTCCTGCATGCCAAATCTGATATCTGTCAGAACTCTTACTGACAGCTTTCCACCTGAGAGAGCTATTTTGGTTCCCCCGAAAAGGTGGCTGTCATCTAGAAGACACAGATTTTCATTTTCAAGAAGCTCAGAAGGTAGCAGGACCGGGTTTCTAGCAAAAACATTTTCTTAGGGAGAGTTTCTCAGCTCTTACTTTATTCATATAAGTGACACAGTACAAATAAATTTAGAGCAATTTTTTAAAAAAAGAGAGAGATATGTAAACCAGAGCTGAATTTCAAGTTGTTATTTATAAACGACAGTAGTTAGGAAGTATGTCTCAAATGCCATGCCTGGTTTTGTTTAGTATTCTTTGGAGAGTCTTTGAATGTCAGAGTTGGAAAGCACTGGCTTGCCTCTGTGTTTGACTTAAAATCCCCAGGTATCTATTTGAACACATTGATTTCTGAACACAGATCATTTCCCCTCCACCCAAGTCTGAGTTGTGTTTAATTGTAATCACTCTCTTTCTCATCCTTTCACTGGTTTGGGAATGGAGGGTATGATGTGAAACTTGGTATTTTAGGATTTATAACACCTTCAGTAACCTGAGTACAATGTGAGGGAAGAATGCAAGTGGCTCTAAGTTGCCTTTTTTTTTTTTAATGATGTAAACAGTTTTATTGGAAACATTAAAATTTCAACTAAAATTAAAAGGACATTGTTTCTATTTTTTTAAAATAATATATCATGGCAGTGTATCTAAAAATCTACTTGTATACAACTTTGAATCTTAAAATTTTGTTGGCCTAGTCTTTGATAAACTACCTTTGTCCTGTGGAAACAAAGGCAGTGCTTGAAGACGTTTAGCAGACTAATAAACAAAATGCCCCTTGCAGTCTCACAGAGCTGGATATGAATGCTTATCTTACTTAGTATTTCTTTACACAGTTGTGAGTTTGGTCCCTTTGTGGGACTGTTAGTTTCTATCTGTTCTGTGGCTGTAGTGCCCAGCCTGTTTTTTTGACATTTTATGCCATGTGGGGAGGGAGTAAGGGTGGCTGGGTCAGTATAAACTCTCTTTAAAAAGAGAGGGGAAAAAACACTTAAGATGATGTACATATGAGAAAAATTGGCAGCAAACATTTTCATGTTGGAAGAACAGTGGCAGTAGAGGAAATCTTGTGTTTTAAAAAGCACTCTAAAAACATAATGCTTCTTAGAGAAACCACATTTTAAGACCTAGTTAAGTGTCATTATGGGAAGAAGAAAGACTGGGAATATGTGCATGTTGGGTAATCAAGAGAACAGGACTCATTTCCTTTTATTTTACCAGTAAGTCTTGATTCTGATAAAATATTGATGTGGGGGGAATATTGCTATCCTAGAAGATTGCTTTGACTTTTTGCTATAACTTTTTCTTCCTTTCCAAGGCAGGGATTTGAACACCCTGTCCAACATCTTTGTAGAAATGAAGTGCTATTTGGGGAACATGAGGCCAACACATTGCCATATTAGGTTTGCCTGGCTCATAATCCTGCAATCTCCCCATGCCCTACCTTCTTCAGTCTGGTCTCAAGAGATA
Organism: Noctilio leporinus; assembly: GCA_004026585.1. Taxonomy (NCBI): domain Eukaryota; kingdom Metazoa; phylum Chordata; class Mammalia; order Chiroptera; family Noctilionidae; genus Noctilio; species Noctilio leporinus. The sequence goes on along the minus strand of PVIW01000001.1, from coordinate 230,580 downwards.
GTTTGCTGTCTTCCCAGGCCTTTTCTTTTCCATAAATTTGGCTCATCCTGGAAGCAAACGAGAATTATGTGTAAGAAAGAAGTTCTGCTTCTACACATCCCCATGACTCACCACGTACTTGAAAGTACTCCTCAGTCAAAAGGAATGAGTTGTAACACATGTTCAGTTCTGTGTCCTGGTAAGCTGCATTTAACATGTGATCAGATATCTGCCATGCCCTATGAAGCTCTAACTTTTGTGTTGGGTATTTGGCCTTGAAAGCTAAGGAGCTTGTACACACACACACACACACACACTCACACTTCTACGCAGTATTTTATTTCAGAATAGTACGTAAATAATGATCAAGTGCTTTTAGGTTTCAAAGAAGTTGCGATTTCTGTATGTCAACTTGATTTTAAGTTTAAAGATTTTGAGAAGCTAAAGTCTAACATTAAAGAACCATGCCACCAAGATACCTAAGCTTTGAGGAGGACACTTTTCCCTGAGTGAGTGAACTCCTACTCCTTAAGTGAAGGGGAAATGTATCAGAACCCACCAAGATGGTGCAGAAGAGAACAGAAAGTCTTAGCTTACACATCCGCCAGGCTATATTCTGTGCCACAGGCTACCTGGGAGCCTCTGAACTGGATTCTCTGCCTCTAGGCTACCCTTGAACCAAGAATGGGTGGGTTGCACAAAGCAATAAAGGTTGAAATCTCATTGGTGGAGGAGCCTTCGGGGTTGTCCATCATTTAATGCATGGTCATTGAGAGAAAATTCAGTGCTCTACGAAGAGGTGCCAGATTGAATTAAAATCAAGCAGCTCAGTTCAAACATATTAGCAATCAAACGATACAACTACTGAGATAAATGCAAAGAGAGAGACAGAAAAATGTTCCCAGTGACTCATGAATACTAATTTGGGAAGGAAATACCAGCACAGACATTATTCATGTCTCCTTGGAGTCTGACTTTAGATTCTAATTCAATGAAATTTGACAGCTTGACCCAACAGTGATTTCAAGTTGATGTTGATTTCACATATAGGCCAGTCTTGCTACTAAAAGACATTTTCACTCATCTCACATGTAGTAAAAATGAAAAGAAATTTTAAGGATGGGCCTGGGTACCAGGTTTTTCAAAAGGCAAAAAAAAAAAAAGGAAAATTATATAAAGTGCCATTCTAGCAAATAAGGGCCCATCTAGCCTAATATTCTATCTGTGTTCATTCTCTAAAGCTGTTATTTGTATTTTGGTTGCTATAGTACATCGGTACAATATCACTGGGAAACATTTTGCAGTGACTCAGAGTCCATAACTTTAAAATTTTTATATAGATTTATTAAATAAGTGCAAGACCTTCTACTTGCTGCACCAAAACTCACATCATCTCATGAATTGTTCTCACAATTTATGAGGGTCAGTTTGACATTTCACAATCTCTCAGCGCTTAGTGTCCTTAGCAGATGTCAAAATGAAGAATCTTGAGTTTAGGAAAGGAAATATTTGTCTTGCTTAGTTCTTGAGACTGGTGAACATTTTGGATGCCTGGGGCCTTTCCCTTGGGATCTATGGCAAGAGGACATTAGCTGCTAATGTAACACCCTCCCTTATAGAAATTCTATTTATTGGAACAGTCATTCCCTTCCCCAAGGAAGACTGAGAATATTTTGCTGTTGGCCTAGATTGTTTATTATCTCATCTAGAAGTGTCAACTAGACTTATCCTTATGCCCTTGTGTTCTCTTTACCCAACAGAGATCTAAGGTGTAACTTATTTCAAAGTGATTTTACCCCCTTACAGTGGTCCTGTTGTATAATGAATGGACCATATGAACTGTGCTCTTACTGTGTAAGTTAATAGTTGTCATCCATGAAGTTGAAAAATAGAACTGAGTATGTTTTTTTTGTGTGTGTTAGATTTCTATAGTACCATTGAATCAAATACTGTGTTTATTCTTTCTTCTTTCAAAAAATGCTATTATTTATTTTCAGTTGTCAAGAAACATCAAGCTTAGAAGTGGTCATTTTTACTGTCTGGAATATAATGAGGTTAAGACAGGTCAAATTATGGAAAATCAATTAGTTTCTGTTATAAGAATCTGAAGTCCTATTCTGTCTTTAGCTCTGTCTCTAGCTATAGTCTGATCCAAAGGAATTCTTAGGAGAAACCCACCCAAGAGTCTTTTCTAGAGTTAAAACCAGGTAAGACCTAGCACTTGATCTTCGTTGAGTAAGGTAGAAGCAGAAATGATCACTTCGCTTCCTATATTTTTAAACCACGTACTCTTGAAAGAGCAGTTAACATTTACTTTGAGGCCTAAAGTTGCCAAATACTACAACTTCTACATCTACCTTCTGTGCCTTTTTTTTTTTTTTTTTAAAGATTTTATTTCATTATTTTTAGAAAGAGGGGAAGGGAGAGAGGCAGAGAGGGAGAGAGACATCAATGTATGGTTGCTTTTCACCTGCCTCCAGCCACAGACCTAACTGGAGACCTGGTTTGCAACCTTGTTATGTGCCCGGGCCGGGGAATCGAACCTGCGACCCTTGGGTTCGCAGGCTGGGGCCTTATCCACTGTGCTACCAGCCAGGGCCTCTGTGCCTTTTGATATGAGAAAATTACAGTATAGTGTTTCCCAGAAAGCTGTTAGTTTCACATAAGTCTCATTTACATCATGATATCTTCTCTGTTGTCCCCAGATATAAAATCAACAAACAAGTTCAACTGGACACATATATCCGTTGTCAGTGAAACTAGGATTCTTCCATGGAGTCATGAGAAAAGCATTCCAGGGACTCACACACAGGAGGATACGAGCCATTGTGGCAAGATTCATTGGCATGAGAACAAAGGGCCGTGCCCAGGTGCCCATTGTTCCACCCACATCCAGGTGGCTCAGCTCCATCTTAGTGCAGAAATCCAGCCACTGGGGCCACAGGCCCACAGGCTGGGACCCAGAGATGCACAATTTCTCCGGGTCTCATTTTCCCATCTGCACATTCATGCTGCCAAGGCCTGATGGTGCCTGGGGCGAGGTTGGGCAACTGGCACTCTGCTTAGGCCCTTGCAGCTGCCACAGGGAGAAAGTGCCAAATAAAGGATGTGGGGGACCCCAACCCACAGTAAAATCCCCCTACGTACCCGCACCGCGGATGAACCAAAAACCATCCCAAACAGCTCCATGTAAGGGGAAGAAGATCTGCTGGCCAGTGGCTCAAGGCCAAAGGCCCAGTTCTTTGTTCCTAAAGGTCTCTTATTGAAAGTGGCAAACTTGGAAACATGTAGCTTGTCAATCAGTGCTAATTACAGGGAAGCAGACAAGTGAGGGGGCAGGGAGATCTCACCCAGGTCAGGATGTGCATTCAAATTTAAAACAGTTCCACAGTCAACACAACAAAGGATCAGGCTAGGTGAGAGAACAGGCAGGGCTTCACAGTAACTTAATATTTAGCCATGATCTAGTCCCCTTCTCCTCAGGGCCACTGGTTTTCCATGGGAGCTTGAATGTACCCAGCATTCCCGGCCTTCCAGTTGGGCCTTACAGGTTTAGCCTGGCCCACGTGGGACTCCAAGTTTCTATGTTTTTCCCCAGGTGGCCCCCAACAAAAGGAGCCTTTGGCCTCTGTTAAACTTTGATTATATCTCCTTGGGTTTGGGAAGGGGTACACTTTCTTTCAAACTAACTTCTTCTTCCTAATTCTTTGTGGGCTTGTGCTGTGCCCTCGCTTTATCCAATCCCTTTTCTGGATCTTCTGGTTTTGCGCCCTTATCCAATCCAGTCTTTCCCCCAGACGTTCCCAGGCCAGATTCCTTCCTTTTGTAGTCGTCATGTTAGCTCCTCTTGCACAACCCTCATAGTAGAAGAACCTCCTCCCGTGCCATTTCAGCTTCTCCTGCTCCAGAGCCAGCAAAGGGATTTGCCCTTGTTGGCTCTTCCACCCCACCCCTGCCCTTGTAATCTATGGATAGGCCGTTTTTCTCCTGGGAAGCTGGAATGCTGCTCAAGATTAGCGTCTTTGGCCAAGGATGTGGCTCTGCTATGGGGCATCTGGGCAGCCCCCATTTCCAGGCTGAGTTAAGCTTTGCTCCCTTTTCTTTCATTAATATCGAACTAGCTTCCTACTATAACGTATCTAGGCCTGAACTTCTCATTATCTCATAATGCTATTTTTTCATAGATTTATAGTTGAGCATGCCTTTCTGCCAAGATAAACATTAGCCCCAAATTTTTCTTGCTTTTCTTTTTTGTATGTTGTTAAGTGAAGAACTCCTGTTTCAAAGATTCATTTCGGTGTCAGATAACTTCTTATATTTATACCTAGGGAAACCACAAACATCTAAAGGCCACGTGTGTATTTTTAAAGGTAAACAACATTTTTTGCTGATTTCAGAATATTAGTGATTTCCTTTTCCCCACTACAGACCAGAGCAGCCATAAACAATAAAATCCTCAATTAACATTGACTTGCTTTTAAAATAAAGCACAGATGTAGAAGAATTGCTTTAAAGAGTTAAGCAACATAGAACATATAGAAATCCAAGTTATAACTAACTCTTGCGTTATCTGGGGTCTATAATTAATTTCTTAAAATCAAAGTACTTTTTAAAAGCCTTTTGTATTGAATTCTAGCATGATGCTACTTTTTTGTAGAGCCATTTCTGTAAAATGTAAGTTTATTTATAGATTGCAAGTGACTCAAAGATGTTACAATCTAAAAGAAAATGACACTCTAGAGTCTTTGTTCAGGGCTACTTGGGGCTGTCTTAGAATGCTCAATTTACTCAGAGGATTGCTTTTAATCTTCTGAAGCAAAAGTAATTCCATAAATTAAAATTGTTGGCCAGATGGAATTTTCTGATTAATTTTTTAGTGTTTGGTTTTAAACATAAAAATAAAAGGAAGCATTCTGAGAGTAAACCCAATTAACATTTCATAAAATTTATTGCTTTCGATATGGCTCGCCCTTTATTTTTACGATTTCCATCCACCCTCTTCCTGGAGAACCTGACCACCTTGAAAACTGAGCACCGCCAACTTACCGCCTTCCTTTCTGTCTGCTCCTCTCTTTTCTTCTGCTCTCAACTTCCTTCTATTTAATCCCCGCCCAGTCACTAGCCCTTACTAGGCTACAGACACCAATCCTGGGTTTACTGTATTCTGTTCTTTATGGATATTGGTAGAAAGAGTATTTTTTAATGGTCAGTCACTGCTGCTAGAATGGTAACATTTGTGTGCAAGAGAGTCTTAATTCCACCTGTAAACCTAGACTAGCTGATGGTTTTATAAAAACTAGTCTCTGTGGTGTTGAAAGAAAAGGTAGACATTCTCCTTATATTTTCTTTCCTTTTTAAGAAACCTTTTCAGCTTTATTAAAGTATAATTAACAATAAAATCATGACATTTAAAGTATACAATGATGATTTGATACATGTCTGCCTTGTAAATTAATCACATCATCAAGTTATTTAATATACTTATTCCCTTCTTTTGGATATTTAAATGTTCTTTTTGGGGAACATTCTATTCTCTTAGCAAATTTTACTTCTACAATACAGTATTATCAACTGTGGTCAGCATGTGTACTTTAGATGCTCAGGTTTATTCCTTTTAAAACTGAAAGTTTGTAATCTTTTACCAACCTCTCTCTACTACCCCCACTCCCTAGCCCCTGGCAATCACTTTTCTACTGTTTCTAAGAGTTTGATTTTGAAAACTATTTAGATTCCACATATAAGTGGTACCATGCAGTGGTGGTCATTCTCTGAGTGGCTTATTTCACTTAGCATAATGCCCTCCAGGTTCTTCCCTGTTATGGTGATGACAGGATTTTCTTCTTTTTAAGGCTGAATAATATTCCATTTTATGTAGACTCATGTAATCAGATTTATAAGACTGACTTCATCCGTAACTATAATGTGTTGCAACACATAAAAGTGTGTAATTACTTATTTATCTTAGCCAGGGTTCAAAGAACAGTGATTTGCTTCAACCTTAATAGTGTAGTGACCACTGAGATTTTAAAAAGCCTGTCCCTTTCAGGATGGCCATCAGTCAAGCAATTTCTTAGTAAGGTGGTACTGAGATCTTCCTTAGGGGAAAAATCATTTAGGCCTAAACAAAGAAGACCTCATACTCCAGGAAATTGCCTTCGCCACAGTTACAGTGTGTTTCTCCTTTCCCCAGTAGAACAACTCCAAAGCATTTTCTCAAAGAGCATTCAGAAAACACTGGTAAATGAATAAAGATCGGCTCCTGGCAGACCTCTTAACTGGCATTCTTCAGGGAGCTTGTTTTAAAAGGCAACTTTAGGGGCAAAACACAGCTAGTTTCCATGGACTGAGGTCTGGGCTTTGGTAGTTTCTTAGTTTTTCTTTTCTTTTCTTTTTTTTAATCATTACATTAGTCAGACTCTTCCAGGAAAGAAACAAGGACCAGGATTACATGAAGGCCATAAATGAAGTTTAAGTCGAACAAGTGGTACTTCCCAAATATACACAGAAACTTAGGGGACACTTAGCTGGATTTATTGTACTATTTTTAAAATAAAAATCTATGTAGATTGAAATTTGTTCCAAAGGTAAATGAGTAATTCCTCAAAATCATTAAAAAAATAATAATAATAAACAAACAAAACCATGTTGCAGAATAACACTGAAGCAAGTTATTCCTAGGAAGATTTCTTTGTTTATGCCACCTTTTTGTAAATTTATAGAAGAAGAAGCTAGATCCCAGGATGGTAAAACTCACATTTGCACAGCGGACACCAAGATCCACCCGGATCTCTTTCTCCTGATCCTGGCTGGGCTAATATCCAGAGCCCTAATCTGTGCACTGTCTCGGAGGTGAGAAATTGATGTGTGTCACAATGATGACTTGCTCTTACATTAATATTTTTAGTTCTTCGAATTGAATAAAATTCAGTTTTTTATCTCTTAAGTAAAAACAGAATAAACCTGAGCTGAGAGCCATAGGACTTAGAAGTGAAAGAAAGCCTGCAAAGACAACTCTCAAGGGAAGGGGCTTCTACAAATGTCCTGAAGATTAGGTCCGTATGTTTTTCTGGACATTTTGCCAAGAGAGTCACCGGCTCGAAATCACTTCTTCATGGCCATTATGCAGTGTCACATCTTACAGAGCCAATGGAATAAATTCCAGACATGCACAGCACACAGCCCTTCAGCCTCTCTCGGGCAGACTGTCAAGTCCACAGCACAAATTCAAAAAAGGTAGCCAGAGCCTTCTGACTTTTCCTGCTAACCTGTTCCTTATGCAGGGGAGTGAAAAACCTACACCTAGACCTGCCTTCTGCACACTGCCTCCCCCCATGCCGACTAGAAAAGAATAGCCTAAGAGAGGCGGCACAGGAGAGAGAGAAGAGATTTTGTCAGGCAGAGAAGAAGTCATATATCCAAGGACCTGGCACAGAAATTTTGACTTGGGCTGCCTGTTCTTTAAGTGGCCAGAAAAGCATAGTCCAAATGCCACTCCTTCTCAATGTTCTTCCCTCTCTCTTCCTCCCTGTGGTCTGCCCTCCACAGCTGAATGCTTCTGAGTATTTTCACTCTTAGAAACAGTATGATTCCTGTCAAACTACAGCTTAGACTTCTCAGGAAAGCTCTTGAGCTTTCATTTCTGTAACCGAGATCAGCAATCTGTCATGTACAGTGTCATTTCCAACTGACTGTTAGAAACCTCCACCTGGATGCCCTGCCGGCATCTTGAAATCAACGTGTTCACAAGCTCAGCATCTTCCCTCCTGAATGGAATGTTCCTTTCCTGGACGTTTTTCAGTTAATAAACCACTCTCAGTCATTCTGGCTACAAACATTGAAATTATATGTGCATCTTGCCTCTCCTGTGCTGTCACACACGTTTGGTGATTGCCAGGCGTCTGGCCTTGGTGACTAAGCAGAGATGATGCCTCCACAGAAAAATATGCTGATGTGTGGCACAGGGTAATAAGCACAGCTTTGGATACACTGAGCTTCAGATGTCAGTGAGGCATCTAAGTGGGTGTATTGCAGAGCTCGTGGAAAATTCCTGTCTGAAAACTACAAAGTCTACACTGGAAATAAATGTGGGCACCACAAGAAGAGAAGTGGTAGTAAAGACCATGGGAGTGATGGAGTTACTGGAGATGGGGAAGACTCTGCTGGTGATCCTGAGAGGAAATATGGGGTTTTGGGATCAGAGGCGAAGGTTTATAACTGCATGGGGTCGCTTACATCCCACCCGCCCTTTCAGGACGGTGTTTGGAAAGCCAGCTGTCACCCTGCATGTGCAGAAGAGTTTCTGCATCATAGCAGAGGGACTCCCAAATTGGGAATGGGAAACCAATCACAAGTTTTCTCATCTGTTTTCTTCTGGACATTTTATAGGTTTAGGTTTTACATTTAGGTTTATGGTACATGCTAAGTTAATTTTTTATATGGTACAAGGTATGAATCAAAGTTCTTTATTTTTTAAGTGGATATTCAATTGTTCCAGCACCATTTATAGAAGACTATTGTTTCTCTACTGCATTGCCTTTACAATGTTGTAAAAAAAACAGTGGTTCATGTATATGTGAGTCTCTTTCTGGAATCACCATTTTGTCCTGTTGATGATTTCTTTTTCTGTCTTTATCCTGATACAACACTGTGTTGATTGTTATAGCTTTATAATAAACCTTGAACCTGGCTGGTGGCACAGTGGGTAAGGCGCCGGCCTGCGAACCCAAAGGTCGCAGGTTTGTTTCCCCAGCCAGGGCACATAACCAGGTTGCAAGCCAGGTCTCCAGTCAGGTCTGTGGCTGGAGGCAGGTGAAAGGCAACCATACATTGATGTCTCTCTCCCTCTCTGCCTCTCTCCCTTCCCCTCTTTCTAGAAATAATGAAATAAAATCTTTAATAATAATAATAATAATAATAATAAACCTTGAAATTGGTTAGTGTTACTTATTCAACTTTGTTCTTCTTTTTCAAAGTTGTTTGTCTATTCCAGGTCCTTTTCAAATTTCAATTTGTCAGTTTCTACAAAAATAATTGCTGAGATTTTGATTAAGATTTCATTGACTCTATAGATTAATTTTAGGAATACTAATATCTTAACAATATTGAGTCTTGTTTAGTTTAATTGTTGTTTAATTTCTCTTAGCAATGCTAATTTTCCATGCACATATCTAGCAAAATTTTGTCAGATTTATTCCTAACTACTTTAGATTTTGCTGCTTTTGTAAATAGTATTCTTTTAAACTTCGAATATCTGATCATCACTGGTATATAGAAATACAATTGACTACTTTGCATATTATCATGTATTCTAAATCTTACTAAAATCATTTATTAGTTTATTAGCTTTTCTGTAGATTTCATCAGATTTTCTACATTGAGAATCCTGTCATATGCAAATAAAATTAGTTTTACTTTTTCCTTTTAAATCCAAATGCATTTTTTTCTTGTGTTACTTACCAGCTCTGACTTCTGAGATAAGTTTGAGTAGAAGACATAAGAATGTACATCCCTGCTTTGTTCTTAATCATAAAGGAAAAACACTTTAATACATTTATCTATTTGATTACCAGTTCTAGTTCTCCTGGTTCTGTTATGTAGATACATATTTCCATCTGTTATCATTTTCCTTCTGCCTGAAGGACTTCTTTAACATCTCTTATTGTCCAAGTCTGCCTCTGATAAATTACTGCAGCAATTATATGTAAACAAACATTTTAAAATTTTGGCTTTATTACTTTTTTCTGAGTGTAGAATTCTAGATTAACAGTTGGCTTTTCCCTCTATACTTTACAGATGTTGTTCCAGTATCTTCTCACTTCCATTGTTTCTTATAAGAAATCTGCTGTCATCCTAACATGTCTTTTTTTACCTCTGATTTTAATATTTCTCTTTATCATTGGCTTTGAGCAGTGTTATTTATCTTATACTTGAGATTTGTTTAGCTTCTTACATATTTGGATTTATAAATTTCACCACATATAGAGTTTTCTGCCATTATTTCTTTAAATATATTTTTCCATCCATTTGCTCCTCCCCCTACCTCCCCTTCAGGGCCTCCAATTTCACAGATACTAGGCTTCTTAAGATATACCACAACATACACAGAGTCTCTTCATTTTTCTAATGTCCTTTTACTCTCTGTATTTTGAGGTAGTTTTTATTACTATATTTTCAAATCACTAACTTTTTCACTATAATATCCCATCTGCCGTAAGTTCCATTCAATGTACTTTTCATCTCTGACATGCCATTAGCAATGAGGCCTATGAATAAAGAGCATCATTTATTACCTGAACATACATGGCAATTCTTCTCTACTTTTCTGACATTTATTTTTTCAAACTTAATTTTTATCCAAGTCATACATACATAGTTTAATAAGCCATATAGACACTTCAGGTATATGTATTAGTTAAAAATGAAATTTCAACCCTGGCTGGTAGCACAGTGGATAAGGTGCCGGCCTGCGAACCCAAAGGTCGCAGGTTCGATTCCTCAGCCAAGGCACATAACCAGGTTGCAAACCAGGTCTCCAGCCAGGTCTGTGGCTGGAGGCAGGTGAAAAGCAATCATACATTGATGTCTCTCTCCCTCTCTGCCTCTCTCCCTTCCCCTCTTTCTAAAAATAATTAAATAAAATCTTAAAAAGAAAGATTTAAAAAAGAATGAAATTTCAGCTATAATTAATAGAATCTCAAAGTAAGAGTGTATTAAATACAGAAGGCTTGTTCTCTTGTAGTAAAGGCATTTAGTGCTACATAGTCTAGGGCTTATTTGGCACTTTTTGAAGTTATCAGAAATATAGGCTTCTTTTAGCTTTCTGCTTCTCTGTCCTAAGTTACAACAAGCCGCAGCCATTGACATTTGCATTACAGGCACTAGAAAGAAAAAAAGGAAGGATAAAATGGATGTCATGCTCAACAACTTCTGCTTACGTCCCATTGTCCATAATGAAGTCATATTGCCACATCTAGATGAAAGAGTGACTGAGAAGCATGGCTTACTGCTCTTCTGAATTGTTATTTCATTACCAAGGGAAAAGGGGGGAAATGGTAGGTTTCTAAGAAGAGCTATTCTCTGAACCATCTCCTCCCCAATCTGATTTCCATTTCCTCAAAGTAACTATTTTCCACTCTTTCATCTGCTTCCTCTAGCATATACCTTCATATTCAGAAAAACGACATTGCACTATTATTTTCTTGTTTTTAAACATTATCTACTTATTTTACTATCAAAATGAGAGATTTACATATATATCTGTATATGTATATATAAATACATATATCTGTGTGTGTGTATATATATATGTGTGTATATATATATATGTATATATATATACATAATTCCCGCTTCCCTTCACCCATTCTTTCATGCAGAAGCTGCATCATGTAGCATATTGCAGTTGCACAACATTTAAGATTTTTTTAAACTCTTCACTGAATTATTTTTTCCTTTGCTTAGTTTTGTATGTCCCTAATTTATTCCTAAACTTTTAATTTAAGTGTAATTGCACCTCATTACAAACATCTATGTGTCTGTCATTTTTATCTTTGTTTTGAAGACATGCTTCTGGAACACTCTGTTGTTCCACCCTGCGTTGGTTGCTCCTGGTCCTGATACACAACTGTCTTCCTGGGCACTCCTGTCATCGTTGTCCTGGGGATTCCCTTCACTTTGTGAATGTGTTAGGTCTCCTATTTCCTTCTTCCCATCCATGCCTTCCTTCTTGGTTTATCCCCGTGTTTCAGCAAGGTATGTTCTCTAGCAGCTCCTTGAAAAAGGACACATTGGCAGTAAATATTTTTGAGATGCATATCTGACAGCATCTTTGTTGTAACTACATACTTGATTGGTCATTTGTATCAGCTTAAAATACTAGATTGAAAAAAAATTTCCCTCAGAGGTTTTTTCTTTTTCCCCTGAACTTTTTTTTTTTAAAGGCATTGCTCCATTCTAGTTTTTTAATGTTACAATTGAGAAATGTTATGCCATTCAGATCCTCAGTCCTACCTTTTTTTAAATCCTCACCCAATGATATTTTTCATTGCTTTTTCAGAGAGAAAGGAAGGGAGAGAAAGAAACATCAGTATGAGAGAGGAACATCAATTAGTTGCCTCCTATATGCACCTACACTGGGAACTGAACCTGCAACCTAGGTATGTGTCCTGAATGGAAATTGAACCTGCACCCTTTCAGTTATGAGATGCTGCTCCAAGCAACTGAGCCACACCAATCAGGGCCACCTTCTTGGTCCTTTTATGTCACCTGCTTTTGTTCTTTTGGATAATTTTTGCATATTTTCTTTATTTCCAGAGTTCTGAAATTTCATAACAATGACTATTTGGGTCTTTTTCATTCATTGAGCAGGGTATTCACTGACTATCCCAATCTGAAATTTTATATCTTTCAGTTCTGGATACAAAGTTTGAATTTTTTTTTGTAACCCCTCTCTGTTCTATTTTTCTAGGGCTTCTACTAGTCAAATATCAAACTTTCTAGATGGATCATCTCTTTCAATATCTTTGTTATTGTGGATTTATGCTCTGTTTACGCAGTTCCTGTCATTTTTATGATTTCAAGAAAAAATAATAGAAAATACTTGTGTTCAGCCCTCTGTATTTAATTAGAGTCCTCTGACCTCATTTTAGATATTTTTATTGCAGGTAGAGAAACTATTGAAGAAATCCATGTGGTCTTTCTAAGATGAGAATCAGATTTCATTTTTTTGGTCTGCTTCTCCTACCTCTCAAGCTTTGCTTCAGGATGTTTACACAAAGTAGAAACAGAGTCAAGTAAATGAAAGCAGAGTAGGACCAGGTGCAGGGCCCTTGGGCATGTTATTTACTCTAAGGTTTATTCATTTCAGAAATAGACGCACATTAATACCCACCTTTTATAGCTCATGGTCATTGTGATGATCAAATCAGGGCATGTAAAGGAACATTATTGGAAAGATATATAGTAATATGTGAATGTGAAAGATTATAGCTCTCAGAAAGGAACACAGAACCTACTCATAAACACTCAGAACTTGTTGCTATTTTTGATGAGGAAAAACTAAATAAAGCAAGAATAGAAAAAGCAAGAATGAGGTCATTTGTTATTCAAGTTCTGTGGAAAGGAATGCCACAGAGAAAGCTCTGGGCAGTGGATGGAGCAGAGGCCTCTGAGACAGACAGACAGACAGACATGGTTCACACTGATTTCAGAACTTACTGGGCCGTTTGTGTCTTTGCAAAATGAGGAAAATAGTGCATACCTGGCAACGTTGCTGCAAGAAACAAACTTACAGAGATCAAAATAAATCCACTGTATACAATCCCTTGAACGGAGCTGGCATTCGATAAATGATAGCATTTATCAGTGGTTAGGGGTTTGCTGCCTCTGGAGCCAGCTGTCCAGGTTCTCTCCCCCTACCTTTTGTGAGCTGGGTGATTGTGTTTCTGCAGGCAGCTGTCAGTCAGAGCCTGGGCATGGCTGGCCACTCTGCAGGAGCAGGCCACAGAGGAGGGCTGCACAGAGGAGGTGGGCACACTGGGACCCCAGGGGTTCCCTGAGGACTGCAGCCAGCTGGCCTGAAAGTGCAGACCGTGCCCAGCATTGGGAGGGCTGAGGGCCGCAGCATCTCCACCTTTCCTGACAGCGGGTCCTGCAGCAGCGCCCTCCCCATGGCCAAAGACGGTCAGGGAGCACTGGTGAGTCTCCCCCATTAGCCAAACTGGCACAGGGAGAGGTTCTTACACTGAGCCTACCAAAAGCTTAGAAAGATATAGTATAGACAGGACTCAGAGGGCTCCAAAATCTGGCAAACTAACTGGATAGGGAAAAAACCCCTCTCCTCCCTATCCCTGTAAGAACCATGAGCTTGAGCAAGAAGGGGTGGAAGAAGGAGTGGGCCTTTGAAACAGGAGTCTATTATTCTCCCAGGTAACAGAACCTGGATAAACCTTTTCCCTTTTGCATCAGTACCTGTCTCATGAATTTGGCTTTCAATGCATCAGGCAGCCGAAGCTGTATTTCGGCTATAATTCTGGGCGAATTACTCAACCTCTCTGGGCCTGTTTCCTCATCTGTAATGGGACAGTAAGTAATGACAACCCCCATAGGGTGTTTATGAATAATAAGCAGGTTAGTTAATGGAAAATGTCTACAGTGAAGCCCTGGCACATTATCGCTGCTAATAAATATTAGCTATTTTATTGTTATTAGCAACTGTTTCGACTATGCACTGAGTCATCATTCAGAGTCCAAAGTCACAGATGTAATTTAATTTCTGTGCTAATAAATTTGCCCATAATAAATAAATAGAGATGACTTGTCCTGGTACCAGGTGGCTCATTATCTAAAGGGCCTCCAGTCCTGTGACCCTGGTCTCATGTGTCCTTAAGCCAGGGGCAGCTGCAATGAGAACGTCTGAATATATTCTCATGATAGGACTCTGGGCCAAGTCCTAATTCTCTCCTGAATAGTAAAGGTCCTAAATTGGGAGACAACCAGAGGAAAAAGGGTGAATTTTCTCCTACTTGACTTCATGGGCATCCCTGAATAGACTCAAACATCATGGTCTTTCCATGCGATGCAAAAACTGAGAACTTAACAGAACTGATTGAACTTGACCTTCCTTACTTCAAATATCCCAGTACCAGCTGCTACATCAACCAGTGAGTAGACTCACTGTAGAGACCTCCTGAGCCACTCACCAGCCCTGACTTGACCCCAGCTTGCCCTTGACTCTTAAGCTGCTTCTGCCGTTGGACTGTCACAGTTTCATGCTCTGGTGTAGGTCCAACTACAAGGATGGCAGCATCGCCTAAGTAATCGATGAATATTTGTTAAATAAATAATTAATCAGTGTGTGGGGTTATATAGCCAATATGTCTATATGTGTATCATAGCATATTTATGACCGGCGAAGATAATACCTGGCTTATATTTTTAATAGTAATATCTAGCATCTACTTCCCTTCCCTAGTTTCATGTCTGGCCTTGTAGTGGTTTTAGTGGTTATGTCTCCTCTAAAAGACTATGAACCTCCTAAAGGCAGGGGATTTATTCTTCTCATCTATAATATTTGAGGAATAAATGAATAAATGAATTACGCATTCAACAAATGTGTTGAGCTCTGAGCAGTGATCTGGAGGTAGAGCAGTTCTTGAGACAAAGAGGCCTGTGATTGCTCAAGGAGCTTACATTTTAGAGGAGGAGACAACCCATAAAAGAGCAAATGAACAAGGTTATTTCAGATAGTGAATGCAATAAATTCTATTGATGGAATTTTTTGGCATTTTCTCCCAAGGAAAATGTAGTGTGTAATTTGGTCCTGAGTGCCTTCTCTATGCAACAGCTTTCTACCAAGGGAAGAAGTGTAGACTGAAAAGATTTATCTAAATTACTAAACTGCAATGATCTAGTCCTCCAAATGAGACAAGCAGCAGCATTGCTTAAGTGTTTTAACTTGGCCTGCAATTTGCTAATCAGAGGCTGGAGGTGACTTGTCAAGAAACCACACAGGCTTTTAACTGATAGGCTTACAGAAGGTTCAGCAGCAAATCTGTGCTCTGTAATTGGAAGTTTAAAGGCACAAATCTCAGGTCATTTAAATAAAAAGCTCCATGTTCTTTCTACTTTCTCCCTCTCCTAAAACCTGAAGGAAAACATCTCAGTCAGAAATAATCTGATAGTGCTCTATAACTCCTAGTGAAGCAAAAATAACAGCAATTCACAACTAAGTCCTTACCCACAGCACTTTTAACTTGTAAGTGTATGTAAGAAAACATTCTTTTTTAAAAACATGATAAATGTATTTTGGAAATACTATCCTACATGTCTAAATGATGAAAGGAAAACAAACTTAATTAGCCTAGACCAAATTTCACCCTCTGATACACACAGATAACTCCTGCTGAGATAATTATACAAAAGCCAAGTCTGTATTTGGATCTAAGAATGATGTCTGTTTTTCCAAGGGCAGAAGTTAATCTTCAGCATGTGACATGCTTCTGCATCCATATATAATGTTTGTATGTCTGTGTAGGGTTTCAGTGTTTCTATCTACTACCCATGAAAAGAAAGGCATTGAGAACTGAATGACTGACTAGGAATTAGGGCGAAGAGGACGAGTATTCACCCTCCTTCTTATTAAATGATTTCTACTTGTCACTTTTAGAAAAGCTTACATTTTAGGTGCGTGTGTGCGTGTGCGTGTTTGAATGGAGATTCTGTCTGACTCCTCTGTGACTTGTCCCAAGGTGGCCAAGAATGGGATAAATAGGAAATAGGGCCATGAAGCAGAAATGCTACCAACCAGGGTACATTCCACAAGTGCTTCCCTCCCTCCATTGCCTGGTTTCCTTTCTGATCCCTGTTCTTCACATGCCTGAGCCAAGGAGGGGGCAGGAGAAAAATAACAAGAGCTGCTATTTTTCTTCCACAGTCATATTTCTCACGGTTAAAATTAAGCTTCAGCATCTTAGAATGAAAAGCATTGGCATTTGTGGGGATGGGTGTACCTTTAAGTTTGTATTAAGTCAAATTCTATAATATGATAAAAATAAATTACATATTTCATTCTAGGCATCCATGAAAGTAGTGAGAATAAATTATTCCAGAGATTACTCCTTAGAAAAGAACTATTATCCAATTTCTACTCTTGCCCTGAATCCTTCACTTAGATTTATACTCAGAATGTTATCAGAACACATTAATCCAGACAAGATACCTACCATGAATTTTGGTTACTATTTACTCTCCTTAGATACTTACACAAGCATTTATGAAGCCAAAGGAAGCACGTACATGCAAATGGACAGACAGACAGAGAAACACGCAATGCTTCATCTCATACAGTGCAGTTGTTTTTGACAGGCTCATTTGTAGTAGGTGCCCAGTCAGTTGGTTTCACAGCTTAGCTATTCATCGTCAGACGGGGTGTCTTGTTTCTCCTGTGCACTCCCAGTTGGCAGACGAGTGCCAGACTGGCATGTTGTCTTGTGACTTGATAACAGATTCCGCTAACAGTGCACCCGTGGTACTATAATACCCAGGCCCTCTCGGCTGGGGGGAATCTGCAACCGGTGCCAGCCTGAAGAGCTCCAAGGGTTGGGGTGCTGAATGAAAGGGCAGCAGTGGATTCATACCCTCTGTGTGCCCAGCAGATTGCAAGAGGGGAGCTTTGACACGAAGAAGATGGGGAGAGGGCATGATCGGTGAAGGCTCCCCTGGTGTCTGCCATCCTCACTTGGTGAAATCTCGGGTGAAACAAAATCACCATTGTTTTGCTAGGTTGGGCCCATGCCTAGCTCTGTGCTCCATTTATCCCTCAACACATTGCTTCTTCTCAGTGATTATCATTATCGTTATTAATGATGGTAATAATTGACAGCATGGTAAATAACTTGAAAAGGGCTGGTTTCTTGGAGAGAAAAAAATAAGTCACTGCAATAATGGCTCTTTTACGTAGTAATAAATAGCACATTTGTGTTGCGGTATTTTAAATTATGTCTTTGTTTGCCGAGACTGGAGGGCACAGGGTGCAGTTTTGAACTAAATGAACAAATGAATAAGCATTAGGAAAAGGGTACATGTTAATCAAAACCAGCCATTTGGACTTTGGTCCTTAATTGCATGTAAGTTTTCTGTTTTGCCTCTTTATTTTCATATCATTTATTCCTGGGTTTGCAGAGCTGGCCTTGTGTACGAGGAGGAGAATGTTGCTTACTGGGTGCTGAGGTTTAACATGATGCCACATAAAATGGCTCCTTCGGAGAGAAATACCCTTTCATAGAGGTAAAGCTTAAAATGCAAATATATCAGAATGGAGGACTGAAAAGGACCTGGGAAGCCCTGTACTCACCCAGCTTCTCGCTCTGACTTTGATCAGTCCATCGTAGGAGAAAGCAGACAGACCTGGATAACTGGGCTCTGAAAAATAGAACATTAATATATTATTTTTCTGTAAGACTTGCCAAAGATCTTGCTCAATAATTTGATCAAGATAAATGTGTTTCCTTCTACCTATAACTTAAAATATTTTCCTGTATTTACCTGCAAGGCAAGTATATTTACCTTCATAAGTAATTTCAGTTAAACTGGAATTAGAACAAAATAACGTTTCCTGCAATGTGAAACAGTAGTTCAAGCATTTTCACCTCTACTCTTTCTGTGATTTACAATAATATCTAACGTTGGAATAAAAACTCAAATATGATCTATGGAGCTTAAAATGCCTTTCTTTTAGAAATGGTTTTGACATGAATGTATTTGTGCGACCAAACTCATTTGTTTTAAAAGATGGCAGAGTCGATTTTACCTAGAAAACCCCTTGGAATTTCAAATACACATTCCCTGCTGTATCCATATGTTTTCGGAATCTGGTAGAAGATAGGAATCCATTTCAACGGAGAAAGCCTCTTTTGAAGTATCATTATGGTAGATAGTGTCAACATGGTGGAAGTAATAATAAAGATGATAATATCTCATCGAGAAACAGATTGAGCAACATTTCATTCCGCCCCCACCTTTTTTTTTTTTTTCACAGAGTATCAGTGGCCAGCAGTACTGCTTCTATATATTAGATGATGAATTTTCTTTGCTCCCTTATGTCTCATTTCGCAGGGATCCTTTACTTAAGGGCCTAAGGCAACTCAGACATACTTGGACAACCATTGTTCTATCTCCTGTTTCAAGCTTTTCACGGATTCCTCGTTTCCTTCACATATGCAATTGGAAAGCTTTTTGCCCTGTGCTTTAAGACAGAATTCCATCTTGGTCCACCGAGGCTTGGCTTCCTGTGGGAGCCGCTGAACAGTTTTAGAGTATGGAGAAGTGTCTTTTCTCTGTCCGCTACAGCATTGAGTTGAGCTAGCAAGTTCCTGCAGCTGCAGCCTTCGGCCACTTCTGTTATCTTCTGATAGAAGCAGCCTTCGCTTTCTGGGTGAGGGGCTTTTCATCATCCACGGGGCTTCCCAACGCTGTGCAACACCTTACCTGGTACTTATGCTCATTTCCCAACGCTGCTGTCAAAAATCACCACAAACGGCCACCTAAAACAACAGAAATGTATTCCCACACAGTTCTGGAAGCTCGATGTCCCAAATGAAGGTGCCAGTGGGGTTGGTTCCCACCGGAAGGCCTAGGAAAGAATCAGTTCTTTGTCCGTCTCCCACGTTCTGTGGTTGCTGGCAAACCTTGGTCTTCCTTGGCTTGTGGAAGCATAAATCCAATCAATCTCTGTCAACTCCTTCATGGGGTCCTCCCCTGTGTGTGTCTGCGTCTCTTCTCCTTATATACGGACACCAGTCACATTAGCTTAGGGCCCGACCTCCTCCAGTATGACCTCATCTTCAGTTACGTAGAGGAGAAAGAAAAAGGTTTTTCTTCTACCTTTGTGATGGCAATTGCTGGGAAGCAAAATCTCAATAGACTGAGAAAATACTCCAGAATATACATCTGGATCAAAGGGGGAGATGAAAGAGAGTTACGTGAAATTCATTTCGTTGGTAGATTAGGGAAGTGGGAGAAAGCAAAGCAATCTCTGGGATTGGATAAACAGAATAGATAACATACTTCTTTTCCATAGGTGGGTATAGGATAGTTAATAGTTAACAATTCATAGAATAACAGTAACAATGAGGTGCCCGGTGGTGTCTTGCTCTGGTGGGAGTAGAGAGAGGACATCACCCTGGCATTCCCAAGGTACGTTTTGGTAGGTGCAGTAAGACAATAGAAAGGCTCAGTCAAGGTAAAGATTGACCTTTGTCAAGAAATACACCAGCCTAGGTTATGACCCACTGTTTGGTAGAAAGTTTTCATTTCAGTCCATCCTATGTGGTTACTTTTGGTCTCTGAGTTTGAAAGGCCCACATAGGAGTCCCTTGAGGCCACACTTAGGCCCCTTGTTCCTCCTCCAGGGGGCTGTACAGGACTAACAACATGCCTGGGGAGGGAAACTCCAAGAAAGGTCCTAACTGCATGCCTAGGAATATGATAGGGGAAGAAAAGTTATCCTGGGGGTGAGGCCCTTGTTCTCCTAGTTTTGCTTGTGACGAGACACCCAGGGCTTTTGACCCTGGTGACCTTCTCTACCTGGCCCAGCACCCTTGCCCTGCTCATGCCAGTCTAACTGCTGCCCACGTTGCTACTTGATAGAAAAGGACCCCCGACTCTTGTTTGGGTGTCCTGAATTTATTATCCTTCAGGATATTGGTTAGGGTGGGTACAAATACTATAGCTTTACTTTGCAAAACTGGTTTCAGTATTTCAATAAAACTGGTAGAAATGGTACATGTATCCACAGAAGGGCTGCATAGACTCACCCAAATGTCAAGTTTCTTTGCTCTTAATTCAGAATATTATTCAAGAGGAACTGAGAGTGGCTCCGAAAAGCTAAAGCTCAGAGCCCTGTGATGTTTTGGAGCCGGTGTGCAGGAGCTAGGCTCTAGGCTGAGGCCAGAACCCTAAACCGAGTGGGAATACGAGCCCACTTCTGCCCCTGGTGGTGCTCTTACCATTTTCATTTATCTACAGCAACCACTCTTCTCTGGTTCAAAGGTAGTCTGCCAGCTCCGCCTGCCTTCTCTCCACGCCCCAATCCTTTTTCTTATTCGTTCTTGAACTTCTGCATTGTACTCCCCTCCCACTGAGCCACAAGCCTCACCAGCTTCTGGTCTTAGGGGGAAGGGACAGTTTCTCAGCACAGCTGACAAGCTGCATTACTAGCTCTTGACTGAAGTGGATATGGAAGACTTTGGAGAATCCTCAGTGCATTGTCTGTCTAGCAAAACTGTTGTTTTGCTGTGTGATCCTAATTTGCATGTCAGAAGTGAATACCACCCTCATCCTTTTTCTTTGTTGCATTTACAACAAATTCTAATCTCCCCCATGGCAGACAGTCAGTCACCTTGGGCCTGCTAGCACAAAAGCAAACCGGAAAAGCTAATTAAATCATCTTCCAAATATCACTCTAATATACTAAGTAATTACAAGTTACTCAGTGACAAATGCCAGAGAGGAAATCAACTGGGTGATGAGATAGAGGAGCATGGTGGGGAGTTCACAGAGGGCTGTCCAAGTCATCAAAGAGCCTTAAAGGGGTGTTAAGAGTTCAGATTATGTCACCCTAAAAGAGGCCACTCTGGCATACAGATTCTTTTTAGCTGAATTAAATTTAATAAACAGACACAAGAAAAACACTGCCCCTTCCTATTGGGAAGGCCAAAATGATTATTAAACACGGGAGATAACTCTAGACTCATCCACCCAGGGGTGACAGCACCAGAGGGACCTATCTACATTACACACTTGCCTGAGTTCTGTATCTTCCATGAGTGTCCCCCATAAGTTTACCTTCCCACAGTCTGCCAGCCCTAAAAGTCAAAGGCCCCCTTTTTTTAAAAATTATTTTTAAAAACTTTATTAGTTATTTTCAGAGAGGAGGGCAGGGAGGGAGGAAGAAAGGGAGAGAAGCATCATTGTATGGTTGCCTTTCACCTGCCTCCAGCTATGGACCTGGCTGGAGACCTGGCTTGCAACCTGGTTATGTGCCCTGGCTAGAATCGAACCAGGCCAGTGCCAATCCACAGAACCACACCAGGCTGGGCACAAAAGCCCCCTTCTTTTGTCTTGTCACTTCTCTATGAAATGTATTGTTCCTTTGGTGGGATGCTATGTAAGCCCAAGTTCTAACCATCACTTTGAGTCACTTACTGTTGAGTAGCTCCTGTGTGAATGTGCAATGCATGTGTTAATCAACTTCCGTTTGGTTTTCTCTTGTTAATCTGCTTTTTGTCTTTCTGATTTGCAGGGTTCAGCCAGTGAACTCAAAATGGATAAAGGAAAAGGATCCTTTCTCCCCTACAGGGGAAAAAAAACTTAGAAGAAGGGCTCCAAAGAGACCATGTTGTTCTCCTTTTTAAGGCATGGGACATATCACACCATTACCTTAACTAGTCAACCCCTTAATTTTACTCTGCACTTTCCCCCATTTATTTCAGGTTGATAAGCATGTCCCTGAGCATTTAGTCTTCGGTAAGTCTTATGACTCTCTCGGCTACCTTTATCTAGTGATTTTGTTTGTTTGTTTGTTTGTTTTTTATGAACTTGTCATTTTCCTGATAGAGTCAGGAGGACAGAGGGGGAAGAACTACATGGTTTTGAGATGCTATGGCTGGGATGCTTCTTAGAAACACCTGGAGAATTTTTAAATACTGTATATATACCTATTCATATGTAAGAGTTTATTATTATTAAGCCCTGGCTTCTGGCACAGCATTGATTAGGCAGTGAATTCTGGAAGAACACCTATTGCATTTCTGTAGTTGAATCCATGCTGCTTCTTTTCCAGGGGCTGGCACTGGCCTATGTTGGACTGATATTCTTAGGGCTGTGGCTCTCTCCATCCTCTCTTCTCAGCCTTTCACATCCCTACTTGACTTCAGCATGAGCCTGTGCTACATCGTTGGACAGCTGGGGCAGCTGTGTCAGGACCTGCAGTGTCATCCCGCCCAGTGTCACGGAATGCCTGAGTGAGCACTGTTTCCACGATCCCATCACGCCCTGTGCACGTGTTATTGCAGCAGGAAGGGATGGTGCCGAGTCGGAGGGTACAGTTAGGCGAACTGCTTATGAAGATAGCTGCTGCCTCTGTGGTATTTGGCACCGGAATGCTCACATTTCCATCTTGTCCTTGAGAACTAGAATGAAGGATAAGACCATTCATCTTATTTCTTGACATCCTACACAGCCTGCCTCTATTCAGATCCCTCAAAATTAATAGACCAGATTCACTTGGTTTCATTTGGTTGGTGTGGCCCATGAAAGTCTGAAGTTATGGCAGCTGGGATTTAAGAGTCGTTCTTAACGGGTAAGTGAGAATAAACCAAGGCAAGAAAGCCCCTAGCAAAGGGCTATTGTGCTAAAGAGCATATGGATTTACTGAAGCGTTGGCTTGATCACTCATTGTTTTCTTCTTTTGTTTACTGTCTGAAAAACATTTCTTGTACACCATTGAGTGGGATAGGCCCTGTAGGTGCCTGGCAGATAGAGTAGGTGCACCTTGAATGTTTGTGGAGTAAGTAAATAAGAAATGGTCTGTAGAAGGAGCTCCCTGTGAATGACCCTGTCTGTAACTTGTGCCACAGACTTCCTGATAGGTCACTTTTGTAATGAATGTGGGTCAAATGCTTCTGCTTCCTGCTTTCTCCAGCTACCTTTTCTTTTTGGAGATTTGTAGGTGAGGACATCATTTCTGTCTTATTCCTACATCCTCTCCACATAAGTCTTGAGCATGTCAATTGTGACATTTGTGACATTTACATTGATAAATTATTATGTTAGTTTAAAAAATATTTTCTTTATTTTTAGAGAGAGGGGAAGTGAGGGAGAAAGAGAGAGAGAGAAACATTAACGTGTGGTTGACCCTCACTCACTCCCAACTGGGGACCTGGCCTGTAGCATAACCCAGGCATGTGCCCTGAGTAGGAATCGAACTGGTTTGCAAGCCGGCACTCAATCCACTGAGCCATGCCAATCAGGGCTATAAATCTATTTTTATAACCTTTCATCTACCAGGAAAAGAATTGGACTTAACTTCAAGATAGTTCATAAATGAATTATAGTCTGCTTTTCTATTTGTGTCTTAATTTTCTATGTACTTTCATTTTGTTTTTGGCCTCATGTCTGTCCTTTCTCCATTTTCTACAGCTGATATTTTCTTGTTTGTATATAGGTCAGGATTAAGAACGAGAGCTAGTGGAAAACCATTTTAGAGAGAAATTGTGATAAGGATGTTCATATTTATTAAGGGCATTTTTTTCTTTTTATTAATTCTAATGTATGATACGCATTTTGCTGAGGTGATAAAAAAAAAAAAAAAAGCAATTGAAACCAACTGTGGTATTATTAGGGTTCTGTTCACCCCCTTGGCCATGGTCTCTTCCTCCTGGGTGCCCTATTGAGGGGCTAGAATACAGGAGACTTTTAAAAACTCAAATTAGTTTAATAAAATGATTGAAATGGAAATGAGACTTCAGAGTTTTCTGTGCATCTTGTTTCTCATTTCTGCCTTGTTTCTATTAGCATTGAAAATTGAAAATTAACTGCATTTAATTTTAAATTTATTGACATGCAATTTAATGTTTTCTGAAAAAAATCAGTGTTGTTTGGGTGCTATTCAAATTAAAAATGAAAATGACTGGCTCAATTGTAGTGAAGAATCTCCTTCCAAAAAAAAAGAATCTTCCTTCCACTCAGGGTGATGGAAAGCATTGCATTACTGTCTCAGGCATTTCCCTTCAGTGAAGTGTCTTTTAAACAACCTTCATCATATGTATTACCTGGGATTTCTGTCTGGAGTTCGCCCATTTCATACAGGTTCCTGTTCTCCTTGGCTGCTTTGACCCTCCCACCATCAGATGGCTGTGACCAGCCCATGATTTCCTTCTCCACTTGAGCTTTCCCACCACCTTCCCTTCCTCAGTTTGCAAAACTGCTCAGGTTTCTCTCTAGAGATGAGCCTTTCTCTTCCCAGTTTTACTTTTCTCCTTTTCAGTGGTAGGCACTTATCGATGTATTTCCTAGGTGGTCAGCATTTGTACCCAAGGGAAATGTCAACATCTGTAAGTTTCTTCCTAGCTCTCATATTTTCTGAGAACAACAAGCTGATTTCTATGTTTACAGAGTATTATTTTTAATGTAAGCGGCCTTGACTCTGACCTGTTCTGTAAAAATGAAATTTTGTTTTATTTTCTCTTATGTTTGTGCCAGGCCTTGAACCCAATATTTTTAAAGTTGACAGCTATGTTCTTTAGCTTTTCTCCCTCTGACTTATATTGACAGTTTTACTTGGATCTTCAG
The DNA here is from genome assembly GCA_004026585.1 of Noctilio leporinus. Classification (NCBI taxonomy): domain Eukaryota; kingdom Metazoa; phylum Chordata; class Mammalia; order Chiroptera; family Noctilionidae; genus Noctilio; species Noctilio leporinus. The sequence goes on along the minus strand of PVIW01000001.1, from coordinate 205,752 downwards.
TTTACTTTTGTATGAAAACGAACAATAACAAGGTATAATCAGTTGGCTAGGAGATTGCCACTAGTGCCTATGGATTTTTATCCATAAAATCAATGAGTTTACTTTAGCTAGCATGTCCTAATTTAAAAATTAATTTATTGCTTAGAAGCCTGGAATCTGCTATTGGATGGTAGCTGTTAGTTATAAATAACTTGATGAAAAGAATAGGGGTTTGAGGTAGAAAAACCATTGCAGGCTTGTGATTGCTCTAAAATAAGAAGGCTCACCCTGGCTGGTAGCACAGTGGTTAAGGCACCAGCCTGCAAACCCAAAGGTTGCAGGGTCGATTCCCCAGCCAGGGCACATAACCAGGTTGCAAACCAGGTCTCCAGTCAGGTCTGTGGCTGGAGGCAGGTGAAACGCAACCATACATTGATGTCTCTCTCCTTCTCTGCCTCTCTCCCTTCCCCTCTTTCTAAAAAATAATGAAATAAAATCTTTAAAAAAAAAAACAAAACAAAAACAACTAAAATAAGAAGGCTCTTACAGACTTAAATGCACTTGCAGCTTCTTCTAGTAGCAACCATTGAGGTTCAGCTTAGCTGGATTTTTTCTAAATGTCCCAGTGAAGCTTGAGTATCCCTCTCTTTTACTTGCCTTTCGCAACCCAGGAAAGGGCAATTTCATAAAAAATTAATGCAAGATTTTCTTTATCTCCTGTTGAAGTGGATGAGATTTTTAGCTCTCAAGAAACAATGATTGTGTCCTCATTTCTTCTGCATCTACCGTTCAAAAATGTTTTTTAAAACTTGTGTGCAATCAAAAATGGATGTCTACATTGACCGTAAGAAAAAGAAAATAAGCAAGCAACACGCTGCATAAAGCCGCAATGTGAACACTGGTCTCAGGCACCTGCAACTGACCTGGGAAGCCCCTGGCTACTCCTCGCTGTTCTGCTTCCTGGATGGAAATCTTGGCTAAACTCCGGTTGGCCTGAATTTGATGCAAGGTCAGCTCAGAGGACAAAAGACGAGTGAGTGCACTGCAAAGCATCTTCTGTTCCAAAAGTGAAATTTCTTTCAAGGAAACCACGCAGCTCTTCTCAAACCATTACAGTTTTCCTGAGAGTTCTTTACGGGAATGTGCCGTAGTCACAAGCCGATGCCACACGTCGATGAACACCAACTATTGGGGCTGACCGAATAGCTGTCACCCAACTCTGGACCCCACTGAGTGACTTCATAGTGTTCCTCTTCCTCTGATTTGGACTGTGAATCTTTCTTCCCCTTGGCACCACAAGCTTCAATGGCCAGCCACCTAGTCTCTCCAGTGAACATAGACAACTGTATTTATCTGAAAGTTGCCCTGTTATAGGAAACTAGTTCCTTTGGATTTCGTTTAAGAATGACTTATTCTGCAGAAAGCCAGAGGCACCCTTGAGGGAGAAGGGGCAGTAAATAGGACACCTTGCGGGGACCCTGCACAAATGAGATGGCCCCACATGCCAGGCAGACTCAAGGTTCTGAGAGGGCTTGAGACTGAGCAAACAAGAATAAGTGCTTCCTTGAGCCAGAGTCAGGACAGCCGGTTAAGTTTTAGTATTTTAGGCAAGAGTCTGGGTTGGCAGCATCAGTTCTCCGTAGAGAGAGATATTTCACAGTGTTTCTTTTGATGAATACTCTAATGTGATTTATGACAATTCAGAGAAACATTCATATGGAAGGAAAGGTGTTCTTTACAGATTAATGATGATGGCAAAAACTAGTGTGCCCACTATTTTTTAAAATTTGTCGTAAGTTGTTAAAGAGGAGTTCATAAAAGAATTCACTCAGACTTCCCCTTTGTTTAAAACAAACTCGAACCAACAAGAACACACACACAGCCACACATATGCACAGAAAAAGATCTGATGGGAATTCATTGAAATGTTGATATTGCTGATCTAAAATGGCAGCATCCTATTTCCCTTTTTGTACTAATATGTATATTCTAAATTGTCTACAAAGTGAATACAACGAAATTGTTAAAAATGAAACATCATTGTTTGTCTGCTTCTGGTTTTGAGGTCATTAAAAAAGAAAAAGAAAAAAAGAAAACTGCCCAGCACTCCAAGAAATGAAATGGCGATTGGAAGCATGGAGTCCGTTGGGAAGCTGTAGCAGGTCAGGCAAATGTTTCACCCCTCCCCCAAGTGCCCCAGAGTGTGGAATGGCCATGACAGTGGTTCAGATAACAAACCAAAGAGAGAGACAGGCTTTTATTTGAATTGTCAGCCTTGGCCTTGAGATATAGCACAAGTGCTTTTAACAGCCAAATCACATCTTTGCGAACAATGTCACCAAGATAGAAAAGGAACATTATACGTATTTTTTTATCTCGCAGATGTCCTGAATAAAGTACACTTGGTTCCAGTTTCATCTTGATAGCACATCACAGATCACAGTGACAGCCTCACTGGAAAATTGTTGCTACTCAGTTCAGCTTGGGTTTTTTCCACTCTGTATGGAGAAGCTCTGCATTTTTCTTAGCACAGGCCCATTACTGTTACTTAACATTTTAAAAAATCTTCTTGGTTTTGATGGCTTTCTTAGCACTGGTACTAGAAGTTCTGGATTCTAGAGGATACAATTAGGACAGGTGGACCTTAACAAGAATCTCATCTAACTAAACACAACATGTCACCTACCATCTGCTACAGCATATGCTTCAAAGACATGGTTTACAAACCAAGTAGATAGTTAAGCTCAGGTGTTCTAGGCTCACATGTACAAACATGTGATCTCTAGTGATCTCTAGTACAAACACTTAGCTGTATTTTCAAAGGCATCAGGAACCAAAACAATAATGACCTTCTGGAGATCTCTGGCACTGGGAGAGCACATTTACTGACATGCCCAAGTAACCCGGAAGATGGTACACAGTTGTTAACAAAAGAATGATCTACTCTCCCTTCTCTCTGGTGGGAGCAGATCCATGAGTGTCTACAGTAAGAGCCTATGGCAGGTCACACACACTGTCAATAATCTGAGGTTGATCCTGGTGCATATAGGGCTGGGTTTGGTTTAGGGCTTTGCCTGATTGGGGAAAGAGAAAAAAGTCAGACAGGACCACACCAGTCTGGAGAAAAAAAGCTATAAGTAAATAGCAGTTAGACAGCAGACAAGAAAAAAGAAAGAAACAAACAAACAAATAACCAAGCGCAGTCTCCTCAGAGTTCTCTCCTGTCAGGATCGTGAGTCAGCTCTTCTTTAATGGTTGGAGTCTCCAGGGCCCCAGGGAGACCTGGCAGAGGCAGAGAAGGAGGGAAAAGAAGGAGGGGGAAGAAGAGAAGAGGAAAGGAGGAGGTTGCTTCCTGTCCCACCCCAGCTAGACTGGGAATTCGACCCTGTGGCTACTGTCCACACATCTCAGCACCGTGATGGGTCAGTGAGAGAGCCAGGGTGATTAGACAAGAGAGATAGAGTGATCCCAGCCCCTCACCATGAACATCCTATGCAGCAAGTGATACCATCAATTGATCCAGAAAGCCTTTAATTTTAACATGATTCTTAATCTCCCCCAAAGAACCCACATTTCTGAACTATTCTTCAAAATTACCATTAATGCTATTGAGTTTTTGGTTGGTGGGTGAGAGAGGTTGTACACAACACTGTCCTGAACTCAGCTGGGAGAGGATCATACATATTTAAAGTGGCCACATGAATCTATGGGAATGGCCCATCTATTGCCTCTGTCCTATTTTATATATCTTCAAAATATATTTGGAATCTGACCACATGGTATCATTTGCATGGTTACTACCTTGGTCCAAGGTGGGAGCCATCCTCTCCTGACTGCATCCATGCTATAGCTTTCTGAGTGGTCTCTCTGCTTCTTCTGTTGCCCTCACCCACCTCCCATCCCCTCAACAGGAGGTATTCTTGACAAAGCAGCCAGAGCAATGCTTTGAAAACACTGGGCACGTCATGTTACTACTCTGCTCCATTGTCTTATATCCATGGTGCTCCTCATTGGGGAAAACCCAGGATATGGCTTCCACCACTTCCATGAATTCATTCACTGCTCCTCTCAGTTCCAGTCACATGCTTCCACCTCAGGATCTTTGTACCTGCAGTCTTCTCTGCTTGGAAGACTCTTCTCCCAATTAGTGGCATCTATCAAGTCCTTGCTTAAATGCCTCCTTCCCAGTGAAGTCTCCCCTATTCTATTCATAAGTGCATCCCCACCTCACCTTCTCTGGCACTTTCTCACTTGATTGTGTTGCTATAGCTCATAGCAGTTATCACCTTAAAAATATTTAATTGATTTATTTTGCTTCACAAGAATAGAAGCTTTAGGAAGGCAGGATTTAAAATCTATGTTTGTTCACAACTGTATCCTCATACCTAGAATGTTGTTTCATACTTTGTATGTGCTCAAAAATATTTGTGAATTAGATTTCCTGAACTTTTCTAGAAGCCTTATGGGCAGTTTTCTTGTATACAGTTTTATAGATTTGAAAGGTCATGTCTGAATGGAACAAGAAAAACATTTGTAAAATCTTACACACATCATCTGCTGGCTGTTCTGCAGCCTACATATGTGAAATGGGTTGTACGTGGTAGCCAAATGTCCCGTGAATAGAAATCAGCACCAAGAAAACCTGCCAGGTCCTCTGCATTCCTTTCCTAATGAAGTTGTAGCTTGCTAGCTACAGAAAGGGTAGCGGTCTTATCTTTATCTAGTTGGGTCTGGTGCATGAAAAATGCTGTTTTCCCCCATGTTTCTTTCTCCCAAACCACTTTTCATTCCTTTAAATGGTTAAAAAAATAAATAAAATGGAAGGAATATAAAAGGTAGATTTGATGCTAGACATCTCCAAGACCATTTGTACACTTGTTTATTTTTTCATGAGGTTGTTTCATTAGAAAGTTGGCCATAAATGATAAAAGCTTACTGGATTGTTTTTGGTCGTGTAGTTGAAAGAGGTGGGATGAGATAGTAACTTCATTTATATCAGTCCTACTGGCTAAAAAGCCAGAATTATTCTCTTGACTTTTCTTTGTGAATTGATATTGCTATTGAAAATAACATGCCTGAAGACAGAGCAAGGTAATATTCATTTTTTAAAAAAGCTATCTTATTATGTTTACCTTGCTGTTAAGTGTATTTCTTATTTAGCCGAGAAGTGTAATAGTGTGTCAAAATAGTGTATCTTGCATAATGATTGTAATTTAAAACTGAAAACCAGCAGGTATCTTTTCTTCTTCATTTTGGTTTGGCTGGCTGGGTGATTTGGGGGGTAAACATATATAAAAAATGGCACTGATTAAATTACAGAGGTACAATTCTATTGAGGGTCCTAGAAACAGCGTTAACCTCAAGAAGCAAGCTCTTACACTGTATTGGATCAGAACTGCAGGACAGAATTATAGCTCCGTTGTATTCAGGGTTTGCTTGTTGTTAATTTTATGGAGGACATAAAAGCTAATGTAAAGCATTTATCACATCCTTGACCCCTTTAAGAACCCTGTATCCATGGCAGCTGGTACCAGGTAGTAGGAAGAAGAGGCCCCGAAACTTCACACTGCATTTCAAGAAAAAGGAATACCTTGTTCCTTGAATACCTCTTTGACACTGAATCCATGTGGTGGTAAGGCTGGGATCCATTGTATTCAGTTAACACATACGTGTTGAGCTCATACTCTATGGCAGGGCTTGTCCCAGATTCCAGGGGTACAGCAGCGCACAAGTCAGACCCTCATGAAGCTTACTTGTACTACAGCTAAATGAGCAGAATTACAGGTGATAACCCCTTTCACACACAGTTGGTTAAGGAAAGATGGTTGAAGGGGATGGGGACTCAGGACTGGGGGAAGGGTTGCTCTTTAAAACAGAACGCATCAGAGAGGCCTCACTGGTACTGCGGTATTTGAGCAGAGAGCTGAGGGGGTGTGGGAGCAAGGCCTGATGCCAGTGTCCATGCAAGGGTCTTCCAGAGAGGGAGGGCAGTCTGTGCCAAGGCCCTGAGATGAAGCTGGGCAGAGGGAGCAGCGAAGCCAGTGTGACAGAAGCCACGGGGGCGAATGGAGCGATGGAGCTCCACAAGGTTCACAGGGCTGGATGCTACATGGCCTTCAAGGTCAAGGGAAGGCCTGGAGAGTCTTGGAGTTGAAGCGGGGAGCCATTTCAAGAGAACCATTCAGGCTACTTCGTAGCAAATAGATGATCAGCCTGCAAGGCTTGAGACAGGAGAAGTTAGGAGGTTCAGCGGTGCGCGGGCGGGTGGCAGGAGTCGTCACAGGCTGAAGACAGAGTCAACAAGATTTGCTGACAGATTGGACATGGTATCACCCCAGAGGCCCACTTCACTGGCATTGCTGCCCAAGTGCCACGGGGACCTTTGAGTTGCCTCCGCCCTCCTGCTTTGGCTCTCAGGGCGCGTTTTCAACGCTGCTCCACTTGTCAGATTGCTTCCTCCGATGCTCACTTTTGCCCTGGGCACACATGTAGAAGCACTTGCTAGGGCATAAGAACCTTATTCTGCTGCCCTCTGTTTTCTAAAGCTCCGCTTCTGGTTGCCCCTGCAAGGAGCTCCTGCCGTCACCCAGCACGCCTCCTGGATCCAAGAGCAGCAAGGGTCCCCGTCTTCCCCACGCCATCGGCTCATTGTGTCAGTTATTCCTTGCCAGAATCTCTGATGGTTCTTTCTTTCAGACGCTGCTCTGAGCCTTAACTGCTTCACCTTAGGCTGATGCAATAATGTTCCTGCTGGCTTTTTTGTTTTCCTTCTTCCAGAAAGCTAGGAGCTGGCAGCCAAAGTTACCCTTGTCTGGCTTCATTTTCATCCTCCCACAGTCCCTCCCGGACTCTGGCCTTGGTTTCTAATTCTTCCTACTCCTTCTCCCTCCCCCATTTAAAGGATTTACCTGTTCTTTGGTAAACATTCTCACCACGTATTTATATAATTTTGGATCCATTCTGGCAAACCATTTTGAGAATGGTGAGCTTAAAAAGCACACACAGGTTCTGGACTGGGGAGAGGTTTTCCTTGTTTCCATTAGCTGCTTCTCATCCCTGTTGAGCCTTAGAAAACTGACCTTCGTAAGCTTCACTGGGCTAGTGAATGCCTCTGGGAGGGGTCACCCTTTACTCTGCAACTCTTCATTCTTTCTTCTTAGTGTAAATTAATTAATTGGTGTGTGAGTCATTTATGGAATCCACCAAATAATTCTATTGTTCTGATGCACAAAAGAGGATTGTACTTCCTGGCCCGTTTTTTGGTTGGACAGCACAAAGTGACTAATCCTGGCCAATGACTAGGACGTGGAAACAACGTTTATCACTCCCGAGTCAGTGCATTTAGTTGTCAGGGAAAGACCAGAGCCTTCTTTCCCTTGGGGATGATGGCTGCAACTAGCGAGATGTCAGCCTGGGTCACTGAATGACTCTGGGGAGCAGAGCCCCCTAGCAACCTGTGATGGATATGTAACATGAGGGAGAAGTCCTTGGGGGATTTATTTATTTTTTATTATTCCTGTAGCAGAACCGAGTCTATGCTGCCTGATATATTCAGGTCATCTGTCTGTGATCGGTACTTAAGGACAGCCCCTCAGGCCATGGGGGTTGGGATGGATGCAAAGGCCAAACCTGAGTTAGCTGCCACCGTGGCCTCTGCTGGTCACGGGGCTGCTCAGGAGGACAGTACCAGAAAGGGACGCAGGGTTGCAAAGGAAGGAGTAGAAGGGTCCTGAAGGCAAAATTCTGAAACAGCTAGGGTTTGTCCGAGGCTGATACTGTGGTCTCTTAGGGTTCTGAGTGGTGCCAGGAAGGCAATATAGCGATTCCTGCCCAACAACGCACAGCCTAATGCTAGCCTGGCAGCTGGGGTCCTATGGGGTCAGGAAGGAACTCCTCTTGACATGTGGTGACAAGAAGGCAAGGTCAGAGGTACAATAACTGCCTCTGCCTTACAACCTCCGAAGGATGGCTAACGTGCCCCATTTGCCAAGATCCCTCCCGGTTACTCAGAGGAGTGACAGCAGGCAATGCCCGCAAGGCGGTGCCCCAAGGTCAGAAGGACGCACAAGGCCTGATGCCGTGTAAGTACCACGGCAAGTCAAAGGAATGATTTCCAACTTCCTGTAGACACCATTAGCTAAATTGCCATCTCTGCTTCGAGTACCTCCTTTGCCAGGATTGTTGTTTCTTGCTTTGAACTTGGGGGGAAGGAGGAGGGAGACCTAAGTGTCCTCTGCGCGCCTCCCTTTGGTGGGAAGCCTGGACAGGGCGCCTGCTAGCCAGAAAGTTGCTTTGTTTTTAATTGGTGGGAGGAGGCTTGGGAGAGCCTCCAGCTTTCTGCTTCTGTTACGATTCTGTGACAGTGCAGAAGTCAGTCTTAGAGCAGCTGCAGTTCTGCGGAGCTGACAGGAACTTGGGGACTTTAACTCTGATTAAAACCCATGACTACAAAAAATTACCATAATCCAGTGACAGGCGTGAAGAAAATGCCACACTGATACTGATAACAATGTGCCAGTTAAGAGGCTATTATATTTAGTGCTTTACTTGAGCGCAGGGAAATCTCCCCGGGGTTGCCACTGATAAAATCAACGCCTTGTTAAATGGATGTGACCAGGCCTGTGCCGGGTCCACTGGGGGCTGGCGATACACCTGGGGGAGGAAAGGAACGAGGTGCGCCCCCTGGAGTAATTTGCTGCAAGTTCTCCTGGCGGCAGGGAACAGAAGCTGCCAGGAACCAAAGTGACTGAGAGACCAGCAGGGAATGGGATTCTCCCTTTCAGTCCAAAAATCCCAATTAATTTTCTGAACCCCACTAAACGCTCCTCTTTAAGCCTCTCACTTCCGGGTCATCAAAAACACCCTCTGTTGTCCGTTTTGACACGAGAGCTGTCCCTCTGTCCTCTAATCATCCAGGACATTTCTGGGCTACCCACCCCCCTGCACTGACCTGGGTCTCTGCACAGTACCCCACTTTGGTCTCTTTTCCTCGGGGCCTTTCTGGTAGGTGACTCCAGCTACCTGATAAGCTCATTAGAGCTACGTTGTTAATGCTGCTAATGGTATGCGTTGGCCATTCTAGCTCATTTATATGCATTTTAACTGGGACTTTTCAGCTTAAAGCCAAAGGTGTTACTACTTAGAGTGGAGGGCCTCTAACACAAGGTTGGTGGAGGGATGGCATCTGGGATCCTACGTGTAAAACTTGTCCATAGGTGCCTGTAATATTGAGCCTTGGCATGTGCTGCAGGTCAGAACAGGGCCCCACCTTTCCATTTTAGCTTCATTCCCAATGATTCCTTACTTCTCCCACCCTCTCTTCTTTGCCTCTGTTGCTAATAATACTACTCTGTCCTCTGCCCCCATCTGCTTGGCAAAGCAAATACTGCTCATGCTTTCCGGCCTACTTCAAAACTGATGGCTTCTGTGAAGCCTTCTACCAGGACAGAATTAATCATTTCCTTGTCTGGGATTTATAGGTCAGTGGCTCTTAATGCTTGCTACATACTAGAATCACCTGGTGTACTGCAGGGTTCCCCAGAGAAACAGAGCCAAAATATATGCAGGAGTATATTTATAGGTTGTATACATTTACATAATGCAATAAGGAAGCGGCTCACACCACAATGAAGGCTGACAGGTCCCAGGGTCTGCAGGGTGAGTCAGCAGCTGGAGACCCAGAAGAGCTAGTATTTCAGTTTCTATTCAAAGGCGGGAGGAAAACCCAATGTTCCAGCATGAAAGCAGTCAGGAGAAATGCTCTCTTGTTTTATTCCACTCAAGCCTTCAGCAAACTAGATGAGACCTACCCTCACAGAAACACCCAGAAAATAATGTTAGACTAAATAGCCAGGCGTGCTGTGACCCGGTCAAGTTTACATCTAAAATTGACCATTGTGTGTGGAGAACAATTAAAATATGCTAATATAACATGCAAAACCCAGCTCAGGGGTGTTGATTTCATCGGTCAGGGGTGGTACCTAGGCATCAATATATTAAAACCTTTCTCCTGCAAGGGGTGGGGAGTCGATTGTAGCATAAGGTTATGGGTTAAATTATAACCCCCTCCCCAGCAAAATATGTTGAAGTCTTAACCCCTTGGGCCTCAGAATGTTACCTTGTAACCTTCTTTGGTTTTAGGGTGGTTGCAGATGTAATTATTGGATTGGCCTAAAAATTGATTCAGTTTTTTCTGACCATGGCTCTAGTAGTACTTAGTTTGCTTTAGTTGTCTTTAACTTCATTTGAAACAATTTTGTTACATTGTGACCGCTGTCACATCAGCGGGCACTTAATAAAAAAATTATCAAAATTGGTGAACTTTTCTGCAGCCATTTTAGTATTGAAGATGGAAGAATTTATGTAATGTTTTCAGCACATCATGCTTTATTATTTCAAGAAAGGTAAATACACAACTGAAATGCAAAAACAAAAATTTGTACAGTGTATGGAGAAGGTGCTGTGACTGATCGAACATGTCAAAAGTGGTTTGTGAATTTTCTTGGTATTATTGACATTTTGGTCAAATCATTCTTTACTGTGGGGCTGTCTTGCACATTAGAAGACGTTTAGCAGCAGCCCTGGCCTCTGCCCACTAGAAGCCAATAGCAGGTGATGTCTGACATACTCAAAATTTCTCAGTCAATAAAGTTATTGGTGAAAATGAAAAACGTATCTTTTACTTTACAGAAACAACTAAACAGGTTTTTGGCCAACTCAATAGTTAAGATGAGGTGTCGTAGAGTAGGGTGGGCTCCTAATCTAATACAACTGGTGCCCTTAAAGAGAGGGGGCACACAGACCCACAGGGAGATGCCATGTGAAGACAGAGGCAGGAGTGGGAGGGAGGCAGTTACACCACAGATGGCCAGAAAGCCGGCAGAGGGAGGCTGGGAAGAGGCGGGGTGGGATGCCTGCGGCAGCCTTTAGAGAGAGTCTGGTCCTGCCAGCACCTGGGTTTCTGACTTCTGGCCTCCAAAACTGTGAGATGATGAATTTCTGTTTTTAAGTCACTCAGTGTGTAGTACCCTGTTATGGCAGACCTAGGAAATAATACAACAATCTATTCAAGAAAAGCGGTGCTAGGAGAGTGGTCAGCATTCCATTTACGGGAAGGTAGAGGGCAAACAAGAACTGGTCTTCCAGTATGGTTTGAGGGGTGTCTAGAGAATTGCTTTCTACACTTCCCCCCTTCCTCCCCCCCTACTTTCTCTCTTTCCTTCTAAGCTTTAATGTTTGGGATCTTTCAAATTCAAATGATCTTGTGACAGATAATTAAGTCTCTTAAACTCAACAACTTTCCGGAAAGAATCATTAAACTGGTCTTATTTCCCTAGCCACCCATAGATCTATTAAAAATTAATAAGCAGGCACCTGACTTATCAATCCATCCTTTTGCCCCTGGAGTTGGGTCAACTGATCACATTTCTGGATCTGCAGAATTCCAGGTGAGTCAGCGGCCCAGGGCCCATCAAGGTCATGGAAAGGCACTGCCTGCTTAGCCATCTGCCCTCACTCTTTGACGTCTCTTCAAATTAAACACCACACCCTGTGGTAAAATTGTTCCTGCTCTATAAACAGCTAACTTGGCTTGTGTTGCACTGAAAAATGTTACAGAGGAAGGGGGTCAGAGAGAAGAAAAAGACAAGGCCACAGATTCAAGGGCAAATTTCTGGGTCAGATGACTCTAGTCTCTGAGGAATCCCCCCAAATTCTCTGTGCAAAGGAGGCATCCTGGTCCTCTGCTTCCCTTGTGACTCCCTAAATGAAACTGCCATCCACCAAGGTCCATGTTTCCCTTTTCCTTCCCCAGTTTTTCATACTTGAGTTTATTCTGTATCAGAAAATTGCTATGAGGTTGCTTTAAGACAGGTACTTAGGCCCCTTTCTATGGCCTCATGGCACACTAATTTCAGTCAAATCATTGCTGAATTAAGATGGAAGCTGTTCATAGGCAGCACATTGTTACTAATGCTTTCTGCGGCCACGTCTTTATAATATCATAATATAATTTTATGAACAATTGGCCTGCAATTTTATAGGACTGCTACAAACGTCACATTTGCTCCCAGAGAAGGGCCCTGGAGCCTCCTAATTTCTGTCTCCTGTTCTCTGTACTGTTTTCTCTAACCTCTCTGGTCTCTCCTGACAGAGCCCTCTTTCTTCCTGTTGGCCACCCACTTGGGTCTGCTCCTTATGCTCCTGAAATGATGCTCCTGTCACCATTTCATAGTCAGTCCTACCAAAGCTTCTCATGCTATTTTTTTTGTTTCCAGTGGTTGATCTTGGCCCATTTCCTGCTGTACCCACTACTCAGATCTTCCAGATCCTTCTCTACACACGCACACTTCCCGCCCTGCATGGTCAATGCCACCTCCCTACACCTGGCCCTCAATATTGGCCATTGGCCAGATTTTAAATCCAGTTCCTCCCCTGTGCCCCACAGTGCAGAGACAGAGAAGGGAGACTGTGTTCAGGGAAGGGGTTCTCGGCTCCCCGGAGAGGTTCACGTTTAGATTCTTGACCCTTCCATTTCTGAAAAAGCAGCACCTCAAGTCCCTCACAATGGTGGGCCATGGATGTCACTAGGGGAATCCCTCTACCTGGCAGGTGCAAAATACAGAGGGCTGGTGCATGGAGATAGATATTCCTGGACTCAGCTTTCTCAGAAGCTGGTTTTTATTTCTGCTCCTTTCGGTAGATAAGCCTCCAGAATTAGTGATGGCTTTGAGGTTAACTTGGGTGCCTGTGTAGTAATGCTGCCTATGATTAGCATGTGGCGCTCCCTGGAGTTTAGAAAAGCAGGGTAGAAAGGTGCCAGATGGTCTGGGTGACTCTCACTCTCCCAACTTCCTTCGGGCCACCGCACCTTGAGCTATTTCCAGGGCTTCTGTATAACATTGCTTCTCAGAGTCTAGGCGTTGTCACCAGGGAGCCTGTTAGAAATGCAGATTCTCAGGCCTCAGCCCAGACCTACTGAATCACAATCTCCCCCGACCAGGACTTCCAGGCGGTCCTCCTGCTGTGTGGGAGCTGAGTGGGCTCACCCTGGTGAGCACGCTGCCTGCCGGCCCCGGCTGAAGGAACCCCCAGGGATATTAGCAGGCTAAGTGCATTTAGGGTTATCGATATGTCTGCACAGCAACTTTTATGGGGATTGCTTAATTAACGTTAATTGCTCTTGGCCTATTATGTAACTCAGGCAGGATTTACGGAAAATCATCATAATCTAACACCCTATGAAAGAGTCATTGCTTTTAGAGGCCTTGTAACTCATGCCTGGAGACACCTTCTGATCTTTGCGGTATCACCCAGATGCGCAAATACTGCCTACATTTGCATAATTCTCAGAGGTATCCAGGCACTTCATTTTTTCGGGGGTGGGGGGCAGATACCTCCAGGTGAAGAGCAGTCTTCCTCATGTGTTATGATCTGGCTGGTAGTTGGTGAGGATTTGCTTTACAAAGAGAGACAATTTATTTACCCAGTTTTGCTACCCAGTTCTGGGCATTCACAGATCCCCGACATCGTGTTGCTGCTGCCATCACCCCAGTGCATGGACACACAGAAAGTTACTCCTGCACCAAATCCCACCTCACCTCCTCTGAGTGTCCCACAGGTCAGGGAGAGGAGGAGGCAGACTGAAGACAGAGGGAGTGACAGTGCTGGCTCGTGGGGAGCGGGGGCCCCATCAGAGGAGCACCCGCACAGCGCCCCTGCAAATACCATCAGTGGGTCCGAAAGAGAAGGGGCTAACGGGGCTGGTGACACGCCTGTCTGTGCTGACCCACGCTGAGATCACAACCACTTGAGAAAAAGAACATGTTTTTGGCATCAATCTTTAGCTTCTGCCCACCCATCTCTCATCCCCATTTTTTCTTAACCCCTCTGCTCACTCATTCACACTCTGCTTCACTTACCTTCAACATTAACTTATTTCCCATGTTCATTACCCCCTGAAACTTGCATTCCTTCAGCTTTGAAAAATCCCTCCTCGCAGTTATTTTCCCAAGTAAAGCATGTCTTATTTGCCACTTTGAGAACAGTCCCTTCCATGGCCCTGAAATTCTCCTTATTCCCCTCCCCAACACAAAGCGTCGTGGCTTGCTCAAGGTGAGACCAAATCCTACTCATTTTCCTGAGTTGGCCTTATTTTGGTTTATTTTTACCCTTGCTATTTCTTGCTGTCTCACTAAGACCCTGTGATGTAAGTAGGGCGAGTACTGTAATGTCTGTCACGGAGGAAGACACCATGACCAGGGCGCCTTTCTCCGGAGGTAGGGTGGGGCGGGAGGGCAGACCTCGGCCTCTTGGCCGGAGCAGGCATGTCTCTAGGCCCCGGGCTCCCTGGTGACAGCAGCGGTGTGCCCACTGGGTTAGCCTCCTCAGGTCCTCTCTGCTGGGTGACGGGGGGTCATCCTCAATCTTCCCAGGGACAGACCGAAATCAAAAACTCACCGGGCACAGCACTCCCTCTTGAGCTTGTTTTTGCCACCTTGCCCAGGGCACAAACCCACCTGTCAGCTGCTGGAGTCGCCACAAATCCACCTAAACTGTCCCCTGACCCGCCTGCGGCACGGAAGCTCTGCTGCTCTCCAGGTCTCCCAGGCCATGTTGTAATTGGTCTGGGAACAATGACCCATTTTCCTATACTGCGCAGCATCTGCCATCTGCGGGCTCTCTCACCCAAATGATTCAAATTCTCCCAAATCCCATCTCGCTGTCACTTGTCATTTGTTCCGTGTCCCAGCTTTGCATCGTCTGCTAATCCAGAGATCTGAATTTCTGTCATTTCATTCCCCCCAATCTGTAGATGAATTGATGGAGGCAGTGATTCCCAGCAAAGAGTGGCGGAAAAGGCAGCATAACCCCCTTATTACTGAGCGTCTACCTTGCCCAAAGCTGGTGCTGGTGGGCGTACAGCTGGCCAGGGCCAGGTGAGTCCTGCCTTCTAGCGGCCAACATGCCAATGGCCTCATTTCCCATTGAAACCAAACAAGGCGGGAAAGATCGGGTAGCACTGAGTATCCAATCGCTTCCACCTCCCTCTAGGATTAAGCTGCCCCAGGAGGGGCAATAGTCTTGGTTTTGGGTAGATCCCAGTACCTAGAAGAGCGCCTGGTACATGTCTGTGCTCCATAAGCACTGGGCTGAATTTCACTTCACGCTCCGGGCCCTGCCCTCCACCCTCCCCTGCTCACTGCCTTGCTGTGAGGCCAGGCAGCTGTGCTGAGCAGAGAATTCTTCCTGTCACTCTGCTTTGGGCTGGGGGCCTGCAAGGGAAGACAGTGACAACGTGCGAGTTCTGAGTCAAGACCCCTAAGAGCTCACTGCTCTTTTCCATTCTCTTCTGGCCTCTGTCACCTCCATGAGGAGAGCATGTTCCAGAAAGGACACCCATCTTAGGAGGGTGGGAGACAGCGGTGGACATGCAGACACCCAGGCTTCCAGTATATAGCCGGCTGCCCCAGTCTAGCCCTGAATAGCCACAAAGTTTAAAATATTAACTGTCACGAGCTCTACAGAAAGTTTGTTGACCCCTGGCTGTACCCCAAATATAGTTCAATACTTTGATCATTTCAAATTTGGTGATGGGAGTATATGGCTAGGACATAGTTTCCTGGTGTGAATTAGGGAATTCCCCAAGTGTTTCATCTGGAATCTTTTGACTGGGCCAATCTATTGTAATTCAAAATCAAAAAGAAAAGAAAAAAAAAAAAAAAAAAGATTCTTTCATCTTATTTGAAATCCAAAAGCCAAGCCAAACCAATTATCAGAAGTTATTTAAAATTTCAATCAAAAGCAGACTTACTAATGGATTGGAGTGAATAACTTCCTAACTTTTCTTGTAAGCATGTTCTTAATTTAGAAATGAGCTGTACATTAGCAAATAAAATATGAAAGAGTTTGTATTAAAGGGAACCAACTTTTTGTTCTTATCATTCTCAGAAAGAAATCAAACAGGGTAGCCAATGGCCTTTTTTTCAGGTCTGCAGCCAAACTGAATTATTCAGAAACAGCACATTTTTATTCCTGTGTCATTTAGGGATGTATTGTGGCTAACAGGGGTGTTTACTTAACATTTAAAGATGAAAATATTGTATATATAAGAAATGGGTATATATATATGCTACATATATTAGTATAGGAATATATATGTAGTATATATATTCATATGTAAATATTCACATATTAATATATGTAGCATATTCATAATTATTTGCATCCAAAGGTCTCTCCAATAAATAGCAGAATCTTTCAGAAAGCCAAAGGAAAAGCAAGAATCACCTCACTCATGAGAAACTAGTGTTTCAGATCACACAGCAGTCCTAACAATGGTGAAAAGCAGTACATGAAGAAGGAAATTAGAACCAACAAGAGGCATAGCCAGTAAGAAAAATTTCTGACCAGCCTCACTCATCATTGACCAGCCTTTCAGAACTGGAAATAGGAGTGGCGAGTGGACACTGAGACCAGCAACGGTGATGGCGAACAGAGGAAAGGGAGGAGCACACCATCTGGAACATGGTTTATCTGTGAACCCAGGAGCTGTCACCTGTGAGTTGTTTCATCAAGCCTAAAGTGATCAGTATTTGATGCTATGAGATACTATGGGGGAGTAGTCAATGTAAATGAACTTGTTTTCCTAAGGGAAAGGAAACTGAGGAACAGAGAGGTTAGACTTCACTGGGAAGGAGGCGTTGAAACAAAGAGTTGATGGATGCCAATATTTAGGAGAAGAGTCTTCCAAACTGGGAAAACTGCAAGCGTGAAGGTCTTGAGGGGAGCAGTGAAGGATGTCATGGAAGTCCTGGGGATCATATCCTGCAATGATTTCCCCCCAGTGAGAACCATGGATATAAGATGTATGGTGCAGAGTGATGACATGATAGGACCACTGGTAGAACTAGAATTCAAACCCAAGTTCATACTCTATTGAAAAATGCCAATGTTATCATAACCTACATCACACATACAAATTCTCTATCATCTGTCTATATATTAGGTATAAATATAGTTGCAGATATCGATAAGGAGGCAGAAACCATAGATAGTTTCTTTGTCCATGATTATGCCCCAATGGTCGAGCTATTTATTCTTGTACTGGCACCATAGTTTTATTTACTGCAGCTTTGTAATAAGTTTTAAAATCAAGTCTAGAAAGTTGTTTATTTTTTTTTACCCTTGAGTTTTTATTTTTCTAGATGAGCAACTGGACAATTTTGTAAAGTTTTTCTGAAATCATGGATAAATGAACGCCTCTGATTTAAGATGCTTCAACCTGATTGTTATTTTTCACTTAACAGCCTCATTAATATGGAGAGGTATTCATAGCTCCAATGTGTGCACCTGTGCACACACACACACACACACACATGCTCACAGATGTATCTACATGGAGTTTTCGGTACCCTATATGAAGAGTTCTTATTTGTTAGCATCAGCATATTTTAAAATCCCCCAGAGGCAAAAACTGTAGGAGAGTCGACCTGAGAAGCTCTCACATTAAGGCTAGCCCACAGACTGAAAGAAGACGCCTCAGATAAGAGAGAACAGCAAGGAGGAAACCAGTCCATCTCAAGCTTTAATTTTTATATTGTTTTGTTCCTGCAAAAAATCGCATGGTTCCCTTTGAGTCCTCCATTATTTTTTTCCTCCAAGCATAATTTTGATGCTGTGGGATTTCTTGCCAAGCAACATCCAGCAAATAAGTCCCAGGAGAATATCTGATTTGTGTCTGCACATAATTTTCCTTGAGTGGATCCTAGGTAATAGAAAAGCTAAATAATATCTCTGGTCCTGGAAGAATTTCTTCAATTATGGAGTTGTTGAGGCTCTGTTAAGAACCGATGAGACTGATAGTCCCTGCCTGGTCCAATAAACCAAGAGGGTAATTTCCACCTCTTTAAGTGGATGTGAATTTGATGCATATATATTCACCACAAGTTAATGAAAAGCCTGTGCTTTTGATCCAGGAAGGTGCCAGGCTCTTCCTTTGCTCTATCAGAAAAACATTCAAGTGAAAACATCCTTGTGAGAATTCCCCATAGGAAATTCCATGCATCTGCTCAGATTAAAAAGGCATCAAGTTACTTATCTCCTTTAATAGAGAGGGACTTCTTTGAACACTCAGTTCTCTCCTGAAAGGCCAATGCCATGGTTCTGGGAATTGTGAGGTACTGGAAAATGGGAGTGATGCTCTTAATAGTCGATTTGGAGGGTGTACAGGTGCCGAGAGCCCCACGTAAATTGCTGCCTTTGTTACCAGCACAGATAGTGCCAGAAAATTTCTGAGATTATGCACTTTTATTCCAGATTCAGGGTTATTTTTTGGTACCACAGTTCACACAGGTATTTCTAGTCTGTCTCAAAATTGTGGATAACATCAGAAATAGAACTCGGCTTGGGGATAACATCATTAAATGGAACTCAGCTTGTAGCAAGCCAGACAGCTAACTTCCTCTAATATTAAATTAAGATTAGCCATAGTACCTCATGTTTCTGAAGGCTGTGCTGCATAATAAGGTGGAACTGAATGCTGTACCCAGGAAATTTATGCCACATTTTCAACAACATTTCAAAAAAAAAAAAAAAAAGAAAGAAAGAAAAGAAAAAGTTGAATTGATGATCAGGGAGCTAATCATGTAACTGTATAGAGCAGGGGTGGCAAACTCTTTTCACCAGGGGTCACATCAGCCCTGCAGTTGTCTTCAAAGGGCCGAATGTAATTTTAGGGCTGTGTAAATGTAACTACTCCTTAACAGTAAGTGAGCTGGGTAGAAACAAGGTGCCAGATAAAACAAGGTGGAGGGCCGGATTCAGCCTGAGGGTCTTGTGTTTGCCACCCGTGGTATAGAATCTCACCACCCACTCTCCACTGGAGTCATAATTAACTGTTAGTGTGCACTGAGCTACCCTGGGAATGTTCTCGGCCTTGGCTTTCTTTCCATCAGCCAGAACTCAACTCCCAGGCTCAATGGCTTCTGAGAGAAGCCAGTTAAGAAACTGGATTTTCTTACACAGAGGCAATACTTGGGTTTGCCCTGGTTCAGAACAGAGCTCTTTTCCTGGCTAATGGGGTGGTGACTGACTCAAAACTAATTTCTCATGTCAGTACATTTTGAAAGGTCAGTTCTGGGCATCCATAAAGAAAAAAACTAGTAAGTTAACCCAAAAGGACAAAAGTGGTAGCTACTCTCCTACCGCTGTCTTTGACCTGGAGCCCTGTCAGCCCGCACAATGAGGTATTAACGGTCCTTTCTCGCACCGTGGCTGGGGGAAAAAAGTGACTTGCTTTATTTATCTTCAGAGAAGCCTGCTTTTATTGTTATTTCAAACAAATTAAAATATATATTTAATATTTTAGCTTTTTGAAGTTTCACTGCTGAGTGTTTTCTTAGCCAGTACACTTTTGATTCCGCTAGTGATCCTGAGCTCTGGCATTAATATGCATACACAAGGCTTTAAAAATCTGCTCCCAGTGGGATCTCCTATTGTGTTTTGAATGAATGACTCTTGACTGCAAGTTTAATGGCAGCTACAGAGAAAAGTCATCTGAGTCTTTTTAATGGTGTCCCCCTTCCAGGTAAAGTGTGCAAATAATTTTTCCATTTACTTTTTCTGGAATCTAGTGGAAATCTGTCACCCTGTTTTTCTCCTCCCTCAAGTGAACAATACACCATTGCTCAAGAACTAAGGCAAAAGTCTGAAATCTTAATTGAATAAAACCTATTTTCCTACCCCCAAATTTAAAAAGATCGACATTCAAAGTGACTTACAACATGGCTCACCAAAGCTAAGAAAAAAGACCAAGTGACTTCGAGTTATTTATTTCATAAGTAAAACACATTTGGTGGCTTCACAACGTTGCTGGTAGTCAAGTAGCGTGGTAAACTTATGATTCTCCTACATGGTGAGGGTTCTCTTGTGGCGGGGGGGCAGGGGTGGGGGTGGGGGGTGTCCTGTCTCTCATGGATGAAATGGAGGCAAAGTCATTTCATATCCAATGCATGCTATAATGATGAGGACTGTCCTAGGTTCTAAAAAAGTTAGCATCCAATTGTGGACAGTTTACTTAAACAATGACAACCAGTGAGTCCTAGAATACATGAGTCACAAAAGCAAATGGAAAGCCCTCACTAGTCCTAGATGTTGGAGACCTGAGAATGGTTATTGAGAGCTCTATTAGCACTTGCTATGTCTGTTGATTTTCCCATGTGGGTTTTCTGAAATCTATGGGGCCTCAGGATGTAACTTGTGCTGTCCAATATAGTAGCCATGAGCACCATATGACTATTGAAATTTAAGTTAATTAAAATTATATAAAATGTAATTTTATATACTAATCCCACTGTACTAATCCCACTTCAAATGTTCACTGTCCCACATGGCTGGTGATAGCTATATTAGACAGTGAAATACCAAGGCAAATACATATTTTAAAGATTTTATTTATTATTTTTAGACAGAAGGGAAGGGAGAGAGGCAAAGAGGGAGAAACACATCAATGTATGGTTGCCTTTCACCTGCCTCCAGCTAAGGACCTGGCTGGAGACCTGGCTTGCAACTTGGTTATGTGCCCTGACTGAGAATCGAACCAGTGACCTTTAGGTTCGAAGGCCAGTGCCTTATCCACTGTGCCACCAGCCAGGGCGCCAAGGCAAATATTTTATTGTTGCAGAAACTAGTATAGGTTAGGGCTGACTTAAATGAAGAAGAAAAGAAATCTTTATTGGGAAGTTATAATGTGATAGACATTCTAGTTGACCTGTATTTTCCCCATTTTACAGTGAAGAAGCTTAGCCACAAAGAGCTCAATTTATTTGTTCAAGTCACATAACTAATAGAAAACTGAATTAGGATTCGAGCCAATTTCTCTTGACTACAAACCCGGCATCATTTCTAATAGATGGCCAGTGTTTGCTCACCCATTCATCCATTTAACACATACCTAACCATTGAGTGTTTTAATACTTATAATAGGAAAATGGGGGAAAACTTATACTGAGAAACAGGGCTCTCTAATTACTGAGAACCTATGATAGCCACAGAGGCTATAAAGTTAGAAGGATAAATATAGTTCCAGACTCCATGGCACTTACAGCCTACGAGGGGGTCAAATAACTAGATAATCACAAAATTAATTATCAGGCACGCTTGGGAAGCATCAGAGAAGAAATTTCATCAGTTTGGGGAGAGGCTTTCAAATCCCATTAAATAACAACAAAAACAATAATAATTAGCCATAAAGCTTTCCTTTTCAATGCCTGTGAAGCTCAAATTAGTAAGACAAATCTATGATCCTGTTGGCCTCCTGATTGATGAGCCTCACTGTAATCTTTATGCCTGGTAAACAGAGAGATCTATTTCACTCAAGGTCATCCTGGGTTGGCATGACCGACTTCAATTTCATCCAATTCCCTTCGGGTAGAAGCATTTTTGAAACGAAGAGCTGAGATCAGCCAATCCGTCAACATTACAAAGCAGGAGCCTCATCCTCGTAACTCTTCTCCTTTGCCGAACCTTCCCAGCGACAGCAGCTGACATATGTGCCTCGCAGATGAAGATGCAACAGTGGGCCATTTCTCCACCATGCTGTGGAGGGGTGGAGAGTGGGAAAAGGCTGCTTCTTGGCCATTTCTTTGTCATTTTGAACAGGGTCAAACTCAAATGCCCATAAAAGGAGATTGACAACCAGTGGGCTACACCATCAAATTCAGAAGGCTAGGCAAAAAAAATTCCAAGCCATAAACTTACAATTTTCAGTATTTTATTCTTTTTAGTACTAGTCTATTAGTTTCAATGTAAGAACAACAGACTATCCATTATACCATAACTTGACATGCCTATTATGCCAATACGATTAGTTTTTGCAACGTTATCATGTACTGGTTATAGCTTATAGAAAAAAATTGATTTCACAGAATCAAAGAAATTAGAATTGGAAACATTCTATTAGGTTACTAGATACCACCCCCGAGACAAGTATGGAATTGATCCCTAGTTTGCAGTGTATTGTCTGGCGCATTTTTCTATCAGGTTTTGATAGGCTTATATATTTATTATAGGCTGGCAATATGTACCACTAAAAATTATACCAATCCATCTGAGAAATAAAATTCTAGAAAGATAAGCATTTGCTGAGGACTAATTTTACTTTGGTGGATTCATTTTTAATATACATGCCAGTGTTTATAGCCTCTCATCTTAGAAGAGGCAAGGTAGTAGCACGGATCATGGGTTGGCATTACAATCAAGTAGTGAATTTGCATATCGTAAGTTGTAGAAATTTCCCCAGACATACTCTCCCATCAGGTTTCTAAAATATGTGGCATGAATTTTTGATTTCCAAGAAGGGCTTATATTCTGTACAGGAAATGGAGCCCTGTCCCTCAAGCAAGTGCCCACAATCAAATGCGTGGCTATGCTGACATTTTCTTCTTTTGGGGGCAGTGTGGACTAAGCTGTGACTCTGCGAAAGACATTTGTCAGAGGGACTGAATTGGAGGGCAGGGGGAGGTGTACAGCAAGGGAATGAGCTAGTGTTGAGGTGCTGGTGTATAGTCTCCTGTTCTATCTTGCAGTGAATCAGAGATGGGAGAGAAGGGGAGAGGAGAGGGAGTCACCAGGCAAAATGTACAAATAATACAAATATCCAAGAAGCTCCTGGGACCCCCAGGTCAAATGAGTGGGATTTCTTCCCTCTGCTTCACCCCATTCTGGTCAGGAATTCTCTCCCCCTTTAAGACCATTCTTGAAGTTCATTTCCACCTGATTTCATTCTTTTTTTTTAAGATGAGTTCTGCTAGGCTTTCACTTAGCCCCTTGCTCCTTTGTGGAGATAGCAAATGAAGTGTCAGATGGGGGCTGAGTTGGGGGATGGGCAGGGAATCAAGGCTACGTCTGGAAGAGCGCAGAGAGGGAAGCACAGAATGTCACGTTCAGCTATGTCATGCCTGGTTCCCCATGGTGTTCACAGTCTCCTGTCCCTGTTCAATAGCCCAGAGGAAAGTCGTGTTTGTTCAGGATGCAGCTGATGAGCATTATGTCTGGAGAGCATCCCGGAGAAGATCTCATACATCTTTTATACACCTGCATGCTAAATAAGCAAGAACACCCAGGTGCTGAGTAAGACTTATGAATTTGTTGTAAATTATGCAAACAAGTAATTTGGCATGTCCAGAGAGCGGTGCTATCAGCAGAACAGTTTTTCTAAGCTCTCTACAATTTTTAGGAGAATGCACACTGAAAGGCCGTGAAACAGTGACCAGGCCTAATTGCTCAGCTCAGCGCCTCTGCTTTGACAGGTGCCAGTCAGAGACTAGCATCCACTAGCCCACCAAAGACAGTTTTACACCCAAGGTAGAGCCAGTAAAACTGTTCCAGGAATCTAAAAAAAGGCATGGCAGCAGTCAAGACGGCTTTCTCCATGGGACCAGAGGCTGTATTAAAGTAGAGAGGGAGAACATCTCTCAAGAGAGAGGAGACAGGGACCTGCGTTCTTGGGGTCAAACAGATTCTCCGTCTCAACTGACTCTACCCTTGCTGGTACTGTGTGTGGTTTGTGGGCCAGCATGACCTGGGCCTGGGCCTTACAGCCCTGACCCACCAAGTAGGGATCTGTATTTTAACAAAACACCAGGTGATTTGTCTGCACACTAGAGTTTGAGAGGCACTAGTACATGCCACCAGCTTCCTAGTGGCTATTCCACAGAAGTAGCCTGGACTCGCTAAGAAGAGACATAGCCTTTTCAGCTCAGCAGTAAATTGATCATGTCTTTATTTTATCAAGAGCCAATAAATGATCATGTTCCCTTCATGAGTACAGATTCTTTTTTTTTCTGCCCTCATTGTTTTCTTTTGGGAACTCTTCCTAACTGCATGCAATTCTGGTGAAACTGTCAACTAAGAGGCTGGGCACCTGGCTGAGGGCTGATGTGGAGAGAGAGGGCCTTTATTCTTCAAAGAACTTAAGGGGCAAGGACAATATTTGCTTGGAAATGGCAGGGGTTATCTTGCTACTGTATGTAAAGGGAACCTGAGAATAAAGCCAGGGAGGCAGGCAGAGCAGAAAGGTGGAGAGAAATCATTTGAACACTTACTCCAGTTGTACCTAAAATCAGACAACCCCTTGGACTTCTAAGTTGAGTGAGCCAATAAATTCACAGTATAGCGTAAAGCAGTTTTAGTTTGGTTTCCTGTCATCTGTAATTAAGAGTGGCCCCGACCAATACATTCCTGAAACTGCATTATCATTCTCCCAAACTGGAAACTTTTACATCTGGCTTAAAGGAATAAACTCACTGTGAAATTCATTACCTATTATTTGACAAACTGTGAGTAAATTTGTGTGAATATATGCGTTAAGTATAAATGAGCATAATTGAATGTAGAAGGTTTAAAACTTTTAGCCATGCATGTGTCCTAAATACTGGTTTTCTCTGTAATTGTAGCAGGCTGTATTTATTTTCTAGATTTAGAGGCAATGCCTATTGAAATGAATATTTAAATGTATGCCAACTAATATGCTAATCAGCACAGCTTTGGTGCCTTAGAAAACAAGAGACAGGATTGCGTGGCGGCTATTTCAGTGGTGCTGATGCTTTAATGAAAGAAGACAAAGAGGACTCCATGCAGATGAAACGTGTTCCCTTGGACTACCCAATGCAAATGGGGAAATTTATGGCTCTGTAAACTGTTTTAAAATAGAAAACAATCCCTCAATTTAAAATAGCAGTTAAGCCATTCATTAATTTACTCCGGGCAGACACTGCAACTTTTCAGAAAGGGTACCCACCATAAATAAAATCTACGACCACAAAAGAAAATATGTCCTTTTACTTCTGCCAAATGTCAACATTTAAATCTATAATTGTTATGCTGAACTGGTCAATCTATAATTGAACCACTGAAGTCTGCCTCCCTTCTGTGACCACTTGAGAGCCAGTATTGGACACAGATTTCATTAGTACGTATCTAATTCAACATTATGTAGCATACAGGTATCTGTATTTTAAAATGACCATTTAGGATAGGTTAAAGTATGAATGAGAGGAACTTAGAAAGTAGTAGCTTGAATAAAGTGGAAATTCGTTTCTTCCTAAGCCAAAATAAAAGTCTGGAGTTGGACAATCGAGGGTTGGTATAGTGCCTCCATGGATACTGAGAACTAAACATTTCTGGCTCTAAAAAGCTAGACTCTCGTCCTGTGGGTTCAAGAGGGCTGCTGTGTCTCTAGCCATTACATCCACTTTTCCACTTTCCCAGCAGCAAGATGGAGGAAAAGAGAAAGAAGGATTTGCCATCTTATTTTGAAGAAGTCCTATAAAGTAGATCTGCTTACACATATCACTGATCAGAACTTACGAGGGAGACTGGGAAATATGCCCTGTCACCTGGGAGGCTGTATGTCCAGATAAAGATCATTATTCTGTTCATTTGGAAGAGAAGAAAAAATAAAACACAAAACCAAAATGGTACTTAGAAGACAACTATCAAACTCAGCTCCAAATATTAAATATACATATTGATTTATTGTGTGTTTCCCCCACAAGAAGCTAGCTCTGGGAGAGCAAGGACATTAGTTTGTTCATAATTGTATTCCTAAAGCTATTCTATATTTATCTTTCCTGATTTCCTTCCATCAGTTTAAGAACCTTGGTCAACAGTAGAAAAGAATGCAGAAAACGCAGCCAGATTTGGTGAGAAAGAGTGCTGTGACCAGCTAGTCATGTCTGCAGCGGCCAGCACATCTGTGCCAGGTTTCGAGAATCCCCTCCAACCGCGAGCTTTAAACTAAACTGCTTTCAAATACATGGCTCCTGTGAAGCCAGTTTAAATCTAAATGCCCGAAGACCTTTACATTTGTGCTTAAATTAAAATGGTTTGTTCTAAGTAGAGACATACATGTTCTCTGTGACCTTTTCCCCCCACTGTGGAGTTAGTTCTCTTGGGCAATTTTGCAAAATCTGCAGGTTTCTAGGGGGTTGCTAAAGGAATTATATGCAAATTCTAACTTGCACTTAGTTGGTAAAGTCTACCGAGCAAGTTGCTGGGAAATGGCCTTTTTCACTGTCCTTAAGAAAGTACAATGGAAAAACAGGTCGCAAGCTTTATGCTCTCAGAGCAGAGGTGCAGGTCTCTGACACGTCCCTCTTCTGACTCGTTGAGAACACAAAAGGGGCTCAAGGGTTAATAAGGGCTTTCCACGTTAAACACAAATTGCTAGAAAGAAAAGCTAGGCTTTGTTTATTCAGTTCCAACAACCTAAGCAGGAGGATGAGAAGATCAGTTAAACTACAATTAAAAACAGTGAAGGCTATTGAGTAATGTACCAAATTGCATATAAAAATTTTGTCTTTAAAATGACGACAGGGCAGCAGCCTTCTTTTCCTGCCCCGCACCACGCATTTCCTCATCAGTAATGGCGATGGGAGTGCAACTTGGTGACTGTGTCAGGGGGAGGGAATTATGCAGGACCCTACCAGGGGAATCAGAATTTCCGGGGTGTAGTTTGCAAAGCCCCCTAGGTGACCCTCACACACTTTTCCTAGGCCCCAGGCCCTTTCTCTACCTTCCTACTTGCAAGTCAAGAATTAATGGCATTGGAATGGCCTACTTGGCTATTTAATTTTTTGTTTTGTTTAGCTATTTCCATAGACAAGGACCTACTTAAAATATATTTTTTAATTTTTAAATTATAGTTGATATTTAATATTCTATTAGTCTCAGGTGTATAGCATAGTGGCTACACATTTATGTTTCTTACCCAGTGACCCCACCACTAAGCCAGCACCTCCCTGACACCATACATAGTTATCACAGTACTATCACTACATTCCCTATACTGTACTTTACACCTGCATGACAATTCTGTAACTGCCAATTTTTATTTCTTAATCCCTTCACCTTTTTCACCCATTCCCCAGCTTCTCTCCCCCTGGCAAGCATCAGTTTTCTTTCTGTATCTGTGAGTTTGTTTTTGCTTTGTTTGTTCACTTATTTGATGTTTTAGATTCCATATATATGTGAAATTATATGGCATTTGTTTTTGTCTGACCAGTTTCACTTAGCATAATACTCTCTAGGTCCATCTTTGTTGTCCCAGATGGTAAGACTTCATTCTTTTTTCTACGGCCAACTAATAATCCATTGTATAAATGTCCCACAATTTCTTTATCTAATCATCTATTGATGTACATTTAGGTTGTTTCTATATCTTGGCTGTTGTGAATAATGCTGCAATGAACATTTTTTTGTTTTTGCTGAATTCCTTCACCTTTTTGACATGTATTTCTTTTGTGTGGGCTCCCACAACTTCTACTTTAATCAGTATTCTAGAAGAGCAATTATTTTGTTCACGCCTTTATTTATGTATTCATTCGGTCCCAGACCCTGTGTCAGGTGCCGGAGGTGCCACTGTGAACAAAACAACATGAGCCCTCACCTAGTGGGGTTGATTCCTCAGTGGAGATAGACAGAAACAAACAAACAAGCAAAAACAATATGAAAGTAGGTAAGAATGAAAATAGATGACTAGGTCACATTAAGTACTATGAATGAGAGGAACACGTCAATGGCCAGAAGGAGGTAGTTACTAGGACAGGCCTCTTTGAGCAGGTAAGAGCTATGCAGAGATCAGAAGCATAAGAAGCCGCCTGCCATGATAACAGTGGAGAAACAGTGTTCCAGTTAGTGGAAGTAACATGTGGAGAGGCCTGGGCATAAGGAGCGTGGCTTATTGGGAACAGTGAAAGGAGGTCAGTGGGCTGAGCACACCCGAGGGGGAGAGCAATTAGTGATGTGGAAGGATGGAGAAAAGCAAGCCCCAAACATGTGGGGGAGCACAGATCTTATTCTAATTGCTATGGAAATCCATGGAGAGACTTCTCGCCAGTTTGATTTGTTTTACAAAGATAATTTTGTCTGCTGTTTGAAGATGGGAGTGGAGCAAGATAGAAACAGGGAAATAGTTTAGGAAGTGTATCAGTCAGAATAGGCTTGGTTATGCAGTAACAAACGACCCCTACATCTTTGTGGCTTATAGCAACAAAATTTTTCACTCATGCTACATGCCACTGCTGGGCAGCTGGAAGCCCTACTCTGTGCCGACTCACTCCATGGTCTGGCTCATGGAGCAGCCAGCAGCAAAAACACTATCAGCAGAGAAGGAAAGGGGACACAGCATTCCTGTACTGGCTCTTAGAACCTCTGCCTAGAGATGCTGCTTGTTTTATTGTCCAAATCAAGGTCACATGGCCATTCCCAAGTTCAACAGAGAGGGCACGTATCCCTTCCAGAGAGGGGCACTGCAGGAAGGGGAAATGACATGTTTGGTGGGCGGTAACACAGTGACCACTGGAGACCATCACGGTGGCTTTGAAGGGGAAGATGTCGGAAGAGGCAGAGACAAATGAACAGATTCGGGATTATTTTTGGCATTACTTTTTGGATGCAATGGTGGCTTAAATATAATTTATTTTTGTTCAGTCACCCTTATTTTATTAGACTGTGAACCCCATGAGGAAAGCCATAATATTCATCTCGTAATCCTACTCCAGCATCAAACATGAAGAGGTTCACTGAATGAATGAGTGGGATTCCGCACATCATGGGTTGTAATTTCCCACAAATAGGCTGACACTGTTACATAAAGAGAGGGAGAAGATTAATTTTTTAAAACCCATTAAGAGAGGGCCTCGCTGATTAGATTTTTTGCAGTCTGGTGAGGGAAGTTGATTTAAGTGTCGATCCTTTTGTGGGGAAGATTGGGCTCAGGGAGAACCCTAACCCTGCAGACCTACTCCACTCCCTCTTGAGTTTTAAATTCCATCCACTTCTTTTCAGTTTTGGATCTCTCTATATCCCAGGATGGAAGGAAAGAGGGGGTGTTTGTGACAATGCCTTTGGAGAAAATAGGTTTTAGATAGAGCCAATGAATGCAGCACACGGAATAGCTTCCTTTAACAAAGAGAATGGCTGGTGGGAGGAAAAAAGTGCTGAAGAAAGAAAACCATCAAAAGGCTGTAAAGAAGTCTGCCCTCCATGCTCCTGACAGCCCATCGGAGGGCCCTGCTTAGCCCTTCCCTCGGTTTCTAATGAAGCTCTAGCTCAGACCCTGACCTGTGTGGGTCATTCCAGCACAGGTCCAGTAACTGATTTTCAGCAGAGGGAGAGAACCGAGAGTCAGCAATACTGCCTGTCTACCTGGGAAAACAGCAATGGAGAGACGCAGTGGGTGAGCCAGCAACCAGAGCTCCAAGCACCAAGCCCTGGCCTGGGACTTTTCTGCTCAGCAGGCACTCACTCCCAAATGCACACCCAGGTCCTTTTGCCAGCAACCACAAGGTTCAGAGAGCTCAGACAGCCACGTGCTTCCGCAGCTCGGCCTGCCTCACCCACCATCTGCTCCTCTGAAGGGGCCAGGCTCACAGCGAGGCCCATGGGCCAGAAATCAGGGCCTGATTCTCCCTCTGCGGCTGTGCGGGGGATGCAGAGGGCACCGGTGTTGGCCTGGGCTCTTGCTCTGGGGCAGCTGAAGTCTGCTGATTCTCGGCAGGGCACAGACAGTGCCAGGAGGCTGGATCCCAGCCACCCCTGGATTGTTAGAGGCCCTGCTCTGTGCCAGGTGCATGACCAACTGGGTCTGACAGCGCTCTCACCCTGGGTCATGTCCACCGTTTGATGGAAAGGCAATCTCAACGCAATGCTTTTATGCGTTCATGTGGGAAGCTTAAAGTTGGCGTTCTGCTGGAGAGAAAGTCAACAGAAACCAAACAACACGTTTCTGGAACAATTCCTTCCCTTCTGCCATCCATACTACACGTGAACCGTGTGTGATATGTTAACGAGGGAGTGGAAATCTATGGACATGCCGATAAGCAACTTCCTCTGTCACCTGACTTGGGGGGCAGCAGACACTATCATGCTGTGAATAAGATAGATGGACGCCTTCACAGCACCGCGAGCCAATAAATGCAAAATCCACAGCTGCCCCCTCCCCGGCCCTCCCCAGCACGGTGCCCAGTGCACAGTGAGGAGTGCATTAATGAGTTCCTCCGCGGGGTCAGCTCTGAACTGGGCTGCCTTGTCACCACGGGTCACAGAAAAACTAGGAGGGAGTTGCTCACTCCCTGGCCTCGGATGAACATTTGATAAACTGCCGATCCCTTTGGTTATTTATGAGTTACAACATCCATATACATGAGCCTGTTTTGATGAGTTGGTACAAATATTAAACTTTATCTCTGTAAAACATGCATGTCATTCTCCCAGCAGCTAACCTGGGTTTAAAAACCAGGCTTCTGTGATGCTGTCGGGGACGTGTGTTGCTGGGCGCTCCTCCCAGCCCTGGGCTCCGGCACTGTGGGGCTCATCAAAACCACCTCATCTTGTAGGTGAAGAAACAGAGGCCCAGCGAGGTAACGCAGCCCTGAGTGGTCAGCCCGGCATGAGAGGGTGAAGCAGAACCAGCACCCTGGAGCCGCACGCTTCCAGCCCGCAGCCTTCGTCTGCCACGCTCCACAGGGTCGGAGTTCCTAAGCGCCTCGCAAGCCAGGGACCGTGACTTCCTGTCATTCTCTTTAAAGCATGCTGTTACAAACAATTGGCAGTGATTCGCTTTTTTTTTTTTTTTTTCCTGAAACTCCTTGTGGGGATTATTAACCAGCCTATGTTACTGTCATTGTATTATGCTGGCTCCTGATTACATGGAAATGTTTCCTTGAACTAAATTGGACTCATTGAGTATTTACTTTAAACAGAGGGGAACTGGCCTCTGGGCGATGAGGCGGTGGCTAGATTGGGAGCTCAGAGGTTGCAAGCTAGGATAGCTGTGAAGTAGGCCAGCATGCTTGGTGTGCACAGGAGGGACTTAGTGCGACGCGTCCGTAGATTCCTGTGTACACTACCCACTGATGATAGAGACTCAACACACGCCACCTCTGACTCGTGTATCTCCTGCAGGTCCACAAACCTCTGGGCTGACTGTGTTTTGGAAGTCAGATATTTCGGGTCTAAGAAGTTAGGTAATAGGGATGTACAAACCACGTATTAATAACAGTCCCAGCAGAGTGTGGGCAGCACCCTATAATCAAGCATTAATAGTTCTGCAATTAGATATGGGAATGCTCACTACTAAATGGAAAAAGACTATATAAATAGCCTTATGTCAATTCAGGTCAGGTTTTACCCTTTCCCCTCCATGAATTTATTGTAAAGTTAGCAAAAAAACCAAACCAAACCAAACCAAAACAAAACAAAACAAAAAAGCCCACACTGTTTTCAGTGCTTTATGAAGTTCAGGATTGTAGGTAAGGAATTATAGATCTCTCTTAATTTAAAGATATGATATACTGACCTATAAAGGGAAAATTTAAAAGGCCCTGGCTGGTGGCACAGTGGATTGGCACTGGCCTGCAAACCCAAAGGTCGCTGGTTCGATTCCCAGCCAGGGCACATAACCAGGTTGCAAGTCAGGTCTCCAGCCAGGTCTGTGGCTGGAGGCAGGTGAAAGGCAACCAGACATTGATGTTTCTCTCCCTCTCTGCCTCTCTCCCTTACCCTCTCTCTCTGAGGATAATAAATAAAATCTTTACTAAAAAAAAAGAGAAAATTTAAAAATAAGTGTTGATATTTAATGATACACCTTTTGCCATTCTTTATTTTCTCAGTTAATGGTTAGGTATAAAGGCAGAATTCACAGAATGGTAAGGGCCCCTGGGCTCGGTGTGGCCACGGAGACCTCCCCTTCACAAGGGACCACCTTCCCACTGAGTGCACAGCCTCTCCTGAGGGTGGGACGACCAGCCTGGACTGAGGGCAGGAGCCTGACTAGGGCACACTCGGTCCTTTAGTGTGGAACTCCCAGTCATATTCAATAAGATGACCCCTGTTTAATTGTACAGGCTCCAGGGCTAGATTGCTGAATAAAAATCCTTATTGTGCTACTTCTTGTAAGGCCTCAAACAAGTTCTTTGCTCTTTGTACTGTAGCATCCCCCTCAGTTATACACAGAAGTAATAGTTCCTATATCATAGGACCATTGTAGGGACTAAATAAGTTAATTCTAGTTAAACTTTTAGAGGGGTTCCAAGGACATAATAATTTCTCAGTAAATGTTGGATATTATTATTATTACTATTAGTTTACATAACTAATAGTTATGTAAGCAGAATAATCCCACCACCATCCCCATCAAAATGTTCACACCCTAATCCCCATAACCTGTTACAGAATAGACTGGACCCCAGGCCATATTATGGCTTTGTAGGTGTGATTAGGTTAAACACCTTTAAATGAGGGGATTGCCCTGGATTACCTAAGTGTTCCCAACCCAGTCACATGAATCCTTAAAGGGGAAATCTTTCCCTGGCTGTGGCAGGAGGGAGAGGTAACAACAGAAGCGAGTCTGAGAGGAGCTCCTTTGCTGACTTTGGAGATGAAGGAGCCAGAAACAAAATGTGGTATATCCATGGAACGCCAGGTTGTGGGGCCAGCAGTGGAATGGTCTGGCACACACAGTGTGCTCTACCTTTGTTTCTCTCTCATGGCAGCTTGATGGCTCTCTTCTTACATGGCATTGGAGACATTGGCCTGTCCCTGTTGACCCGCAAGGTCCCGGAGGTCAGACACTATGCCTCATTCACGACCTCACTTGAATCCCATGCTTGGCACAGAGCCTGTCTTTGAGGTGGTGCTTATCGGACAGTTGGCGAAAGAATGAATATTCAGTGACTTATACATCTTTCTCTCTTGGTACCTTTTGTCACCAGGTACATACATGAGTGAAAACAAATGACTGGGATAAATGAGTCTGTCTTTTCCCAAGATCATGTGAGACTGAAAAATATTAGTTGGTACCAAGCTCATCACTGGAGGTAGGCCCGGCTCCCCTACGACCTAGCCAAATTTATTTTTCTCTTTTAGAGGCAATCAAGAAACCAAAGAAGGCCTGAGTAAGAGCAATGGTCTGGATTCACCCCACAAGAGACTTGATGAACCAGTGGAACCTGGTAGCACTGACTTGGGAACTCCTCGCGCTGTTTGGTATCCCAGAAGCCGGGCCTCCCTCACAGCGTTGCACCGACCACTGAAGGCTAACCGTTCACAGTGTCACCTTGGCAAACAGCAACATACACATCAGCAAAAGAAATGTTTTGATCCCTTCATTCCCATTTGATGCAGATTTGGCCCTTTCAAAGTACAGGGCCCTTCATTCCTCCTAAGTCATGTCACAAAGACTTTCTTGTGTTGAGCGTGGTTGAATGAATGGGACAAGGGCAATTGGCTGCTTGGTGTCCCAAATGATCAGAAGCAATGGGGATCAACGCCAGGGACATGCACGGGAGTCAGGTGCACACGGAGCTCTAGCTCTGATTCGCCTTCAGGCAGCAGGCTCTTTTAATATTGAGACCACAACGCAGACAGTGTTTTTGGTAAATGGAAATAAAAGGGGGAAAAGAACACAAAGAAAAGAAACTCCATGAATTACCAAAACTATTGTGTTTCTTGACTAGTATCCAAACTGAACTCACAAGATCTCCCCACACCCTGCCCTACGTGAGGCACTGGGACACTGTAACCTACTTCTAAGAAGTTTTAAATCCATTGCTGAGAGACAGACTCACTTTCACTCTGTCTTGGGGCTTGTTTCCCTTATAGATGAGAAGTTGCTGATGTAGTGTAAGCCTTGCAAATTGCTGAGAAAAAGAAAGTATTTTTAATTTCAGCAAATTTCCCAGATGGGGAGACACCACTGCCGTGTCCAGACCTGGGGTAGGCTCCTGGCTGGGTGGACACTTCCCCGGTCAGGTGAGGATAGGGAGCCCTCCTGCTAGCAGGCTGGAGCTGGGGGGACGGCACCCCTTCTGGCTGTTGTAAGACAATCCTTCCCAGGTTAAAGCAGCGTCCTTCTCGGGCTCAGCCCTTAAAATAAAGTCACTGAAACCCGCCCCCCCTCCCCCCCATTTCATATAGAGCAGAAGTCGTCCTGTGCTCACATGTGAGACGCAGCTGCAATGCCTGGTAAAAATGTGCAGGACTGGGGCCCACACCCCTGAGACCTGGGGTGGCACCCAGGACTCTCCCTTCTTATGAACTTGACAGCGCGAGGGGAGAAACTCAGCTGTCGGTGCTTGCACGGCGCCCCATGGGACAGCAACTAATGGGGCATTATGAATGCCCACAAGGAAACTGCAGGAAACACAGAGGAGCAGAAGCTCTTTTGAAAGACTGATGTATTGTGCTATTTCAAGTACGTCCACGGTGACTCTGGATGCCATTTATTTGAGGGGCTACCTTGTGCTGGGCCTGGTGCCAGGTCTTCACATGGTGTCTCTCATCCTCACAGTCATTCACAGCATATTATCCCTGTTTTTCAGAAGAGGAAACAGAAACCCAGAGAAATAATGACAATTTCTCCAGGCCTGCAGGTGCTCAGGGTTAGGGACAGAGCACAAATCCAGGTTCATGCAGCTGCAAAGTTCCACTCTGCTGAGGTGGCTGTGGTAACAACACTCAGTAAAAATAATGCCAGGCAGGCCTCCCTCTTCCTTTCTCTGCATTCAGGGCCCTGGGCATCTCTTATGGGTCAGTGGCATTTACTTCAAAAGTGTCTCCATATTCTATTTCCTCCTGCAGTGGATGTCATAAGGAGACTTAACCCTGATTTTAAATAGGCTACTTAGAATCCCATAAGCTTATATTGATGTCAGGGGGAAAATATGTCTTTGAGGAATCCATCCAGAAACATACAGAGTCTTTGCTGCTGCTTCTCTCTGGCCCTGGGCACACAGGGTGACGATGCTCCAGGCCAGCGACAAAGCTCCAGGCCTCACAGGAGCATCAGAGCTTCAGACACCAAGGAACCTCCTGTAAGATGAGTTGTGACACATGTCCCAGATCACTGGTGGGCATGTTTAGTAAACCAATGAGTAGCTGAAGTGCAAGGAAGCTATTTGCTTGTTTATATCCTAGGGATAGTATGCATTCATTGTTTCCCCTGGGGACGATGCATGGAGGTGCGGGCTGAGTTAGGGAACAAGCCCAGTGAGCGCTCAGAGACTCGTGACAGGGGACCGGTGGGGCCACCGCTGGGGAGGGGCAGGGTTCAGAGCTCTGGGTGGGTAGGGCTGTGCCCCGCTGGAGGAGGCCTATGGGTGAGCTTCACCGAAGCTCTTGCAGAAAGAGGATGAGAAGTCTTTAAAATAGTCTTTTTATTTCCAAAGATGAAAGCCTGCTCAGAGATGTTATTTTTTCTTACGTGCAGTTCATGAGCATTTGGTCTTTGAGGAAAACGGTACCTGCATGTTTATCAAATGGAGCCTTTGACCACTGCAGGCCCTCTGTCTACTCTCAGTTAAATCGTCTGCACTGTAGCCAGGTCACTCTCTCAGGGACACCCGATTAACAGCCCCAAATTGGGCTGAACCAGTTCAGGTGGGCCAGCTTTTTGAAGAGTTAGCATCTCATACCATTTATCTCACCACCTGCGCTTTTTCATCAGTTCTGGGGCAGACTCTGCTCACCCAAAGAAAAGCTGACTTCAGTTCTTGTTATAAATACTTACTGTTCTCCTGCCAGTGTTTAATCTAGTGTGGGGCATTGTGCCTGTCCCAAACAAGTTGGACCCAAAGAGGACCACATCAAGACACACCATGATTAAAATGCCAAAGGTTAAAGAGAAAGAGAGAATCTTAAACGCATCAAGAGAAGAGGCCCTGGCTGGTGGCACAGTGAATAAGGTGAACCCAAAGGTCGCTGGTTCAATACTCCAGCCAGGGCATATAATGAGGTTGCAAGCCAGGTGTCCAGCCAGGTCCATAGCTGGAGGCAGGTGAAAGGCAACTATACGTTGATGTCTCTCTCTCTCTCTCTCTGCCTCTCTCCTTTCCTCTCTTTCTAAAATTAATAAATAAAATCTTAAAAAAGAGACGAGAGTTACCTACAAAGGTGTCCCTGTAAGACTATCAGCTGACTTCTCAAAAGAAACTTTTCAGGCAAGAAGGGACTGACAAGAAGTATTCAAAGTGATGAAAAGCTGAAAAGCTAGGACCTACAACCAATATTACTCCATCCAACAAAGCTATCATTTACAATAAAAGGGCAGATAAAGTGCAAGGTAAAGCTAAAGGTGTTCATCATCACCAAAACATTATTATATGAAATGCTAGAATTTATTTAAGAAAACGAAGATCAAAACTATCAACATTAAAATGACAACAAACTCCCAACTATCAACAGCGGCGCCTAAAAAATGGAAACAAAAAAAACAAAAGCAAACTAAACAAACAGCCAGCAGAGGAACAGAGTCGTAGGTATGGGGGTCATTTGGAGGGTTATCAGCTGGGAGGGGAAAAGAGGAGGAAGGTAAAAATGG
Source organism: Noctilio leporinus (assembly GCA_004026585.1). Taxonomy (NCBI): domain Eukaryota; kingdom Metazoa; phylum Chordata; class Mammalia; order Chiroptera; family Noctilionidae; genus Noctilio; species Noctilio leporinus. Next base: position 169,397 of record PVIW01000001.1, on the reverse strand, counting down.
TGCCGGGGCCAAGAAGCATAATTTGTAGGAATGAAATAAACAGGGAGGTGTTAAGAACAGTATAGGAAAGGGTAAAGCCGAAGAACGTCCATATATGATCCCTAGACATGAACTGAGGTGGGGGACAGCTGGAGGGAAGTGGGGTACTGGGCAGATGGGGGTAAAAGGGAAAAATGGGGATAACTGTAACAGCATAATCAATAAAATATACTTTAAAAAATAAAAGAGTTCTCCATGCATGACTCACCCTCTTTTCCTCCAAGTAGGAAAGCATGAGAATTGTCATGCAAGATTCAATGGTGGACATTGAAGGGTTTTCCCAGCAATGTCTCATGTGGGCAAAGGCATAGCATTTCCCTAAAATATCTTGTTTGCCTTAGAACCCTTGTCATAACAACATGAAGCATCTATTTACAGTGTTGAATCAATTTTTTGGTGGTAATTGGAGGCTTAGTGGGGGTCAGCCAGCTGTTCAGGTTGCACAGCGAGCAGCAGAATGACTGAGCCGGGTTTCCCGGTTTGTGCCTGCTCCGCTCTGGGGACCTCCAGCTCAGTGGAAGGAAGCATCAGCTCACCAGTGACCAACCAGTGTGCGGATCAGTCACTCGACCCCAGAGCTGCATAAGCAGAGAGTTGGAGTGGGGAAAGTAGCAAGATACACTTCTTAAAGATTTAAAGTGTAAAAGAGTACTTTAAAGAGTAAGCCTCCTTCAAAGTGTTTTCCAAACAGCTCCACCCCATGTCTTCTGCTTTGACCTCCTTGACCCCTTCTACTGACAAGAGAGGCTGCAGAGGCAGCGTGAGAGCTGGGCACAGGTGCTGCTAGACCTGACCGTCCAGGGGCTCTGTTACTAAGGAAGAAAGGAACTTGGATGTCAGGTGGGACACTGCGCTTCAGCACTGCCCGCTGTCTGCCTGGTGCTCCTGCCTGCCTGCTGAGCATACAGCAGGGAAAAGACAAAGTCGTTGGCTGCTCTCATGATACTTGTATTCAGTGGGGAGCCAGACAACAAGTGAGCAAAAATGAGTATTATCATTTTAAGTAGTGATGAGTGGTAGATTTAAGTAGTGCACAAAAAGATGAAGGTCTCTCTGAGCAGGTGACATGTGAGCGAAGATCGGATTGAAGTGACGGGGGTGGGAAAGGTGCCCTGGGCAGAGGGACACCAACTGCCAGCAAGCAGCCATCAAGGTCCTAGGGCAGGATGCGACCATGTGCAGGCTGGTGGCCTGTTCAGACGAGATGAAAAGGCAATTGAAGTTGCATTAAGTGGAGGAATAATGTAAGCAACCGTCCATTAGTGATGTTTTATTTATTCACAAAGTACATTTTCTTATCAATATGATAGGTATTGACATTGCAAGTTGTTACCATTAATCTTGTTGGTATAACTGTAATAATGGCTACCTCTTGCTCCCTTACTGTCTCACATGGGATGTAGTTTAGAAAATTACAGTGAATTATGACAATACATTAAATATCAGTATGGTACCTCTAATTGCATTTCAGGACTCTGTTAATATAATATCACTTTGTTAATATTATAATTTCAAATGCTTCCTTCTCCTTGAAAGTGCTGTATGAGGTACATTTATTTTTTTTAAAGTGAATTTAAGTTGAAAAATATCCACTTATGGATATTTTAATGTACAGCATTTCCTGAGAGGTAGTGTCTTCCCTAAGAGTATTTGTCCTTGCTTTTTCTTCTCCTGTTATTATATTCTGGGGGCTGGCAATGGTTTTCATTCTCCTTATCCAGATCATTTATGATTTTATTGATTTCAATAAAATTTCCATTTTAACCTTTGCCTTCATATTGAAATCATAATCTTTTAAAATCTCTTCTTGTGTGCCAGACCTCCCTCCCTACACACTATGCCCTTATTCTTTTCCATTGCTCTTTTCCAGATCTGTGATAGCTTTCTTGATAAATAGCCATCAGTATGCATCTTCTGTCACCATCACATTGAATAAGCAAGACCATGGCATAGAATCGTGAACCAATGCTTTGCCTCCTGCTGTCCCTTTAAATCTGCGGTGGAGGCTCAGTTTTTCTTTTGCATCTGGTTGAAAAATCAGGTAGGTTTTCTGGTCACCCACATAATGTAAGCTCCTTCAATCAATAATTTAGAAGTCCAGTCACTCGTAACAGATAACACTTGGAACTCGGTTCAATATTCAGTTTCCTCCTCCGTCCTGATCGTGCTGTTGCGAGCTGACAGCCAGGAAACTGAATGTATTCTTTCTTCCTACTGTGCTTTTCATCTCTCTCCCCCATCTCATTAACTGTGATTTCTGACCCCACCAGGAAGAGATAATAACCTTGGTCAGAAAAGTTTTCCCTTACCTGATACTATCATGAGCTCAGTGTTGCCCTCTCTGGGTCTGGGAGGTATTTAAAGCCAATTCTCATTCTCACCTGTATCTTGTGGGGGGTTTTGGACATTCCCATCGCTGGAAACCTCCTGTCCTCTGTAGTTTATTAACAGGCAATACACCTTCTCCAGCTCATCGCTGTACCCCTCTCAGCTTCCTGGCACTTTGCATTATCTCTGGTTGCTGTCTGGTCCTGTCTCTGAGCAGCCCGCCTGGGTAAGATGGGGCTGGTTCCACATCTGGCTCATGGAAAGCAATCCTGGATCTTTTGCACTGACAAACTGTGGGGGCAGACCCCCCAGCTCAGCCTTCTCTCCCTGCTTAGTGGGTGAGCAGCCAGCTGGCCAGCCCAGCTCTTGCTCTTGAAATTCTGGGGGTGAGAGTCAGACACAGTTTAATGTGTCTCACAATAAAGTAGCATCTAAACCAGGAAACTGACATTGGCACAATACGCAGAGTTTACTCAGATTTCACCAGTTATGCATGCACTCAACGTGTGTGTGTGTTTGCTACTCTATGTAGTTTTATCACATGTGTGGTTTTATGTTACTCCTATTATAATCAAATGTGTACCTGGACAGTCCCCACAAGGTTTCTCCATGCTACCCCTGCAAGCACACCCCCTTCCTCTCTTACCCTAAACCAGACACCACTAACTAATCTGTTCCTGGAATCATTCAGTATGCATCTTCTTTGGATGGCCAGCCATATCCTTTTTACATGTCCTCTAAAAATTAATGGTTTTATTTTGGAATGTAAAATGTATTGTTTTGATGCTTCAGCTAAACTAGAGGAAAGAAGAGTCCTAAATTAATGTCAAGTTTGGACGTATTTTATATACTTTAGTTTGTGTTTTTCTGATGATTCAGCATTTCGTTCACTTAACAAGTGTCTATGGAGTGCCTAGCATTTTATTGTCTTTGATGTTATTGTTCTGCATTAAGCTTAATGTTGTCAGGAAAGTAAATCACCCCCAAGGTCTTCTTTGGGCTTTGCGCATTGTTCCTGGGCTAACCCGCTCTACAGCTTGCTGCTTCTGAGGTGCTTTAAACTGAACTTGCCCGCACAGAGATTCCGGTACCGCCCTGTGCTTGGCCTTAAAAAGTCTCTATCCTGCTAACTTGCCATTTTACTTCTTAAGATATCTTGGGGTCATCTCCAGCCATGAAGGTTTTATTGTGTACCTAGTTCTTCTGATGTCTTTAAAAGATGACTCACCAAGATCAGCCCCTCTTGATCTCTGAGAACCCTGACATTTTTCAAGGAAATTGCTCCTTTTTATTGCTTGGGTTTCCTATTTTGGGATTTGAGTCTTCTTCTTCCATTTCCAATAGCCCCTTCATTCAATGGTGCCTCAATCATTTTTAACTCACCCATGCTAAGTGTTTGGTGTAGGCACCTGACAAAGTCAAATTTCAAAGTCTAAAGAAGCGACTTGCTCCCCTCTCTCCCTGTAAATGCGGGTAACCAGATCCTGCTCCTCCACATACAGAACTCATGCTGCCTTCGCCTCCACTGGGCGTGGTGATTTGAGCTTCCCACAGTCCTGTACTTTATTGAACGATCCCACCAGTGTGGCTTGTATGGAGGGAGAGGCAACCAGTGGGTGGCCTCCCAGCAGAAGGCTGACACAGGCACCCTGGCCACTGTCTACCTGACACAGCAGCTGCTGCAACAACTGGTCTCCTATCACGGTCCTTGGGGAACGCCCCACGTCTGCCCATGACTTCATTTGGAATTCTTAAGTGATCACATCCTGTCTGGGTGATTTATTGATATCTGTTTCGCCAGTTAAGACTAGAACATTCTGTGCATTTACTGCAATTTCATTGAATACTCCAATCTCTCCATCTCTGGGGCACACATCTTGCCAGGTGGTGTAAGGCGCAGTGCTGATACAATCTTCTTTCTATTGTGTTTTTTTCCTTCTTCTTCATGTTTTAGTGCATTCCATTGGTGCTCTCAGCTTCTTGGTTTTGTTTTTGACATTTTTGGAGGCTGCCTGTGAGGTGTTGTTTAATAGATCAGAGGACTACAAAAATAAAAGCAAAGTTAAAATGTAATTTGGTTCAAATGCCACAGCTTAAAGACAAAAAACTAAATTTGAAAGAAGTTATGTGACTTAATCTGACACACTCAATGGAGTCTATTTCTTTCCTGGTTAGGGATGCTTGTTTTTGTCCTACTTATGTTAACATGAAATTCTGAGTAACATGGTTCCTTTGGGGGCTTTAAAATGCTGTCTTTCTGTAAACTTCCATGGCACTACAGAGAGGGCATCTGATAACCACCACTGGATGCCCAGCTGGCAGCTGGTTAGATATATCTTGGTATTCGGGGTCCAGAGCAGCCTCCACAGACCTGCAGGATCTTAAGGTAGCACCCCCCCTCTGCCTGGCCCTCCCCAGTCTAGGATTTCCTGTGCCAACATTCCCTACAAGATCCTGCTTGACATCCTCAAACAGCTTGTTCACTTCACCACAGACTAAAACTCCTGTTGAAAGAAGTGGGTTCCTTTTATAAACAGCCCGCTTTCCCAAAGGCTGCTTTCTTGGAGCACCTCATTCTCCCTCTTGACTGGGAGATCTGAGCCGCAGCACCCAGGGTTTAGGTGGGATGGGACGGGACGGGATGGGATGGGAAGCCCTTTCATTGCTCCCTGGAAGGTGCGGAGCCAGATTCTTCAATGTGCCAGCCTGTTGCCTTTTACAGCTAAAAGGAGGTACCAATTCTCTACCTTCCAGCCTTCGTTCGGAACATGGCACACGCGTTTGGCAGTCAGGAGGCCTGTGTTCGCAGCTGCTCCAAGTGGCTGTTTCCACACTGCGAGGGAGGTTCGCAGCGGCCTTCACCTTGCCCCAGGGCGAGACTCCTGCTCTCACTCCGCCTCCTCTTCAGTGGGTCTGTGCTATGCTGGGCGAGGCTGAGGTCAACAGTGAACATGCCTTCCTTCTCCTCAAGGCCAAAGCAGTCTGGTGGGCCACAGTTTCAGGCAGGGGTCTAGGTGTTTCTCCACTTGTGGGCTCTCCCAGCTGCCTGGCACACAGCAGGGTCTCCGGGAGCCTGTGCTCATCGTTGGCCGTGTTCTGGCAGGGTCACTCTGCCTCTCCCCGAGTCCCCAGGGCCCGTCTGCGCTTTATGCGACAGTCCGAGAGAACTTCAGAATGTGCGCCACCCCATCACTCCTCTGCACGGAGCCCTCCTTGTCGCACACAGTGGCTGCCCCTCACACTTGCCATGTGGAAGAATGGATGACTTGTCCCCGCTTCCGTGTCCCTGTGCTGCAGTAATAGCATGCACTCCCTGCCCTTGGCTTTGACGTTGTCACCTGATGTGCTCTGGCCTGGAACGGTAGTGAACCTGACTCTGTGCCGGTAGGTTCGCCCGCCTGGGCCTCCGCCAGTGCCAGGGCAAGATGTACCCTGGGAGCTGCTGTGGCCGTAGCATGCCCCACAATGACACATGTGGCGGGGGGCCACCTGGCCAACCCACGGAAGTGCAGAGTCATGGATGCTCACTGCTGCGGGCCACTCAGCGGCTATGCTGCTAGGCTGTGCGAGCTGATGGCCACAGTCTGGTCCTAACCAGGGCCTGCTGTGTGGCCCATGGTGTCCTCTGGAGTAGCGCATTTGCACATGCTTCTCCTCCTTCAATGCCTTCCAGTAGCTGGTTTCCAACTAAGGGCTTTGCACTTGCTGCTGCTTCTGCTTCTAAAGTAGTTTCTTCAACTATCTGAGTGGATCTGTGTGTGTGTGTGTGTGGTGGTGGTGGTGGGGGTCCTGGTAGATAGAGAAGGAAGCTGTTTTAAAGGGGGTAGCTAGAGGAGGGGGCATTCGAGTGGAAAACAGAAGGCAGCAAGGGAGAAAGCCATGCACATGTCAGGCAAATGGTGTCTTCTACTCACTCTTAGCTCCTGCCGCCTAGAGACTTTCTACAGCTCTCTTTTCCATCTGGGTTGCCTGGGGACCATCACTCCTTGCTGTCCTCCCATACCTGAAGGAGAGACTGAGGTTCTGGCGTTTGTAGCAGACCTCAGCAGAAGTCCCAGTATGGGTCACGGATGGAGCTGTCGAAAATGAGATCCAGTTTCCCTTGCCAAGGGGTAGTTACCTGGGGCCATTTTTTGGCTGTTCTGCCCATTTCATTCATCAGGAGCTGCTCTCTGCTCACTCTGATGTACGCTCACATCTTAGATCATTTGTTGCCAACACACATTACCTGATGTTTATCTGAGTTAAGTTTCATCTGCCTTCAGGCTTCATAGTCCCCGAAGTGCTCAAATGCATCTGGAGTTTTTTTTTTTTTTTTTTTTCCTTTCCCCAAATCTCCTTAGCTTTTGTTAGCCTAAACACTTTAGAGCCAGTCAAAATCTCTGACAGAGATTAAATGACAATTATGTGACAATGACCCATGCAATCTCTGACCAGGTAGTAGAAGCAGGGATGGTGGGGTTCAAGGCAGGATGCACTCAGATCAAGCTCATGCCTCTCAGGATCTCAGCACTGGAGAGGCACCAGGGAGCCCATCGCAGTGCTTGCTTCTGCAAGAGATATATGTGGGTGTCCATGTTTCAACAGGGCTGGGGAGCCCCCCTTGCTGGGAGCGTAGGGGAGCTGTGTTACATAAGGCCCATTCTGTCTGAGTGAGTTGGTTAGTGGAGAGAGAAGAGGGAACAGAAGAAGTGATGGCAGGAGGTGAGCTGGTGCAGATTTGTACAAATATCAGCAACTTGTAATGGAGGGGCGCAGAAGGAATGAGCGTGCTGCTCCAAGAACTTTTCTAAAAAGGCCAACTGGTCAACTTGGCTGCACCTGAAAGCTGGGAGTGAGGGGCTGAACAAGGATGGAAGCAGCTGCCCTCAAGACCTGTGGTTAAAAAATAAATAAGGCAATGAAGAGCCCGAACCGACAAAAGAGGAGAGACAGGAGCTGTTTGCAAAACCCAGCTCTTTCCGAGTTGGGCAGAGGCCAGACTCATCGACGTGGGCAGAACTGGAGTGTTAGAACCAGCTAATCTAGTCAGCTTCAAGCTGTTCCACAGGCAGTAGGCATGAACCCAAAAATCATCTCAGACATTTACTTCATATGGTTTCTTTGAAGAGACAACATGCAAAAAGCACCAACCCAAGGATTCCTTTCTCTATGGGTCAGTTCCCTGTGCAGGTGTTGGGCCAGTTGCAAGATACCAGTCTGGGTAGGTCTCAAACGGGGAGTTGCAGAAGCCTCTTCCCCTTCATCAGTTTTCTTGGAAGAGCTTCTCTTTCTAACTTAAGGTTACTCACCATTTTTCTGTTCCACTTTTAAAAACAGGGGCCCGTAGCACACAGCCCCCTGTCTCTGGACATCTTTTTGCCTTGTTAGTCAATTTGTTTCCAAGCTGGGTTCTTCAGTTGCATCTGCCTGAGCAGCCTCTGCACTACAGCAATCAGACCCCGATGAAACTTAGCCATGCGTGCAAGAGCGTGACTATGACCCTCTACTGCCTTGCCAATAAATCACTACCCCATCCTCCCATCGGGTGCTCGTGGGTCTTGCTCCATAATCCTTGTGGCTGTGGGACCTACTGTTAAGAATGAGCGACAAAGACTATCAGTGTTTGGGGGATCAAATGCAGAGCTGTGGCCTGTGTGAACTCTGGCTAGCACAGTGGGAAGGGGGGAGGTCAGCCAGATGGGGAAGAAGAAAGCCTCAGGCCAGAAGCTCCACCTGCTTCATGGGCTTCTTTTCAATGCTGAGTTGTAGCATGCGTTTGCTACAGCAAAGGCCTGCTGCTGCCAAGTACCCTAAGTACTCTGAGCCACGTAAACAACAGGAATTGTCTCTCACCTGAGGGAAGGAATGCTCAGAGCTGTGTCCTCGGAGAACAGGCAGTTTTGCCTTGAGGGGGCAAAACTGGCCCTGGATGGATGCTGAGAGAACATCTGGGTGGGGCCACCAGGGCTCCAGCAATTCTCTCAGCAGTGCCAGGCTTCCCCCGGCCACAGGGCTGCCCCTGCCAGGGCTGCTGGTGGGCAACAGTAGGTAAGTGGCAAGGGAAACTCATTCATGGGGATGTGCAGGCGACCTTTCGAGACCCTTAAGAGGTGAAATTCAGGAAAAGATAGATCTACTCCTATATCTCTTTAGGTAGGGATGTTGGCCAGCTTACGGTGGATTTATGGAGGAATTATGGCTTTATTTGGAAAGAGCAGCTGGAGTGGTGTGGAAAACGCAGATTTCAGGGACAAAGAGGAATGAGAGGATGAGAGGGACAGATACAGCATTGCATGAAGGTACAACACATCTAAACATGTGGGCAAGTGGATGCACCTGCCATCTTCAAACCCAATTTCAACTACAAACAATGAGACATCCCTCTACCACTTTACAGTTCAAGACTCCTCACACGGTGTATCTCCTATCTTCACAACCATCCTACAAATATCACACTATCGTTTCACAGTAGAGGAAACTGAGGCTCAGAGATGTTAGGTAACTCGCCACGTTCACAGAGCTTAGTGGCAGGCTTAGGGCTCCGGCCAGAGCACCTAAGTTCCAACCTAGCCTGCTTGAACACGGTGTGCTACACGGCGCTGGCACTGTCGTACAGGATGTGACGGCAGTGGGCTACTGGGGCGGGGAGGGTATTTTGTCCCTGACATTATTTGGAATTGCAGCTGATAACAATAAAGCAGAGTAACTTTTAGTTGGTTCTATCATTATTTCCAAATCTTTAGAGACAATTCATCCCTTTTGTGTTTGCTGCCTCGTCCTCCACCTTCCCTGGGGATGGCACTGCAACGCTGGGCTACAGACTCATGTTTCCAGCCACTGGCTTCCCAGAGACAGGAGAAGCAAAGGGTGGTCTGCACCAGGCTGTCAACAGGGAAACAAAGGTCTTTTTAGAAGTTTCGTGCTGGGTGCTGGGAAGGCTCACCTTCTGTCCTTTAGGAAGGGACCCTGGAGGCAGAGGCCCCCAAACACCCTTCACAGAGGAGCAGGAGCTCCACGCCTGGCCTGCAGACAGCCTGGCAGGGGGAGCCGAGACACAGATGCACGGGACGCAGCCTGAGGGACAGGTCACGCCAAGGACTGTCACTCAGAACTCTCACCGACACTTGCTGGAAGACATAGACACAGGCACTGCGAAGGGGGCGTTCTGCATGTCTGAGGAAAATACCACAGCATTTTTGTACACAAAGGGGCAATTTCTGTGATGGCCTTCCCTCCATGCTCTTTGAAAAAACAATCTTAATGCAAGGTCATTAGTCCACAGTGCGTATGTGTGCGTGTTTACTCAGGTGCCCCAGCGAGATGTGCATCACATTTTCATTCCTTGCTTTCAAGGTGAATTCTACGAGGGGGAATAGTTGGAGTCTAGCATCCAGTCAGATTCAGTACAGTAAGTTCTTGGTGCTTTGCTGAACTTTCCTGGCCAGATTCAGAGTTAAGAGTTATAGATCTACCTTATTCCTTTAATCAATGCACACTATTTAATCATCCTCCTAGTATGGACATTTGGATTATGGGAATGTCAGACTGAAATGGTTCATGCTTCTTTCACCCTTTTATTGATCCCAAGTGTTTAAAGTTCCCCAACGGGCCAGACTTAGGCTCCTTCCCTTTGGCAATTTGAAGAATGCAGAAAACTACCCCCCACCTCCGCTATTCTCCCGTGACGCCTGGAAATGTTAATCTTCAGTTTTCCATCCTTTGCTTTTTTCATCACCTACCCTCAGGGTCATCTTCCAAAACGCAGAAAGACTAAGGGTCCCACGCGAGTAGAGAACCCTTAGCAAGAGTTCCCACGCCACAGGGACGAGAGGGCTGCGCTGCGCTGAGATAGTTCGCGTACAAGGTATCGCTGTTGCTCTCGCCTCGCACTTCGCAAGTCCTATTCCCCTGGCTTGTGCCCCTTCTGCGTGCAGCCTTCCTGTGAACACATGTCCAGCCTGTCCCTGGGGAGACCGACGCGGCCTGGTAGGTTGGAGAGGACGGAGCATTTGGGTTGAAGAGGCACTGAAAGGGGGGTGGGGACGCAAAGGAGACAGAGACCCCTGGGTGCTGACAGCTCGCGCTCCCATCACCCAGCAGGGTCCCCGCTGTTGCCTGGGGCCGGCCCTGCCCTCCCCCGCGTGTCTGGCTGCTGACTGGGCTCGAAAGTCACAATTGGGTTCCCGTGGACGCTGGCCAATGACCGATTTCCCGGCCATGGGAGTGATGGCTTTCGGCTGTGCCTGCAAGATGTGAATTCATTCTTTTTTAATATCGGTAATACACAGTAAAGAGCTTAATCCAATTTACAAAGAAATAGGATCGGACAAGCCTTGAAAACACAATGTGCCTTTATGGCTCTCTGACGTTGGCGCGGGAGAAGAGTGAGTGTTATGGCAGCGGGGAGACACTCTCCATCGCCATCATCCTTCCTCATCAGGATGGGGCACAAGGCCACAGGACGGCAAGGCGCCTGGGGCATTAGGGTTGCCTCTGGGACCCGCTTTCCTGCTGTGCAGACCCAGCAAGGGGCCTTTTCATGTGCCACTACTCATCTATGGAAATGAAGCTCCCAGTCTCTCTCAGGAATGGATATGGCTCAAGTTATATTCACGTAGAGCACGTAGTGATCCACCAGCACCACCTTTCTGGTCCTCTGTAAGCAGTGACACTCATGTGTCACATACGCGACCTTGGCTAGAGGTACCATTTGCCCCGGCCTGTGCGAAGGGTGTGGCTTGGAGTCATGATGAGCTTGTCTTGTGGCCAGGGGCTGCCAGGGTGGACAGCCGGGGAGCGGGTGGGACCACTTGCGCATGGAGCTGCAACAGAACAAAAGCCCATGTTCTACGCTGCTCATGCAAGGGGTGCACCAGCTCCAGGTCTGCTCTGACACCCTGGTACACTGGTCTGGTGGGCAGGTGGCTGGAAGTCTCCAGAAAGCTGGCATCCCGATGGTCAGGCAGGTAGGAAAGAGGGCTGGGCTCCCTAGTGGAGGCTGGGATTCCCACCAGGCCCCAGGGCTTTAGGTCTGCGCACAACTCTGAATGTCAAGTATGTGCTGGGCATGGTGCTAAGCTCAGCAATGATGAAAACTTGTCCCCACTTTCCAAGCACTCCTAAGGTATCAACATAACCTGCTGAGGTTGCTAGGTATGCCTGGACAAGAGGTACTGACCTCAGCCTGGGAACTGAGAGAATGTCCACAAAAGGCGAGCTTAAGTTTGGAGGATGAGTCAAACAGGGTCATGTTTTTAAGATGGTAGGAGCACATTCTAGGCAGAGGGAAGATTAAGAATAAGAACAAGAAACAGCCTGGCCTGTGCCATATGACTAGAGCTGCAAGAAATGAGACCAGAGCAGTAGATTGGAGCCAGATCATGGAAGGGTGGGTGTGCTCTTCAAAGAAGCCGGGACCCTGTCAAAGATTTTAAACAAGGCAACGACATGGCTTAACCTGTGTTTTCACAGGTTATGCTGAGGACGTCTGGAAAATGGAACAATTCTTGAAGCCAGAGGACAACACAGGGATCTGGGACAGTAAGACGAGGGAAACTCAATGAGGTCTCGATCTTGCCTGGAATCTGATAGGGTGAAGGTGAGGAAACAGGTGCAGGGATACAGGCTGGAGTGTTTGAGAATGGGAATTGATGAGTACCAAGCAGGTTGTCAGGGCCCCTTCAAAAAGAGACAAGAATTCCAGCAATGGGCCCAGGAGAAGCTGGATCCTACAGACAGTTCTCTCTTGGCAGGGACTGGAAAGAGAGCAGATGGGATGAGGATAGTCCAGCTCTGTAAGCATGTGGGTGGTCAGGGCTACCCTGGGTTTAACAGAACCCTAACTTAGGGCAGAGTGACATACTCCAGAACCTACGTCTGACGGAGATGAGGTCAGGATAGACTGTACAGAAAGGGAGTGAAAAATGGCCTGTCGGGTGGAGGTCTGAGGTTACTGCACAGGGCAGGGCTGGGATAGGCAGTCACTGGCATGCTCAGAATTACAGTGACCCACCCACCTAGCCACTTACAAGGGTGTGCAATAAGCCAGGTCTTTAGAGCTAAGCAAGCCTGAGTCCCAGCCTTTTCTCAGGAATTTCCTGGCAAATTGAGGAGCTTGCTTAACTTCTCAGAGTGTCCTGCCAAAACAGAACTGATAGTATCTACTTGACCTGGTTTTTACAAGGTGTGAGTTAAATGAAAACTATATGAAAAGTGATCATAGGAAAAGGTTCACTTGCTCACTTGGTTTTTCATTCACTGTGTTCCTGTTACCGAACAGAGAACTAGAGATCCAGTGGGGAACTTGACAAACAAGGTCCTTGTACTTCTGAAGCTTCCATAGCAAATCCTCAGTCACTATCAGCAATGCTCCATTGTTTTGGTTTTTTCCCCCTTTCTCTCCATGTCACTGCATATTCTGGAGTACTTTGCTCTCTCTCCTTGGAGTAAGTCACTAAGGCACTAATCCCCATATCTGGTTTCCAGCAGCAGCACCCAAGGGAGTTTTGTGAGGGAGATTCCAGGCTCCATCACTCGTGTACCTGGTCAGAGCTTCCAGAGTCTGCTAATTAATGGGAAGGAGGTTTAATGATGAGGGAGGCTTGGCAATCAGTGCCCGGAGTACCAGAGTGGAGAAGACCCCCGGGGCTGAAGATGTGTACATGGTATCAATAAAGAAACCAAGTTGGGCCAACGTCAAAAACGGAAAAGAATGTGACAATCTGCTAACTGTGCTTTTGGTTATACTTGTTTCCTTGAAGGGAATTTTGTGGTTATTTAATTAAAACATTCCACGTTGATCAAAGGTGTTGCTTTGACTTCCCAAGTATGAAATACAAGACTTGTGAAAGTCGAACAACTCATTTGACTGCAAACAATTTACAAAGGGCCCTAAACAAGACAAAATATGATAATAGTGTCTTAGAAACAGAGAAACCAATTAATTTCTCTTGTTATGAACGTTAACCCACATTCAGTTTTAAGCCCGTGATGCTCTAATGATACTCGGCATTAGCCACTTCTGACTGCAATGGAAGAATGCAGGGTGGATTCTGTGGCCTCTTCGCGTGGCTATCCCTCTGTGCACACACATTCTTCTGGTTATAAGGACCCCCGTCATTTGGATTAAGGATCCAGATTAATGGCCTCATTTTAACTTAATCACCTCTTTACATGCGTCCATTCTGAGGTACGGGGAGTTGGGACTTCGACATATGAATGTTAGGGGTACACAATGCAACCCTAACACTTCCTCCAGCTCCCTGGATATTTTGTTTTTATTATGTCCTGGACGGGGCTCCAGGCGTCTTGAATATTCCTATTCTGTCTCTACTTGCCTGCTTATGTTTCAATCTTGTCCTACAGAAAAATGGATCAGAGGGCCAAAAGGGACCAAACAAGTCTCTTGTTTGAAGGCCTGGAACTGGCTGGGTAGCCCTGCTGAATGTCATGGCACAGCGTCCACTGTCCTTGGCCTGAAGGCATCCTGGAAGCTCACACAGCCCTGAGCACCGGACCTTCCCATTATCTTCTCTCCAGAGACTCTGACCCAGATTTTGCTGGTCATGTGTCAATCATGAGTTTCAATATGCAGATTAAAATTTTATACTTACTGGCCTTCTACTAGCTTCCAGACGTTATGTAGCTGCTTCTACAGACACAAAACTATCGTAACTGATTCAATTATTTTAATTCAGGACAGCTGATGGGGTTTGGGCCTGCACATTTTAAAAGCGTGAGCCATGGTGTATAATCCTGGAACAGCTTCATTGTTCTGATGAGATACGTACTTGGAAACAAAACAACCAACACCTGTTTTTATTGTCAGGGGGTTGTGTTTTCTGGGTTCATTCAGGCTGCAGTGGCTAGTTTATCCTTAGTAATCAGGGCTGGGGATAAGGATTCCCTGAGGAAACCCCCAGGGAGACAGAGACCAAGGGGAACTGCAAGCACGTTCCAGAACCGCACCAGGTGGTAGCAGGTTTATCGTGTGGCAGCAGCGGCCGCGGTGGTGGGGGCGGGAGGCTCCGTGCTGTCACGTGCCACCTGCTCGATGCTCAGGTGGCATTTCCTCTGGCTTTGGCAGTCTCTGCGGCTCCTGCAGAAAGCTGAGCTTTGCTCAGTAAATTCAGAGTCCCACCTCTCCACAAGAAGAGGCGATAGGCTCAGCCTTGTTTGGCAGAATTTTCACACAAAGTCGCCTCGTAGGGCACTGGCCAGCCTTCAGGTTGGGTACGTGGTCCAGCCAGTGACATTATGGTGGGATCACATGGTGCTCTGAGGCATCTCGGTGGGGAGGGGGGCAGGATAACTGACCAAAGTCACTGTGTGGCACAGAATTGTGGGTGAGTGTAGTAAAACTCAGACAGTTGTTGACTCATTTCTGCCATGGGCTCCTGACATGAAATGCCTTAGTTTCTTCATCTCCAAATGAGGAGTGGGTGGCCTTGTCTTACCCTGACTTAAGGAGCTATGTAACAATGAAGTGGAAGAACAGAAAAGTGGCAGGTATTCTATAATTGTGTAACAGCATGGGTATTAGCAGCCCAGCCAGTAGACATAATCAATTCAGCAGAAGACCCCATTAGCACTCAGCTACAAGGCTACCAGTGAGAAAACAAGCTAGTGTTTTTTATTGTATTATATCTGAACTGCTGATGTTCTTCCCGCTGGTCGGAGCCAGAGTTGCTCAGAATTACTTTGTCAAGCCTGGCTCTTGCGAGCGGGGAGGGAAACCAGAGCTGGGGGCCTTCTCTGCTGTGAACAACCATAAAATCCACCTTGAAAAGCCGTGCAAAGTCGCAACAGAGATAAGGTGGTTAGGAATTGGCTTCAGCTTGCTCAGAAAAATAAAATAAAATAAACAGAAGGAGGATGCCATCTTAGGAGGCTGAGTGGCAGAAACATCTCTTCGGGACATCAAGAGCGGTTCCCAGCAGATGTCACCCCAGGGGACACGGTGGCCAGGCACCTCGGAGTACAGAGGGAGCCAGGCTGGGCTGCTCAGTGCTTCTTGCTGCTCAGGTTGGGGGTAAGGAAGGGGTTAGATGTAGACATGCAGTTGGGGAACATGCCCCAAGCCTGGCTGCTTCAAGGAGACCAGAAGCAACTTAACACCTAAGGGAGGAAACTGTCCAGGGCAATGGAAGCTCTCAAGGCTTTAGATATGCAGTCCTAGAAGAGTGGGAGCTGAGCCTGAATCAACACCTTTCAAAGTGGCCCATCCTAGGACTTAGGGACAAGTCACTTGGTAGGGACGGGGGTGTCAGAAGGGGGTTTGGCTGAGGCCACTGTTAGGGACCGTCAAGGGGTAGCGGTAGCTCTCCTACCTAGTCCCTAGGACCTGAGTTGAATGTTAAAATTAAGTTATTACTGGCCTGGCTGATGGCACAGTGATAGGGCACCTGCCTGGGAACCCAAGGGTTGCTGGTTCTATTCCCCAGTCAGGGCACATAACCAGGTTGCAAGCCAGGTCTCCAGCCAGGTCCGTAGCTGGAGGCAGGTCAAAGGCAACCATGCATTGATATTTCTCTCCCTCTCTGCCTCTCTCCCTTCCCCTCTTTCTGAACATAATAACTAAAATCTTAAAAAAAAAAAAAAAATTAAGTTACTACTTAAATTTTGGTGACACAGGAAAATCAATGACCAGTCCAGGAAAACGGAGTTCACAATAGAGAGAGCTCCTTGGGGGAGAACAGTGAGTCAGGGCAAGAGTGTTATGAGAATGACTGGGTGTTGGTGAGCAGCTTCGGATCCTTGGCCAAAAGGTGCCCTGCATGTAGTAACTGGAATAGGGCCCCTGGGAGCTGCGGAACGGGTACGATTGAAGCAGTCTGTCCTTTTGATTGGTCCCAAATTAAGAAACGGGTCCAAATTGAGCAGCATAAAGTTATATGAAAGAAGCAAAGCCCTGGGAAATGTTTTCTTTTCTGTTCTTTGACCTTTCAGACGTTTGCACCTTATCACTACCTAAGGCTCCATGGGTCTGTCACACCCCGGGGAATAGGCTCCCCGACCGACAGCCAGTCCGCTGTGCGCCCAGGACAGCTCTGGGACCCTGTGTGTCACTCCAGCTTTCCAAGGAAGATCCTATTCAGAAGCTGGGCTCTTAGCAGGCAAGGAACAGTGTTAATCAAAGTTCTTTTTACTTGAAAGGGCACAGGAAAAAAAAAAAAAAAAACCTATAAAGCTGAGCCCAGCTCTTAAAAAAAAACTTGATAAAACTGACAAAATAAAAAAGTAGTTTATTGTTGTTCTAAAAGAAAGGCAAGGGTTCTTCTTTCTTTTTAAAGGCAGAATTAATTAATCCACCACCACGGCCTGAGCTCTGAATGGAATGTTAGCGAGGAGGGGTGCGGGGAGGGTCCTCTGGATGATTCCCTGGATTAACCTTCATTAAAGCAACAGGGTTGAAAGCAGTGAATTTAAATCCATCCACCAGATGGAACTGAGCACCAGAAGTGGGGAAGAAAAGTAAAATGATGAGAGTGCTGTTAAGAAGCAACTCTTGAGAAAACAAGTGCAGTTCCTGAAGCCTCCCTTAGGGATGGGATAAGATGATAATAGTGTTAGAACAACCATAGTGGTATCAACAGGTCTTGTTCACTTGCCCTCCTTTGCCCTTCTCAGCTCCTCGGAGCTAAATCCATGGGTGGGGAGGGGGTTCTGTACCCCCAGGCTCAGACGTATTTTACTTCTTGAGCAAGCATGACAAAGGAGGCTGACACTTTTTCCTCTTCAACCAGTGGGGCCAAGGGACTAGCTAGGACCACTGCCTCTGTCCCTCCCAGGTTGCCTCTCTGTAACCAGAACCAAGATCCCCTAGTATAGGCCTGAGGCCCCTCCCAGAATGACAGGTCCCCCAGGTCCTGGGATGAGCCACTTTGGAGGCTCTTGATTTCTTCTCCTTCCCTACTTTTCTAGGACTGTATATCAAAGGCCTTGGTAGTGTCTGTCTTCTGACCAACATCCTCCCCTGGGGACTGAATTCCACCCTTGACCCCTAGGCTGGGGTCCTATCAAATGTGGACAGGCTTTGTGGGAGTAGGACCACAGCCTGTCTGAGCACTTGACGGGCATCTGCATTTTTTGCTGCTGTGCCCAGCTCCTGTTTAGATTCCCAGGAGAGCCCAGAGTGTTGTGCCTTCTTGCACGCTTGGTCTGTTGACTTTCCCGTCCTCTTGCTTGTCCAGGCCTGGCTTTCTCCTGGGCTTCCCATCTGGCCCATTCATTCAGCAAACTGGAGCAAGCCATGGAAACCCATGGAAGGTCCGGATGGAGGAGAACAAATACTTTGCAAACACAATGGATTTAGATAAGTTTAAGGGTAGTTAAGTTTATCTACTAATTCATTCGTTTACTTATTTAATAAAAAATTATTAAGAACATCTTATGTATGTACTAGGCCTTGTTCTAAGTACCAGGAATAGAGCAGGAAACACAAAAGTACATGTCCTTAACAAAGTTGTAACCTAGTAAGGATGATAGACAATAAATAAGTTAAACATATATAAATGCCACGGAGACAAATAAAGTAGGAAAGGAGACAGACAATATGGCTAATTGTGAATTTTGACAGTGGAGGAAGACTTTCCTGAAAATGTGACATAGAGTAAAGAGCTGAGGATGTTAAGGAGTGAGTCAACCCATGTGGGTACTTGGAAAAGAACATTCTAGACAACGGAACAGCCACTACGAAGGCTCTGAAGTGGAAGTATGACTGGCATGTCTAAGAGGCCTCTGGGTTGAAACAGAGAACACAAGGGGGAAACTAAATCAGGTCATTCAGAGCCTGTAGGTGGATGTTGGCCTATAAAATGAGTGTCTTAGTGAATTCAGGCTTCTCTAGCAAATTCCATAGACCTGGTGGCTTATAAACAGCAGTCATTACTTTATTTATTATTTTTAGAGAGAGGGTAAGGGAGAGAGGCAGAGAGGGAGAGAGGCATCAATGTATGACTGCCTTTCACCTGCCTCCAGCTATGGACCTGGCTGGAGACCTGGCTTGCAACCTGGTTATGTGACCTGCCTGGGAATCAAACCAGTGACCTTTGGGTTTGCAGGCCGGCGCCTTATCCACTGTGCCACCAGCCAGGGCATTTATTTCTCATAGTCCTGGGGGCTGAAGTCTGAGATCAGGGTGCCAGCATGGTCAAGTTTTGGTGAGGGCTTCTTCCTGGCCTACGGATGGCCACCTTCCTGCTGTGTTGTTACATGACAGAGAGAAGGCTCTGGTGTGTCTTCTTATAAAGGGCACTAGTCCTCATGAGGTCATTTAATCTTTTCGTTTTCTCCATTCAGCAGAGATAGGTTCTTGTTAGCTTATTAAATTCAACAATACTAGCTTTAAAGTTTTCCTTTGCTCGTACTTCTGTGTTTTTTAAAAAAGTCAGCAGTGGTCCACATGAAAAGATGTTTGGTTATCTCTCTGCCTATAGATTGGACCAAGAGGCTCCAACTTCAGACAATGTTCATCTTAACCTAGGCTGGGTTTATTAGGCTGCCTGGCAACTGAGATGGCAGATAAGCATATTTCCCACTCTGGTCTTTGCTGTATTAAGCCTCACAGGAAAAATATCAAAAGGTTCCAAAAAAAAAAAAAAAAGTTCTAAATTTTTTAAATTTAAAAAATTTTAGATTTTTAAATCTAAACTACATAAACCTTTCTTTTCAGTCTCTTCTCCTCCCCCCTCCCCCACCTTTTTGTAAAAAGGACAGACATGGAACCATCTTCAATGCCCCGCTAATTATCTGGAAGCCTGATCAGTGAACTGAATTATTTGGACTTTTCGAAAGCAAGATGAACTATCTGTCCAGACTGCGAAACTGCACTGCGGTGACTGGGGACAACGTACCCAGAAGCTGTCGTACCTAGTGGCCTGGCCTTGGCTGGAAGGTGGATGAGCCTTGTGCTCTGCCCAGCAGATGCCGCTCAAGAAATAATGAGCACAGCCCTATAATCCCGGCCCCAGGGTCCCTGAGATTCTGGACCAGCCACTGGCGCCCACTCCCAAGCGGGACTTGTTGGATCTGAACTTGATCTAGCTGCTCTCTGTGTGGCCAGGATTCAGGCCCAAGGCTCGAGTCAGCTGCAGCTCAGCCCTGGTCCTGAAGTTGTCCCGCCTGCGGCCTACGTTCACACATTTTACAAACACTTGTGCATTTGTGTGACCGTGTTGTTCCAGACACTGGAGCCACAGGAGTGAGTTAACAAATGAAAATCCCTGCATGCATGGAGCTTGTGTTCTTGTAGGGGAACAGATAAGATCTAAGCTTTGATCCTGGCCCAGAGTTCCAGGGTGGCTGGGGAGCGGCGAGGAGGAGCAGGACCTCTCTCCAGACCTGCCTCCTGAGGGCTGAGCTCTGGGGCCTCGGGATAGGGGTGGGTCCTTTAGGCCTGGTCTGCACGGGAACTCCTTATATGGTCTCCAAGTGGATTTGTCTCCCCACAGTTTTCTGGCCAGCAATGCCTGTCCAGACTAGTCCCTCCTGGGGCTAGCTAGTCCTCCATCCTGCAAAGCTGAAAAGATCTACTCATGGAATGCAGGGTGAAACCAGCCCACATTGCTCTGATGGTTGCAGAATGAAAGGCTGAGGTAGAAGAAGGATGTGTCCCTGGAGGGAGGAAGCTGGGAGAAGGCCCCAGCAGGAGAGTATGACAGAGGGAGCCTGGGGAGAAGAGACTCCTGGCAAGTCTGCTTTCTTCGCTCCCCGAGCTGCATACAGCACTCACACATACAGCCCTAGGCCCCTCTCAGAGCTCCCATATTCTCTGTGCATTAAACAAAATTCAGAATGCAGGAGAAAATACACTAGGTGTTTTATCTGTGGCATGGAATACTTCATTTCCCCAGATAATGACTTATTACCCCAAAGCTATGGAAAGGGTAGAAGCAACGAGGTTCAAAGCCCAACAACTGTTTTAAACCCATTAACTATTCTCCGACACCAGCTGGGTACCCAACAATTTAACTCAATCCTGGCACTACCTGGAGACCGCAATGGGTCCCGCAGTTAGGGCCTCTTCCCACAAGGCTGCCTCGCACCCCTGCCCAAGTTCAGGTACCAATCACAAGTCCAGGTGGTCACCTATGCTTCTGACCCATGGCTACAGATCAGAGGTCCCTGTGACCCCTTCTTGGGTTTGATTGACTCGTTAGAGTGGCTCACAAAACTCAGAGAAACATTTTACTTACCAGATTACTGGCTGATTATAAAGGGATATAACCCAGAAGCAGCCAGATAGAAGTGAGGCACAGGGCAAGACTTGGGCAAAGGGAACAGACCTTCCATGCTTCCCTAGTGCTCCACTCTCCTCACATCTCCACATGCTCACCAACAGATTTCTCTCAACTCCATCCTAGGGTTTTATGGAGCTTCATTATAGAAGCATGATTGATGACATCACTCATTGTCCATTAGCCAGCAATTTAATCTCCAGCCCCATCCCTGGAGGTCAAGGGGGTGGGACTGAAAGTTCCACCCCTCCAATCATAAGGCTGCTTCCCCTGGCAACCAGCTCCCAGCCTTAGGCACATTCCAAAAGCCACCTCATTAACATAAACTCAGGTGTGGTTGAAAGGGGTTTCTTATGAATATGAAGACACCCTCATCGCTCTGATCAGGTATTAGGAGCTCTGTGCTAGAAACAAGATGAAGACCGAATATGTATATTTCTTATTAAGCATCACAGTATCGTAGTATGTGAGCCTCAGGGAGGTTAGGGGACCTCTGCTGTGAGGAGCAGAGGGGAAATTTATACAAAGTATAACAGGGTGTGTTGGGAACTAAGGGAGATTTTCTGGCCACTGCAGAATTGCACCTTCAGCCTAAGTCTGGCAATAAAGGCTCTCAATCAACGAGCCTTAAGTTCAGGAAAGCACAGATGGTTGTGACTGGTCATGGCCACCCCACTGCTATCCACCCCGATGGTGATGGACAAGGAGGATTTAGGCAGGAGAGAAAGAGCAGTGTTCGTAAGAGGAGAGGAATTAATCCCCCTGTGTCCCCTTCTAAGGACTGGGCTGGCCAACCTGTCCCCTTCACCCAGTTGTTTGCAAAGTGCTGAATCGCTGAAGGGCGGAGCACCTGCCATGGTTGGGTGGGGGTGGGGGTGGGGGTGGGAGTCAGGAGAGCCATGGCTGCGCAGAGAGGGGGTGAAGGCGATCTGTGAGTCAGCTTTAGTTTGAGGGGAAAAACGGTTCGTGTTTCTAATTGGAAGAAATAATAGTTAATATACTACTATTTACATATAATCTATTGTATTATGTTAATCACTGTATATAATTTACATTATGTTACTAGATTAACATATAATTGATTACATGAACGTAATATGTACTACAGTATGTTTGTACATACTATACATATAATATTGATAGAATGTAACATATTACTAATATTTCCAAATCCTTATGATCAGGTACCTAGAGAAATTTTCTTCAGCTAAGAGAGTTTTTTCCTGCAGAAAAATAACATTAGTAAGGAACTGAACCACTTTGTTTCTTTAATAAGGTGAGGATTGGCAAACTGCAGTCTGTGGGCCGGACCCATCCAGCTGCTGATATTTTTATGGCCACTGAGCTAAGAAGGGTTATGTTTTTAAATAGTTAAGGTTACATGGTTATGTAAGCACCTGTTCAATGCCCCTGTTTTTGCCTCCTGGCCTGCAAAGACTAAAATATTTACTCTCTAGCATTTTAAGAAAACTTTTTGGCGAACCCTGACTAAAGACCTTTTGAGACTCATTTTCTAACTTCTGCTCTAAAATGTGTAGCCAAAATTGAGACTGACCTCTGGCCAAACACATCCCGGCGAAGCCATTTAGTAACGAGGCACAGCTTGTCATCCAGTTCAGGTTCACTAGGTGGGGCAGTGCCAGCGTCACACACACACCTGTCCCATGCTGGCACTGGGGAAAAAACTATTGCTGTCGGTTGGATCTTTCTATTGTACCAACTCCTCATTTGGTACACAAAGTCCTGAAGCGATGAGTTGTGTTGTGTCTCATTCCAGTTGCCAGACACAGAAGGCTTTGTACGTATAGCTCAGTGTGTCACTGGCTCATGAACGTGGCCCCTAAATGCAGAATGGGTGACACATGCCGGTCTGTAGCAATATGGTTCTGTAGCTTTAAAGAGACCTCTGTATTGCATGTGCATCTAAGTATTGGAACTTGGACTCCTCACATCTTTTTTAGCAATGACACTGTAACAGCATGGACCCGTCCATCCATCATCATGTCATCTTTATGAAAATGGTTTCCAGTGGTCAACTTGTCATAGTGAATTAGTCTTTCAATGTATGAATTCTCAGAAGCAAAGAGACTTTGAGGGCCAGGTTTTCAGATACCTTTGGCAGTGAACTGTAGAGGTGTCTGATCTTTCCTGCCTTTTAATTAAAGCCCTTTCATCTAAGAGGGAGAGTATCCTTGCAGTTAGAGGTATAGCTAGTTTGGTTCTATCCTCTGTTCGCAGTCCTTGTGGTTAGAGGTGTAGCTAGCCTGTTTCGCCTTCTGTTCTCAGTTCCGGGGCTAACTTGCAGCAGCCACAGGTGAGGCAGTGGCCTCAGAGGGCTCAGGTATGTGCAATCCAGGGAGTTCCAGAGTAGGATGTGATTGATTAGTTGGTGGCTGTTCAAATGAAGAGATCATTGACGTTTCAGTGCAAAAAATCCAACCATTTGTGTAGCTCAAGATTCCATGAGTTAGCAATTTAGTCTGGGTTCAGGGGGGTGGGGGGGTCCCTTAGGTATCCATAGTCAATCGTGTGCCTATGTGTTGAGCAGGCAGTTTTGCTGATCTTAGATGGGTTCTCTCAGGTGTCTTAGGACTTGGCTAAATCCTCCCTGGTCTACTCACCTCTGGTCCAGCAGGCTATCTTAGGTTACTCACAGGACAGGTATAAGGCTCTCTAGAGAGATGGCGGATGCATTTGAGGCTTCTTAAGGCCTAGGCTTGGAACTGGCAAATATCACTTCCATCATATTCTAGTGGCCAAAATGGGTCACAAGGCAAGTTACAAGGATGGCTTCAATCCAAGGAGCGGGGAGATAGATTCTACCTCTTGGTAGAAAAAGCTTTGAAGTCACATCTCAGGGACACAGATGTCACAAGAGGAAGAACTGCAGCCATGTTTTATGATCTACCACTGGGAGCTAAGACTACATGGCCCTTTATGGATACTTGGCTTACCTGTGCTCTACGGGATGAAGCATGTCTTAGGCTACCTTGTCTCACATAACTGTGCACTTCCCAAAAACATTACCTGATGAATGTTCTGCATCTTGACCCCTAAGCACCCCTATTCTTTCTTGTTCCGCCAATCTTTTTTTCCCTGTAATAGAGGGCCTTTCCCTCTGTTGTCTACCTGGACAAATTTTCCAGTACTCCAAGAACCACATCAAATCCTCTGGGAAGGCTTTCTGATGACTTCTGCATTCCAGCAACACTAACCTGTTTGTATAACACTTTATCTGCTTTGGGTTGGTCCTTCGCATCAGAGAAGATCATACACCTGACCGATGCTCTTTCTTCCCCCTAGACTGGCTCTCTTTTCCCCTTCAAACTCAGCAGATGTTGCCTGGCCTGGGAAGTTTTCTCTGACTCCTCCCTTTCTTTCTCAGACTGTTTAAGTCAGAGGTGACTTCCTTGTTTCCCCACAGTTCCCTGAAATTCCCCATCATGGCACTTATGTTTGTGCACTGAACTCACTGACTTACTCCTCAGATGCTCCACCTGGACTGAGAGCTCCCTGAGGATAGTGTCAGTGTCTTATTCATGGATGTACTCCAAGCTTCAGGCATGGTGCTAGCTCATGGAGACACCCAATTAATATTTTGGAATAAATGGCTGATCAACCAATGGTTGATGATTGATTACATGGCAGAATAGATATCTGGTACTATTCCTGTGTTCCCCTACTTACATAATTCAGCTCTCTGGCTTCTCTATTATGTGTAATCATTTCTTGCAGTTATCTGCCTATGGATAGTTTGTATCTCTGGGTATCAGTAAATAACCATCAATTTTATATGACTGATACTATCAGGACAAAATTGGGCACCCTGCATGGAGATCCCCAGGTCTATGGTGAGACTGAGAAGTGTGGGCTCCTAAAACCAATAGCAGCTCTTTCTGTTTATGAATGAAGCATTCCAAAGACAGCCTGACTGCTGAATAAAAGGATGCGCAACAAAATTACAGCAGATGTGTAGCTAGCTCTGTAAACCCAGCCTGAGCTCCACATTCACCAAGCGTAAAAATAATACCCAGTGTTTGAACTTGGAAACTGTTTGCCAAATGTTGGGATAATATAACTGAGAACACATAATATCAGAAGTGGGAAATGGCATCCTGGAGATGGTCTAGTCCACTGGAAATGAGAAGTAAGAGCCTCATTCAGCAAACAGCTTCTTTTCCACTCTCAAGTTTCTCTCGGAGCCAAGTGCTACTTGGGGCCCTTCTCCTCTTCCTCCTCCCCTTCCTCCTCCTCATCGTCCTCCTCTGCCCAGTTTCTCCTCAGAGTATGTCATGTTGCAATACCATTCAGCTTAGCTGTCCATGATCCATTTCTTAAATGCAGATAAATTAAAAGCAGGTTATAAATGACTAGCCACATCAGCCTAGATCTTCTTGCAGTAAAACTGATGCATAATAACCAAGTTTTCATTCTCTGCATGAGCTGGGGGCTTCCACAGGAGCCCGCCTCTATGGAGTTGGAATGGAAATGAAGTGCAAGAGAGAGAGAACAGACATGTGGAATTTTAAAAATGCCTTTTAAATGTCTAAGTAGATGGTATAATACCCTGTAGCCTTTTAAAAATCCGTGGGCTCAGCCATGAATGCTGTTACTAAAAAGACCAGCGCTGGAAAACCCCGGAATGGGCCTCACGAGAGGTAGCAAAGCCAACACCTTTGGGAGGAAACGGTCTCCACTTGCTTCAGGAAATGCCAGTTCCCGGGCGAGCCGCAGGGCAGGAAGTGCAAGCACAGTGTTTTGCTCATAATTTCAATCTGATCAGTCATGTGACAGGACAGTTTTTGCTCCTAAAATGATATGCAATGTGGGAGGGTTACTGCTTCAAGGGCAGGTGCTGATGGGCACAGGTTTCTTTACAACGACATAAAAATGACTGCTTCAAATGAGAGATCGGGACTGCAAGTTAAGTGGAGCTACGTGCTTTTATGTAGAACACATGGCCCAAGTCAGTCCCCAAGTTTTTCCTCAACTGCCCCGCGCCTCTGCAGCATCCCAGGAACCAAGCAAAGCGCAAGGTCAGCTGGGGCTTCGGCCCCCAATTCCAGAGGAGAGGGGTTCTGAGTCCTGTGGTCGTTGAACCTAAAGGCATCTGAAAAGTCTGCTTTTGCTTTTCCTTCCAAAGTTCATACTCAAGTCACCCTTGTGAGGAAAGGTCAATCCAGTGCCCACGAGCCATTGACAAGGGTCAGAGGAAAAGGGAAATGGGCTGTAATAACTGAAGTCAAGATGGTCTTGAGGGCCTCAAGCTGGTGGCCACCTGGTCCCCCACAGCAGCCCTCGCCGCCCTCCCGACCCCCTCTGCTGGGGAAAGTGAGATCACTGAGCCGGGGCAGCCCCTGTGCTCTCCCCGGTACCCTGGGCCTTAGGTGGTGGATAGAAGCCAGACCTCGTCCTTGTTTGCGTTTGGGGAAGAGAGCAGAGGGAGGGGTGGGGAGGCGCCCTGCTCTGCTGCTGGAGGCCAGCGAGGACCGTACAGCAGTCAAAGATGAAGCAAGATGGGTCAAAGCAATCAACCTCAGCAGCAGAGGGTCAGTAACTGAGGAGTGCCTGGCAGGCTGAGGAGCTGCCCTGCCCAGAGAGAGCCTGGAGAAAGGTCCTCTCCAGTCATTACCAGCACGTCCGTAGCTTGAGTGGCAGGCTTGTTTTCAAAAGTGGGGCTCAGACTGCGTCACCGATGCTGGGATGAAGAGAAATCGTGCATCGTGGAATTTACCTGAGAACCAACCCCGCTGCCATCCTCTCCAAGCCTCTGACTCTCTGAGTAATAATATGTTAGGAAATGTTCCATCATTTGACTGAGAGCATCTTGGCTTGCTTTCTTGAGAAAGCTCCAGGCTCTCTCTTCCTCTCTCTTCCCCCTCTCTCTCCTCTCCTGTCTTTTCCCAGGCAGTACCTCCAGGCTTCCCAGGACAGTTCCCCAGGCTCCAAGCTGCCCCTTGGAATCCTGGCCTGAGGCCTCCTGCTCACCTATTTGAAGAAGGTTCGGCATTTTGCCTGGCTGTTCTGCAGAAAGAGGAGAAAGTAATGGCTTTTACTGGGGGTCGAGTGGCAAAGCAGCTCCAGCCAGCCTGCAGCACAGCACAGCACCCAGGGCTGGCTGGAGGCGAGGAAGGCGGGTGGTCCTCAGAGAATGGGGGAGGCCTCTCCTGCCTTCCATTCCTTTTTTCAAAGAAGCAACCAGTTATGCACCAGAAAGAGCAGTTACATTTCTGGGCTGCCTGCTTCTCTTAGAAAGATGATTTAAAGCCGTGTGCAAATAGCACATAAATTTGCCATGACTTGGGTCCAAACTGGGACGTGTCTGTGTGTGCACACATGCAATCACCGCTCGGCATCTAACAGCGAAAGACAGCACAGCCTCATGAAACACAACGCCACCTTCTCCCCAACTCCCGACAGCCACAATGTCCTTAAATAAGTGGGAAAGATTCACTCTCCACACCCATGCGACGGAGTTTTTATGAATCAGACAAATCTTGAGCCTCTCAGGTAACATCGGACCTGGGAGTGATGCTCACACCCTCGGCATCTTAGCCTGACTGCTTCCCGGTGATTTACTCAGGGGCCTCTTCAGGCCCGAGGGCATGGAGCCTCCATCTATTCACTCCAAAGAAAGGAGCAAACAAAAAGTTAGCCCTGACACCAAGTTAATCAAAAAGTTTTTAATGGAGTACTTGGAAGGACCTGAGGCCAATGCCTGGAGCCATAAACAGGTGGCACAAATCATTTTCAGCCTTGTTAGAGGACGCAGAACTGGTGGCGGGAGATTATTTCCTGCATAATTAATCTGCTTGTTGCCACCCCGGTGTTTATTCTTTCAGGGGCAAGGGATCCCATCTGTAAGGCCAGTTGTTAGAACTGGTGAGAGAAGACTTCCTTTATTCCTTATTTATTAGAGGAGAGAGAAAGCAGAGCGAGGCTTTGTGGTTATATTTCAGGTCAAAGCAAATCAAATATTCCTCAAGGCCTGCAGTGTTTGCAAGAGGCCAAGTGGTGCAGGACGGCCTGTTCCTTTCATATTCTGGGGAGGAGGGGGGGAGGTAAATGTCTAAGTGGGTGGAGCTTCCAGGTCAAGAGGGAAGCACTGATTCAATCAAGAGCCACTGTGCTCTGAGAATTACAAAAGACACCCTTGCTCCAGACATCTGACTTCCATCTGCCGGAAACTGTCATAGGGCACCAAATATGTTAGAACAGGACGCTTTACTGCCACCTGCCAGAAACCTGTCATAATAAAATACAAGCTACAATTCTTGGATGTGAAGGATACCTCTTTAGATGCGCTGTTCTTACGTATCATACGATCGAAACAATTGTACAGGCTGGCACAAAATTTAGCAAGGGAATCCTAGCTAGCTGGGTGGAATTAATGCTCCTATAGAACCAGCTCATAACACACACTAAAACAGGTGAATTTTTAAAGTAGCAATATGAATTTGATTACTTTCATAGTTTTTTAAGCTTAAAAATAATTTTAAAATGACTAAGGGAAACAGATAGATTTGACTCAAAAGTTTAAAACTTCAGTAAGTATGTAAAAAAGAAAAAAGCATTATAAATCAAATTTTAAATAAATGGAGAACAATATCTTCTACAAATATGACAAAGGATTAATAATCTTTTTTTAAAAAAGATTTTTATTTATTAATTTTAGAGAGAAGGGAAGGAAGAGAGGCAGAAAGGGAGAGAGACATCAATGTACGGTTGCCTTTCACCTGCCTCCAGCTACAGACCTGGCTGGAAACCTGGCTTGCAACCTGGTTATGTGCCCAACCTTCGGGTTCGCAGGCCAGTGGGATTAATAATCTTAATAGGCTGATATACTTTGATCAGGAAAAAATAAGACCTCAAAACAATAGGAAAAATTTTCTGAGTTATTTATTTATCAGAGTCAACGTAACTAATAACATGTTTAGCTTTATTAGAGATCAATGAAGGAAGAATTAAAATACCCTCTAAATATTTTTTTCATTTATCAAATTAGATAATTAAAAAATGGTTAATGTATTACCTTTTGAATTCTAGGCCTCCTCCAACAATAGGATACGACACACACAGCACGTGTTTTTAAAATACTGTATTTAAAGTAGGCTTTCATAGATGCTCTTTATGACGTTAAGAAAAATATTTCCCATTTGTAGCTAGTGAACAGTTTTTTATTAGAATGACACTTGCATTGTATTCTTTTAAAACCTTAGAAGATTTGCAAGACAACGTGTCCTTCCTCCCAAGTTCTACTCAGCACTGTTCCACAGGAGGTTCTTACCCAACAGACTGAGACAAGGAAATGGAAATCCCAGGGAAATGGATGCAGAGGAAGAAACAGCATTGCCATCATTCACAAATATGTTCTGTGGATGTAGAAAATCCAAGAAAATCTTCAGATGAACTATTAGACTTAGAGATTTCTGCAAATAGGCTAAGTACAACCACTACACAAATGCAAACTCTTGTATCTTTAATACTGCCCACATGTAGAGGGGACAAATCCATGCCACATTGTTAGAAGAGGCCTAGAAATCAAGTGATGGTAGTGGAGAGAGTATCTGCAATCATCTACAGGCCAACATGGCTATCCTCTTAAACGAAAGCCTTTCTGGAAAAAAACTGACACGTGTATATAATTTCTAAAGGCCACTTGGGAACATCCCAAAATGTCAAGAGTGGCTACCTCGGGGGCAGTAGAATTTTGAGGGGAGGGATTTTTATTTTTGCCTCTTTAATTACCTGCTTTACAAAATTTCTACAATAAGAAGTATTATTTTATAATCCGGAGGGAAATATATATTTTTAGCAAAAAGAAGGGCATTGGATAAAAACTTATTCAGCATCTATACTTATCCTATCACCTCCCCAAGGAGGCGTTCTAACTACTCAGAGAATTCTTGCCAATCCAAAGTGCTTTCTGCCTCATTAGTACCATCTTACTTTAGTCCTTATCAGAATATATATTTTTTCTTCTACCCTTGGTAGTATATGCCTTAATTTCTCCTACTCCGATTCCTATAGCTGCATCCTTAAATCATGGGATACACTTTGGCTCCCAAAAGCCTAGATTATAATACCTTTACCTAAAAACATGGTACCTCACGCTGGCACAGCCCTCGGTGGATGGCGTGACATTGAAATGGTGACCAGGCCTGCACTTACTGCATAGTGCGCAGGCGATGGAAGGAGGAGTAGGTGTCATGTGGTCTAAATCCCACCATTAACACCTTTGGGTTAAGCACAGTCCTCTTTTGGTTTCTTTTTAAAGATGAATCCTACTCGAAGTGACTAAGGCATTAAGTAGCTTTCTTGTTTAAAAGTTCCTTCATATAGGAAGGGAGTAGAAGAGGTGGGTAAAAAACAAAACAAAATGAAACCAACAACCAGTTTCTCATAGTTTGGATTAGGACCGCCTGAGAGTGAGCTCTGTCTCTTCCTGTGGCGGGCGGGGGTTGCAGGAAGATCAGAAAGAGGCTGGCTAATGCGTCCCATGATTCGCTAACGTTGCTGTCTCCTAAGAAAGACAGTCTCCGATGGTTCTGCCAGGCTCTGTAGGAACTATCGTGACCCAATCTTTCAGAAGTTGGACAAGTCTGCTCAGCCTTACATCCATGTCCTTGGCTCATGAAAGTGAGTGAGCAAACCTTGGGACGCCTCTTTTGCTAGGCAGAGGTTGCTAAGGTAGGGAAGCTTCCCATGTACCCCTCACCCCAGAGCAAGGGGCCTATGCCAAGGGCAGCGGAAGGTCCAGTCCTGCTCCCTCTGCCCAACCAACAGCCCCAGAGGAGTCTGGGCTATGTGCAGGGTGGCCCATTAATGTGCTTGTGGCTCTCACTTCTCAATCAAACCCTCTGCAGCTTGGTCACCACAGTCACTTCCTTGACCTATTCAGGTTGGTATTTAGATTATTAACTTAGGGATTCCCATCAATATATAGATGAGTTTGGGAAACCTGAAAGCCTGATTAAAACCCAGGTATCTTAAGTGATCTGAATTTTTTTTCAAGCCCCACAGGAAGTTTAAAATAATTAGAGAGTTAGTCACACAGCCGTTTAATCGGCAAACGACAATTTGGCATCTCTCCATTGGGAGGTCCCTCCTAGTTTGGAAGCTGGGGTTAGATAGAGCATAATTTCTGTTCCAAGACATCAAACGGCTAGAAGGCAGAGATATGACCGCAGGCAAATAACCATGAAACAAAGAAGCAAAAGAGAAGTATCACAAGAGAGTTCCAACCCAGTTTCAAGGCCAACTCTAGGGTTAGGTAGATGAGTTATAATCCAACACTTCCCAGCAGTGTGACTTTGGGCAAAAATATAATGGCCCCCATTTGTGGAACACATTCTGTGTGCCAGGCATTGTACCAAGCTGTCTGACATGTGTTATCTCATTTAATCTTTATAGTAACCAGAATAATCAATGGGAGGTGCTGCTGTGTTTTTGTAGAATAGGAAAGCAAGGATTGAAGAAAATGGAGACAGAGTTTGGAATACAAGGTATTTGTTAGGCATTGGTACCTGTGAAAGGAAGGTGAGGAAGGAGAATTGGGCAGATGTGACAGAATGCCCAATGTTATGCTGTCATGACAGGCATGATCCACTCACCTCCTGCAGTCACAAGGTGAAGGTTGTCCCAGGAAGGACGGACCCTCCAACAAGGTCCTTTGTAACTGAGGAGCCAACAGCTAGAGGCTCTTTGCTGACTGCTCTTCCATAGCTGGGCAATGAGTTCTGAGCGCCACCTCTGTCTGTCTAGTTCAAGTACTTCCCCTGACCAACTGTTATGAGGATTAGAAATAACGTATGTGAAGTACCTAGCATATAGTACTTGCTCAATAAATTGTGGTTTTTGTTATTCAACACAGAACCTAGGCAGGAAAAATGTCGTGGTAGATTCCAGAAGGTGTAATTCAAGGAAAACGTCATCCGCACTGATCGGTGGCCAGCTGAGGCCCACCCAGCTACAGACACTACAAAGTGCTGCACAGGGAACAGGGATGATGCCAAAGAGCCGGCCACTCCCAGGGGTAGGTGGCACTGTGACAAATAGGAAAGCCTGGTTTGTGGCGTGATTTTCTTAAGGTAATCTCAGATGGAATTTGTGAGTTCTGAGCATTTAACCTGAAATATTTTGTAGGGTGGTGTTCGTGAAGAAGTGCCTTGGGTGGGTGACAGAACACTGGTTACTCACCCCGGGGTGGTATATGGAGAAGAGGTGGGTTCAGCATTTGGGGATCTTCATGGAAGCCACGCTCTGTAGGAGCCAAGGCGGAGTCTGTGGGGAGGTCATGGTCAGGTCAAGAGGAACCATGATAGAACTATAGTTACTAAGTAAGCTCATGCTTTCCAATTACTCTCAGCAAGATCTGTTCTTATAAATATAAAATGTAAGAGAATGAGGAAGGTGCCTTGGGACAGCCCAAGCTCCTAGCTCTCTTGGTATGTATCAGGATCTGATGTTTTCTTGAATGTCCATGGTGCCATTTCAGGCAATTATACCTCTGGCTTTCAACCCCCGGTGTATTTTATGTCACCTAGGGGTTCCCATTGCCCTTCACCACTTTCTTCCCTCCCTCCCTTTCTTGCTTCCTTTCCTTTTAATTTCTTGGCTATGCATTTAAATTCACTTAAAAGTTTTAATCATTTTAATTTTTGAAATGGAAATATGTTAGTCCGGTTTACTTTTTCATCAGATATTGAAGAACCATATTCAAATTTGCTTGCTGTTGTTTTAAAGCTAATATTAAAAGCAAAGAATTTTTCATTTTTTCACAAAATCCTGTGAACATATTTTAACTGTAGTATATTTACTTTCATGACTATACATACCATGATGAATTTAATCATTCCCTTAACTGGGCATTTATATTTCTTCATTTAAAAATATTAATGTTGAAGTTGACAATGAGTGTAGATATATTTCCCATATTTTGGGTTATTTTAATGTATTTATTTACTACCCTGTTTCTTTCATAATGAAATTGGGTAGATACAAAATTCACATACAGTAAAAATTGAGTTGGGGGAGAAGAAACTAGGAAAACAGTAAAACAAGGAA
This sequence comes from Noctilio leporinus, assembly GCA_004026585.1. Taxonomy (NCBI): domain Eukaryota; kingdom Metazoa; phylum Chordata; class Mammalia; order Chiroptera; family Noctilionidae; genus Noctilio; species Noctilio leporinus. The sequence goes on along the minus strand of PVIW01000001.1, from coordinate 136,746 downwards.
TAGGTTTAGCACAGGAAAATTAATTCTAGTTTTTTTCTTGAAATAAGCTGTAAGCCTGAGGTGGCTAGCAGCCCAAGGAGAGAGATTAACACATCCTTCACACTGTCCATAAACTAGTCAAACGGGTTGTTCAGGTAAAGCAGATTTTCTTCCTACGAGAGCTCACCAGCACTGTGTGTTTCACCTGTACCACTTTCCAGAAGTCTGGCTTCATCCACGGGTCACATTTAGATTATCCAGCACAGGGTTCTGGAGATGGAGACACTTCTGCATTAGTCTGCCGAGTTTATGTGTTTCATTTGAGACAGAAACTAATTCCTAAAATTCTGTGGCACAGCGGAAAATATGTTCTGCCAATCTGACAAAAAAAAAAAAAGGTATCATTTGTATTCACTCACACCGGATGACTATTGTGGTGTCGGCTGTTGTCAATTTCTCTTTTTGTTTGATAATCTTAGGGAAAACAGTTCAGTGCCCCCGACTGGCAGGTAGTGCCTGTTAGAAAAATTCTTGCGGCCCTCTGGTTGAAAATCGCTGATACAGACATTCGAAGCTGTTGCTGTCAGTCTTGTCTTTCCCGGGACATGGGCTCTGTGCAGGCAGCCGCTCAGTGCTCAGCTCTGAGAGGGGCTCCTGGTGCTCCCCGGCCACTGCAGGGCCCACGGGCGGGCTGAGGACTGAGCGAACTGGAATGAGAAGCAGCTTGTCTACTCCTGTCTCTCTGTAGATCTGAATAGGAGCACAGAGCTCTGGTTGCCACTGGAAGCCACGTGGCCCACAAGCCAGCTTCAGAGTGAGGCTGAGGCTGAGATGGCAGGAGAAACGGAGAGGAGTGGATGCTGATGATGTCATTTGTTGCTGATGGCCAGGCCTGGACTCTGCTCCTTCCCTCTAGGTTCCAGCAGTTTTCAGACCTTTTCTTCTAGCTTAAGGCAGTTTGAGTTACAGTTTTGCTGCGTGTGTCATCAGAAAGCATCCACACTGATCCAGGGATCCATCACTATCAAGAACTCTATCACCAAAAAATGTGGAAATCACTAAGTTGTAGATTCAGGTGATAATCATAATAGCTATCTCATATTTGACGTTTTCTCAGTCCTAGGCACTGTTCTCAGCACTTTCCATGCATTTATTTATCTTCATAAAAAACTCAGTGTGATTGGTATCATCATCCTTAGCCCCCTTTTACAAAAATAGAAAATGGTCATGAGAGTTAAGTAACTTGATCAAGGTCACTCAGCGACTGAACTCAGGGAGCCCGGTTCCAAGGCTTGGACCAATCACCACTACACTACACTGCCTTGCAATGAATGCATGTACCTGTTACATAGATAACACTGCTCCCCAGCTGGGGTTGGGGGGACTGACACCCTAGAGGCCATGATGTTAATCCTAGGCAACAGTGTAGACAACAACTGTTCTGCGCTGCCAACTGGTTGGCATATGTGCAACTTTGACAGTCACTGGGGCAGGGAGGTTAGCAAGATGGTCAAGGGCAGGACCTGGTATTTGGATAAACTGAGTCACATCCTGGATTTGCCACTTACTAGTTCTGTGACCTAATCTGCAGGAGGCTCATTTTCCTCAACTATAAAATGGTGGTAATATGAGGCTTGAAAGGTTTCATAAGGATTAAATGAGATGGTGGTCAGAGAGTAAGATCTTATTGAAAGACCCCAGTGTAGAACAAATGACCTCTGGCCTGTGTGTGGGGATGTGGTGGGAGAGGCTCAGCACCTGATTCACATGTTACCTCAAACAGGTAAAGAATAAAGACAGAAAGTATCGATTCCCCAGCCAGGGCACATAACCAGGTTGCAAGCCAGGTCTCCAGCCAGGTCCTTAGCTGGAGGCAGGTGAAAGGCAACCATATGTTGATGTCTCTCTCCCTCTTTGCCTCTCTCCAATCCTCCCTCTCTCTGGAAATAATAAATAAAATCTTAAAAAAAAAAAAAAAGACAGAAGTAGAATAGAAGTTACCAGGGGCCTGGGAGAGGAAGGAACAAAGAATTAATATTTAATTGGTAGAGAGTTTCTTACCTGAGCTGATAAAATAAGTTCTGGAAATAGTGTTGATGGTTACACAACATTGCAAATGTACTTAATGCCACTGAATTGTACACTTAAAAAATGTTTAAACTGGTAAACTTTATGGTAGTTGTATTTTGCCATAATAAAAACTGTGGAAAAAGAATCAAGAGCTTGTGACAATTATTGGTTAAGGGACAGTAAGGATGATGATAACTGATGATGAACACCAGGAGCAGAAACTCTGCCGTGAAAATGTAAAACCTATAAAAATAATGAGGTTACATTTTTAGAGCAATTTGTACACGTAATATCTATTTGATCATAACTGTTAGTTGCATAATAAAAATGTCAAAGGAATCATGAGATAGAAAGGACATCAAAAGGTCATTTTTTATTTCCTTGCTTTTTGGAAAAAGTATATGTACCTGGACCCCTTCTGTGGGCCTGTGCTGAGGTGGAAGGGTCATGACCTGTGCATGTTACCAGGCGGCATGAAAAAGCTCACACAGTTGAGTCCCCTGGTCTACTCAGAGGTTAAGTTTTCCCTTGTTCTTGCCGTGCATGTGATTAAGTTTCAACTTCAAAACTAAAAAGCATTAAAAAAACCCATAAACAAACAAACAAAAAAACCAACACAGGATCTTTTGTGACTAGAATGGGGGAAAAAACCACACCAAACTACCTCTAAACTCTTAAAAGAAAGGGTATCTTTATAATAACAGTAAAGATCTATTTTCCTCATCAAGTCTTTTAGAGGTAGACTGCATCCCCATCTTTGCCAGGGGCCCATAACTGTCCTTAGCTAATCTGTCTCTGACAGAGGAAGAGCTGCTATTTCGGTTCTTACAGCTCCATTTTAAACTTCATTCAGAGAAGTGGGGAGAGGGAGCCCTGGGTGGGAAAAAAGAATGAGTGTTTGAGGCTGGGCAAGGGGAAAAGAGGGAATCACTGACTTGCAGAATAGATGCTGCTAGGGAAAAACAGTAAGATCCACAGCCCTCAGAATTTTTCCTAGCTAGTTAGACAAACTGCTGAGACAAAAAGTCACATCCAAGCCAGTCATCTATAGAACCCACATCCGCTCCAGTCCCGCTTACTCAGCGGTACCTTCCGGGAGGGTTCCTGGCACAAGGGACAGACTCAGACATTTGCTAAGTGAATCAGTGGGCAGCTGAGAATCAGGTATCAGCATTCCTAAGTGGAAGCACATCTTTTCATTTTGGAGAATAGTCTAACGCTCTGTCCTCTGCCTCCTGAGGGTGTCCCACCTGGTTAGAAACACGGCCTTTCTGTGATGGGTCCTGGTTTCTAAGTCTGTGGCAGGCCAGTGTCATTCGTTCTACAACCTCCTCTCCCTCCGGGCCAATTCAATCTGTTTTCCATTCCTGAGATGGGTATAAAACCTGCCTGCTGTTTACCTCCCTGGAGACTTGGAAATGAATGAATTACCTGAAATAGGGAAGAATTTGTTACAGCTTTTTAAATCATGTGCAAGATAACTTTCAAACTGACTTCAGTGAGTAGATCTGCCAAAACACACTGCATTCCAACTGCACCCACCCCTTTACCACCCTACCCGCTGTGCACTTGGGGGAAGGTGAAGGGTGTAGCATTTATCACCAGCTAGTCTGCGCATTAGAATTCCCAGAGAGTCACACAGGACGAGAATCTAGCCCAATGATAATAATCCTAAATGTTATTTATATGTGATTTCTCTGCCAAAGTCATCCAGGTGGCTCCCAAAAGGACCCTGTAGGAAAAATTCCACTGTTGGCATGTGCCAAAAGTCTTAATATGTAAGGTTCAGGGGGTTTTAATTAAAAAGAGCTCATTTGGTGGCCTTTCTCCAGTTGGAATAGTCAGTCTCAGAGAAGTGTCTGCAGCAGGCAGCCCTGGGCCTGCGTCAGCGGCCCAGCCCCCAGCCTGAGACCCCACCCCAAGGGCTGCCCTGGCTACCCTGCCAGCTGCGGTGAGGGTGACCAGCCAACTCACCGAGCGAGGGGGTGCGGGGCGCTGCCGTTCAAGCAGCGCTTAACGCAGCGCTGAGCGAAGAAGCTCTCTCTGGATCTTGGGTAAGTGTGGCTGTCAGTATAACTGTCACTACTGAGTGAATTGGAACATCAGAAAGAGCATTTTTAAAACCCAGGAATCATTTTTATCCATTACTTTACAAATACATTTCTACTTACTGATTCCTATGGGAATAAAAATGCCGTACAGAAGAAAAGGAAAAAAGCTCTTCTTTCAAGTCATGCTTGAGTGTGAGCACGCCCGCACGCCCAGGAGAGCTTCAAGTTTCCAGCTCCTTCTCAGAGTTTCCGTGTAACGTCTGGCGAGGCCCAGGCCTCGGCGGGCAGGTGTTTTCAGCCACGCCCTGAAGGGCCGCATGGCCGAAGTCCTCAGAAGAGGACAGGCAGGTTTTCCTTCCAGCCCAAGGGCACTAGACCCCTGGTGTTGGGAGATTCTGCATGTTAAGCTGCCGGCCTGCTGACCGGCACAGTTCCAGGGAGTGCGCTTCTGCTCAGAGAAAACAGCTCTGATTGGCACTGGCAGCTAATGAATTCTTACTTGGAGGCAAACACTGACTGCACCTTTGAGCCGCAAGGAGCCTTGGGAAAGCTCAGGCTACTGAGAGCTGTTTGAGGACTTTCACCTTCGAGCTGGGGATTTGGCAAGATCTCGTCCAAGAGAGATGAGCAGTCGACACCCGACAGGACTTCACGGTGGTGCCACCCAGCCACCTGCCCTTCAAGCAGGCCAGTGCCTGAGCCAGCTGCTACGCTATTTAAAGGAATTTTGAGGGTTGAGGGTTCCTGTGAACTTACAGAGGCACTGGATGGCAGAGTCAGGGGGGAGGGGGTTGTGACCACCTCCTCTCCTTTTACAGAGATGAAGGTCAAGAATCAGGCTAGTGCCAAGGTCATCGAGCTGCTAGATGGCACAGCTCAAATGTGTCCAGGACAGAAATCTCAAGAACCAGCGTTGGTGACGTGCTGGATAAATACAGCCTAGCAATTTGGCGTGAAGTGACCAGGAGCCCTGAAAGCCAGGAGCAGATGCGGCGCCACAAGAAGCATGGTGAGAATGTCCCCGCCCACCTGCCGTGCAACACAAGGACAGGAGCTGGGGGCACCGCTGGGGGCACCTGCCCCAGGACCAACGCCCTCCCGGCCAGCCGGTCTTGGCATGAACTTCCAAGCACTGAAGGGAAGACTGCTGACACCACAGGAAAGAAAGGGATGCAGGCTGTACACGGCAGGCTGATCAGGGAGGACAGAGCTGATGCTACCCCAGTGCCACTGCAGCCAGACTCTGAGAAACAGGGAGGGAGCCAGGAAGAGGTGAGGACAGGACAATCTGCCTCAGCCACAGCGACGGGGCAAAGTCCAGAGAGGCCTGCCCAGAATTCTAACCTTTGTTACTTGGTCGACTGATGCCCTTTGTTTCTGAGGGCTTACATGTGCATGGTTCTGGTTGATACCTTAACTGAGCAAGCATTTCCTAGAGAGCAAACTGTCCAAGGTACTGGACTAGACCAATGAATGAGACTCAGTTGCAACCCGGGGAATCTCGGTGTCTAGTGGAGGAAGCCAAACCAACAAGACAGGGTCATGTGCAACATGCTGTAGAAGTAGGTTTGAGGTGCTATGAAATGACAGTTGCGGAGAGGTACCTCCATCTAATTGTAATAACTGAGCAGTACTTCAAAGAGAAGGTGACGCATGCACTGAATCTTCTCCAGTTCTTAGGGGTGGTTGGCCAACCTTTCCCATAAAGGATAGTAAACACTTCAGGCTTTGTGGAGCTGTAAGATCTCTTTTCAACTACTCAACTCTGCCCCTGTGCTGACTGGGACAGAAGCTGGGGCAATACATAGATGAATGGGTGTGATTTGTTCCTACAAAAAACTTCATTTACAAAAACAGGCATCAGGTCATATTGATCAGAGGCCACAGTTTATCAACTCTATTGATAGAGGGCAAGCCATTTCCTGCTCACAACCAGCCTCAGCTGTAGGTACAGATGAGAGAACTCAGGCAACTTGTCCCAAGTACCCGAGTCAGTAACGAGCAGAGCAGGCCATCTGCCTTCAACGTCAAAGCACTTAGCCACTATGCTTCACTTGTTCTTAACACACACTTGCAAATCACCATCATATCTTTTCCCCTTTACTCTGTGCCATGCCTTCTTCCTGCGTTCTCTGTCCTGACATGTTTTCCTTCTTTTAAAGATTTTATCCATTATTTCTAGAGAGAGAGGAAGGGAGAAAGGCAGAGAGAGAGAGAGACATCAATGTATGGTTGCCTTTCACCCACCTCTAGCCCCGGGCCTGGCTGGAAACCTGGCTTGCAACCTGGTTATGTGCCCTGGCTGGGAATTAAACCAGCGACCTCCGGGCTCGCAGGCCGGCGCCTTATCCACTGTGCTACCAGCCAGGGCCCATGGTTTCTTTTGGAACATCCATAATATGCTCAGCATAGTGCTTTGTCTGAGGGTCCAGCCTCACACTTCCTCTCAATTCCCTCACCCAGGCTTTGTACCGCAGCTGGGATTTGACAAGTCCCAACTCTGCCCTTTGATGATACCGAAGGCCTTCAACTCATCTTATGTGTGATCACTCTTTGGTTAGTATTTCACTCCTGGTGGCCCACATAAAGTTACTAATAATAACTACCAATTAGAGAATAGCTGCTCTGCACCAGGAATTGTGCTGTGTTAATAATAACAATCCTTTTCTCTCTGTAACACTCTCACTAGCCATATGAGTATGGTCCTCATCTCCCCATGCTGTCTGTGGGGCTATCATGACTGACTTAGTCAAATGCCTTGCTGAGATTGAGATTTGTCTGCAGATTCTTCTTTTAGAACAATTTGAAAGCCTAGCCACACCAGCATTTTTCTTCTGAAATGCACTCATTTCCTCAGTAGAAACTTTCCTAGAGCAGTGTATGTACCATGCCCGAGATAAAATAAAAGGTTATCTCCATTCAGAGTCACTCACAATACACTATTATTCTGTATTGATCTTGTTTCCAGCAGACCAGCAGTTTCAGATACTTCATAGGCAGACTATATTCCTAATAAATATTGCTTGACTACTGTAAAAACCTCTTGACATGGCCGATTTCCAAAACGATTAGAGAGACAGCTCTGTTTGCCTGGCCAGGGATGTGAAAGGCGGGATAGCTCCTTCTAATCCCAAAAGGATGATCTGTGAAGCAAGTTCTCCCACTTGGAATTTATTTATGTCAGCCTTGACTCTGTGGAACATTTGATATGATTTTAGCATTTTCTTCTCATGAAGGGTGATTTTCTGGATAAAATGTAACTAGAACACTACAGAACTACCAGGATTAAAAAAAATAAATAGCAGTAGCAAAGATGTTACCTGAAGTCATAGTACACACTACCCCCAAACGTAAAATACAAATTAGATCTAATTACAGATTTGAAAAATATTAATGATGACAACAGCAAAACACATTTTTAAAGATGTATGAGTCTAGTTTACTCCAGTTCATGGTCCTAAGCCATGGTGAAGTCTGATGCCACTTCATTGTAGGCCCCCACCCCCTGTCCTGTCTCTTCTGCTGGGAAATGAAATGACTAGTTTGTGGAGCTCTCAGAAGTTCCCACTAGGCTCCCTGCTCAGCACTGTCTCTGGTTCTCTCTTTAAGGACTTACTTCTTCTCTGTCAGTGGTACGTATGAATTTGTTTTTTGGTAGCTTTTTCAGATAAGGCTCTTTTTCGTATTCATTCATTTATTTCTTATTTATTGATCACTTACTGCATTTTAGATTATTTTAGATTATTGTTATGCAACAGTAAACAAAACAGAGAAATCATGGAGATTCCATTCTAGTAAGGGGACAGCAAATGAAAGCAATCATTAAATCAGCAATCAGTAAATATATGTCATGTAGCGATATATGTACATGTAATGATAAGTGCTGAGATGAAAAATAAACAGTGCGTGTGTGAGTATATTGGCAGAGGGCTTAAATTTTAGAAAGTTACTTTCACAGAACACAGTGCTTAAAAATTAAATCTTACGTGCTTTTGCTTTATTGGTGAGAAAACTCTGGGAAGCGAGAGTAAAGGACAGGGGCAGTGAGCAAAGGAAAGACATGTGAATCCACACAAGGCTGGGGTCCACAGAAGTGCTTGGCATCAAGTGCAACCCATTGCTGCCTCTCCCAGGACTGACTTCCCAAAGACCATAAGAACCATTATGTGTCTGGGCATCTGTCCAAGAGGAGGAGGGAAGATGAATTTGACCATGAGCTTCCATAGTCTATCGGGGTGTTAAGTTGGTCACAATTATGGTTGCTTGTGTGTGGCCATAAGCGGGTCTTCTGGCACCTGCTTCTGTCACCTATGGCAAAGGTAGGGAAGTGAGGGGCATATCGTACGTGCATGCAGAAGGCATGCCTGTGCTGTGCCCACATGACACTGGGAGCACCCACAGAGAGGGCCTTGTAGACAGGAGAAACCAAAGGATCTGAGGTGCTGCATAGAGGTGTCTGATGCAGAAGGAGTGGCCAGGGGATGGAGGCCCATCTAGAAGGTGATATTTTAGTAGAGCCCTGAAGCTACAGAATCATACATGAGAAGAGAGTTTCTGGCAGAGAGAATCCATGCAAACGTGGCCAGGAGGGAGGCCAGGGCAGCTGCTGTAGCAGAATGAGGGGAAGGGGATGGTAGGAGAGGAGGCTGGAAAGGCAGCCGGTGGTCAGCTCATGTAGGGCTGTGGGTCTTAGAAGGGTATGGGTGTTACTCTAGGTACGATGGGAAACCACTGGGTGGGGAGGCTCCTGCAGAGCTCTGGCATGATCTGACTCCCATTTCAAACGGATCGGACTCCAGGCTGATATAGGTGGAGGTTGGAGTCAGGAGGCCAGGCTAGAAGCTGGGCAACTGGTCAGGAGGCCACTCGGTGTCCAGGCAAAGCGGCAGTGACTTTCATGAAGGTGCAGCAGTTTGGGTGGTGGTGGGGGGCTGGGTTCTAGACACACTTTGAAGAATCGCCTGGTGGAGTGGATAAATATAGGACATGCAAGAAAGAGGGGAAGAAGTCAAAGATGCTTTCAAGATTTCTGTTCTGAGCCACTAGGAGAATGAGCTTGCCACTTACAGAAATGAAGAGGAGGATGAAAACATGTAGGTTCAGGGCGGAATAACAGCAGGTTGGCTTTGGACATCTAACATTGGAGAGGGTGAACAGGGGGGCTGGACAGCGGAGAGATCTGGGCTAGAGATGTGACTCTGGGATCCTCCAGCAGGTGGGTCACCTTGAAAGTCACCAGATGGTGAGTGGAGGTAGGAAAGCAGCAAGGACAAAAGGCTGAGCTTAGATGTATTTAGAGGTTGGGAGGATGAGAAAAAACCATCAAGAAGGTTGAGAAGGAGTAGCCAGAGAGCTGGAAGGAGAACCAAGGGACATAGGAGCCTGGGCGCCAAGTGAAGACGCAGCTTCAGACGTCTGTGGACTGCAGAATGACAGCCATCTAGTAGAGGGCCGTCTCCTCCGTCTGTGGGCACCTCTGCGATTCAAGCCACCTGAGGTTCCTCTTCATTTCCTATCTGTCAGACAGTAACGCCACCTTCCTTAGAAAGTTGTTAGAAGATTCCACAAAAAGCTTCATAAACTATTATATATTATACACTATACACATATGTTTACTAAGATGTTATCGCATCTTAGTTCTAGAGCATCACTATTGTCGATGCTCAAACTAAATCTGGTTCTCCTGGTCTCTTCTTTACTTTTTAAAAATTCTCTCTCTCCTTTCTGCCTTTTTCATTCCTTTGGTCTCCCCCTTCCTTTTCTATCTCCCATAGAACAAATGCTAAGAGACTGTGAAGTAGATTTTGTGACTCTTAGTTCATATCCCACCTTGGTGTACATTAGAAATCCTTGAAAGAGGCAAAAGTCAGAGGGAGTGAATTTCTTTGGAGGGAATTGTGCTGGGAGTTTCCTTTACATGAGGCCAAGCGAGCCAAGGGTGCCTTTCAGGGGGCCTGACCTGTGTCTCTAGATATCTGGGGACTCCAATGTGTGGTTCTTGCCCAATGTCTGAAAATCTAAGGCATAGAGATGGGCTGAGCAGCTGGCCAGCAGCAGGCCAAGAAGACATACACCCAGTGAAGAGCCCAATGCTCAGAGCCATGCTCCGCTGCACATCAGTTTAACTGCACTAAAGAAAGAATTCACACTGAAAGTCACCTTGAAAGGGACCCTGGCAGAGAGGACCACTGGGCTACCCCAACAGGGCTGAGGGTGGGGGACTGCTGGATGCTGGAGATCATAAGGCATTGCTTTGGATGTCTAACATTGGAGAGGGTGAACAGGGGGCTGGGCAGTGGAGAGATATGATAGAACACAATGAGGCATTGCTCAAGTCAGGGGGATGGGATCTTCTGGCCATGCAACGCCTGGACCCTCAAGTTCAAGGCCATGCTCTATTTTCTAACTGTGGGCAAGTGATGGCCCACCTTCATGCTTTAATTTCCCCAGTGGGCTATAATAAATCTAATCCCAGGGAGCACACAAAGTACCAACACTAGATTACATCCATGCAGGTCTTTCAAACTCTTTCCTCTAAGCCTTTCTGCCCTGAGCTCAAGCCTCAGAACCAGACACAGTGAGTTGGAGGCAAAGTTAAGAAGACAGAGACAGGGTCTCCTCCTTTCTAAGATGTTCAAAGCATTGCCGCTGCCCCCCCCCCGCCCCCCAAACTTCCCAATCTAAGGCATGCCCAACTGGGGAAGAAGTGAGAGACTTTAAAGAAACACAGACAAAATGAGAAATGTTAAGGAAGAGATTGCAGTGGTTTGGCTGGGAGCTGCTCATGTCTGGGAGGGACTGGCAAAGCTGTAAGACCAGTTTGGTATGTTTGTGGGGGGGGGGGGGGCGGGAACCAAAGCCACAGGGGGCTCTGAGGGTGTGCCTGGGGGAAGGAGCCTTAGTTCCTTTCTGCTTGTAGCCAGTAGTGTCCAAGAAACTCATTCAATAAAGTTTAGGGAGTGTTTTGGAATGGGCTTTTCCAGCAATTGCTTCCCATTCTTCCAATTCTGCCTACTGCTCTTTGGAACAGAAGAATATCTTTCAGCCCTGCTTAGGAATTGGGTAGGCCCAGCTAGTTTCTTCCCTGGCATCCTAATGTTATTTGAAGCACTGGAGTTTCAGTATTTCTGGATTTCAGGGATACTGGAGAAACCTGGGTGTACTCTGAGCTGAGAAAAGTTGGGGCTTGCTGGCTTCACGGCAAATCACCCGTGAAGACTTGAAGGACCTTTTAAGACTTTTGATTTTTGACAAAACCCTTTGCTGCATTATTCCCCAAGGAATAGGGATCTGTCTGGATTTGTGTGTCTTGGAAGTTCTTTATTCTTGAGTAGTTTCCTAATTTTATGTGTTATTATTTTGTTGTTGCTATTCATATTCTCCCAGGAGAATCCCCTGCAGCTTAGAACGTCTAGGTAACATTGAAAGTTGCCCCAGAATCATGTCCCTTCCTTGCCTTACTGTTAGGTAGCTTTCATTTTGGCAAATAGCAGTTACCAGCTGTGATTAAAATATGGTGCCAATGTTTTAGGACTGACGCAGAAGATGGTCTTCCCGCAGGACAGATGGCACCTCCGGCATCACTCAGACCAACCATCTAAGCCCATGTGGCTTTGGATGTGTGCCTGAGGTCAAGGGTCAAACCAACTTGTCAGCAGGCCCCAGGCCAACTTCACAGATGGGAGAGGAGGAGATAGCCAGTGACCCACAGGGGCCCTGAGGAGGGTCGGTGCTCGGGCAGGAGCTGGGGCATGTTGCCATCTCCCTGAAGAGGCCCTGGTGCTTAAACACAAAAACTCTCGCCCTCCACGGGAGTGAGGCATTCAACGAGATGACTACACATCCCCAGTCAAAAGAGTCAGGTGTGGGAATCGAGTGAGCGAACTCTGGATCTCAGCCTTGATATGGATCAACCCAAGCAGTTCCTCTGGGGCAGAAAACTGGGACTTTCCGTGGTCTGATCATTTTCTCTCCCCTGGCAGATGCCACGGTGGAGTGGGCTGTCTCGGTCTGTGTGGTCCTGGGTGATCTGGGCACGGCAGGGACTGTCCCCACAATGGGGGCAGTAGGGGGCGGTGAGGCAGCGCAGGCCTGCAGACGAAGTGGGTGTTCAGGGCTTCCTTTTCCCCCTTCTATCACATTTTCCTCCTCTCTCTCTCCTGCAAAGCATTTGTGCCAAAATACCAGGTCTGTTGTACAGATGACATTAGGAGCTGTCTCTATCTCTGGCCGTCAACTGGCTCTTGGTTCTGCCAGCCCAGTGTCTTGGGTGCCCTTGCAGGGGACAGGGCTGGGACAACAAAAAACACCATGTGCTGGTCCATGGATCTAAACTTATTTTTGTTCAATAAGCAACAGGCATACCTGGCCAGGAACATTAGAAGTGTCTTGCTTGCAGTGCATTTGTCTGGGGATACATGAGTGGATTTTAAGGGAAAACTGGAGGCAGTCCAGCAAGGTCGTGCCGATGGAGATCTTGCTGAGGGGGAAAGAAGGGAAATGGACCCCACATGGACAGGTGAGCTGCGCTGGAACTGCATGGGCGGTGAAGGAAGCCGACCGTGACCAGCATGCGGTCTTCCCCATTCCAGGTGGCAGGAAGGTAAGCACGAGGGATCGCGGAGTGCACCGGCGGCCAAGCTTCTCAGCTCGGTTTTATCTTGGGCTGCGTATCTGAGTGTGAAAGCCCCACCCCGTTCCTTCACAGAGAGAGGGTGTCTCACAACAGCGAGCAACACTGATAGGGTGATCAAAGAACCATCTACTGGAACGGCTAGGAGGTTGATGGGTTCCAGCACCCCAGGTGGACCCTAGCCGGCCACCACTTTTATAAAAGTGTGTGTGTGCCAAAAGGCACACACGTCTTCCTGTTTTCTACACGTTATCCTCCACACTTTACAATCGGCAAGCGCTCCGTTCTCATAGCAACCCCATGGCACACCCTTATCATTTGTGTTTTACAGGATGAGAGATGAGTTGGTTTCTGCAAGGTCACACGGCTAGTGCGGCAGGGACTCAGACTGGGACGGGCTCTATAGTCTATACTCTCAACTCTCATCGCTTTGTTTTTACATAGCACAAGGTTATGTAAGCTAATTGGCAATGTGCGTGACTTGAGGCCTTTTTGCGCTGGGAGATGGGGGGCTGCCTACGGCCAAGCGTCAGGTCTGGTTTAACTTTTATTTCTCCCCAGCAAGTGACACACCGGCACTGGGTTGGTATGCAGTGAGTATGTTTTTAAACCTCAACTCTTGGCACCAGTGACTATGCCATTATCTCCCTCACAGCACAAAGCTGTAGAATAAACAGCTTCGAAAAATATTTTCTTCTTTTTAATTTTGTGTCCTGGCTGCCACTCAGACTGTGTGCCACATACTCGCGGGGCTCTGTGCCCTTGACTCTTCCTGAATGTTTATTATGACAGGAAGCAGCACAGGAGGAACAGCCGGCGACCAGCTAGGTGTGACCAACCTCCCAGTCTGTTGGTTCCGGCCACAGATAGCCACCCACAGCACAGAGCAGCTTCTGAAAGTGCCTCCTCCCCTACGGTTTCTCTTCTCTGCCCCCACCCCTTCCCCAGGAAGTTGCCTAGCTGCCTCCTCTCTCCCCACCTGAGGTGGAGCCCACTCTTATTTTCATCATTTCATCACTAAGACCCTCAGACTCTGTGCTGTCAACCCTTTACACCTCTCTGCCACATTACCCCGTCATTGAAATTAACAGTCCGCATTTTCCAAAGAAAAACTCAGCCCAACCTAGAAAGCACCTTTCATTCTCTCATCTTCTGCATCTGTATAGAAAGAAGTCTTTATAACGACATCTTAACCTTAACCCCAAGATTGGCAAAGAGGCAAAAACACAAACCAAAGTGAAAAAAATAACTATAGACGAAAATTTCCTAAGTGGTTTATTTAAGCTTCAAATAATTTTTTCTTTTTGTCCTCCACTTAAAAAAGTGAAATCATACCAGCCCTGGCCAAGCATCTCAGTTGATTAAAGTGTTGTCCCATATGCCAGTGTTGTGGGTTCCATCCTCAGTCAGGGCACATACAAGAATCAACCAATGAATGCATACATAAGTGGAACAGCAAATCAATGTTCCTCTCTCTCAAATCAATCAACTAAAAAAAATCAGATCATATACACCTTTTACTTCTGATACCATCACATGAATACACAGGTGAGATGGGGTATATGAAAGTAAATGCAACATTATCACTTACTCTGGCACCATAAGGTGTTTGTCTTCTGTCATCCCAGGGCTCCCTCAAGGCCCCCAGTATCTGTGGGCTGTGCCATTTCCCACCCTCCTGTCTGCTGGCGGCGAAGGGCATAGTCATTTCCAACCCCACTCCCTCCATAGAGAACAGCAGGTTCCCTGGAAAAGAGGGAGAGGCATCCCTTCTTCACATTTGGGCATTTACTTGACTCTGGCCCTGAGTTTTCGTACACACGTGTGCACCTCTCTGTTCCTGACTCCAGAGTGCATCTCATGTGCTGCTCAGAGGACGTGCAGCCTCCCACACCGTCCTGCCATCAGGAGGAGGGAGGCCTCAGAAAAAAGCAGGCTGGCTTTCCTTCACCAAGAACACCAACGGTAACCCTCTGCCTTCTATGGCGCCCAACCAGCAATCCCCAACAAGTGACAAGTTGCTAACAGGATAATCGGATTCAAAAGAGCAAAACCGCTAGGATGGTCCCCAGGGCTGCCTAATTTTTAGGGTGATCCTTGAATGCAGAGCTCCAGCCCCATGCGGCCTCACAGGAACCTCAACAATCAGATCGGAGCAGCCTGGAAGAGGGCACTAAACGCAAGGGCGACAGCCCCACTTGGTGTGCCCCTACCACGTGTCAAAAAGGAGGACAGTTCAGACCGTTTCAGGATCACAGCATTCGGTTATGTCTGTTCAATACCCCACAGCCTGCCTAACCATGTGGGCGGCTCTAGACCCTGCACAGCTCATAGCTGTTCAGTTGTAGGAAATGCCCTTTACTCCCCCACCTGTATCCTCCCTTTTTTTTTCTGTCCTGCGTATCTGTTCTACCTAAACAACTAGTTATTTTTATAACCGCATTTGCATCCTATTGGACTTGTAAATTAATCAAAAGAATCCCAACCTGTATCTCTCCTCTTTACTGAAGACTGGTTTCCCAGGAAATGGGGGTGGAAGCAGGGTGGAGTCCGGTCCAAGCTCAGCCACACCCCGCCCCTCCAGCTGAGTCCAGACTACAGGTTCCCTTTCCTCTTTGGGTGCACAGCCCCTAACTCTGGACCTGAGAGTGGAAGTGTAGGGTAGGCAGGTGGGAGGCGCTAGACGCCAGGCCCACAGGGACCTGTGCAATTTATTAATGAGAGTCTTTATCTAAACTCCCTGTCCTGTGGCAGCTTCACTAAACTAGCTGCTGCTGCTTTATCTCTTAGGCTCAGAAGACTGGGTTCTGTTAAAATTACTGCCACGATGCAGGGCGGGCATGCTGGAGGACACAGATGTGCCTGGCAGAATGAGAGGGCACACAAATTTATGTCACCAAATTAATGCTTTCTACAGTTTTTCATTCCTGCAGAATTTCTCCAAGGCATTGCATGCTGAGGTTTGGGGAAAACTTTTCTAAGTGGAGTAAGACTAAAGGAGAAATGTCTTGTCATCCTTGAGAAAAGTAGGCATAATATTAGTTTTATGTAGTTATTGTATTGATAACAATCATTACTATTTCCTGAGTGCTTGCTCAATGCCGGGCACTTCCACAAATGCTTGACACTATTTTTCTCACTAGGTTCTTTTAACAACAGCACAAGTTAGGTGTTGTTGCTTTTCCCATCATATAGATGAGAAAACTGAAGCCCAAAGAGACTAATGTCTGGTGGCTGGTAATAAGATGTCAGAGCCCAAATGCCCTCCAAATGATCTAAAGTGAACTTCAATGTCAGTAGCACCAGCTGGGTGACTATGTTATGTTTTACCACACCCTCTGCCCTCTCCAAAGCTCCTGTGAAAGCAGCACCTTGGAGCACAACTACCTGATTCATTCGAAGGACACCCATGGAACCTGCTACCCCATGCCTGTGTTCAGTTTGTAGAATAATGGAGGAATGATGCAATCTCTAGGTCCGCATGAAAAAATGACTTGGCTCTGTCTGCTGCTGCCTCTGATGCTCCCAACTCTGTCATGAGCCCGGCAGATGCCTCTTTCTGCACTTGCTTGTGGTTTGTGACCTCTGAGCAACTGCGTTTCCGGAAGAACTAAAATGAACGATGGGTAGCTACTCCTGAGGACTCAAAGAATATACGATCAAAGGAATGGGAACCAAGAGAAACAACAAGGGATTCCTCTCCCTGATCCACCCATAAGCAGGTTTCATTCAGAATAGGGAGACATAGAACTACCACACTCTCAAGAAAGTAAGAGCCTCCTCTGTCCCCTGAGACTAGCACTGTGGACCCGATCCTACTAAATTGTGGATCAGACCCTCCATGGCAATTTGCTGTTCCCCACCCCAGAATGGCCCAACACAGTTGTGTAGATTGAACACTGAACAACCTGGGGAGGACCATCATGAGCTTTACAGATACAGAATATGATGTGTATTCATTGCAACACATTTCTGGCAGATAGCAACAACGTATCTTGATGAGAGCAGTGCATTGCTCTAATTCATACAAAGACACCATATGGGCTAGCCGTGACTCTAATTACTCTTCCTGAAAAAGAAGGCAGGTGGCTCTGGGGCAGGGAAACCCCGGAGTGGGGACAGCAGGAGACAGGACAGCTATACGGAAAGGTGAAAGAGCACTTGGGTTTAAAACTGACTTTACCACTTACCAACTTCAACTCTGCGTATGTTCCTTAGCTTGTGAGGCTCAGGTGTTATCTATAACTTGAGCTTAATGAACGAAGTACCAATATTGCAGGTTTATTGTTCAGATTAAAAATACACTGCACATGTATGATAGAAAAGATCAAGAAATAAAATGAAGTAAAAACAATCTGTAATCCCTCCACCATGTACACCTAAAAAGGATATACATGTTTGTATGCATGTGTGTGTATGTGTGTATCAGATTATCTATTTTACCTATCATCTATCAATCAACCTGGCCTATGGCTGGCCCTTGAGAAATTATAGGTATTATTATTATAAACTGAAGAGTCCAAATTGAAACCAAGGGTCTTGGCTGGCAACATGCCACAGCAGTTCTGCTGCACATGTTTCCCAGTTAGTGCTCAAATAAGAAAATAATTTTCAGGTAATAAAATTGGTCAAGAAGTTCAATGTAACATCAACATTATCTAAGATCAATACCCAGAACATTAAATATCAACATAAAGATTTTAGAGAATTCATTGTTTGCTATAATGAAATCATGTTGGGTTGCCAAAAGAAAATGAATAGAAGATGGTATTCTGAACTAGTTTAATCTTCACTTATTCATTCTTTGACCAATTGTTTACTCTGGTGGGCACTGGACTAGAAGGCCTGGAAGCAAAGAGAAGGTGTTAGCGTGGGTTAGGTGAGGTAGCAGACCTGGCTAGAAAATACTGAGGACCAGAGATTATATCTTTCTCACATAAGTGTTGTGAGAGTGTACTCAGGTTGAGGAAGCCGCTTTCTTCCATCTGTGGCTTCTTCAAGTCTGAAGCCCTCAAAATCACGTACAACTAGCCAAATTCAAGCAAACTAGCACAAAGGGGCAAGTGTGGAGATTTTTTATGGGCCAGCACAGGAAGTGACCCACATCATTTTTGCAAGTTGTGCTGAAGAAATCTGAAACATGTGACCATTCCTAGCCACAAGAGAGGATGAGAAATAAGACTTAGCTCTGTGCCCATGAAGGACAGGTCAAATATTGCTGAGTAGTTAGTGATGACATTCCCAGGAGGACAGTCCCAGATGGTGGGGCCAGACCTTAAGATGATGGTGAACTGCTAGACATGGAAAAAGAACCTCTGAATAAACTATGATTGGAAAGACGGGTGGGAGGGCAGTGCTGTGTTCTGAGCAGGGTCACTGTGAAGATTGGAAAGTGAGGAAGCAAGCGATGCCAGCTTCCACAAAGAGAGCTGGCAGCCACAAACAGGCCTGTCTTTAGCTGTGTACTAGGCATAAACATACGGTCAACCATCCAGGAGGTGTCACCATCAGTGGTGCTGTTTTCTGGCACTCCAGCCACCTTCCTAACCAACGTCAGACTAGCCCGACCAAGGTCAAGTTGCTTACCCTGTCTTGCTGCATATATGTCAACCATCTACTCCGTAAGGGAAGAGGGGACTCATGACTTTGAAGAGGTGCTCTGCAGGGGAAATGGATGTGATCAACACTGGGTATGTAGGAGCTTAACCCATTTCTCCAGTTCACATGTGAAACTCTTGGACCACCTAGATTTGAATTCTGATCCTTACAGCGGATCTGTGGATGTGTAGAGGGCAGAACTCTGAGATGGGTCCCAATACTACCACCACTGGCTCCACACACTCAAGGGATCTGTGAAGGTGGTGTTGGGATAGTGCCTTCCTTGAAAAGTTCATATTAAGTGTCAGGGGTGCTGGAACAGCCACTCTCATTACATTGTGTTACCTATGACTTCATCACGTCCGACAGGAGAGAGAGATCCTCCTGCTGGGTCTGAAGAAGTAAGCCACCATACTGGTGAGAGGACCATGTGACTGGGGGCAAGGAAGGCCTCTAAGCGCTGACACTGGCCCTTCATTCATAGCCAGCAAGGAAGCAGGGACCTCCTGCAACTGCAAGGGGCAGAATTCCCCCAGCAACCACAGGAGCTTGGAAGAGAACCCCGAACCTCATGAGACTGCAGCCTCTGCCAACCTTGATTTGGGGCAGAGAACCCAGCCAACTTGTGCCTGGACTCCCGACGCACACACTTTGATATAATAAATCTATGTTGCTTTAAGCTGCTAAGTTTGTGATAATTTGTAAGATGGACATAGAATACTAATAGTGTGTATGAGTAAGTCACTTAACTTTCCTGAGCCTCCAGTAGTTTTCTTTTGTTGTTGTTACTAATCTCTAAAATGCTCACTCCTTTTAGATTTAGCAGAAGACTTGCATGAGGTAACATATCTGAAAGTGTTTTATAAACTACCAAGTTAAAAGGACTTACTAATAACAGGTAGTGATGCCATAAAGTAACATTGGAGGGGAAAAAACAAGGAGCTAAGCATTTGTTCAACAACAAGAACCAAAAAAAAAAAGTCTAATTAGCGTTTATTTTTAGAAATCATTATGGCCTTCCCTGCTATTTAATGATTTATTTTTTCCTCCTTAGCAATCAGAGTTAGCAAGGCCTTCTGGCATGAGATCCACTGTCATTCTGGGGATGTGAACCAGAATGTCTCCTAGACAGACCACACTGTGGAGGTCATTCCTACTTGAGAAGTAGCTGTGGGAAGGTTCTGAACATATTCTGCCCTCCAGCCAATTCAAGTTCCAAAACCTGTTGGAGATTCCTTCACAGTGAAAAGGCTTCAAGACAAAATAAAATCAACAGAAACTATCAGAGTCATTGGCACATTTTATTGAAAAACCTTTTAATTTGTACAACCCCCCAAGGTCATGTCTATTTGACTGGTCTTGGAGACCCCCAGGGACCTCAGACCCCACTTTGAGAAATGCCGCCATACAGAAGCTACTACCGTACAAGCTGGGGAATCGAGGAGGAAGAATCTGGAGCCTTTTTAACTGTCAGATATCCCAGAGGCGGCTCTAGACAGCAAACACCGTCTTAGAAGACAAGACCCTTCAGCGAGTCTGCTGAGGTCAAAACTGTTTTCATACTAATGCTATTTGCCTGTCTTGTTCTGACATTTGCCCCGATGGTTGCAGCAAGGGCAGCGGCAGGGGGAACTACTGGCTCCTTAGCACCAGTCCGAGGAGTGGAACCAAGCCGCCAGGAACCCACAGCAAAATAATCCTTGAAAGCCACAATAAAACCAAAGCCATGTCCATTTAAGGGTGTTCTTGATAAAGCAATAAAAATTAATTTTATTTATTCTCAAGTCTTGAGTACTTGCCATTTCCATCTTCTGTTACAAAATGGGAAGTCTGCATAAGGCCCTTATGGAGCATAGCAATTATAATGATTGTCTCAAGGAAAAACACTTGTGTGATGCTTTGAGGTGCAAGCTAATTAGCCACTTTCCCCGCCACGGATCATCATTCTTATTTGATAGAAGGGCTAACTGTGGCTATGCAGACTTGGGTATTAGGCAGACATTTTCTCAGACGTTAACTAAGTGAGCCTGTCACTTCAAGGACAACAACTGACAGTGCTGGCTGCCAAGGGCAACACTTGCATTTTCTATCAAAAATTAGAAAAGTCAGAGTTTTGAAAAAATTGTTGACTGATCCCACATCTGAAATATTTTTCTGATAAACTTGTGGTGATATTCATGACTGCGATTTAAAAATGTTTTTATAATGAAATGAGTCAATCTGAGGAAGATCTGTATGATGTAGCAAACCAATACTTGCCAGTGGCCAGTATTACAATGCAATGTTGTAAAATCACGCATGGATAAAAGAGCCGTTCAAAGTGGATTCAAAGTAGATGATGGTTTTTACTATAATGCAGTATGAGAAGTTCATAAATATGCTTTCAGATTCCATATTACAACTGACCTCAAGTTTTAGTATCCTATCAAAGGAACTATTCACAATTATACGTAAAGGCTATGAAAATATACCTTCCTTTCAACTACATGTCTATCTGAGGCTGCATTTTAAAAATATTTTTCAACCCCCCAAAATATCACAACAGGTACAAGAATCCAGCTGTCCTTTTACTAACCTGAACATTAAAAAGATTTGTAAAAATGTGATGTAATGCTGCTTTTCTTACTGACTTTTTGGTTTCATTTTGGAAAATAAAATTGTTCATTAATATAGGTGGTTATGCTAACTTATGGAGAGTTTGTTATTTTTAGTGAATTAATACATAAATACTGTTGACATCTCTCAGTTTTCCTAACGCAGCAGACACGGAGGGAGAGAGTCCGCACAAACCATGTGACGTATGTGATAGGCTGCGCAGTTGCTCCTGCAGTTGTCTACATTCCGATCTCCAGAACACCGGAGCATCACTTTATATGGCAAAAAGGACTCTCTGGATGGGATTAAGTGAAAGATCTTGAGATGGGAGGTTATCCTGGATTATCTGGATGGAGTGGATGTAGTAACACAGGTCCTTGTAAGAGGAAAGCATGTGATCAGAGGGCGCTTAGGAGTTGTGACAACAGGGGTGGGGATCCGAGGGAAGGGAGGGAGGAACCGGGAGTCAGGGGATGCAGGTGGCCTTGAGAGATGGCAAGAAACAGGGAAACAGGAGGAGCCGGCTCTGCCGACGCCTTAACTTGAGCTCCGTGAGACTGACTGTGGACTTCACACCTTCACAACTGTAAGGTAATAAATTCTGTTGTTTTATGCCACTAAGTTTGCAGTCATTTTTACAGAAGAACAAGAAAAACTAATAATGTCCTCAATAATTTGTGAGAGAGTAAAGGGGCCCTGAGACCAAGAAGTCTGAGGACCATCACTTGACGGTAACTCAAGGACGCTTCAAAGGAGTCAGATTCCGGGTGGAAAGCAATGACCCGAATACGTCCCCAAAGGGCCTAGAGAGGTCGTTGTGTCCTCCGGAGCCCCAGGGCATTCCAGGAACCTGAGCGTAGAATGTGCATCATAATTATGTATGAAATAAGGGAACTAATAAGTAAATGAGCTTCCTGTTCTTTATCACTTACACAGGACACTCAAGACAATAATATGATTTATGGAGCTCCTAATCAATGCCAGACACTGCCAGGCTACTTGACCCCATTACTTTTACTCTACACCAGGACGCTGCAAGGTGGTCCAGAAGGGCAGAGGGACTTGCCCGAGTGCACAGCTAGCGAGTGGCAGGGCAGCCCGTGTTCTTTACTCCACAGTCTCCATGAATTTCAGTGACTATACCTGACGTTGAATAGGCAGTAAGCTACAGGTGGTGTTTACGTATTACATCACATTATCTTGTTCTGGACAGAAAGTAAGGATGAATCTAATCACAAACACAGGCCTAGATGGGGGTGGGCAGATACAGGAAGGGTGAGTGGGGAATTAGCATTTCTTGAGTGCCTGCAATTATCATCAGCTACTTCTATTTCACCAGGCATCACATTTTCTGTGTTGGCAGAAACTCAGGCAATTTATCCAAAAAGCAACTTGTTTTCATGTGGATGAGAGGCTTCCCCTCAGATTTTAAATGAAAGAAATCGATAAGTCCATGGTAGGAAAACGACGGCTCCGTTGCACGTACCTCGGTGCAAAGCATTATCTAATACAATTTACCGAAATAGGAATCGTTACCGCTTGTCTTCTGGCTGCAGCGCAGCGCTCAGAATGGAGTGTTAACACTGCGTCTCTGATCTTTAGCAATCTTTCCTTTTGTTCTGTTTCATTGGTAAATACTGCCATGCTCTGCCCTTAACCCAAAATAAACTAGCAGGGAACTGACCAATCTCTAAGCGACCTTTGGTAGTTTCTCTACTATTGGATGGCTAATCAGTTAAATTAAGCTTCCTCTTAATTACCTTAATAATTAGCTTTGATATGGTCCTACCAAATGGTTATTACCTTGGCTACAGACCGTTTACCCTACCTTTCCAGCAGAAGGTGCCCAATGCTGCCTAGAGGCAACCTGACCCTGCTGAGCAAGAAACAGAGAACTTCGCCAGATCAAACCTCCAGAAATGGAAGAGCACTTTGTATCTAACCTCTTAACGTCCAAACTTCTGACCTTCTTAAGATATCTTTATTTGAATGAGGCGTTGGCAGAGTGAGTCATCTTGTCTTCATTTAAATCTAACTCCAAAAGACCAATCTGGTTAAAAACAAACAGTTGACAGATTTTGGAGGGGTGCGTGCGTGCGTGCGTGCGTGCGTGCGTGTGTGTGTGTGTGTGCGCGTGCGTGTGTGTGTGTTTAAAGGAGCCTATCCTCTCTTAGGAGGACTGAGTTACAAGAAGCCATCAATGGTAAATCGGTCTCCATGCTGGAACTGCCTTTCAGGGCACTGGCGGAACCAGACAAATAATGAACGTGGCCGTGACAGCAGCACATGGCTCTCTGACCATGGCGCCCAGCTAATAACCTTCAGAACTGCTTGCTCTCAGGCTGCACACAGAGTGGAGATGACATTTGTCAGCTAATTTGGCTTATAATACTCCCAACGTTCTGACTGCTCTGAGGCTTTTTCATAGCCAAGTTGTCTTGCCTGTGAAATTTGTAATATACTTAGGGAACTTCATTTCACATGTTTAGAAAAATGGCCTTGGAGACTCTGGGGCGCTTTGGCAGGAGAGCCGCGGGCCCCCTGGCGCTGGGTGCTGACACTGAGACGGAATGCCGGCCATCGGGGGAGCCAGGCTGCCTCCTCCGAAGCGCTCGCCTCATTTCTGTTCAGGGCTTCAGCAGGAAAAAATCCAGAATGCTGGTATTTTTAGTTTCCACTCACTCCTTCACTATGAATAGGAATATGATTGAAATTTTCACCAGGCTTCAAAGCACACTTCCCTTTAAAGCAAATGCCAAGGGTTTGAGAACTCATTCTAGACGGAATAATGTTTGCAAAACCACGGAAGGCCTTCAGAAAAGAACCAACGGAAACAAACGCCCTAGCACTTTCAGCAGGAGGTGGGTCATAAGGGCCTGTCCCCCACCTGTGCCCTTGTGTGAGGAAATATAGCAATGGCTTCACACCTGAAAGGAATGAATATACCTTGTACTGTAGAAGACCAGCTGGGGCCTGGCTTGCCCCAGCCCTGCCAGCTCTCTTCAGGGTCATTGGAGTACTTGCAAGACCAATGGTGCTCAAGGAAATGAGCTATGGGGACATGCTGGCATGTCACCTTACAGCACCAGGGAGTAGAGAGGCGCATGGATGGAGAAGAGTAGGGGGAGGGGAGGAAATGAGGGGAGAAGCGCTGGGAATTAAAAAATAACACTTGGCTGTGGAGCAAACACCTGTTAACACAGTCCTGAGCAGGAAAGAGACTGCTGAAAGCCCTTTGGCTTTTACATATCGGCCACTCCCAGGACAGCTGGGCGCCCACAGTGGGAGGCCCCATTAGCATATGACTCAGCAACTTGAGGTACCTCCATCCTTTGTCCTTCGGAGGGAGTCACCCAGGAGCTCATTCCAGTTGCCTTGGAAGCCTGCTAGGAACTTCTGGGCAATGTCATTTTTTAAAAATTGGTTTTGGCCATAAATACTCAATAGCACCAACATCAGATACATTAGTTTTCGGGCCGCAGAAAGACGCAATCCCCATATTACATGTATTAATTTAAGAATCTAGGACATATGAAGAGTTTCCAAAATATCATCTAGAGCCCAACATAAATTTAATATATGGTCTAGCATTTTCCATGCTCTTGGCATATCTGCAATTCCTTTGTTCCCTGTCCTTCTAGAACCACCTAATAAAAGCCCAGGCTTGGATCAGATCTGTTGTCAACATTACTTGTTCCTACCTCCACTCTGCAGAAATTGTCAATGTCATGCAGCTTGGGGCCAATATAATATGTAATTCATAGTCTCTCACTTCAGCTAGGCCCTCATTGGCTCTTTTTATTTCCTTTCCTAAGCCTTGGTCTCCAACTGCTCCCAATCTTCTCCATGGCTACTGCAACACCCCACCGTGACTACTCTAACAGACCCCTTCACGACTACTGCAACAATCTCTTCTATGATGAGTGCACCAATCTGCTCCATGACTATTGCAATCCCTATGAGGCATCTCAATCCCCATCTTCCTCCTCCTCCTCTGTCCCTGTTTTACCCTCCGCCCAGGCAGCCAGGTCAGGAACCATGGAGGCATCCTGCCTTGCTACCCTTGTCTCTCTTTACCCATAGCTTTTCTTCAAGGTCTACCAGTACTCTCTCCAAAGTAGCTCTCCCTCAGCCCTTTTCTCTCTGTTCCACAAACATGGTTTAAATTCAGGTCCCTGTCACCTTTTGCTAGATTTCTGCAATGGCATTCAAACTGTCATCCCTTCTTCCTGTCTGGTCCTTATCTAATCACCTCCTGTGCCCCGCTTTCACATCCTTTGTCCACCTTTTAAATGAGTCACTGCTGTAGCAATCAACTTTCCAACATCAACTCACCTCGGCTGCTTGAATGCTTCTCTCAAGCAGCATGTTTGGCGTCAGTCGGAGAACCTGCACAGAGGCACATCTCATGGGACCTGGAAGGGTGAGAAATGTATTGCCACTCTTGCCCAGTGAGGGGTGTGAGCCTGTGAATGCATGCTCCCCTCACCTAGTGGTGATGTCACACCTAAAGAGCACACCATGAATTATCTTCCCCTCATTCCCTATTCTCGCTCCCCACACCCTATCCCTCTTCCTGGGGCCCCTTCCCAAAGTAAAGCACTTACATCAGCACTCATCTCAGGTTCAGCACAATGTAAAGAAGCCTCAATTCCTGCCCTCTGGGGCTCACAGGTGAAGTAGAAACCAACTCTTTGCCAGATAAACAAAAATAACACGACCCAAGAGGCATTTATTATGCACAGGGTGTCTATGGACACTTTGGGGAGAGCACAGAGCTCAGCCTCAGGGCTCAGGAAAGTGTCCTCTGCTCCGTCAGAGGTTGGGTGGGAGGGTGGATCAGGGGGTGGGGGCAATGCGCAGTTAAATGCTATTGAATGAACAAATTTAGCATGCAGTTAAATGCTGCTGAATGAAAAATGTTGATGTCCTTAACCACATGCTTTATTCCATAACATACTATCTGGCTTGCCCATATTTTAGGCTAGTTAATTCCCACATGACAAGAACGTTTCACACCTCACAGAGCTGGTTACTTAGCTGGCATGTATTAGAGTTTTTTACGGCAATTTTGCAAGAGCAAAGATGACTTTAAGGAGAAGAAAAACCTGGCTATCTTGTGAACCAGTTTTCACACCGGGGTGTCCCCTAGCAAGTTAAGCGTGAGTAAGATGCATAAGAAAGCTTCCCTATGTCCCTATTGCCTCTTTCACTATGGTGTGGCCATGTCTAGACGCACGAGAAGCTGAGTGTCTTTGCCACATGGATTCAGAACAGCAAGGGAATACACCTGGCACCACCCCGCTGCCAACCGGACTTCCCAGACTCCTCCTGACAATATCCACCTGCATCAGTTCAAGCTGTGATGAACACCTCCTCACTCCACTCCCCAGCACCTCTCAGCACCTCCTGAGACGGATTCAGCTCGTCTCTCCAATCCTGCTTTCTGAACCACCACTCATTTTTCTCACCTGGGGTCTAACTAAAAGGCTTGACAAAAGATCAGAGTAATTTATAGCTACGTTAGACCCCATCACCTTGGTTTTAGCCTTTCATTTCAGTTTCAAGGAGGGGTGACTTTGAAGGTCAGCTAGGAGAAGAGCCCCCTCTCTCTTCTTTTGAAATGTTTACCCTTCTCTCTCTTATTCCCACTCCATCTGGGGTCACGTTCTCTCTCCTGCATCTGCCTGTGTTTGGAACTTCATGGGGCCAAGCAGATGCTGGCAGCCTGCTGGTAGCTATGAGCTGAGGAAAAGCATTTTCTTTCTTGTCCTTTTCTGTCCTAGTTTGCCTTTAAGTAAAGGCAGGTAAATAAGCAGGTTGTGCCTTAGCTATATGTACTAAAAAGAAAGTGGCTTCATATTCTGAGCAGTGCTTTTAAAATGTTAAAATATGCCCCCCACCCTGATATTTGGATATTCTTCCTGCCGAAAGGGTGGAGCTCATTTCTCCCCCCTTGACTGTGATCTGTATTTGGTGACTCACTTCTAATGAATGAATGCGGCAGAAGTGATGTTGTGTGGCTCCCAAGACTAGCCCTTGCTGGTGCTGGGGGGTGAGGACGCCTCCCTAGAAGCCAACCTTCTGGCCCCATTCAAGCCTTCAGATGAGTGCTACCCCTGGGCAACAGCTTGGCCAAAATCTCATGAAAGCCTCTAGTCTGAAACCACCCAGCTTAGCTGTGCCTGCATTCTTCACTCCCAGAAACTATGTGAGCTAATACATGCTCACTGTTTTAAGTGGCTTAGCATTTTGAAATGAAGCAATAGAAAAATAATACACTCAGGACTCAATTCATTTCCTGTGGAGGCATGAGGTGCTGAGGCAGTCTCTCTCTGTCATGTTAGTGGCTCATGTTCTTGAAGCAAAGAGCAGGGACAGAGGGTATTTAGCAAGTCTCAGTTTGAGAAGCTTGGTCCAAGGACTAAGAACTGATTTGGTTTTTCATGTGTTTGTTATTGCACTCTGTTTCCCCAAAGCATGCACAGCAAATAGGAGATAGAAAAGCAGGACCAAAGGGAATGGTCATTGCAAGCATAAGGGCCAACATAGTTGCAAGGGTTGAACCTTAACCATGACTCTGAGTTTCCTAGTAACCACGGTAAAAGGGAAACTTAGTAAGATCTCTAACTCTTACTAATGAAAAGGAAATAAAACTCGATCTAGCATTGAACTTTAAAACAACATTCTCCTGTGGACTTCAGTGTAGATGCTGATCTAGTATGACAAGGCTCTCAGTCATACTTTCAGAGATATTATCCTAGCAAAATTCATCTAATTGTTATTTATGTTTATTAGTAAAGAAGGAAGGAAGATGATGGAGCTGAGGAACACAATGGTGAATTAAATAAAATAAAGGCATTCCTTTGATTTAAATGCTCCTAGGCCTTTTGAAAATGGCCATATAAATAGTTAAAATGTTTTTTGTCTGAGCGGAGGCACTTGCTTTTCTTTCTCTTTTTCTGTTTGCATACATATATACATAGGACAAAAGCACTTCTTGGGTGCAATTTAAAATAGTCCCATTTATGTCTCTGCTTATATTCCGGATCTTGGTTTTGGTGTACAAATTCTTTCTGCTCTCTTGGACTCTGCCCGAGAATGTGAATCCTTCGGCACACCCCGTCACATTCCACCAACGCCTGACCTCTTATCCTCAGCTGCGGCCCTGGCTTTGTTCAGTCCCCTAGCGGGGACGCGCAGGCTACAGTGCAGCTGCACGAGGGTCTGGGCCTCACTGCTGGCTGTGAGCTTCCCAAGACCGCAGCACCGACTGTGCTTCGAGAGCCAGGGTCCCAGGCCCAGCCCTGCCACAGAGATAAGGGAACAGTGGTGGTAGGGGCTGAAGGGCCTGGGCTAGTGTGAGGCACCCCTGGGGTGACCGCAAAGGAGGCATCACTCTCAGGACTGGGCAGGGGTGACTCCCCCACCTCTTCCCCGTGGTCCTGTATCTATTAGGGTTGAAAATATGTGCTGAATGATGTGAAGGTGCTTAGCATGCCGCCTGGTAGGTTTCATCAATTGTTAGTTTTCTCTTTCCCTCCTTTCCCTCTCTTGCCTTCTTCCATTCTGCAAGTGTGGGAGGGGAAGGGTTGCTGTTTTCTTTAAACCTTCACCCCTGCTGCTTCTTCCACCGGGAATCCTAGTCTTTTTCCTCTTTGCTTAGTTAATTCCATCCTCTCCATCTTGGAAAGCTCAAGCCTTTGCTGACCTCCTTCCTAGGTCAAGTTCCCATGTTAACTGCTGCCATTATACTAGGCAGCTAGCTCTCCTTGTTCTTCTTTCGACGTCAGTTCTTTTATTAGTACAATTACTTGATAAAATATATTTTACATTTGTTTGTGTGATGACTTTCCAGAGACTGTAACGTGATTCGGGTCACCTTCAGAGGCCCAGCACTCGGAACAGTGCCGGGATGTAGCAAGCGTGAATAATCACTGGTTGACTGAACCAATGACTTGATGGATGAAAGGTCTTGTTCCATGAGCTGCACCAGGTGTAGGCCAGTGACTCACAGTTTTGTGTAATGAGGATGAATATTTCCATCTACTAGGGCATGCACAGCCTGGAGGAGATCCGGGAAACTCAAGCCACTGGATGCCAGATGCCCAGGGCAGCGCCCCTGGCACAGGAGATGGCCCAGCCAGGCTGCAAGGCCTCAGCCATGACGCACTGAACCTCCAGACCTTTCTTCTGTGCTCACGATGTTCCTGCATTATTAGTCAATGCAGGCTGCCACAGCCCAGGCCCACAGAATGAGCGGCTGAAACCACAGGAATGTAGTATTTTCTCACACTCCCAAAGGCCAGAAGTCTGAGAATCAGGTGTCAGCAGAGTTGGGTTCTGTGGAGGCCACCAGCTCCCTGTACTTTCACATGGACTCCCCTCTGAACATGTGTGTGTCCAAATTTTCTCTTCTAAGGACAGCAATCCTATTGGATAAGGATTACCTAATGACCCCATTAATTACCTCTTTAATGGCCCTACCTCCAATAGTCACTTTTGAAGTACTGAGGATTAAGACTTCAACAAATGCACTTGGGGAGGTGGGGGGGAGTTGCACACAATTCAGCCTGTAACAGTATTGCTAAAATTAAACTGCGGAGACCTGGCTGAGTGACCACAAGCAAGGTGTTTAACCTCTCCATGCCTGTGTCCTCATCTTGAGAAATAAAAGCCCCCCTCATTATGTGGAGGGCCCTTTCCATGAAAGCTTGGGACAATGAAGGCTTGGGATGTGTCGTGAGCACTCAGTATTAGTTATCATTATTATTTCTGAGTGATAAGAAAATTACTGTGGGCTATTTGAGTATAAGAATTGATCTCTGCCCTCAACACGCTTATAGGTCCCTTAAAGATAAAACTAATACTATAAATAAAAATAACATGAGTTCTCTTTCATAGATAATGCTTTCTGGGCCACCAATTGGGAAAGAAAAAATTGGGGGAAGGAAGGAACCATGGCAACCAGACTTGGGGCTCAGCTGAGCCCCTTCAACCAGCCACCCAAGGTCCTGGGCTTCCCCTGCAGCGGCTGACAAGAGAGGGGCCTCAGACCTCAAAGCATTCAGCACCCTAGGACCTGGCAGTCACCACCCATGGCTTCCCAAAGAAGGATGGAGCCCCCTCCACAAGGGCCTGTGGGCTCTCCCCAGATCCACACTCCCTGGGCCTCTAGTGTACCATGTGTTTTCCATACATGTCCGTCTTCTCTGTTAGAATGTAAGCTCTATGCGGGCAGGGATTTTGTTCAGCTGTTCTCGCTGCACTTGAACCAGTCTCTAGATTGACACCTAGTACTTACTAGCCCCTCACTAAATATCTGTTGAATGAATGAATGGATGAGTGGGTGAACTCTGGCACCATGAGCTCTTGGCACCCAGGAACAGACTGGAGGGCAGGGAGTGTGAATCCTCCTGCCCATTTTTAGCCTTTCACTGATTGCAACAGCCCGGTGCCAGTGGCCCAACCAGTGCATTGCAATCTGGTTCATTTAGCCTGGAAGTTAGTGATCCTTCCCCGCAGGATCATGGCACTAGGTGGTCCAGACAGCTGCAAGAGTAGTAGTTGTAATCACTAACACTTATGCTATTTAGGTTATTAATCATAACAATAAACTCATCTCAAAAACCCTACAAGACAGGCATTATTAATGACTCCCAGAAGTGAAGTGCGCAGAGACGAACCAGGCCCCACACTGCATAGCTAGAAGTAGCAGGTGCAGAGACTGAATTCAGATCTGAACCCCAAGTCCTTGCATTTAGTATGAGCTTGAACCTCTTTTGTTATTGCAGGTATTTTAAGCTGTGTCAGGGGATGCTCACCAGATGGCTTTTTACTCTTTCTCCTCTTGCTACATTACTCATCTCTAAATGGGTCAGTAGCAAGAACTGGTATAGAATGAAAGCATCTATATGGGAGAGGCTTTCTGGAAGAGCCACTAACATTTCCCATGGGCCTGGAGGGTGGGCCAGGTCAGGGTTCAGGAAGGAGAGACAGAAGCACACAATAGCTGGGGAACAACACTGGAACCTGTCAGTGTGGCCACTTCCCTTATGGGGATCCAACAGGTACACCCCGCGTCACTAGCCAAACAAGGCTGAGAACCTTAGTCAAATATTTAGCTGGTGGTTGCTTCCTGCTTTTGACTGCTCAGGAAGAGATCAAGGAATCCTTGCAATCTTCCATTTTCTGAAAATCCACACTGCACTGGATATTTGGGCCTCCTTCTGGAAAATGGTTGATGCTTTAGGCAGAGTTCTGCACATAGCCAAGTCCCCCAGCCTGGACGCTTTCCCTGGGCACACTCCCTCCTTAGAACGCATCATGCTAAGCCGGGGACAGACAGCTGGCGCATGCCCTTTGAATAAGGCTGTGTGTAGGAGGGGGATAGAGTCTTGGTGGCTCCTGTGCAAGTGGAGATCCGCAAACCTCTCTGGTCCTTGCATCTCCACAGGGTGGAGTTGAAGGTGCCCTCAGCTGAGTGAGGTGGATAGAGGCTAGAAATCTGCAAAGCTAATTGACTCTGCCAAGTATAAAGCATTTTGAACTTGCTCCACCCTTCGTATTTTCCATCTGTCTCATTATTCATCACAGTAATATTTGGGTACTTTGAAAACAGTGATATTTTAACATGAAGCTATTCCAAGGAGGAGGAAAAATATCCTCATTTGGCATGAGGCAGCCATGCAAATTAGCCTAAATAAAAATAAGACCAAAGGCAGCTTAGAACGTTATTGTACTTTCCCAGGTTCCTGCCAGTCACTGATGTCAGCGGTAACATCTCTCCCATCCTGGGGACTGTTGAGGAGTGGGGCTTACATTTCTGGATGAGGCTCAGAAATCCACTCAAAAAGGTGAATATCAAAGATCTAGCTTGGGCAATGTTTAAACCAGTCCTTGCAGAATGACACATGATGGAACTGCCTAGAAAAACCTGTGAGAGTTTATGTTTGGTTTCTCACAGGCCCATCAAATCTCTGGCATGGTTGAAATGGCATCACGGAATGTATTCTCAAAGCCCTTCCCTAAACCTCATTGTTTCTGTGAACCATTCCCAAAGCAGAATCTCAGCCTGCTACCCTCACTCCAAGGTTCTATCTCAATTGGACATCTACACAACTGAGACCACACCCTTACTGGTCTTGTCATGAAAGAGACAAACATGTCACTGCAGTCATTTCTACACCTCTAATTTCCAAGGTCATAACCATGGGGGTTCTTATATACCCTGCTGGCAGCTTTGATTTGTTGAGGGGAAGTTTTCAATGCTATATGAAATCAGTCATGCTAATTTTGAACTTGCTTTTTTTTTGAGTTCCCTTTTTAAAAACTGTCGAGACCATGATCTTGTCACCTGTTTTTGGTCTAAGAAATACTTCACTGAGGACATTTGCCAAGAGATACATGGAAAAGTGCTGAGGTGTCCAATCTATAAAGTTGGTTTTCTATTAAGTCAGGGAAGAGATTAGCAAGACTTCTGAAGAATCACACGAACCCCATTCCTCTGGGTGTTTTTTTGTTTACCAGCTAAGCTTTCAAGCTCTTGTTTCTTTACTTGAGTGGCTTAGAGTCTGCCGCACTAATGATGTTGCTCACATTCTTCTCAAACAGCCACATTTTCTCCTTATTTTTCCTCTTAGTTCAAGTTCTCGATCTTTCCAGCGGATCAGATTCTGGGTCTCAGGCAAGTGGCTGATTTGTAAGGAAATCCTCAACATTTTGCATTCTCTTTGATCTAGTAATTCCACTCAGAGCTCTTACTTTATATTGCTATGTGCAAATATTTAGGCATGAATGTGACCATTGGAGCATCGGTAATAAGACGAAAATTGGAAACGAAGACATTTGCTGAATAAATCATAAACACAGATGAAATGGAATATTATGCAGTCCTTTCAAATGATGTAAAAGATTAATGACATCTTAACATCCCTAATGTAATATTTAGCAGAGATAAAAAGAGTTATAGATAGTATCATCCCATTTTATTAAAAATATGTACATATGATATTTTCCCCAAAGACTATTAACATATACATCAAAATGTAAACAATGATTGTCTCTGAATGATAAGATTAGAGGTGGTTTTTAAAAATCTTTTAAATATTTTTTACTTACCTATTTTGTGATTTCTATTTTTTTGATTATTTGTATCTTCTCATAAATACAGGCATACAGTATAATTTAAATTTTATTTTAAAAATAAACTATCTTCTTATTAAAGTATAATTGGCCATACTTCAAGAAGTGCTAAACTAAAGAAGGAATTAGAGAAGTGGTAGAGGGTTCAAAAGTCAGCCACCATCCAGTGGATAAGGCACCAGTCTGTGAACCCAAAGGTCGATGGTTCAATTCCCAGCCAGGGCACATAACCAGGTTGCAAGCCAGGTCTCCAGCCAGGTCTGTAGCTGGAGGCAGGTGAAAGGCAACCATACATGGATGTCTTGCTCCTTCTCTGCCTCTCTCCCTTCCCCTCTCTCTAAAAATAATAAATAAAATCTTAAAAAAAAAAAAAAAAAAAAAAAAGTCAGCCACCCAAAGGTCAAGGCATGATGGGTGAGCAAAGGCCTAGCTGGAAAGAAGGGAGGTGGAGGAGAGCAGACTAAAAGGTTTGTGCCACCCAGCTCTATAAAGAAAGCTGGGGAGACAGCTGATCATTCCTTGGACCCCAAAAAGCTCTCTCACAAAGCAGGTAGATTGTCCTCGTACAGTGACCCAAAGAAAGAAGTGACTTCCAAGTCCGGTATGAGGAATGGGGTAGGGTATTCTTTAAGAGGCCCTGGAAGAGGATACTAAAGAGTCCTGCAAAGCAGGGGTTTTCATGTGGCTGTGACAGTCTGTGACTTTGAAACTAGAACAGAACCAGTGTTAAGAGCCAGATTTCTGAAGGGACAAGAGGTCTAGACAATAGGAAATTAGGAACATTGCCAGGAAATTACTCTAAGAATAAACAAAATCATCCAGGACAAATCCACTTGCGCTGAGCTGCAAGCCTATTTTGGATTGTGGAAGTCAGTATACTGACCAATGTGTGCCCATGGCAGACCTGGGACCAGACTGTCCCCAGGATGCTGCAGGTGCGTAGATCAATAGGCCTCACTTTACTTTTGAAGATCATGAGAGGTTTGGAGGGGTTTGTAAAAAATAAATAAATAAAAATTATACTGCTAACATTACTAGAGAACTTGAATTATTCAGAAAGTAAGAGAGAACTGCATTTTTTTCACCCAAAAACTGATATTTAGAAAGATAAAAGAAGATAACTAACACTAGCTAACCCCTACCAGGCTGATGTAAAAGAGTAAAAACCATCTTTTAAAAGGTAATAGAAAAAATAAAGTCCAGAGACTTAATTTAATAAAGATAATTAAATCATTTGGGGAAATTGGAAAAGCACCAGAATAAAAGTCAAAATATGACAGTGACAGGAAATTGATTTTTTCAAATAAAGAAATAAAATCTCTACTCATTGGAATCTAACTAACCTCTTCCTAAATTAACCAGAAAGTGTTTACATTTAAGGAAAAATGTAGAACACTTAGCCCTAGCAGAGAATACTTGGCAAGCTAAACCACCAGTCTGATCTTTGTGACAATTCCCATGAGTTTACTTGCATTTAAAAACTTTGAATGTCTTCAAAGTCAGCTCTGTTGCCCAGACATACAGTTTGGAATGACAGCCCTGAGTATTGCTAGATTCTCAGTCATCAAAGACATATTCCTTCATGCTTAATATAATCCTCTTAGGATGGTGGGAACAGCCAATGTTATACTTGAGCAAGAACTTTCAGTCATGGGAATAGATCAAAGAGGTTTCCTATAATTATTTTTCTTTTAGGGTAAAGCTTCTCCGACAAGAAAATTACATAAACCAGAACATGGTTCATCTGTTAATTTATTCTTGTATTCAATCACATAACAAATGATTATTGAACAGGCATTCTGTTCCAGGGACAGTGCTGGTTGTTAAGGACAAAGAAGAAAGAACAGTTCCTGCCCTTGGGAAGAGCACAGTCTAACCAAAGATACTTGCTGGTTGGATGCTTTCATGAAAGGTACCACCAATATTAAATATGCTCAAGTCAGCTGGAGCTGTTCTTGTCAATTCCCCCAAATGAATACTTTTATTCCTTGGGCAATGTCATTGAGGCACCATTAACATGAATTAATTTCCCAGTGAAGGTGCGCTGACTATCATCTACTTGGCCCTCCAGGTCCACTCTCTGTCCTTCCTCATCCTGCTCTGCCCTGGAAGCTGGCCTATGTGCCCTCTGGCTTTCAGTCGGAGTCAGTCAGTGAGAGGTGCAGCAGGAGATGAATGGGTGAAGGGAACATAAGGTTGGGTGTTTGTTTCTCCAGCTCCCATCTTTCTTCAGGACCAGTAGGGTACCTTTCCCAACGCTGCCCTTCCTGCCTGAAGGTGGAATGGCGCCCACTATTGGTAGTCTGGGGTACTGCACCATTCCCTCTGGTGTCCTAAATCCTGCCCACACCTTTGTGAACAGTTCTTTAAGCATTCTTTGAAAAAGATCTAGCTTTGGGGTGCCATCTGTTTCATGCCTTTCTGATACGGAGAGGGAAAGGGTTTCTTCATTAGAGGGAAAAACAAGATATGTATTCTAGATTGTTTCTGGGACCAGTATTAATGGAATACTTTGAGGGAGCCTTGATTCCAATAACCCTTTGGTCGTAACTGTTCCTTTTCTGATATGTAAATCAGTACCATCTTATGAGATGTTCGTGGATCATAGATTTTAAACCCTTTCTTTTTATTTCCTTTATCACTTAAGAAGCTGTAAACATGCTAGCTCCATGGCATCACCAAGTTTTCAGCCTATGCAGCCCCTCAACCCACAGCTGAGAACGGTGGTATTTGTCTTTGGAGTCAACCCAGTGGAGTTCCCACAGGTGATCTTGACCTTGAGCATCAGGACTGTGAGGACTGCGCATCAAGGCTTGCCAGTTTCTGGTCTGACTGTGACCTTGTGCTCCCCTCTGTGTGCCTCTCCATCCACTCTGTCTGCCTTGAAACCCTACTTTAACCAACACCCCTCCCAGGAATCCCACAGCCCATGGGGCACAGTGACTGGGACCTGCCGCTCTGCTAACCAACCACCAGTGATAACGGCCAGTGGGTCTGGGTTTCTAAACAGGAGTCTGGTGTGTATTTCCAGATCTGCCTTCAGACTGATGCGCACCCACCCTGTGCATAAAGCAGTAAGACACTTCTGTAAATGCTAACTCATGTAATAGGTGACTATTCTGAGCTAGGTACTGTTCTAGGTCCTGGAGAGACTGGATCCATATTGCATTTAGAAAACAGAAATCAGTATTTTTATTCTGCTTTTGCTAGCTAAAGGAAGGGGGTTCAATTATACACAGAAGCCTTCACTTTAACTCATCATGTTGGCCTCTTCTCTTCTCCCTTGAATACACATCTATCATATCCCTTCTTGTTTTCTTTTCAAGATGGTTCACTTTCCCTTAATAGATACGTAAAACAATTATATTTTTAAATGACTGTGTCCAAGGATCTGACCCTACGATAATTCTAGAACTAGTGCTCACTTGCAGCAACCATGAGGCTACAAATCCTCCAAATTCTACTTTCAAACTCTCATGATGTCAATTCCAAATATATTCAGTATTTTGCCCACTTCTATGTAATGAGGATATTTCTGTCTTTTCACTTGCTATACAAGCTAGCCCTGATTTGCTGAGATGGACTTAATAAGTTCTTTTGAATAAAATGGCCCATACAACAGCTTCAGAGCTGTTTTTGAGAAAGTTTGTGCCATTTGAGTGCATTTTTTGTTTGTTTCTTAATTCCCTCACTGATGATTTGGCTCTTATAACCACTTATTTTGTGTCTTAAGGTAAAGCTAAGTGGAGGGTAAAGAGGGTTTTCCAGCTATTGGTTCACAAGCTGGGGATAGCAATAGTGCCAGATCTTCAATCTGCAGAGTTCACAAGGCTACTGAAAACGTTAACCAGGCTTCACTGCATCCCCACAGATGAAAATAATTGCTCTGTAAATGGGAATCTGGCCTGAGAGTGAACATGTCAAGAGCATCTACTCTGAAGCTAGAAGAGCCAGAAACAGAAAACACGGCTCCTGACTCATGTTTCATTACTTTAATCGCTCAACACTCCTCAGTGTAAGCTAAAGAGATATAATGGTACATTTGACATATGCCTGCACATCAAGATTAAATAGGAACGCTGAAAGTTTAACACTGAACCTTTCTTACCTTCTGCCGAGGATGTCACTCAAAAATCTCTCCTCTCAGTTCCTCTTCTCTGGCTGATTACGAAATTCAAAGCCATTCTTACTGCAGCCCAATGCTCTCCTCAGGTGAATCTTGCTCTGTACAAAACACCTGTGTGTAAATAAAACAGTCCTAATTCAAGTTGTATTCTAAATGCACCGTGGGGATCTCACTACTGAAAAAGGAACACTGCAATGAATGCTTTCATAGGCAGACTACCTCTTTTGTAATGTAAACTATATAAACATAGATAAAGCTTCCAATGCACCTAAGTTTAGATTTTTGCATATTGGGTTTCATTAAAGCAGAACCTATCTGTAAGTGAAAATATTTTAAGCCTCAGACCTTTGCCCATCATAATGGTTTTTTAAAATCTCATTACAATAAAGCCCATTAGTTTGAACAATTAAATGCAAAAATCTATGCTTTTTGCAGGCACTGAAATCTCTGATTTTAATAGGAAAAAAAAAAAAAACCCAACTGAATGCCTTGTTTTTAAGCTCCTATTTAAATCCTATTTTAAAATGGCAAATAGGTCCAGAGGTAGGGGGAAGAGGGATAACTGGGGAAAGAAGAGGAAGGGTCTACTCAAGGAACAAGGAACAAGTATAAAGGACCCATGGGGCGGGGGGACTGGGACAACTGTAAGTGAATAGTATGATGACAACCATCGTGCAGAACGTGCACTGCAGAACAGGAAAGTGAGCAAACATGATAGCACCTCAGTCAGGGCCAGAGAGGCAGATACCAAGGTTCGGGGTCTCAGAACCCATACCTTGGAGAAAAGAACCAGCTAAGCTGCCAACACGTACCATCTTATTTCCACCTTTACAGCTATGCAGGTGTTAACCTTCCTCAGTTCCACAAAGGAATCGAAGCTTGGAAACGTTCAGTAACTGGTCTGTTGTCACCCAGGTTCTCAGCAGAGGTCAGAACACAAGTTCACATCTCTACATCTCAAGTGCTTTCAAACCCCTCTGCCTACCACTAGGGTGAACCTGAAATTGGTGACAATTGGACATTTTAGACCCACAAAGGTGGAACTTCATGTGGTTGAGCTAAAAACCTCTCCAGCACACAGTAATCAGAGAGGAAGAGGCAGCAATATGCCAGGTGACCTGAGGGTGCTCTGTAGGACAGGAGATCAACACCGTTTCTCACCTCTGCTTGCTTCATGCCCCTCCTACCACATTTGGATGTACTTTGCCCATTCCCCCTTTTTATTCATGGACCTTTAAAAGGCACCTTCTATACACTGGGTCCTATGCAAAGTGCTGGAGACAGTAACCCAAGTACGAGTTTGTCTTTGACCTTGAGAAGTCTGCAGCCTTAGTTTCAAGGAAACAAATCAAGAGTATATAAATTGCATGAGCAGAAAATAATTTCAGGGATGGATCCAACTGCTTCTGCGCATATGAAAATGCCATGCTGACCTAACACCCCACCACCACCCTTGAAGAGAAGGTTGGGGGTCAGAGGAGGGAGCTGAGCCACCCTGCATCTTCTTTAGAACCTCCTGATTTGCAGTCTCTTCACCCCGGTGGTGGAAAAGTACTAAGTGACACGTGGAGGAAAGACATCAAAAGCCTAGAATGCGCCATGGGATATTTATTGCCTCATTCCTCATCTCATCTGTCACTCTTAAAAACCCATCATTTCATAGCTCAAGTGAAGTCACAGTTTATTTCCTTGGAGGCTGCAGCCCCACAATCTGGTTTCTACCACATAGACTGTATTTAATTTTTGCAAAATCCCAGCAAATAAAACAATTTGGAAAAAGCTGAAAGTTAATGAAATTTAGTGTACACATCCATATACTCATGCATTCCCTAAGGAAAGTTTACCGAAGTGAGTCAATATTTCATGTAGCTTTAAAACGAACTAACTAGCAAACTAACCAACTAACTCAGTTATTTCTTTTAGAACATTGCCTCACAGGACGGCGGTGGCATGTCCTAGTGTATAGGAGTTCACGTGTGCCTCGAAGCCTTGAAATGTTTTTCTTCAGAGCATGGTCTTTTCAGATGTTATAGAGTAGACATTCAATTTAGCCAGTGATTGTGTTTAGTTCAGAGCAGAAGACAAATTCACCTTGAACATTCTGGGGGACTTTTTTTGTTCAGTAGAGATAAATCCTTCACTTGTGGCCAGTCCTAAGTACCAATAAACAAACTCATTGACCCTGAACATGAAGGTGGTATGTCATGGGGTTGGTAATTTTTAATGACAACTAATAGCTGGTAGTTATTGATGACATTTGTGAGAGCAAGATTAAAATAATAATTATAATAATGTGAGGTGTCATGAAAAACAGTAATTGCAATAATGATTGCTATTATAGTAATGAGTGAGAAAATGGCTTTAGCTTATTAAATCAATATGGACAACAGAAGCCTGTGTGTATATATACAGGGCGCAGCAAAAGCTGGTTTACAGCTGTACGTATGCAAAACGTACAACTAAAACAATAAAGAGAGTTTATTCTTGTATTATTTTTTTGTTAATTCTTGTATTGTTTTCCATACAAACAACTGTAAACCTACTTTTGTCCCACCCTGTATCTGTATGATTGTGGAAGGTAGCAGGTAAAAGTAATAGTTACTCTTGACTGAAGATGCCAGGCACTGTGCCCAAGACATAACATACATTAGCTCTTTTACTTCACATTGGCTCTGCAAACAGATGTTATTGGTGGTATGACCATCATTGTTGTGCCAAGAAAACAGGTTTAGAGCAGTTACCCAATTTGATAATGGTACCTTACCAGCTTAACAGCTGGTAAATGGAATAAAGGAAATCTAAAGCTAAAGCTAACACCAAAGTCTATGTATTTCACTAGTGTTTGAAAATCAACAGATACATATTCTATTATCTAGGACAACCCTAACATCTATGGAAATGCCAGATCCCCCAAGGATATGATAATTCGTTTAGACCCAAGAGTCCCAGCTGCCATTAGGACCTACCCACAGGACAGTGAGGACCCTGTAGAGACCAGCCTTCACACCTGCCCAGCAAAGAAATAGAATTTCTGTAAAGAGGAGAGGCTTGGCTCACCCGCCTGGGCTGAGGAGGAAGCCTCGTACAAACGTGCCTTCTTGGTCTCTCTCCCTCCCTCCCTCCCTCCCTCCTTTCCTTCCTTCTCTTCTTCCTCCTTTTTTTTTTTTTGAAACTGAGCTGTAACCTAAGCCACCTCTTGAGTCTCTCTTTACAGGCAAGTGGCAAATTCATGGTCATCCAGCGACCATGATGCCCGGTAAAGGCTGTGTGTTCATCCACATCTGCGTTGCCTTAAGAAAGCGAGTGGGGCTGTGCCTTCATCATAAGTATAATCCATTAAAAACCAACATTCCGAAACCTATGGTGATTTGTTTTAATAGTGGCTTTCCCTGCTTCTGTATTTGAAAGATGCCAGTCATTATTTTTCCTTATTTGACAATAGGATAATTGGATTGCTATTGAATAATTTTCTAACCCCAAGTTACTTACATATCAAGCAAGGTTATCTGTTTTGCCATGAATGGTAACAAAATCACACCACTCCCTGTAAGCCTGTGTCAAACATGGCTTAGTCCCGGGTGGTTCCTCAGCCATAGGACCTCATGTGGTACTCAGGATCATCATTAAGAGAACCACCTGTCACCGTGCAGGAAAAAGATGGCCATTAGAGCACTGTACCTGGGCTTTCGGATCAATGGGCACTTGGACCCGACTTTGAAAAAGGGCACATGGGAACTAATAAGAGCTCCAAATGGTCGAACATCGACTTTTAACGCAGATAAAATAGAAACCTTTTTACGAAGAGCACAGTAGTGCCCCTTTTCCCCTCATGAAAATATGATTACATCTCATAGCAAATGGGCCTCAGCAGGAGGGACAGATACGTCAGGGTCCATCCCATCCTTGTGGTGCAGCGTATCTGGGCGGGTGCAGTCACGCTTTGCCTGGTGGAGGTGGAGTGCTTCCCCTTCGAATGCATTTCCAAAGGAGAATAATCAAAGTGTAGCTACAGCGAGCTACACAATCGGGGTGCCCTGAGATGAGGACATAGTACTCTGCAGAGTGAATTAACTCAGGGAGCCACACGGGAGAACAGACCTCCCTCCCCTGAGCAAAGACCGCACAGCTTCTGAAAAGCACCAACACAGGTTCTGAGCCGTCACGCGATGCTCAAGTTCACTTTCTGAATTGTAGGCCAGCATGCTCTGGTTGCAAGTATCTACTTACATAAAAAATTAAACCGTTGTGAAAGACACTGAATGATCAACATTATGCAATTTGCAATTTTCCCACCTCTTTGCATCCCGGATTCAATTGGTAAGTGAATATTTCATGAGTGCTATTTCAGTCAGCTTCACTCACATGTTGAAGATGGCGCCTGCATGGACCCCAGCCAAGACACCGGCACTCAGGAATGTGGAAACGCGCTGTGGACGCCCTGTCTGGGGGGAGAGGGCGCAGCTGCATGTGAGGATAAGAGCTCCTTGCAGATCAGCAGCGTCTTCCAGCAAGGCACCTTTTGTCACCTGCTCTTCAGTCACTTCTGAGGTCCAAAGGGCAGGAGTTACGTTTATGGTAAGAGTGATGTGGTTTAAAAAAAGTGAACGAAGTGTTTCATAAAACCATTAAAGCTCAGTTGTACCAGCGTGCTCCTGTCCACAGGGCAGAGACATTGCAGCGCTCAATCGATCAAATGATAAACTGAGGTTGGGTAAAGTACTCATTAACTAGTTTCCCACTAATAATGACTTCAGAGATGTGACTGTTCCTTCGCTTATTCATCTCCAGTAGGAACATTTGCATCAAAATGGGGTATTTGGTGCTTAAGAGTTCTCCCGACACTGCTTCTTACTCACCAAATAGTCATAATCCTTAGTGTGTAACTGCAAAACCCTTTACACAATAACCAGTTGTTTCCCCAAAGAGGATTGCGACTTCAGATGGAGAATAAGCTGCTGAAGGAAATTAACTCTTGAGAAATGAAAGTCCTGTTTCTGTGCCCTTGGAATCAGGAAAAGAAAAATCCAGAGGCTATCACACAAATGCCAAAGCATCCTTTATTCTGTCTAGAGAACGTCAGGACCAGACAGGTTGCTGAAAGCTCACAGGAGGAAATGGGAGGTGGGGGGTGGGGGGAGGGCTGAAATCTTTCAGCAGTCTTGCCTGAGAAGCCACAGCATTGTAAAACCTCCTAAACTCCCTGACTGAAATGATACCCAAGCCATCTGATTTACTTTCCCCCTTAGACTTTCAGGCACTAGCTGCATCCTACAAGATGTTCTGCCTTTTGCACTTGAAGAAGGGGGTAAAATCACACAGATAAAAAGAAGCCAGCACATACCATTTAATTTGGACAAAAAGGAAACACAAGTACACGTTCTGGAAGTGGTCTGTGCGTTCCCATGATCAACATGCTTACCTTCAAGGTCAACTTAGCAATGACCATAGAGCAAACCCACAAAAGCATAAAATGCCACATCAAGTCAGGCAAATCCTCCATCTCGTTCTGTGCTCTGTCTTTCTGGGGGCAGCAATCAACAGACGGCGGGTGGCTCTGTGGAGGTGAAAAGAGCTTGGTGACCAATGTCACAGCTCTGAGTCCCGACAATACGGATGGATAAGCTTGAACAAGTCATGTCACCTCCTGGAATCTAGCCTCTCTCATCTGGACCATGAAGCATGAGAGAATACCTGCTCCTTCCGACGTCAGGGTTGTTTTAAAAGCCAAATGAGGCCATGTATGCGGTTGTACTTTGTAAACAGTATGGTTCACATCCTTGCACAAAATGAGGCAGCCAGGTATCTGGAGGAGGAGATGGAACGGGCTGCCTAGTGCACCTCACACGAGCTTCGTTGAGTTCCAGCCCAGTGCTCCCCTCTGTGTAGCTATCAACACGTGGTTCAAGTCCTTTTCATCCTTTTTTTCATTTGAGGTGGCTGTCCTGCACAGCTTTCCTGGAACAGCGCCTGAGAGGTCCTTCTGTGAATGACCATGGAGGGAGCACTCTCAGGAGGGGCCCGTGAGCAAGTGGGGCCACAGCATGAGGCAGGAGCGGAAGGGAAGTCCAGACAAGGCCAGGTCTCACAGGCCACGGAGCGTGACAGACACCAACAGTGTCAGGGAAGGGGCTGGCCTTCTGTAGCCTGTGCCAGCCAGTCCTTGGCTGTGGGCCACACACACCCCTTCCTGGTGCACAGAGTAGGGTGGGCATCAGACCCTTCCAGGCATTTCCCGGTGACATGGCTCGCTGATTGAGGGCAGAGCCTCCAAAGGGGCAGCTCGGAGCTCTATGGCAGCTAACCTTCCTAGCAGGTGGGGAATGGGTCTGGTGGCCTGCAGTGGGCCACCGCTGGCGTTTAACTGCAGATAGAGAAACTGAGGCTCAGATGGGGCAGGAACTTGTTGGCCTCAGCACCTTCCTGTCTGCCTAGCATTCTCCTCCCTCTTCACCTGCCAATTCTTATTGATCATGTAGATTTGAAATACCACTCTTACAAGAAAACTATCTTTCCCTACCCTGGATGAATCTGGTCCTTTCAGGCACTCTCACAGTACCATGTGTTGGTCCTTAGAGGCACTTATCAAGATTATAATTTCAATCATTATTTCTGTAATTGTTTATATGATGCCTGCCTTCCCCATTAGACAGTGAACTTTCTGAGAGCAGGGACCATGCATGTCTCATTTGCTACTAGAACCTGTTGTGTGGCTCAGACGTGGCACATAGTAGGTGTTCGGTTAATAGTTATTGAATGAGCAATAGAACACAACTTGTTAAGAGAGTTTAAAACTAGGTCTCTCTACCTCAAAAACCCATTCTTTTTCCACACTACCTTCAACCATGCAAAATCCTTTTTTATTTCAATGTAATGTCTGTACAAACCTTTGAAAATCCAGTCTCAGTCTCAGAAGTTGGTTTCCTGCTCTTATTGATACGTACATTTATGCCACACCCCATGCCAGTAACAAATATGCTTTATCTTTCAACTAGCTCTTCCCGGTTTCAGGATGAGCTCCTTCGGAGGGATTTGCAAGCTGTGGAGGGCCAGGCGTCCCCTGTCTCTCTGTCCCCCTCAGCCCAGAAGCCCTTTGACGGCATGGTGCTCCGCCCTTGTGCTTCTGGCTGAGGGGTTCCAATCCCTTTAGCTTCTCCTCCTACCGAAATCACACTACCTCCTTGATCATCTTAGTTCTCTTCCTCTGCGTACTTTCCAGCTCTTTATAGCTTCCTGGAGGAGACTTCCAACTTGAGCAGGGCTCCTGATCCCTCTCCGATTCGCAGGTCCACGCTGGGAGGGTAGCAAGTGTTGCAGACCTGCGCTCTCTCCTCCGGCTGCCCCCGCCCCCACCCGGGGAGCCCAACAGTGAACTCCCACACTCCCCTCTTGCCAGGAAGATTGGCCCCTCCTTCCACCTTCCGGGGAAGAACTGCTCTCCTTTCAAAACCCCATGCTCCCCCTTACAAAGAGAGCCCAGGACAACACCAAGAACGCAGTGGAGCCAACACTTTCATTCCAGATACACGCTTTCCATCAGCCACATTCAAGGTTTAAAAAAAAAAATCATAGTAAGGTCTGTCAAAAGGCTAACCAAAATATTTTTTAATTATTTAAAAGGATGTTATCATGATAACCAGGTATTTAAAAACACTGC
Organism: Noctilio leporinus; assembly: GCA_004026585.1. Classification (NCBI taxonomy): domain Eukaryota; kingdom Metazoa; phylum Chordata; class Mammalia; order Chiroptera; family Noctilionidae; genus Noctilio; species Noctilio leporinus. The sequence continues at coordinate 91,897 of PVIW01000001.1, read as the reverse complement.
CATTTTCATCTTTACCTTCTTTATTTGTTTTTTTTAAAGATTTTATTTCATTATTTTTAGAAGGAGGGGAAGGGAGAGAGGCAGAGCGGGAGAGAGACATCAATGTATGGTTGCTTTTCACCTGCCTCCAGCCACAGACCTGACTGGAGACCTGGTGTGCAACCTGGTTATGTGCCCTGGCTGGGGAATCAAACCTGCGACCTTTGGGTTTGCAGGCCGGCACCTTATCCACTGTGCTACCAGCCAGGGCACCTTCTTTATTTTTAATTTCAATTTTTATGTATAGTTTGTAATGTATCAAACAGACAGTGGTATTATATGTACATAATGTAACGATACATAAAAATAAATAGTGACAAAAATACCTTTTGCTGACAAGGGTGCATGATGACAAGTGTCCGAAGACTACTGGTCTAGAGGGAGCCACTGAGGCCCTTCTGGTTGCAGTCCCGTGGCCCAGCATTTCGGTCTCTGTGGCTGATGTCACTCTGAACCCAGTGTGTTCAAAATGAAATGCCTCCTTCCCCCACCAAGAGGAATCACTTTTGATGGTTCACTTTCCCTCATGGATACCCTCCGACTCTCAAGTTCAAGGCTTTCAAGAGAACTGGGGCTTCGACTTCTTCCAGCCCACTCTCCTCTAACACCCACTTATTCTTCAGGCTTCTTCCTCCTGGTCTCTCTCCATTTTTCCCCGTCCCCCGCCACTCCTCCCTCCAGCCCCTCATCACACTCTCTCCTTGCTTATAGTGACTGCCTACCAGTCCTTATTCTGCCCTTTGTGCACTCTGGCCCCACGGTCACCCTTCCAGACCATTAGTCTCGTTCCGTCCCTTCCCCAACCCAAACTCAAAAGCGCAATCACAGGTCTCTCACGATCTTAATTTGGAGATTCTTGCACATCTTGAAGAATACTCACAAAACCTTCTACTCTGACCCCAACTTTTCGTTGACTTAGTCAAAAAATATTGATATTTTTCCCTTTAATCCAGATACCATGTGGATGAGATGTACATCAGCGAGTAAGAAAAATAACAATGTGTTAGGCGCCTACTATGTGACAGACACTATGCTGCTGAACAAGAGAAGTCCCTTCACAAGGACTTCGAAGGCTACATGACAAGGGCGCCTACTTTCCCCATTTAAATCCTTCAGTCAATTTTTTTTTTATAAACACGCTAGATTCATTTCCTAGTTTTCTGCAGGCTCCACCACCCCCTCCTCTCTCCACCCCACCCTCTATCATGCCTGACCATCATTTAACGCACTACTACTCATTTCCCGTGACCTGCTAACCCTTACTCATTTCTTCCCTCTCAAGCTCTGGGCTGGTCATTTGGACTCCATCACACGCTGTCCCACCCTATTACTTGCGTATACACACGTAGGGCACTCCTGCCTAGGCTGCAAGCCTCTTACTCTGTTTTTCTTGCTGTAGCTGTTTGTTCCACCATGCTGCCATTGCCACTGTAGATGCTTCTTAACTCTTATTCAGTTACACAAAGATTGATACAGTGGCCTTGTTAGGGCAGGGGATTACCGAAGTCTTTTTTCCCCAATATATTTTTCATATCCTCTCTAATGCAGCTATATTACTTTTATAATGAAAAAATTGCAACTAAAAACAAATAAAATACTTCTTCAATTCAATTTAATTGAAATCCAAAAATAATTGTTCTCATTAGGTAGCTAGACCTTGGCAGTACTTGGGCTAATTTAGACCAGATTGGAAAAAAAAATCTAAAGTGATTATTAGCATACACCAGTACTTTTAAGTATAAATGGCTCCTTCTCCACTACAGGTGGATTTTCTGGGGCGCAGCTAATTTTGTCCAAGATCAGGATTTCCTAGAACACCCTCGAGGGTCAGGCACGGAGCGGCTGTCAGAAATGACTAATATCAGAACTTGCTTATAGACTGTTAAGCCTATTTTATATATATATATATATATATATATATATATATATATATATATATATTCATATAGGTTTTCAGCAGTTGCCAAATAGATCTTGAAGGATTTTTGCTTATAATAGTAGATTGGGAGAATTTTTTTAAAAATCCAAATTACTTGCAATATGGGAGTAGGTGTAATGCTGTTTTTTTTTTTTTTCCTATTGCCATGAAAACCAAGGCACACTTTGCATAAGATGCTTAGTTTAACTGGGCAACGTTTTAAAGCAACAGAAGGGGTGGGGGTGAGTAGGTGGACCTCTGATAAAATTAACAACCAGCCTGCATCCTGCAGCTGGGCTGAGCAGGGTGTAGGGTGACACTGAAATAAACAGGGTGCCTACAAAGCAAACGTCCCCTTTTCCTCAACCACCAATCCCTTTCCCCTCCTGCCTCCCCGAGTGACCGACTGAGCTGCAAGGTCTCTGCTCTGATCGTTTATGCTGTATACTTCTCTCTCTCTCCCATGTAACTCTCCCTGGCCCTTGAAGAGCAGTGTTGATATCTAGCCCTGTTGAAATGTGCTGGACTGCTTCGATGGCTCACATATTTGGGGTATTAAATGGCTAAGGCCTCTCCCCACTTTGGTTTTGCTGAAAACACAATTTTGCTCTACTTTCCTGGTAAAGAAAGCCCAGAGCATCCAGCTGTCTTTGGCTGTAGACAATAAATATGGTAGACAGAGAAGCTTAGCAGGGCTCCCAGACACCCAGGCCATCGACCAGTGGCCCATTAGGAACCAGGGCTGGACAGCAGACGGTGAGCAGCCGGCCAGCTTGCCCTGCTACCTGAAGTTCCTGCCACCTATCCTCACCGTGCCCCCCCTCCCTGGATCCGTGGAAAATTTGTCTTCCACGAAACTGGTCCCTGGTGCCAAAAAGGTAATTTGGGTACCACTGGAGCCTTAGAGGACTGAAGTACAAGCTGTGCTTCCGTTCAGATGCTCTTCGCTTTACGTCGCATCATGGGGGGGTTAAGGGTTAGGGATTGGAAACTTCTGGATCCTATTAATACAAAGCGAGCACCCCAAATGCTTTATTTCTCAGAAGAGGTATGAACATTGTATCTGGGAGGGCAGGTGTCCTAGATGATAAATGTTCCTCCTGTTCTCATTCCCAGCTCATCTTCCTCCCACAGAAGAGAAAAGGTTAGGAGGGCTCCGATGTGCAGCCCTGTAAACACCTCTCTGCAGTCAGTTCCAATTGCCGAGCGAGCTGTGGTTATGACAAGATAATATGGGGAAATTGGGTGTCCGAGGACTGCAGATTTCAGCACTTTCCCCGGTGCTATCTGAGCAAAAGGGCTTCCAAGAGCAGGGAGGCCTCCAAGCGTGAATCCGATGCAGGGTAAACAAGGCAAGCTGCCAGTGGCCTTCCTTCTCCCCAGCATGGTTACATAAGCACCTCACCACTTTTTCAAAAATTAGAAACTCTATTGATTTCGTGCTCACCATGCCCTGTGTGATTTATGACCCAGAAGACATCTGACAGCGTTCAGGCTGCTTTGTGAGGTTCCAGGCCAAAAACACAATGAAGAAATATAGAAAAGGACATCTCCTTCCTTGCAGATAAGCCTCTAATAATCTCATTCCTGCTTTTACATTCACCTCTGCTTTGCTTGTGACCTCCTTTACATAAATTGTGAGAGAAATGAAACTTCCAATTTGACCACTTTCTCTGAAAATGTTTATCTTTCTCAAACTGAAATACCATGACGGCTGCCTTGTTTTGTTTCTTGATGGTGACTTCAACTCTTCCCATCCTTCTGGTTGAGATATTTAAGTTTCTGATGTACTTATTTCACCCAGCATTTATTGGACATCTGTTTTATGCCAGCACCATAATATATTTATGAAACTAACAAAGATAAGTGCATGAAAACTTTTAATCCCTCCTTCAAAGAGCTGGTGTATAGCAGGGAGCTGTCCAACTGACTTCACGCAACCTTTCCTTAGTGAAGGACGTCCTTGGGAGGCAGCCGCACATCCAGGGACAGCATCTCAACTTCCATGCGCCTAGGTGGAGCCATGTGACTATTTCTAGTTCTAAATGTGAGCAGTGTTGGATGTCTTCCAGCTCTGGCTCATAAATTCCCCTTCCCCACCACGCATGTGCATATGTTCACTTCTTCACAGTCTCTTCCTCTCCTGTCTGGGCAGAATAAAGATGAGTTTCAGGGCAGCCTGGGAAAGCATGTATTGAAACCGGCAATGCTTTCATCAGCCTGAGTCCCTGAATGACTGTGTGGAGGAAGGATGGACACCTGCTCACTTATTCACCTGCCCTGTATGATGATTATATCAATAAGAAATATATTTCTATGGTATTTGAGCCATTTCCTAGATCTATTCATTATAGCAGCTAACTTACCCTAACTAATTTAAGAGAAGTAAATGTATTCAAATAATAATCATACCTCCTAACCTAATAATACAAATAATTGTGAACAGAAAGGGAGTGGGGAGAGGCACAGAAGAGAGGCCAGGTTCAAAACTGGAACAATTCTGCAGTGAGAACAGTAGCTTCTTGTTAGGGAGGCCCAGTGAGCAAGGATATCAAAATGGGGCAGAGGAATCCCTTCTCTTAAGTTCAAAATTGTGTTTCCCGATGCGTTAATAGGTATTGGAAGTCAAAGAAGTTGGAATAACCAGGTTAAACAAAGCTTTACATATTTCACCCTCTCAGAAGCTCCTGGAGATTTTACTATTTCTTTATGTATTATATAAAAGCTGCTTAAAATCTTCTCATAATTGCCTGTTCTAATCAGAATAAAAGCCAAGGTCTTCCCCAGGGCCTACACGACCTGCCATGGCCCATCTCGGACCCCCTCACCATCGTGACCATGAGATCCAGGCACTGAATGGCATGTTCATCACAGTCTCTCCAGCATGCAAGAGATCACTTCTAAAAGCACTTCCTAAATCTACTGGATCAAGGAATTCTAATCTGAAGACTATCTAGGGAGCTAGTATTCTGTGGAACACATTTTAGAAAATGCTGGTTTACAGAAAGTCCTAAACTTGTCCCTGTAATTTCATATGGATTCAGAGATACATACAAATATAGAGGAGACTTGCAGTTCATCTCATAAGGCACTGGGGTAAAGCAATGTCCTTTGCTGCTACACAGAAGACTTCGGGAGCAACCTGGCAACGACTCATGAGGTGGATGGAGAATGGAAGGCTAGACTCTCCTATGGCTTCCTTGCTTCCCTCCTTACCTGCCAAGGTATTTACAATGAAATTTTGTAACAGGTCAAAAAATCCCCATTGGGCTTAGTAGCCAAGTGTCAACAGCATTAAGTTGATTCAACCTCTAGTGGTTCATAAAATCTGACCTGCCGTTTGGTTTCAAACCAAGGTAGTTATTATCCATGGCTGTGCTTTGGTAAAGGAGAGTATGCTCTGCTTTGGTAAACCCTTACCTTCCTCTTCCATTTTACAAAGCTTCCTCCAGCACACTGCCCTAGAGATGGCCCACCTTCCACAGGTGTCATCTGGCAAGGAGTTTGGCATTTGCTGAGAACTCAAGTGTGTTTTGTCATCGTCATTATCTTCATTGAGCATGTGACTGCTCCCCTCTTCGGAGGTTCTGCATGCTACATACCTCTGCATAGCATCTCACCAGGCAGGCATCTTAAGGTCACAGAAATGAGGGAGCAAAGCAGTTAATCATGTGCAACTCCCATCTGTTAATAAACAGTGTAAATGGGAGAGAATTCATCATTTGCTTTTGTAGGCACAGAGGTTAAGTGCTTTATCCCACTCTACAAATCAAGATGCTGTCAGAGCCCACAATGGAATCAGAAGAATTGACAGCACTCTTTTCAATTCACCAGTACCTTCTCTCTCCATAGAAGTCTGGGCTAACTTCCTCTATGGTGGAAACCAGCAATGGTATTAAAGGAAAATGTAAAGTGTCCAGAGCAATTGATAGACACTTGAGGTAAAACTATGGGAGTTTTATTCATAGTTTTATTAAAACTATGGGAGAAACGTTCAGTTAACAGATACCAGTCTTCTCCATGATGAAAGGCAAGTTTGATTTCCTAAATTTCATCCCATCCAGACTATAAAAGAAATGAGTGCCATTGAAAGAAAGGGTTTCAAAATTCTCCAAACATATCAATTCTTTTACTCCTCACTCCCAGTCTTGTTAAATAAGGAGGGATGCCACCTCATCACACCTAACAGTAGTTTGGGCAACACCTATCGAAAAATATTTCCTGAACATTATTCTTTATGTGAATTTTTCTTGAAGTGTCAAAGGGCAGCCTTGGCCAGTGTGGCCCAGTTGGCTGAAGCATCATCCTGTAATCGAGTGGTCACAGGTTTGATTCCAGTCAAGGCACATATTTAGCTTTCAGGTTCGATCCCTGGTCTGGATGAAGGTAGTCCGTGGTCCCGAAACATAAGGCAGACAATCAATTGATGTCATTTTCTTACATTGATGTTTCCTTTCTTTCTCCTTTCTTCTCTCCTCTTCACTCTCTCTAAAGCAATGAAAACATGTCTTCTGGTGAGGGTTTTAAAAAAAAGTGTCAAGAGGCAGAGAGAAATACAGGAACAGAGTGTGTTAGTTGGTAGTGGGCCTCCTTTCTGAGCCCTAGCTTTGATCTTGTAAGGTTCACACTGGATGGTTTAGGGACTTTCCTAAGAGATATTGTCTGGGTCAATGGGCCATACATGTAGGAACCTCAAATCTCCAAGATCAGAAAGATGCTAATCTACCCCTTCTAGACTTTCAAGTGTCTAACTTAGAACCAATGTCTCATTTGATTTCTTTTACTTGATAAGGTTCCTTCTTCCTTGGTCACTAAGAAAGTGCAAGCAACTATTAAAGGCATGGGTCTATGAAGCTGAGAGCAAGGCTTGATCCTCAATGTATGCTAGCTTCCCTCTGCACCATGGGCCCAGGATGCACCACTTTGGAATCCCATTATTCCAGAGAGGATGAAGGGAGCAAGTGTGGATGAATCAGAAGAAAGCAACTTTCCTCCAAAGGTTGCTTGTTATCCTTAAGATCAAGTCCAAATCCCCCAGGATAGTTGGGAAGACACACCACGAGCTATCCTTGGGTCAATATTTCCAGCTTCATTGTTCATCACTCTCTCATACGATCAAAGCCTGGGGTCTAGACTTGCTGAGGTGCTTGTTTTTGCCAGAATGTTCCCTGCACTGTTCTTCCTCTGTTTTTACACATGATGTTTGTAATTGCTGGGGACTCCTTAAGGAAGTCTAAGCATTTTTCCCTCTGGGAAGCATGTGCCATGCAGAGTTAAGGGCTCCTACCTTAGTCCATCCATCATACCTTGAAATATACTTCTCGGTAGTACATCCTATTTTATGGAATTTCTGTGTTCAAGTGATTCTCCTCCACCAATTTGGGAGTTCCTGGAGGGAAACTGGGCTTGGTACAACACATGTACTCAACAAATGTTGGGTAAATGGAGGATTAAATCATTAGAAATAACCTTAAGCACTTTTCCTGAATGCAGGAAGGTAGAAGTCTTGTCTGTCTTGTGTAATTTTAACCATGGGCCTTAGATGTTCATGGTGTACGCCCTTCAACTGTTAAGTCTGAAAGTCTGCTAATGATTCTGTGGAATGACAGACACATAATCTTATAAATTTAATAGACAAAAACTGTTAAAGATTCCTGTGGTTACCTTATATTTGTATATAGTGTATCACATTAGCAAAATTGTGCATCACACTAGTCTAGAAGAGATTCCTTTTAGTTTCTGCCCATCAACGAGTAGTCCTGGGCAAAGAATTCACCAACAAAAGAATGATAAAGTAACATGATGCTACCACATTTGATTTTTTTTTTTTTAAAGGTGCAAATATGGAGGAAAGAATGTTCCTAGATTATGTGTTATGGCATGATTTATAATCCTCTCAGTCCTAAGAAGCAAATTAAACTCGGGCAGATGGTTCTCCGAAGCCCTGTAATACAGTTTGTCTGTAGCTATAGTTACATGTTTTAAGAGTCAGAAATGTCCTAGCGAATTGCTGTTGAATTGTAGAGCTTCTCCAAGCTGCAGAAAGGCTTCTCCACCCAGAGTGTTGACTCTGAGGCAGCTAACCCCTCCATCTCATTGCCAGGCAAGTATTTTCCCAGCTGCCCGAAGCTACGCTTCCCAGGGAGCTCTTGTCTCAAGTAACAAATCACAGCAGCAGCCTTGGTCCCATCTGATGAATGAGGCTTGATGTGGAGCAACGGAGCCCCCTAGATTGTGTAAGTTCCACAAGGAGACAGGTTTTTGTAAATTTTATTTACAGAAGTATCCCTGGAAGAGTGTGGTCACACAGTAGGCATTCAATAACTGTTCAATGAAAGAAACGCATCAAAGATTCTGACGGTTGGATTTCATAGGGTGCTCCTGTGCGTTTGTCCCCTAAGCACAGACGCTTAGGGAGGGACAGACAGGACCATCGAACTTTCGAGTTCTGAAGAGAGTGAGTCTGGTACTCTGCCCACCCATTGTTCGACCTGGTTCTTGCCCAGATTCCCATTTAATTTTGTTCCTTTTCTAGCCATCCTTTCTTTTCAGCACCCTGAGAAGACTGTTTCTCTATGGCCAGAGATAGTTGCTGTTTGCTTTGCTTACCCATTGAACTTCCATATTTCCCAATCCATGCCTCCTCTATAAGTTGGACGAGGTTCTACTTTTTCTTCCAAGTCTCACCTGCCTGTAAATAAATAACCATCCCTGTCCACTGAGCCTGAGAAAAGAAGTTTTGAGAGGTATTATGAGCCTGCTGATGCCCTGGCTCTGCAGCAAACAAGGTCACCTAAGAGAATTATGGATGCATCTATAATTGGAGATGATCTATATCTTTATATCCATTGGTATATTTTTCTGATTCAGGCCTCCTTGCTGAAACCATAAAACCCCAAACCCTAGAATACTCAAATGTACTTTTCAGACAACACCCTTTAGAGATTGCCAAGGGTCACTTTAATCAAAATGAAAGATCTCTCTTATTATGATGGCTTTCATGACAAATAATTAAGATGAATTACTAGCATACACTTGCCCCAGCTGCCTCACTGGGGTCCATTTGGAGTAAGCATATGAAGCTCATAGTTCATGCCTCTGCTCTTTATAAGCAATTTATAACCTAACTTACCATCCTAACTATCTGAGAAGATTTTAATCCTAAACCTGTCACCACCCATTATTTTCATGGGGTCCTGATATTTCTACATTAAAAAGAATTTACAAGTGAAGTTAACAAGGCCTAGAGAGACTGACTTATGTTTCAGTGTATGAAGCAGTCAACATACTTCCCCCAGCCAAAGACAGCCCAGAACTCTCTGCAGACTGAAAGAAGAAAATTATCTCAGAAAGATGAACGACCCGTGCTTTTGGGCAGGTGGCTGATGTGTGGTCCTGGGCCTGAGACCTAGGTGTCAAGCAAAGCTGATGAATGTCAGGAACAAAATACAGCGCTCTCCCACCCCAACATTTCATTACGCCACGAGCCTACGTCACTTCTCAGATATTTGGCAGCATGAAGGAAGTGTAAGCATTTGTCTTTATAAAATGTTGGTGACTCAGAAATTATCCTCGATTCATTAAAGTCAATAGTGAGGTGTCACAAAACTGCTCTGTTTGCTACTGATAAATAGGGATGGGTGAGTCAGAGGAGGCAGGGGAGGTACTTATGCAATACACACCCCCCATCCCCCCACCCCTCACAGAATGGCTGTGCTTTCTTCAACCATGATCTCCTTCCCCAATGTACTGATTAACATATTTTCTGAGAAGGTGTCATTTTGTAAAAGCATACTCGACTCCCACCTAACTGTACTAGTTTGCCAGGGCTGCTACAGACTGGATGTCACAGAAATGAAATTCATTTCCTTCTAGTTTTAGAGGCTGAAAGTCCAAGATCAAGATGTTAGTAGGTTTGATTTCTTCTCAGGCTCCTCTCCTTGGGTGGCCAATAACCACCTTCCCTCTGTGTGCACACCTGGTCTTCACTCTGTGCCCACACAACCGTGGTGTCTCTCTCTGTGTCCAAATCTCCTCTTCATAGATCACAAGTCAGACTGGATTAAGGCCCACACTAACAGCCCAATTTTAATTTAATCACTACTTTAAAGGCCCTATCTCCAATAAAGTCACATTCTGCAGTCCCAGGGGATTAGAGTTTCAACATGTGAATTTTGAGGGGACACAATTCAGCCCGTAACACCCATCAACTGCAAAAGCACTCCAAGCTGAAAATACTTTGGGAAGAGGCACATCAAGGTTTCTTTAAGTCTGGACATTGGCCAAGATAATCCCATTTTGCAGGATAAAGGACAACCCCTTTCGCAAAAAGGAATAGAAATGTCATCTTAAGGAAGCTATCAAAGCACTTGCAGACAGCTCAGCAAAATAAACTCCTCCCAAAGACATTAATTGTGCTTCCTTCCTTTGATGCATCACTGAGCATATCTTTTCATTTATTTTTTCTTTTTCAAGAAGAAAGGGGCTAGCCCTTTCTTGTTTCATTCAAAAATATCATTAGGGGAACATCCTCTCTTTTCCACAACTGCATTCCATTTTGGTACCCAACTTTCTAAATGTGAACAGAAACTAATTTAGAACGCTCAGTCTGACGCTGGTATGTTAGGTATTTCTCCATCCATTATTTCCAGTTATAATAAGCGGGTGTGACGGGAGCTGCTCCCAAGATAAGCAGGCCATAATATTTTCACTGTCACCATGATCACAGACTAAGATAAGAGGCCAACGTGCTATTTTTACTCCGTCCTTTCTACTCCTGGTGTTAAATACAAGGAGAACAAGCGAGAAACAAACTGCCTCAGCCCCTGCAGCAGAATACAAAACGCCCGACCTCTCTCCCGTGTTGGGGCTGACCGTGATACTGCTCAGGATGACATGGATACTATTGAGGTGATTTGGCGCGGAGGAGATGCCTCTTAATTGTGTGTACAGCCCAGAGCAGAAAGCATGCCCGTTCGAGGTACTTGTTATATCATTTTTAAATCAAGGCCATCTTTTTCTCAGTGGTAAACGTGAAATGTTTTTAAAGGCCAGACTTAGCATAAAAATCTATTGGTTGCCATGGATACCACTTACCACACAGGACTGCGCTCTGTGTTCAACTGTGTGATTTTCTCTATTCAAAGGTTCAGCATTGTCAAAAAAAATTACTTTTACTGTTGTTTATCTCAAAGTTCATTATGGGGAAGGTAATAAATAAGATATTCACATACGGAGGGGAGCCACGTGGGGAGTCACTTGGGTGCTATGCCTTCAGATTTTGTATTTTACAATAATTAGAGTTAAATTGGCTATTGTTAGGAAATAAAATGCATTTTGATCTTTTTTGTGTGTATGTGAATATAAAGTAAAGTAGATACTTGGAAGTCGACTCCCAACAAAATTACATGGTAATAAGGCTTTCCACACCTACACAGCACTTAGTAAGGAAGCTCTGCGAGAGAGGGAGTGAGCTCTGATAGGCCTGAAACTTCCCGGCTCTCCCCTCGGTGAGAGAAAACGTGGGTTCAGGACCTGGTGCTCACTGAATTATTCATGCCATCTTTCCATCACACACCTTTCGGGTTGAAACCGGTCAGGCTGCTTTTATGAAGAAAGTACACAGGTCCAGCGACACCCACGCAGCCCAGCTGCCCACACACAGGCCTCAGTATTTGCAGACAGTAACTCCTTCCAAGCCCTTATTCTCCCCTGTCCTCACCTCCACTCCCCAAAGGAAAGTAGAAAGTAAAAACAAAACAAAACAAACCCCATTTAAAACTGAAAGAAGTAGCAAGAGGGAGTTTCTTACGTTACTGGAGGGCATTCAGAGATAACTTGGTAAGTTCCCACTAGCTGAAGCCTGTAGTATTTTGCTGTAACTCCCAACTAATCAAGGGATGCTGTGAACAATGGCTTGTCTTTTACTTAAGAAGCTCTCTGGTCATTTCCCTAGCACTTTCTAGACTCCTTGATTCAGGCTATTTGTATGACAATGAGGTAAAGGGGAGACCTTAGTGAAGGTGTCTGTTTTTGAACTTGCTTGTTGGTATTGGGTGTGAGCAATAATCGCCTGGAGGGAGATGGAATTCTCATTTGGGTTCATGGACAAGCCCTACACTGATGCCTGCTAATATGCAAATTCCAATTTGTCACCAAAATTACCTATAGTTGGTGAAGTTGTCAGAGCTGCAGAGTGATAGTCAAATCCCTGCCTGGGCATAACCAACTTGCAAGATGCACTGGCAATTAATTTACACGTTGCACATAAAAACAAAGCAAAATAAGAAAATGTCCAGCTCTAGATGGTAGCACAGTGGACAAGGCGCCAGCCTGTGAACCTGAAGGTCGTTGCCTCCATTCCCAGCCAGGGCACAAATAACCAGGTTGCAAGCCAGGTCTCCTCCAGCCAGGGCCCTGGCTGGAGGCAGGTGAAAGGCAACCATACATTGATGTTTCTCTCCCTCTCTGCCTCTCTCCCCCTTCCTCTCTCTCTGGAAATAATAAATAAAATATTTTTTTAAAAAGAAAATATCCAAAGAAATCAAAGTGGCACTGATCATCTCCTCATGGCACTTGTGGGGAAATTGCTGGGTCCATCCAAGCTGGAGTTTCAGTACGACTTGCATCAAAGAAACTGAGAGAACAGAGCCCTGCAAACCAGGAGTTTTGCTGGCTGGAAAGCAGAAGGGGGAGCTGTGAGGACAGCTTGCTGAGGCCAAGGTTGTCATCTGTTTTGTTCATCGAGGTATTCTAGTGCCTGGAACACTGTCTGGCACACAGTACATGCACAAGAAATCTTGGTGATTAAGTTAAGCTGTAGGCAGTTACTCCGAGGTAACTGTATTAGTTGGATCTTACTTGCAAGTGATGAACACTAACTCTGGTTAGCTTAAGAAGAAACAGTACTTACAGGTCATGGTAGTTCAGGAATCTAGGCAGAAGAAATCAATAAAGTGTCTCTTCAGGATGCTGCCTCCGGGATAAATCAGTTCCAACCATTTTCAGTCTTCTTGCCATTTGCTCAAGATTCAAATTTTTAGGGAGCGTTTGAGGGAGAATGTCCTTAGCTTAGATCATCTGCTCATCTTGTCACTAGAGTATAGCTGGAACACACAGAGCCTGGCTTGAAACTACAAGTCCCAGCTTCCCTTGCTGCCAAGTGTAATCAGGTGACCAAGCAAGCACCAATGGAATGTGACTCCAAGTGCTAGGTTGCCACTTAAGGGGCAGGCAGTCCTCCCTCCTTTCTTTGCTTCCTGCTGGGGCAACCTTGGAAACCATGCATTGAGGATGGCTGAGCTGCCCAGTAGCTTAGGTCTCTGGATGACTGTGTGGAGCAGAGCTTGTCTACTGCCTCTGTATGGTTACATGGGAGAACCTTCTATTTTGTTTAAGACAATAAATTTTGGAGTCTTTTTGTTATGGCTACTAAAGTCTTCACTTTAATACTGGATGTGGGAAGAGAAACATCACCCCCTCCCAAGCAATCTGTGCAGACACTTTCAATCCAAAGGAGAAATGGGCTCTTGAAGGCAAAAACAATAAATGCTCATTACAATAGCTGTTATTATTGGCAATATGATCATCATGCACGTGTTACATTTAGTACCGATATTCACAGCTCATTTCTAGACTAGACTCTCTGATTTAAAATTCCTAATCCAGAAGTGCCTCTTTCTTTGCCCCTTAAACACATGATTTGCCCCAAGTGTTCTGCTCTTCTCAACTTACTGAGATGCCAATCACAGAATTCTTTGTTCACAGGGCTGATGAATTAAATCAAAACCCACTATAAAAGGAAAAGAACTGAGGTTTTGTGCCTGCCATCTTGACCCTGTGGCTGACATTTCAGTAGACTAATCTCTAACACTGATTAGCACATGCCTGGACTCCAGAAGCACCATTTTGTACTAATGACCCCTAAGAAGGCGCTGTCCCCAGTGAAGTAAACAGCTCATTAGTCTGGGCAGCAGAGGCGCCAGGCTCCTAATTTATATTTTTATTTGTGATCTATTTTCAATCAATCAGCAAGTACTTATCGATTGCTTACTATGGGTCCATCACTGCTTTCATTTTGAGTAGAAGAATGTATTGTTTTCAACATGAGTATTATTGTTAGCGTTCAATAAAAAAGTTATCGGATTTTTTCCTATTCAAAACACACACATACACTAATGCACTTTAACTCTTGCTGCATTGTTAAGGCTCGCTTTTCCAATTTCATGCTGAAAGTCAAAAGGGAAATGAGATTTATTTGAAATAATTTTATTCTAGACTAAGTGAAATGTGCGTACTTCGTTGGGGAAACCTTTATGGTTTTCCTCTTTCTTCAATTTACTTGCATCCCTGTATTCCTGATCGTTCTTCTGCCCACATTCTGGCATTGCACAGATCTGAGACCTTCCAGCACGAACTGCCCCGCCTGTTTTACCCATTCAGCATGCTCTTCAAATGTGTGAGCTGGTGCCACCGGTCTCTCTGTTCACTCCCATTCTACTCAGTCTGCAAGTCCTTCCATATGGTCCTTCATGTGTTGCCCAAGAAGCCGGTTCTGACTAGTCCACCCTGATCATCAGTGTCTGTATACAAAGTCTTCTATCTAGATGCCTCATCCAAGTCAACCCTTGGATTCCTCCTCGGCCACTGGGTTGCTGTCCCCATGGGAGGAGCTAGCTTGCCCCCCCTCACCCCCAAATAAAAGAAAAAGAGAAATCCCTCCAATGCTTCAGCTTTCCTGCAGAGAGGTACAATTTTGATCAGAGAAGAGGCAGCCCTTTGGTGCAGGGAAAACCTTTGAACAGACTTTCCTTATGTAGAGATGGCTGGAGCTTCAACCAGGGAGGAGGTTTGGACAAAAACAAATTATGTTTTGTGTGTGTGTGTGTGTGTGTGTGTGAGATATAAAAGGATGTGAATATGGTGGGAGGAGAGTCTGGAACTAGGAGAGTTGTCAGGGTAGAGGGTCTAGATCAGAACTTCCTGCCACGGAACTGTTTTATTTCTCTCTGTTCAGCATGGTGGCCACTAGCCACAGTGGCTAGTGAACACTAAATTTTATTTAATTTCTATTTATTTAAATTTAAATAGCCACATAGTGGCTGATGATTACCCTACTGGACAGCCCAGACTCCAGCACAGGTTTACATGCAGAAGCCTTCAGTAAATTCAAGTTCAAGTCTTAGAAAGCAGTCAATGAGAAGTTGCCTGTGGTGAGGAAGGCTGAAGGCCTTTGGTTTCCTGTCCTGTGTGAGGACAGTCACTATGCAGACTTAAGGAGGGAAGAGGCGGGCCATGGATCTAAAGGACAACAGAAGAGGATGATGGAAGGTTGGTGCTGCCCACGAGCAGGTAATCGAGGAGACAGGCAGACATGTCCCTCCCCACCTGGCACGCAGTTATGCATCCTTTCTCTCAGTCCTCCATGCTTGTGTGGTGCCTGTGACCCTCGGCTGGCCTGAGGTCAGGAAGGGCTGGGACAGGGCCAGGACAGGGAGCTCACAGTGCTCCGGCAGCAATGACCAGATACGGAGAACGGAGGTGGAGCCGGACCTGGTCTTCACGCACAGCCCCTCGGAACCCTGCTCCCAGCTTGCCCAGTGTTGTCTGGGCACAGTGACAGCGAGAGAATGTATAATTGCACAGGAATACTAGCTGCACTCTGCAACCTGCTCCTCTCCTTTAGCTCATGTCCTGAGTGGCTACCAGACGTGAGACTCTGTGGGTCCCCTTACACCCTGGTCTGTCATCAGCAAGGCCCATGATGTAACATGAACTGTCACATCATAAACTCCCCCTGGCTTCAAAGACACAGCGTACCAAAGAGGGGCACTTGCAGGTGGGGAGGGGCTATAAGAAAAGAGACTCACATGCAAGTACAGATGAAGTAACATCTTAAATCTTCACAACTTTTGGTGGTGGAAGAATTACCACAACTTGGAATAACAGAAGCAGCTGGAGCCTGGTGAACCCAGAAACAAATATATAAGCATATTATTTATACTTGTGGTTACTAGAACAAGAACAAAGATCTTTGCTCTAAGGGTGGGATGGGAAGATGGAGGAGAGAGAAATGTCCTTTTCATATTATACCTTTTTGTTTAGTTGGAACATGAAAAATTTTTTCAAGAAGTTTGGCCCTCTTTAGACTCATGATATTGAGGAGGCAAGAAGCCATAGAACAGCTCATGCTCAAAGGCCCTTTGGATGGGAATAAATGGCTGGAAGTCTAAGACGGAGCCTCTTGGAGGTGTATGTTTAATAAAGGGGAAGGTAATGTGCCAATGGTTGAGTGAAATTGTGGATCCTGGGTGACGAGAGCAGAGTCTGGGCCTGAGCTTTGCCCCGAGAATGTAGGGGTCTTGCATAGGGACATTCTCTGGACAAGATCCCACAGTGCCACCAAATAAGGTATAAGCAGAGGTGCAAGAGAAGGATCTGAGGTTATCCTCAAAGGTCCTTTGAACCTAAGTATCCAAAAGAGTGGGCAATTCAGAGGACAGAGAAAGTGACAAGTAACCCCAGTCAGGACACTGAACATCTGATTACATGTTAATGTGGCCAAGCAAGGCATGAGTCACAAGACAGGTTTTCGTCTTGTTGATTAAGTCTATAGGACATTTGGGGGGGAATGGGTGGGTGGGGAGGGGGACAGAGGGGAGCAAAAAGGAGATGGATGTAATACAACAACAATAAAATTAAAAAAAAAAAGTCTATAGGACAAAAGCATAGCACTGCTATGGCTGATTACTGGCGGATATGGTAGGGAGAGGGGGACCTGTTGGACACCCACAGGGCAAAAGTAGCCTCCAGGGCCTACTTTGGGGGCAGAAATGCTAATCCCATGAGGGTGGAAGCTGGAAGTTGGCTGGCAGGGGTTAGGATGCCCTCCCTGCCGAAGTTGCCAAACTTTGCCATTGTCCTAGGAAGTCCTCTCCTCAAGTACGGAAGTCGGCTGCATGTCCCCTCCTCCTCTTCTTTCCTTCTATCACATCCTTAATTAAAATAATTAAGGCTGGAAATGAGCAGAATCACTTAATACCCACAGTTGAACTTGCAGCTACAGTGGTTATCAGATAAATTTGGGGGCCAATCCAGGGGAGCATCCACTGAGAAGGGGCCTGGGGCCCAAAAGCAGCACCAAGCACCTTCCAGGTGTTGCCAATGGCAGGACCATCAGGGCACAGACACTCCTCCCCCTTAGAGGAAGGTCAAGGCCACAAGGGCTGGTCCCCAAGTACCTGAGCTGCTCCAGTTCCTCCTGGACCCCACTGCCGACAAACACAGGGCTGAGGTCTCCCAGGCTGCCAATTCCAGCCCTCTTCCAAACACTTACATTTAGTTTAATTATTTTAATTGAAAAAAATAGGCTACTAATGATTGCAGCTCTCTCCGCCAACACACAATGGAACGGGAGGTCCGCTGTGAGTTTTTAAAGGCTTGCCGCCTCAGAATACTTCTCACACTGGCTTGAAGCAGGGAGCTCCCAGCCCTTTTGGGAGGGCTAGTTAATGAAGTCAATGTCAATTTATTCCTCCTGCCTATTGTTGAAAATTCACCCCACAGCTCTGCCTGAGTCAAAAGGGTTCTGAAGTGCCTATGATTTCCTGCTTAAGAAGAAAGAATAGCTTTTTGCATAATTCTGAGAGCAAGCAACATGACTCTCCACCACATCCTGGAAAATTCCAAGATACACAATGTATAAAATGAATAGAGGTCCCAGCACGCAAGCCGTGACAAGGAGGTGTGAGGCATTCCACAGCCAGTCACCTGCCTGTGAAGCAACATAAAAGCCCCGCTAGTACTGCGTGACAGCTGTATTTTTCTTGTCTACAAATTCAGTCGTATGAAAGTAGCACGCAACAAGAAAACACCGCATCTGCCAATAGTGGAAATTACTAGAGGCTGCTGAGAAGTTGGTAAGAGGGGGCTACAGAGACCGCTCTGGGAGTTCATGCCTTGGCTCAAGATTTTGGGTGTAGGCATGTTGGTACTAACTTAGCAGTCCCAACATTGAGAAGAAAGTTGAGAAGGAGCATGCGGGGGATGTCTGGAGGCAGGGCAGAGCATCTGAGGGTCTGTGGAGATCAGAACTGCAACATGAGGAGAGATCAAGGGAGCTGAAATGATGCCCAACCAAAGCTCGGGACCATCTCAGGTTCTCGCGACCTCCGGCCAACTTCGCCACATCCTGGGTTCTGCTTAGAGGGCCTTGAAGGGCCAGAGCAGAGGCACGTAAATAAGAAGCTTCTGCTTCTGGATCAAGGTGTCCCAAGAAGCCTCTTACCTGTTCTTTCACCTGTGGTCCTCCTACCTTCAAGATCTCCGTTATGTGGTAAGGGGAGATGCAGGCACGGAGTCCCACAGCCATTTGACGTGGGCATGGAGGTATCTGTATGTCCAGTTTTACCAATGAAGACATTAGGGCCTAAGAGGTTTATATGCGTACACAGAACGAAGTTCAAGCCCAGGCCTTTTTCAGTCACTCTCTATGACCTGTGCGGCCTCTTCTGGGTGTGCTGGGTGCTCTCCGTCAACCCACCTGCTGCCCTGCTTCCCTGCGCACCTCAGCGTGTCCCCCTGGCTCCTGACAGCCCGTGTGCATCTGTTCCAGGAGCTGCGTGCTCTCCTCCTGTTTCTGCTTGCTAGCAGAGGAGAGCTCGCTGCTGATCGCTTGTTCCCCAGGTTTCCCAACTCCTGACCCGCCGCCTGCCTGCTTTTGGACCCTAACTCCAGCCCGCCACAGGCCTTTGCTCTGTGTCTGCTTCACTGGCCACGTCTGCTAGCAGCTGCCCTTTGACACTTGGCCATGTGTGAGGGGAGCTGGGCCCAACAGCTGTTTGTTACCAGCGACGGTTCCACCAAGATGCTGAGCCAGGTGGCAGTGGCCAGGTCACTCCTGGGAAAGGGAGCCCAAGATGCATCGTGCACAGGCCCTGGGGGTAAGAGGCACCAGAACCTGTGCAGAGTCAGTAGTCAAGGGGAGAGGCCAGGCAAAGGCAGATAAAATCAGGGCAGTTCTTCCGGAGTTAATTCTATGAGCGCTGGGCACCTACCCATGTGGTGTTCCTTGAAAGCACAGCCAAGCCTGTTTCACTAGGGTTTTAACTGCATTACTTTGGGTGAGATGCGGTGAGGCCAGATGCAGATCAACAGGGAGAAGCTGGATGAGTTTTACAGTCTGTTATCCTCACCATCCCGAAAGAACACAGCACACCAGAGTCAGTCACAAGACGGAGGGAGAAAGTAGATCTGTGGGCCAGAGCCTCAGTCGTGTTTTCTGGAGGAAGGGACATGCGAGGCCAGGGAAGAAGACCTAGGACTGGTGAGTTTGAATAATTTCACCAGGCTCTGGGGCTCTAGCCCTGGGGAGACTAGGGCAAGTGTAGAGTGGCCTCAGTGTGACAGCACCATAAAGAGGTGGTTGGGGTGTAGAAGTAACTGGCTACTCTGTCTTGCTTGGGCAGGCTTTCCCATCACAGGCAGACCTTTACTACAACAGTGCTGGGCACTAGTCCTTGCACTGCTGTTACCCGGTGGAAGAGCTCCTCTTGCTTTCCCAGGAGTCTCCTGGCTGTTGGGGCCTGCACAGGCATGCCCAAAGCACAAGTCACTGAGTAAGTGGTTCTCAACTTTTCATGTGCCACTCAATGCCTCTTTCAGAGACTGATAAAAGCTGTAGACCCCATATGACTTTATTATTTCAGAGCTTTTACAGACTACACAGAGTCCTTCCATCAGGGATCCCTGTTTGTGCTTCCTCAGGTTAAGGGCATTCCTCTACAGGATCTATAAGAATATGATCCAGGTAAATGTTTCGAAGGATTTCTGCCATCGAATGTATTGTCTCCTCCTCTGCAATTTCACCTCAGAAGCTCTTTACGCAAACCCTTACCTACCCTGGGGATTCACAACATCCTTGTGGCCCCAAATTTGAAGGCAAATGTCACCCCAGATCAGGACTAGTGTCCAAGCCCCTCCCCACGAGAGCAGCCTCCTCTGCAGCACCCATGGACTCCCTCAGATCCCTGCCTTCACACCGAGTTCAGACCCAGGGAGATGACAGCCAGGGCTTTTACACACACACACACACACACTGAGGTGGCTGAAGGGGAGGAGGATTTTCAAAGGGGGCTGCGAGAGAGCCGTTGTCAAGGAGATCAGAATCTACCTATCTTCAGAGAGCCCGTAATGAAGGACACTGCATCAAGCAGCAGGATCTTATAAGGGCTCTGGAGCGAAGAAGCAAAGAACTTGGAGGTTTAAGGCCTCTTCTGGGAATACCAATAGAGTGTCATCGAGGGAAAAGTTTCAAGGACCTCTCCTGAGTGTTGGGCCTCCCCAAGTGCCAGGCAGGAGGGGCCATCGATTATGAGGACCTCCACTCCTGCACAGCTAGGAACTTCAAAATAGATGCAAGCATCCTCTGCAGTTGTATCTCTCCTCCGTGACAGGAAACTTCTGAGCAAATCTAAATACTTAAAGAGAAGCTCACAGGGGCTGATCTCAGCTTGAGAAATGTCAGCTTTATGTGGTGCTGATTGCTTTCCACAGGGCTCTGGTCACAAAGTCAGCTTACTGCATAGCTTAGCAGCACACTCAGCACTTAACTGGAGGGACACCAGCTACCCCTCCCGGCTCCCCCTCCTCCACACTGAAAATTCACATCCCATCTGAAGCAGGCCCCAGCCCTTTGGGGATCTGGGGCTCCTGGGCTTCCCTGTCCGCCTCGGATTTCCTTTGGGTGTCTATATGCAACAAACAAACGTCAGTTTCTTGCCTCCAAACACAACTACTCTCGATCCTGATCTTCCCAGCGCAATAATTAGCCAAGATTCAACTCTTAGAAAAATACAGAGACTAAGCTACCCAAACCAAAGGAAAGCAGGTCAATCCAATATTCGCCCTAGGCTTTCTTTCTCCCCATGGCTGTATTTGTCTAATCTTCTGTTTCTCATAAAGCATTCTGAGCCCAGAGGAAGAAGATTACCACTCACAGTGGAGAGCCGGGTGCAGTGGAGAAGGGCTTCTAGCTCCAGGCATGCGCAGGTGCCTGCTGGTGAAACAGCATCTTCTGAGCCCGAGTACCGCCCAGGTGATGCCCTGGCCTGGAGAAAAGCCCGGGCTGAGCTTCGTTCCTGCCTTCAAGGAACTTTCAGTTTAAGAAGATTCTCTTGGCAGAAACACATGGTCAAAGCAGTGGCTAAGTGCCATTCAATTTTCAGATCAACCATTTGCTTCATACACCTGATGTGCAGCAGGCCCGTGTAAAACAAGGCCTGTTGGGAACATGGTCTGGAAGGACTGCTGCTTCCCTATTTTCTTAACAGTGAGGTAGATTCCTTAATCTGCGTATTTATAACCAGAGCCTCAGGTGCTTTTTTTAAATCTTGAGATTTTTACACAAAGACAAAAGGAGAATTACTGAGCCCACATTCTAAAGTGAGAACATTTTAGAAATAGATGTATTTTACATCAGTGTTTACTTATACACGGCTATGGATACCATATCTTTCATATGCCCTATGATACTACGATCTCATAGAGATCAAAGATAGAGTATCTCCTTGTTGCATTTGCAAGAAATCTTCAGTTTCAGCTCACATTCTCTATCAACAAATTTCTTCAAAAGTTGAACACACGATATAACATACTACAGATGACATATTACAGAATTATACACCTTCAACCTGTATAATTTTATGAACCAATTTAACTCCAATAAATCCAAGTAAGAAACAAATTAGTCTTTCTAAAACCCCTACAAAAACGACTTGCCCACAGCTCACCTCTCTCCCTCTCTCTCCTTTGCCTGTGTCTGTTTTCTCTAGTTGCTCCCTGCTGCAATCAGCATTCTCACACCTAGAAGATACAAGGAGAAGTTTGCATTTACTTTTGGTGGAAAAAGCCACTTCCTACTTGGGGTATAAAATCAGAATTGATATCAACTTCCCCTCCTATTGGCGCAGAAATGAAATGCCTGGTGATTCCCAGGGAACGCATTGACACCGCCCTGCACCCTGACTCTCCCACAGCCAAAATATACTTGCACTGTTGCATGAGGCCGCCGGGCTCTCAGAAGGGTTTCTCCTTAATATTTTATACCTAGTGTGTAAGCCAAGGGGCAAACCTGACTAAAGTGGGCAGTATGTTTAGTAACACAGATTCCTGAGCCCACCTGCACCTTTGGGGTTAGAATCTTTGGGGGTAAAACCCAGTAGTCCTATATCCCTCCAACTTCTACGATTTGCTTGACACAGGTGTAAAATCTGGGATAGTTTACAACAGCAAAGAGTAAACACTTTGAATATGGTGTGTAATTATGCAAAGGAAGAGAGGCAGGGAAAGCCTTCCATTCCTGAAACTGGGGAACAATTTATGCAAGAGTAGATACTTCAGACCCGTCTGAATGAAGAGCTCACGGAGGAGTGGGGAGTTCCGGGCAGAAATGGAGCTGGGGAGGGTTCAGAAGTGAGCGTGGAATAAGAGGGAATTTGATCTGTCCCGGGAGCAGGTTGAATGGCTCTAGGATTTGTGATCCTTCACTCCCCTGGGACTCTCTGCCTTTGGTTAAGGCCGTGCTTTCATCCCCAAAGGCACAAACTTGGAGAAGTCTGTGAAGGAGGTGCATATCCTGCCTGAGCAATGTTCTCCAAGTTGGCCCGCCCTTTTTCACATTAGGATCACCTGGGAGCTTTTACTTATACGGATGCTGGGACCCTGGAGTTTGGCCTCAGCATAGGCACGTCTGAGTTCCCAGGTTTTAGATGTGCAGTCAGGACTGAGCACCATTGAACTGGCCAGTTGGAAGTTACCAATTGGGAAATTCTTATTTGACCCTGGGCCTCAATTTCCTTATCTATCTCGGGGATGTTGCTGAGGTACTAAGAGAGTTCCGGGCCACTCCATGCTCCCCATCTACCATCCCTCTCTTCATGGGCATTTGGTTCTCTTGGCAAGTCTCTGGGCTGCTCCCTGGAGCGCCTCACACACACGCCCCCCCCCCCCCTTTTTTCCTCTTCATATCCTATCTGTTATGCTTTGGTTCCTCTGGGCCCCTGATCTCTGCTAAGTGACAAAGACTGCTAATTGCTTATTCAGATGAACTAAATGCTGTTAACACTACCTGGCTAAAGTGTTCTCTAAGCCAGTTAAATTCTTCCCTGAGGAGCAGTCCCTACAAAGGTAATTTCAGGCAGGGCCAGCAGAAAACAACAAGGCTTCTCAGACCTTCCAGTCTTACCCTAGAGAAGCTGTATCCACGCAGAGAGCAGAGAGCAGAGCTCTGTCCTTTTTAATCAGCTGAAACCAGGCCATTACTTGGTCTCTCCATGATGCAGGGGATAGCCACACCCTCTAGAATCATTATAAGGGACCATTAGAGGGTGTGGCATAGTGTAGGTATTCTAGAAATATTAGCTTCATTTTCCTTCCTGTCAAAGACCAGATCCAGTTATATCTTTTAATAGCCACATTTCATTTTTCCTGTTTGGAGATTAGATCGTCAACAAGGCCTTCTCTCTTTTATTCTGTGCTTGTGCAGTTCATTTTTTAGATCTAAATATTAAAGTTTTTTTCTGTTAAATATTTTTTGGTTATCTCCTGCTCAGCCCCTCAGTCTTCCCAGAGTTTCTGGATCCTGACTCTATTACCGGACATGGCCTCTAACCTTTCCAGTTTGTGCTATCAGTAGAGGGAGAAGGCTCTCCATGTCTTCCTCCGAATCACGGATAATGCTGTGGAAGAGAACGGGGCAGGGATGAAGCCTTTTTACACCCCAAGCTCCTACCATGATGCTGACAAGGTAACCAGATCTCTTCAGTTTTAATATTCAATTCATACCAACCAAACTAGGCTGTCACTCAGTTCACAGGTCCACCTTTCTTCATTGTTGCTTCTGAGGCAGAACTGGTTTCCTGTCCCATTAGCCATTCTTTTCTCTCTCTTTTAGTAAAAGAGCCCTATATTTAGCTGCACTGATGGCAACCTCTCTTTCGGCTAGGAGGGGCCACATGCTTCTGGTCTGGCCAGTGAGGTGTACACAGAGCCGTTTGCAGGGACTTTAGGCAAACCTCCCTACAAGTAGCTGACGCAGCGGGGAGAAGCGAGCCCTCCCTCCTGCCTGGTGCCTGCATGCAGACGTAATGGCTCAATCTCCAGCAGCCTTTTTGGATCATGAGGTGACCTTGAGGATGAAAGACAGAAGTAGCCTGGTCTTTGTTGAACGTAGCAGCCCATGACCACTCTTCTTATAGTATGAGAGAGAAATATGCTTTTATTTCATTTAAACTTCTGATGGGAATCTAGGATTTCTCTCGTCTGGAAGAGTTCTATATAGCCACAGCTCTTCCAACCTTTGAAAAATTGCTTGGGAGGTCATTATAGAAAAGAGAAAAACAAAAAGAAAAATTTGTCAGCATGCATTTGAGGAGACCTCCTAATGTTAGGAACTAGAAAAAGCCTTTCTTTGGGGACTTAGGCCATTTCTAACAGCTTCCTTTGAAATCACTAATTATGCTCTAAAAGAGAAGGCATCATTGGAGCCAGAACCAGCAGCCAATTACCCACAGGAAATCGCTCACTGTGTGGGCTGCCTTCTCTGTTCGCATAATTTCAAAATGTAATTTCTAGAATCATGCTAAATACTTGTAAACAGAGATTGGTTTAATTGAAAGGAGGAACAATTTCAGGGGATAAAAAATGAGTGTTGTTCCTCATTGGGTCCGTAACAGGGCAGTCCATTCGGTTTTAGGTCAGACTTGCAGTTCCCATCTGTCTTTCTACCCCAGCCAGATCCCTCTGTAACTCCAATGAGCAGTGCTGACTTTAGCAGAGGTCGAGGTGGCTTTGGAGTCGTGGAAAGAGTACCGTATTGTAGTCAGGAGACACGAGTTCAAGTCCCAGCTCTGGCATTTACTGGGTTATGATCATTAACAAATTACTTAGCCTTCCTGAGCCTGTTTCCTCATCTTGAAAATGGGATGGGTACACAGGGTTGGGAGGATTGAGTGGGTAGCATGTGTGTAGAACCTGTAAAGTGCTTATCTGGAGCAATGTAAGCTCCACGAGAGTTGTAGCTCAGTTCTATCCCAGCTGCCATTGCCCGTGTTCTGAACTGTTCCTGGAAGACCATACACGTGTGTGTTAGTTACTACTGCCACAGAGTAATGGCATAACAAAAATTATAAGTTGGCAATGGCCTACCAGCATGTGTTTTCCATAGGTGTGCAGGGTCTGGTTGATCTAGGCTGGGCCTGGCTGATCTCCCCTGGACTGGCTCTGCCTCTGCACTCTGGCTGGGGCAACTTACGGGAACAGCTCTGCTCCATGGGCTTCTCATATGCCTCTGGGGACAACGGGCTCGCCGGGGCTCATTCTTCTTGTGGTGATGGCAAAAGCGCAAGAGGAAGCTAGACCAATATGCCTGCCCTTTGTCCCAGGGAGACATCCCAGGGAGAGGAATTTCATTCTGCCCACAGAATGGAAGGACACTGCAAAGTCACATGCCAAAGGAAGCAGACAGAGGGAGGGGTGAAGAATTGGGCCGTTAATGCAATCTACCACAAGATGACTGAACTATTTATTACAGGCATGTGTGCTTTTTGAATGAATGAAGACAAATGTGAGATACTGAAGGCTCTTAGAACAAGCCCTCACCTTGCCCACCAAGGTTCTGTTCTTCTCATGCCTGTAATCCTGTATCTAATGGGGATGGGGTGGGGTGGAGGGAGCGGTGCCTTCTTGGAGACCCCCTTCTTCTCTAGCCCCACTCCCTGGTTGTCCCCTCCCAGCTCCTAGCCTAAGTGTTCTAGCTCACTCTTTTTAAAAATAAATATTTTATCTATTTATTCTGGGAGATAGGGGAAGTGGGGGGAGAAAGAGAAGAGAAACACCAGTGCTAGGGAGAAACACCTCTTGGTTGAGGTGACGTTCAGTTTTGTGAGACGATGCTCAGCCAACTGAGCCACACCAGGGCTGTTCAATCATAACTAATTGTTGCTAAGATGACAACTGACCTCTAGGTGTTCCTGGGGACCTTAGGGTGTTCCCTAAGATGCTGAGCAATTTAAGAAGTGGAGGCACAACCAAGGTGGAGAGGAACATTTCTGTCTCCTTTCACCCCAGGGAATCATTAGAGGGCTTCTTGAGTTGAAATAAAGGATGTCATTTCAAATGATAGTAACTATGAAAAGCACTAAAAACTAAAACTGTTCATGGCGGCTCCCACTGAGGAGTTAGACTAGGGTTAAAGTAGATGAAGAAGATATTTATATTTTATACTTGTGCCATCATAAAAAATGCTGAACCACAGGCGTGTTATTTTTATAATGTATTTTTAAAGGTTTATAAAGATGCAGTCTATGAACACCCTTTTTATATGTGAGCTTTCAAGCCCCAGAGGGATAAAGCTATAAAGGTGCAAAGACAGGTGTTGGTGTAGGAGGGAAACTACCCTGTGGACAGCGGCTGGCCCACCCTACTCACAGGCCTCCATTTTAAATAAAGAAAAACGATGCAATTCACCCTTCCTCATAATAGTTCATAGAAGACAGCATGCGCGAATTAACATTCTTGTCTGCTCATCTAGAACAAAATGTCACTGAGTGAGCGAGAAAGTGGTTACTTCCAAGGCTGAATGAGCAAAGAATTTAGGCGGACGGGAAAGTAGTTGCGCTACTGATCTGGGGCTTCTTTCCCTTGTTTTTCCATCTCTTCTTGCCTCCTCCAGGCTTCCCGTGGGCCTGGGCTTGCAGAAAGAACGTGTTTGGGGGAGCATATCCTGGGAAGGCAGTAGCCTCTTCTTAGAATTTGCAATTTGGTTTTTAAATGTTTCCACACAGCAGGAAGGCACAGTAGGTGAAGGCATAGGAGGTGGCAAGTTTTAGGGGAAATGCTGTTCACAGCCTGGATGGCTCCTCCGTTCTCGGGGTTTATTTCTGTTGCAAAGTAGCACAGGTGGAGTCGGCCTGCCTAGAGTTTTACTTGCATAATGGCTGGACAGGGTCCTCGAGCTACTGAGTCCAACCCTGGCATCACAGCTGATTAGGAATCTGTTCATGTTCTCCCAGGGAGAGACTCCGCCTGGCCTCCTATGAAATGATGAAGGGAGAACAGACTCTGGAACCCTTTTTATTCCTGCAGTTCCTTATTTGTGGCCGAGCTGAAACACTGGTGTGTGTGGACATGCGTGTGTGTGCATGTCGCTGGGGCAGGGACGCTTGGAAGAAAATCTCAGAGCGAAATAACTTTTCCAAGAAGAGCATTATCTATCCTGTGCTTCTGTTGTTTGTGCCACAGAGAAGACAGCTCACCATAAAAATGAAAGCTCCAATCCCTAATAAACTAAGACAAATGACCACAGGCCTCAAAGTCAGTCCAACCTTGAGGCCAGGCAGATGGGCCTGAAATGGCAGGTGACCTTGAAATTCAGGGCTTGGCAAAAATCTTTCAGCAACACAGAGCCACAAGTCACCCAGGTCTGGGCTGATTCCAAGCCAGTGAGGACTTGGGCCCCTAGACTCTGTAAGGGAATTAGAGGGCTTGCTCCAACCCCAGTCACGTCCCCGTGTTCCTCCCTCCATCTCCCCTTCTTCCCCTGCCTTTCCCTTCGCTCTCTCTGCAGAGATTCTCAGTCGATTGCAGCATCTCCCCATTAAAGTAAATAGTGCCTTCCCCAGAGCACAGCTTCAGTATTTCTGCAATTGCGCCAAAGCCTGCTAATGTGTAATGCTGTAGTTTAACAGTCTATTAAAACGCAGCACTGCACATTAAAATCTCCACTGTCTCACTGCGGATCCACTTAACAAAGGCGAGGTCCCCAGAAAGCACTAGGCGCTGACTGAGAGTTGCTGCAACAGAACAGGGACAGTCTCTGAACATTGTAAACGGCTGAAAATTGTAAAGGGGAAACAGAAGGGTGAAGGGGTCAATAAACACCTCCCCTCCGGGTGGGCGGGGGCAGAGGCAGGGTGGTCAGCCACGTTGCCCCTCTGAAAGGATCTGAATCTGCTGGTGCAATGGACTGCGCCTGGAAATTCCTGGAGTTCAATATCCATCCCTTCGGATCAAATCTCATTACTCACATCTTTCTTCGGAAGCACTTCAGTTTCCCTTCTCCCCTCAGAGGGAGATGGGGCTCAGGTAAGCCGCCCCAGCAGGGAGGTGCACCTCCCTCCAGAACAACTACCAGCTAGAGGAATTCTTCAAACAGCTGCAAAACCTCCCCCTCCCACAACTCCCTCCTTTAGAAACTACAGTACATCCCCACACCAAACCTCCCTCAGCTGCCAAGAGAAAGAATCAATAGCTGAACAGAAAGGACCAACTGAAGAAGAGCGGTCTAAGAGTGCGGAGGGTGTGGCGTAAACACCTGTGTTGCAGATAACCCGGGGGCACCTTAGAAACAGGAGGAGCGAAGTCATGGTGCTGAGGGGACCCACCGCGCGTCCCCCAGGTGAGCACTCAGAATGCCAGCAGCGGCTACACTGCGGAGTAGGGAGAGGGAAACGCCAGGGTGGGAACTGGAGGGTGGGACGGCAGGTGCCCAAAGCTCCCGTAGAGAAATGGCAACGGGACCACAGGCCAAGCGGGGCTTCAGGAGCTCCGCCCACGTCCATTCGGACCCCGTCACTGTGCGGGTTCAAGTCCACAACCGTGGGGCCTTTAGCCGTATGAGGACCGTGAAACAAATCAGAACATGGCAGCCCCAAATATGCCTCTTTGACGTAAAAGTTATTTTGAGCTGAAGGCGATTTGAAAGTAGTCAATGACAAAAACCTCCCCCTTTTCTTCTCAAGAGCAGGAAATAAATTCTTTTTCTGAAGAGAGACTCTCACCAGTCCAGAGGGCTCTGCAAATGCACCTCGCTACCCTGACTCGTACGTGCCAGTTTGGGAACATGGGGACGACCTAGCCCTAGGGGACACCTCCAGCCCAAACCCCTGTCTCGTCAATTCTTGACAGATTTGTTTCTGGTCTAAAAGGCGTAAAAGCTTCTGCTCTGGTCACTTCCTCAGGTCTTCGTTCTCTTGTGAAGGCTCTCATGGACATGGACAAATTCAATGAAATATGTAAGCTTTTCTCCCGGTCATCTGTCTCTGTCAGCTTAATTTTTAGACCCAACCAGAGACCGTGTGGAGGTGGAGGAGGACCTTCCTCCCCTACAACAGGTACTTTCTTGAAGTCTCCCCGAAGCTCGTCAAGTCCAGGGACTCCCAAATAAGCCTACATGGTGGGCGAGTGTGTGTGCAGGGCGGGGGCTGGAAATGGGGTGAGCTTTTACTTGGACTTTAAATGAGACAAGTCCCAGTGGAAAGGGCAGTGTGAGGTCTGCAGCGCCTATGGCAGCGTGCAGGAGCAGAAACAAAGAAGGACAGAGGGACGTCCACAGCCAGGGGTGGTGGTTCCCTTTGGTTTTCAATGCAGCGCCGAGACCCTGGGAACCTGTGCATGGCGGGGTCTGCGGCAGGGTGGGCCTTTCCGTGGGCCGGGGGCTTTCCCCTGCATTCACTGCCTCGTTGAGTCCCACAATGACTCTTCCAGATTAGAATCGTTTGCCTTTTATAAATGGAGACACTGAGGCAGAAAGCGGTCAAGTAATGGGTTCTAGAACACAGGCAAGTGAGGGGCAAAAATCAGTATTTCAAAACAGCTCCCCTGATCATGTCCTTGTATTACATTGTGGGGCCACTCAGCCCATTAAAATGGTGTGCTTCAAAATAATGAATAAGCCCGTATTCCTCCCTCAAGTCATGTAAAATCTGGGAGGTAGAGGCAGAAACTCCAGGAATGCCTATTGTATAAATAGAAGGAACAAGAAAGGACAAAACAAGTGCTTTCAGACTGGCAACACCTCCAACTGGTCTAAGGGACCTCTGAGGGAAGGGGCCCAGGTCCTCAAACAGGGTTTTCCCATGTCCCAGGGATTACCCGGCATGCCCCACTGGCCAGTCCTCACCCTCACCTCAACCAGACCTGGCTGGGAGTGGGAGGGCAGCCTGGAGAGCAGAGGGGCCCAGAGAGGAAGAGAGGCGAAGAGCTTGGCCTGGTGAGGGGGTACACCACTGAGAGGGGAGCCAGGGCTGACTTCCCCACCCTCTCCCCACACCAGAGGCTGAAGATGCACGCCACTGTCTTTGTATGAAGGGCTCCCAAACTGAACAAGTGGGAGCTACACCCCCAAACCAGAGAAAGAGCTCTAAGGGAGGAACTGCTACACCCTTATCTCTGTCCCCAGCTGTGAGGCTGATGGATGCTATTAAAATTCCCAGGGAGCCTCTGCTAGCGTGTGTGTGTGTGTGTGTGTGTGTGTGTGTGTGTGTGTGTGTGTGTGGTGGTGGTGGGGGGGGGGAGCAGAAAGAGAAAGAGAAAGAGAGAAGCAGAAGCTTGGGAAATGCTTGTTGATGATTTCCTTCTCAAAATAGCCCAGGTGGGAGGGGTGATAATTGAGGAACAAAAATGCATGATATGAAGAATTTCACGGCTGCTGCCCACGATAATGTGGAGTAGGTGCTGTCCCAAAACCAAGGCCTAAAAGACTCCTAGTTGCTAGTAGAGATTCAAGAATTTAGAACTGTGTCTCTAAATTAGAATAATCAAATTAACGCAAAAGCCTCATCCCTCAGGTTCCTCTTCAGGTTTCCAGCACAGAATTGGAAGAATATTTAGGAATAAAAGATCTGGGTGCAAGTCTTCATTAGCTATGTGACCTCGAGAACGCCTCCTAATAACCTCTTTAGTCTAGATGATTCATCACCAACTTCTCAGCGCTGTTAGTTTTTTTTTGTTTTTTAAAACAGGAGTTAGTGGAGGTGAAGGCATGTGGCATGCTGTGACATGCTATGTGAGTCACATTTATTTATGACAATCAAGATAAAACAGGGCAACCTCACCCAATCCACCCTGACTCCCTTCTGTCTGCTCCACAGGGACCAGCCCAGGCTCCAGATGTCCTCAGACGCCTTCAGCAGTTTCACGGGGCCCTGCCAGGGAAAAGCTAACGGACTTACTCCCAAGAGACCTACCTGTATTTAAAAAAAGGGACCCTGACAGCCCTGCTCTGTAGTGAGTGCTTTGTCTACATGTCCCTCAGGCAGGAGGCCTGGGGAAGGGACTGCAGGGCTATGTCATTTCTCTGGCCAGGCAAGGCTGGATGGACCATGGAACATCCTCCAAGGAAAGCCTGGCTCCCTCTCCACCAAGGACAGGGCCTGGTCCTGCCCTTGTCGTAGGGAATGGGGTACTCAGTTTGACCTCTTCCATTCCCCTCACCCCCAAATGCACACCATCTATGCCCAGGACTAGCTGGAGAGATAGCCTGGTGTCAGGGGCCATCTCTCAACCTCCTGGGGTCTTAATTGTTATTCATTAAAGGAGGGATGTGAATGGGGGAGGAGCTCTGAGGCGGGAGGGAGAAGAGACAGAGGATCCCTTCCCTGCTCCTCAAAGCCCACTCACAGGTCTTCATTTATCTTGAGGGGTCTACCTCTCGTTTATGGATGCAAAGTTCCAAGCTTTTTAGCAGCAGGCAGGTCTAGAGCACAGAGGAACCTTTGGGGCTGGGATTTAGGGAACTGTTTAGAAGCCTTTTCTGGGTTGGGAGAAGCAGAGAGATGACCTTATTTCTGTTGACTAAAAGCCCAGAAAGAAGAAATCATAGCAGGCACAGTTCCATAATCAATGAAAGGACTTAGAAAACATGGCCTGTGGAACGCAGGCAGAATATTGAGTTGGACTTTTTATATGCATTGGTTCTTTCAAGTGGTTTACTTCTGTTTGCCTTCGGAAAGACCAGGCAGTGTCGCTAGCAGCCAATTATCTCATGGAACAAGTTGATGGGCGGAGCTCCAGAAATACGGAGAGTGTGTGAGGGAGGCATCTTCTCCTGCCCTGCTCTAGACCCTGGGATTCCGCACGAGCTTCGGGGAAGCAGAGATCAGCTCTGCAGCCAGTCTCTGGTAAATACCATCTCCCATTTGCAAACTGCAGAAACTGGCTTCTCTCTTCCCTGTGCCTTTCTGCCAGGAAATGAAGACCCCCGGAGGAGGACACTGACTGTAGGAGGAATGGTTTTCCATTTCACTGTCTTTGTGTTTTGTGGATTCCGAGAAGACAGCATCAGGGACCTGGGCTGGGTAATGGCTTGCCCTAGCCACACGGACCAGGGAAGGCAATTTTAGCCACAAGAGGCAAAAACATGTCCCATGTCCTCTCTGCATCTCCAAGCCCATGAGGACTTAAACTCCAACGTGCCCCAAACTGAGCCCATCACCTTCTTTCCGAACCTTGTTCCTCGTCTGGTGGGTCCTCTCGCTACCCATGGCACCGCCAATCACTTCTGCACCTCAACAGCACGTGGAGAACTTGGGCCACCGTTGCCTCCTCTCTTCTTTACCCCCACATCCCATCCCCAAGTCTCATACTTTTCTAAGATTACCAGGTTATAATATCTCAAATCACCTATCTCTCACCTCCCCCTCTCTGTTGTAGTCCAAGTACCCATCGCTGCTAACTTGCATGGCTGCAAGGACCCATTCCTGACCCTGCTGCAAAATAAATTCTGCATCCAAAAATACATGGCGAATCACAGTGTTATCCCTCCTGCTGCAAAGTCCTTCCGTGATGCTCCCTAAGTTTGGCCTTTAGGTGCTCCCTACGTTTGCGTGCAGGTTCCAAGCTCTTCCACTGGTTTCCTGTGCCTTTCCCAGGATGCTGCCTCCCACCCCACCTGCCACTCCCACTCCCTGCGCCTGGGTCCTTCCAGCCCCTCACTTCCTCGGCTTGTGCCTCCAAGGCCTTGACTGTGTTGCTCCCTCTTTCTCACCAGGCCTTCTTCAACCAATCCCCCTTCATAGCCCTCCTCAAGCTTGGTATTATTATTGCCTTTTTAATCTGATGTTTGTATTTCTTACCTAACCCTCAGCTCTGTGGAAGGCGGCATTATGGTTATCACTGTCTGCTTTGGTTCCCACTATATCCTTAGCGCTCAATACGGTGCTTTCGCACCCAGTACATGCCTGCTCACAAACATTACATATATGTGTATACAGCTGACCCTTAAATAATGCAGGGGTTGGGGTGCCTATCCCCCACGCAGTTGAAAATCCACCTAACAACATAATTTGGCCCTCTGCAGCATGGACTTCCAACCACATATCAAAAATACAGTCGACCCTTAAATAACACCTTGTACGGGACCCATGCAGTTCAAACTGGTATTGTTCAAGGGTTAACTGGATATTGAATTGAGGAGATTTTGGTAAAACTGCTTTGAAACTGTCAAGTGTAATAGCAGTGAGTTTTAGTTCTGCTTTCTAGCTCAGAACAAGCAGGATTTTTTTTATTATTATTTGGACATGAGTAGAACTTAATTATATCTGTGTGTGAAGGCTTCCAGGCATTTGCATCCTGGAAGGCTTTTTATTTACACCTGCAGAATCGAGGGATTTGTGCCCCTTTAAAGAAATTTTAGGCAGGCCCTGGCTGGTGGCACAGTAGATGAGGTGCCAGCCTGCAAACCCAAATGCTGCTGGTTCGATTCCCAGCCAGGGCACATACCCAGGTTGCAAGCCAGGTCTCAGCCAAATCCATAGCTGGAGGCAGGTGAAAGGCAACCATACATTGATGTCTCTCTCCCTCTCTCTCCCTTCTCCTCTCTCCAAAAATAATAAATATCTTTAAATAAAAAAGAAAGAAAGAAATTTCAGGCAATAGCAAGCAGGTGGGTTCATTAAGGAGGCAACAGAACACTTTCATTCCTATTTTTATTTCTTATCTGTCATTTGGAAACTGAAAAACAAAGAGAAAAGCAGCTGAGGTCAGAGAAAAAGGTGGGGGACTGTACTCTGGCTTTGGAGCTCTTACCTGACCCCCTTTACAAGGACTAACCGTGGGGGAGGGGCAGCGGCTTCCCTGGGCAATAGTCCCCTGGAGTAGGAAGTGCTAGGGCCACCCTCGGCCATCCTGAGTTCAAGGCCTCTATTAACCCTGGGACTTTGAATAGCCACTTAGTTTGTGCCTCAGTTTCCCTAACCAGAGACAAAATCCCTACTCTCACAGGATTCATGTCAGGATTAAAGGAGATAATGTAGTATCAGAAAATTTGCTGTAAACTGTAAGTATAAATTAAAGGTGCTACGTACGATGATGTCGCTAACCCAAGTTTCCCAAGTACAAAAATGAGACTGACATTTCGTTACCATGAGCTGCTCTTACCAGCAGAGCCCTGGGCACACGGTCATGTTCAACAGCTTCAAGACCAATGCTGAGTGTCTGAATCTCTCCCTACTCCAGTGGTCTGTGAACTCAGCAGTGTCAGACACCCGGTACACGTGGAATAAGTGTTTGCTAAATGAATATGGTGGGAAGCAAGGAGGAGACAGGTCTGAAGGAAAAGGGGAGGTGTGGGTCAGATCTTGAGAGCAATTTACATTTTTCTGAGAAGTCAGGGAGAGCAACCTAAGGCTCAAAATCAGCTGGGGTGCCTTCTCCTTGCTCTCCTGACTCTAACCCAACTTGTAGAACCCTCTTGCACGGAGCTGGCACTTCTGGGACAGGGAGGGAGTGAGGTGCTTTCCTTGTGGGGGCTTCCTCAGTGGCAGCCAGGCATCCGGGACCAGTGGCATAGGGAGAAATGCCCTGAATTCCAGATTTGGGAGCCTTTTAAGAGATGCATGCCCTGGTCTCACCCCTAAACAAAGCAGATAGAGCTGAAATACAAAGACAGGTTTCTTCTCAGTCCCCAAACCCAACTAAACATCTATCCATCCATTCGGTATCTGTTAAGTCCCTGCTGTGTACTGTGCTAGGTGCTGGCATGAAGTAGAATGAGGCACACCCTTGGCTGGTCTCAAGCAGGGGGAGTATGACTCCTCTTTCATGCGGAAAACCTGTCAGGGAGACAACTAAGGCACAGATCATGGCTGGGGGGGAAGGACACAGGTCCTGCTACTCCCCACCCCCCAACTATCCTGTGTCATCCTTGGCCTGTGGATACCAAAGGTACACAGTGCCAGCAACACAGGGGACTCCCTTAAGCCCTCCCTTTCCTGGGAAATTGCAAACTGCCAAATAGGATGTTGGCCACAGAGCAAACTTTTGGAACTACTCGATAGCTTTCTGCAGCAATCCTTTCTGGGGCTAACAAATATGGACGTCATTCCTTTAAAATCAAAAATCCTATTTTTAAGGGAAATGGCTCTCTATTGTGAACTGAAACTAGGTCTCTCCTCAGCTGAACGGAGTCCATCTGTCATGCTACCTGAGGCCCAAGAGGTGAGGATCCAGATATTTTTCTAGGGTCCTGGGAGAATGGTCTAAGGACCCACCTTCCCCATGGGCTGCCTCTCACTTCTGTGGCTTCCAGGTTTCGAAGGATGCAGTTGGAGGCAGCGGGAGAAGGGCCCTGAACCGGATGGCTGAGTGTACTGCAGCTGATACAAAACCACTTCAGGGCAAAGGGAGCAGCCCTGAGGAAGAACACAGTAATTATCCAACTGGTCCCATGCCCCCTATCGCATCTACCCTGCTCTTCCACATTTCCTACACACAAAGCAAGAGGTTCTTTGTCATTTGAAGAGATTGCACCAGAGCAGCAAAGACTGAGTCTTCTCAGTCAGAGCCACTTTATCAATACATTAACAAGCAGGGCCCAGCCTGCCCCACACAATTCTGGCTGGGTCCCTTTAAGCTCTGTTTCTGGATGTGCTATATAGTCAACTAACTTTCTGCAAGAAACCCTCTCATTCCCGAAGCTGGCAGGTCAGGCAGCTTGGCTGCCAGGCCTTTCTTCCCTAGCCTTGAGGAGAGAAGCAGAGGAAGCTGCCTCTGCTCACGCTTTCGGTATTCCCGAACAAAGGGACGACGCGAGCCACAGCAGCGTGGCTCTGGATCCAGAACACGGGCCTCACTTGGTGCGCTAGGCTGGAGGGCGGCAGCGCGGCCAAGGGCGTGTGTTGGAATACAGATGGCTGCCGAGCCTTTGGGGCAGTGCCCATCGTGTGGCAGTCCTGGCGCTGGCAGCCCAACATTCAGCTGTCAACAGCTTGTGGGCCTATTTGCTGCATGGCCAACATCCTGCATGGTGATTTGACAGGAGTCCCAGGCTCTCTTCGCATATCAGAACTCTGGTCTCATGGCACCAGGCGTGGATAACTGCGTCTGGACTGCAGAGACCATCCTTGTCATTGATCAGCCACTCAGTGAGCTCAGAAAGTACAGCTGGAAACTTCTTTAGAGACATCCACCTCCTCCCCATTCATCCACTCTCCCTGCTTCATTATATGTAAATAGGCACATCTAAGTGTTAAAGATACTGTCTTAAAAAGGGGTTGAAACAATTCACCAGATTCTGAAAAGATAAGAAAAATTGATAGATCCTTCCTTTTTCCTTTGTTTTCTAAACAATCCCCTTCCCCCATAATAGTATTAAGTGACACCATTGTGGGACCCAATCTATAGGGCACCATCCAAGTTAGCTGAGAAGCATCTTATATACCCCCTGCCCCCCACCTTTAATCAGCTGCAGTACTCTGGCGTAGGCAGTGTGTAAGGGGAATGTGGACTCTCGGTGTTAAGGCTTGCTGTTCACTTGTATCTGACACTCAGTAAAATCACAAGCAGGGTAAGCATGTCCCTCTTTGATCATGCATATCCTTCCAGGTTTCTCATGTCCTCACCTCTCTGAGGCCTCCATGACACCTCCATCCTCTCCTCATATTCATGAGACTTCCACAACCATTTTGTATGTTCTACAACACTGAGCCCATCCCCGATGTTACAGCTTGACTTTAGTCCCCAATATTGAGTTAATAGTCTAACCTCCAGCAGTGCGGAATGTGATCTTATTTGGAAATAAGTTCATTAGCGATGCAATTAGTTAAGAAGAGGTCATACTGAAATGAAGTGTCTTTACAAAAAGGGGACATTTATAAGCAACAAGTGCTGGCAAGAATGGGGAGGAAGGGGTATCCTTCTTCACCGGTGGTGGAAATGCAGACTGGTATAGCCACTGTGGAAAGCAGTATGGAGACTAAAAGTAGACCTGCCTTATGACCCAGCGATCCCACTTCTGTGAATACATCTGAAGGAACCCAAAAACACTAAATCAAAAGAACATAGGCACACCTATGTTCACTGCAGCATTATTTACAATCACCAAGAAATGGAAGCAGCCCAGTAGAGGAGTGGGTAAAATAACTATGGGACATTGAAATACTAATTGGTCATTAAAAAAAAAAAAAAAGTAATATGTGGTAATATGGATGGAGCTGGAAATCATTATGCTAAGTGAAATAAGGCAGCTAGAGAAAGACAAATACCACATGATTTCACTCATATGTGGAATCTAACGAACAAACCGAACTAACAAGCAAAATACAGACAGACTCGCAGAGAGCAGGATGACAGCTAAGGTGGGCAGGGTAGGGTGTGGAGGGATTGAGCAAAAACGGAAAAAGACTCGTGGACAACTGTGTGGGGATGGAGGGTGGTATCAGGGGACTAAATGGTAATGAAAAAAAAAAACAATGAAAAAGTAAGTCACACAAAAGGGTGGGGGGATTTAACCACAGACACACATGGGGAGAATTCCATGTGAAGATGAAGGCAGAGATTGGGATGCTGTTCCTATATGCCACAGAACACCAAGTATTGCCAGCAAATCACCAGAAGCTAAGGGAGGGACCTGGAACAGACCTCCTCTCAGAAGGGGCCAACCTTGCCGACACCTGGATCTCAGACCTCTAGCCTCTGAACTGTGAGACAGCAGATTCCTGGTGTTTGAGCCATCCAGTTGGTGGTACTTTGTTATGGCAAATTATGGCAGCCCTAGGAAAGTAATGCACCTACCACTGCATTATTATATTGTATTGTCATTGCTTGCCTATGTCCCCCACTCCTCACTGTGAACCTCCTAAGGGCAGGAAATGTGTCTTACTCATCCTGTGTCCCCAGTGCCAGCAACTGTGTCTACAACATAAAAGAGTCAAGCGCTTGATGAATGAACTAATGAAAGCACATTCCCCAGAAGTCAGACAAGCTGCAGACTACAGAGCTTGCCTGGTTTACTGCCCTTCAGCTCCCTAAATTTTGTTTTGTTATTTTGTTTTTTCCTAAGGATTATTGCTGAATCTGTCCATGTCTTCCTATTCTCCTGGGTGGGTGTGCTGGTGATTCTCTGATTGGCCTTCCAGATGAATGCTCCATCCTTTCCTGCCCATTTCATGCCTGTGGCTATAGGCCCTGCTGTGCTGCCTTCTCTCACTAGGTTCCTGCTCTCACTAGGTTCTGGCTACCATGCACTGTCCCCTGGTCCCTTCAGGGTTGGGAATGGGTAGGCCATCTCACTCTAGCTCATACCAGAACTTCATTTTTTATGTCCCCTTAATTCTGCCCACTCCCCTGTAAACAGTTTCTCCAATCAACTCTAGCAAGTCATAGGCTTCCTGCTGGGACCCTGGAGAATATAGTTAGCAGGCAGGTAGGCGGGGACTGAGATGGTAACCATGGTGCAAAAATAATCGCTTGGTTAAAAAAAAATAATAATCTTTTAATCCCATTGCTTAATTCCCTTCCCAGTTCTGTTTTCAAAGCATCACATACCTAGCATTTTTACATAAAGCCTGTTATTTGACTAAATATAGAAAATGTTTAGTTTAATTTGACATTTTATTGAATACCTACAATTTGTCAGCCATGGTGGTAGGCACTGGGAAGCCAAAGCGAAAAAGATCCTGTTTCTGCTCAAAGAGACCCAGAGTTTGGGGGTGGGGGAGACAGAAACATCAACAGAGCAAGGGTCTGTGGGAACACCAAAGAGGACCCTGGGCCAGGCCTTCGGTCAGGCCCCACGAGTGCAGAAACTCTGACACGTGGATTATCTCCTCCCCGACCTGGACATCTCAGAGCTACACTAGTCCTTTGACTGCAGTTATTTTTCGTAGAATCATTCAGACCTTTTCCATCAGACAGATGTCTTCTGACAGCTAAATACACACAAGATGATCATTTAGCATGCTCTGGGGTCAAAGTTCCACCTTATATTTTCTCTTTTCCTGACGTTATGGGGCTCTGGAGTTGCCGAAGACTTTAAATAATCACTTACGCTAGCAATTCCCAATTCTGGATGATTATGAGAGAGTCTCTTTAAAACAGAGGCTCCTGAGCCTCCTAGCCAATCACAGCCTGAGGGAAGGAGGTAGGGGGAGAAGCAAACTAGACATCAGGATTTTTGCTTAGGAAACACTTATAATTAATTATTCTAAAGTTCAATCTAATTGAGAATTATTTTCCTAGATTAGCTATTTATATTAACTGTTATTTAGACTAAAGCTTTATATTTTATTTTTTAAAAGATTTTATTGATTTATTTTTAGAAAGAGGGGAGAGGAGGGAGAAAGAGAGGGACAGAAACATCAATGTGTGGTTGCCTCTCACACTCACCTGGCCCGCAACCCAGGCATGTGACCTGACCAGGAATCGAACCAGCGACCGTTGGGTTCACAGGCTAGTGCTCTATCCACTGAGCCACACCAGCCAGAGCTAGACCAAAGCGTTTTAAAATGTGGTTCCTTAGCCAACTAAGTGTGTCATATTAACAGATCAGAGTCCAGAACTAAATTTTTACATTTATGGTCAATTGATTTTCTACAAGGGTGCCAATGGTCATTCAATGGGTAAAATAATAACCTTTTCAACCAATGGTGCTAGGACAAATGGATACCCACATATGAATAAAACCCCAAAACCATGAGGTTGAACCCTTACCTCACACTGTACACAAAATTTTATTCAAAATGGATCAATGACCTAAATGTAAAAGTTAAAACTCTTAGGAAAAAAATAAGTATACATTTTTGTGACCTTGAATTAGGCAACAGTTTCTTAGATGTGACACCAACTATTCAAGAGATAAAAGAAAAATAGATCAATTGAATTTTATCAAAATCAAAAGCTCTTATGCACCAAAAGACTATCAAGGGAATGAAAAGATAACTCACAAAAAATGAAAGAAAATATTTGCAAATCATATATCTGATCAGAGATTCATATCCAGAATATAGACAGAACTCCTCCTATTAAACAACAACAATATACCCAAACAACCAAATTCAAAATTTAGCAAAGCACTTGACTAGAACTTTCTCCAAGAAGTAATAAGCACATGAAGAGATGTTCAATATCACTACTCACTAAGGAAATCCAAATGCACAAAAAGCTATCCACTTCCCACACACTAGGATAGTAATTACAAAAGAGATGGGCAATAACAAATGTTGGTGAGGATATGGGAAAACTGGATCCCTCAAACATTGCTAGTGGAAATATAAAATGGTTCAGCTGCTGTGGCCAGTGATTTCAGCAGTTCCTCATGACCTAGCGATTCCACTCTCTTGGTATACACTCACAAGAATTAGAAATATATGTTCATACAAAAGCTTGTACACAAATATTCACACCAGCATTATTCATAATAGTCAAAAAGTGGAAACAACCCAAACAAAATGTGGTATATTTAGACAATGAATATTATTCAACCATAAAAAGGAATGAAGTAATGCTATAATATGGATGAACCTTGAAAACATACTAAATAAAAGAAACCAGTCAGAAAAGATTACATATTGTATGATTCCATTAGTAGGAAATGTTCAAAATAGGCAAATCCATAAAGAACAAAGAGTAGTTTAGTGTTTATCAGGGGCTGGGGGGAGGGGTGAATGGGAAGTGACTGCTAATGAATATGGGTTTCTTTCGAGGGATGATAAAAATGTTCTGGAATTAGATAGTGGTAATGTTTGCACACCTTGGTGAATATACCGGGGGGAAAATATTGAAGAGTACACGTTAAAAGAGATTTTATGATGTGTGAGTTATATATCAGTTTTAAGAAATTAATTAATTCAAAATTACCTAGTCTTTTGAAACTTGGGAATCTGCATTTGAAACAAGGCCCCAAGGTGATTCTTTGGCGCACTGATATTCGAAAACCAACCGCAGCATCTCATTTGTACCCCTTAATCTCATGACATTTTGAAGAATTTAAAACCTTTTTTTAAAAAAGCAAAACAAAAAGCAAAAATCAGACCACCTAGGGCACAGTAAGTGATCATTTGTTGAACAAATATTTAGCTGCTGCCTGCTATGCAGCAGGTAGCACGCTGAGCCCAATGAGCTAGCCACAATAGCCTGCATGTGAGTTTCCACTACAAAACCAAACCAAACAAAAACCGTGTGACATCTGCTTTACGGCAGTTTTGTTCAGAGCAGGGCAAGGTCAATAAGGAGTCCAGAGGAGCTGAAGCACGAGGCAGCATTTGAGTGAAGGCTGAAGATCTGGGCCCCTCGACAAGTGGACAGGAGGGCCCTCCAGGCAGAAGAACCAAGTGCACGAGGCAGAGAGGTCTGGGAAAGCTTGAGGCTAAGCAACTCTAGCAGGTTGAAGCAAATGCCCAAAGAAGAAGCAGCAGAGGAGGAAGCAAAGAGTTACAGCTTATTGTGCAGGGAGAAGCCACTGGAGAATTTAGCAGAACAGGATAACTGTCCTAGTTTGAGAAGATCAATCTGATGGCAGGGTGGGAGGCTGGGGAAGGGGGAACAGGGTGCTGGAAGGCTGGTGGGAAGAAGGCTTTGTCTGAAATGCTGAAGGTCCAAATGAGGGCAGAAGAGAAAGATCAAAGGAGAGAGATGGAATCTATACTTATTGAGGAAGGAGTACATATAGTCCCTGGGGACTGATGGAATGCACTGTAGGTGGTTGGGGGCATCTGTGGCCTCTACATACTAGATGCTAGTAGACTCTTTCCAGTTGTGAAAAAGAAAAGAATATCTTCAAAAGTTGCTTGGAAGGCAAAATCTGCTCCAGTTAAAAAACCACTGGTCTAGATTAACTAAATTCCGCAGTGGGATAGGGTCACATCTCCCTCAAGGAGAACCTTTCATGCAAGGTACTTGAGAAGGCCTAGATGATAGGAAACTGGGGCTCCATTGAGCTTACTGACCTGGTTGTGTGACCATTTTTGTCCTTGTTTGCTAGTAAACATCTACATGCGAGGTGGAACTTGTCCTGAGATGTGCTCTGATTATGGGGTTGCTGGGGAGGAACCCTGTAGCCCTTAACTTCCTCTAACAATTGGGAGGTACCATTAGCTACCAAATAGACAGTAATCATGCAGAGGCAACCTGACTTGGGTCAGCTTGCATCTGAGTTGTCAAAGGTGATGTGCCATTTTCTGGTGGAAATAATGCCGTTTCTGAAATAGAAGATCTCCCAGGGGTGTGCTCATGGCCCTGGGCAAGATGGAGATGCTAGACCAGGAATCTAAGAAGGCGCAGAGGGATTTCTTCCGGGTTTCTCAAATGATTGGTTCACAGGCACTCTCACCCCCAACACCTGGGCATGTGGCTATCACAGCGGGGCCCAAGCACCGTTCTGCCTGGCCTCAAGGCCACACAGGTCTCCGCAGGGAGCTCCACAGCAGCAGCCGTGGCATCTGGGGAACTGTCACAGAATGTCTGAACAGGAAAAGGCCTTGGAGCGATCGCCCCTTCATATTCGCAACAGTTTTGTGCCCCATGTCAGCACAGGGTCTGAAATCCATCCACTGCTCTTAGCCCTTCTATCACCACCATCCTCTACTGGGACTACGCTCAGCCCTCTAACTGGTGCTCTAGCTTCTTTCTTCTTCCTCTGTGTCCTAGTCCACAGACCGCCTCCAGAATGATTATTCGTAAGTAAATCTATCCCGTCATATAGGACCCCTGATGAATTTCCTTCAATGGTCTCCCGCCGCATTGAGAATGATTCTACGGTCCTTACACATTTTACAAAGTTCTGCAAACTCTGCCTCCCAACTCGCCCATCCCTTGCGTCTCCATTGAACTCCCGCCATTGCAGGCCTCCTTTCGGACCTTTCCCATCTGTGAGCCTTGGGCTTTGATGGTCTTTTTCCGGGACTGCCTCCCCCTCATCCATCTGGCCTAGCCTGGATGACACGCTCTCTGTGATGCCTCGCTTGCCTGCCCTATCTGGGGAAGCTCCCAATGTCCCCACCCTCACCACCTTCTTACTCCTTTGTTGCTACTGTCACTGCAGTAAATTATCTTGTTGGTTTGTTGATTGATTGATTGCTCCTTCCTCTAAAATGCAAGAACAATCCCTGGGAGCAAGGGGTTGCCCAGACCTTGGTCACATTCTCGCAGGGGCCGGCTCAGTGGTACTTGGTGAAGAGATGAGTAAGTGCAGGACTTGCATCAGAGTAACTCATTTAAATTGGTACGTGCACAGTGATGGAAGAGAGCTCTCTCTCTACCACTGCCTTCACTGGAAATCAAGCTTTTCTTTACTAAAACCAACCAACCAAACAGCCAACCAAACAGCCTTGTCCTTACTGACTACTGTGAGGCCTACTTGTGAGTTACTATCATTTTGGAGCCTCCTCCCCACTGCCCGGGCCGAAAGAGAATGGAGGTGTCCTTGTTTAAAGGCAGGTCCTAGGTCTTTCAGCTAGACTTCTCAAAGGCTTTGCTCCTGTTACTGCGGATCTTTTTTTTCTCTTCCTCCCTCCCTCCCTCCCTCCTTCCCTCACATCGTCTCTCTCTGGCTTGTTCCTGAAAAGTTATGTGTTAATTGAATAGTTTCAGGCTGAATCCCTCTTCCTGTTAACTTACAGAGTAGCTTCAGACGCCTGGTGATCAGTTGCAAAGGCTCAGGCTGGCTGCGTATTAGCTTTTGGCCTCTTTGTAAAATGATTAATGATCTGTAAACACACACTTACGTAAAATGGTTAAAGCACCCGCTATTTAGTGGCCCCTTGTGGTGAATCCTTTCTGTAAATGGAAGAACTGTCCGGTTTATCTCCTCTGTAAATATGGATTTTCCTATTTTGGAAGCTGTGTTGGTTGTACCTGCCTCATTTTTATGAATCCAAAACGTACTGTTAACCATCTCTCTCTCTCTCTCCTTTCACCTCATCATTACATCTAGTTATTTAACACCTTTACTAGGCATCTGCTACAGACCACAGAGACAAGCAAGGCAGCCTCTGCTCCCACCTGGCAGGGGAAACGGACAAGACAAGGATCACAGCCTCGTTTGGTATGAGAATTGCCCGTAGCCGAACCCCAGGTGCTCAGGGAATACCTTCGTGATTGTCCTTGAGCTGTTGGGGGAAGATGGGTGGCAGGCAGCCAAGCAGATGGAAAGTTAG
Organism: Noctilio leporinus; assembly: GCA_004026585.1. Classification (NCBI taxonomy): domain Eukaryota; kingdom Metazoa; phylum Chordata; class Mammalia; order Chiroptera; family Noctilionidae; genus Noctilio; species Noctilio leporinus. The sequence continues at coordinate 47,737 of PVIW01000001.1, read as the reverse complement.
GGACCAGGAAGGGCAAAGGACAGCCATGCTCCAAGATACATTATAAGACAGTGGCTTTCAGAATGACTCCAACCACTGTGAATGGGGAGCACTAAAGGGCCGAGGCCGGCAGAATAAACAGCGCGTACAGCCACACACAGAACTTGCGAGTTTATCCTTAAGGTGAGAGAGGACCAATGAGAGCTGTCGTGGGGTCGCATAGGAGGCCACAGGCAAACCTTTCTCTCAGAAGATTATTCAGGCAGCTCTTGTGGGGAGTGGGTGGAAAGAATGGGTGGGTAGGACTGGTGGCAGGGAGACCCATCAAAGGACATTCTTTGTCTATTTGGGCTGCTATAGCAGAAGATAATAAAGGGTGTGGTTTATAAACAGCAAACATTGTTTCTCACAGTCCTGGTAGCTGGGATATGGGGGATCAAGGTGCTGGCAAGTTTGGTGCCTCATGAGGGCCCACTTCCTCATTGGTGCTGTCTTCCTGATTAAAGTAACTTGTAGGTTTCTAATCATTTTAGAGCACCCCCCTCCCCCACGTAACCAATAAGGAGGTTTTTATCTAGAGATTTTCATCCTTAGGCACAGTGGTACCCTGGGAAGGGGGGTGGTGCTCACTGGGCTCTGAAGAATCTAGAAACCCTTTTGTAAGGAATGTTGCATTTCCGTGCCCATTTTCCTGAAAATAAGACCCACAGCTTTGAACCATCCCATTTGTAAAGGGATCCATGACACTGAACTATGGCAGTGAGGATGGAGAAATTAAATGCAATGGGACAGGACTTTGGAGAGATCACTGAGAGGTGTGGCAGGCGGGAGTGAGAAAATGGAGAGGGTGAGGCTGGAGGCCAGGCTTCTGGCTTGGGCTGTGACTGGGGACATTTTGTGTGTTTTATCTAGAATCTTGGTGAAAACACAGTTTGGGAGCAGGGAGAAGGGAAGGGGGAGGAAATAAATTATTCATGCATTTATCAATTATTTATTGAGTTCTTCTGTCTCAAGTACTGTTCTAGGTGCTGAGGATTCAGCTAAATAAAGAAACTTATATTCCGGTGAGGGTCAACAGTTATGTCAGGTGGTGGAAACTGCTCTGAAGAAAATCAAGCTGGGTAAGGGGCTAGAGAGTGATGCGAGTGCTATTTTTTGACAGGCTGGTGAGAGAAGCTCCTGCGAGCAGCTGGTATTTTAGCAGAAACCCGAGTGAGGTGAGAGAGAGAGGCCTAGGGCTATCTGATCTCAGGCAATTGAATTTCAGGTCGAGGGAAGTATCAGGACAAACATCCCGTAATAAGCATCTCCTTGGCTTATTGTAGGAACAGCAAGAAGCCTGTCTTGAGCAGAGTGAGTCATGAGAGAAAAGTCTAGATGAAGAGGAGGAGGAGAGAGCTAGAGGTTAGGTTATTTAGAGCCCAGAACCTGGAAGACCATAGCAATAATTACAGATTTCCTCCCTAGAAATGCGATGGGAAACCATTGGAAGAAGATGACCCAGCTTCAGAGGTTGTGTTTGAAAGGGTGTGTGAGACACACAGGGAGAAGGGTACAGCAGGCACTGGGTACAAACCCACTGATGGCAAGGGTTGAAAATACATTTGGGAGAGTCATTAGCATGGGAGTAGAAATCATGGGTGTGGGCTGGTTTGCCCTGGAATGTTGCCAAGTCTGATGAGAAGAGGAGAAACCCAGGGACACCAGCAGCTAAAGGGCAGAGAGAAGAAGAGGAGGAGGTAACAGAGGGAACTAGGGAATAGGAAGTCGTCAAAGGAATGGGATAGAGATTCTGAAGGTCAGAAGCCTCGGATAATGCAGAGAAAGTAAAATAAGAAATGCTTTGCATTTCTCGGTCTGCAGAGGGATTGGAAGTGGGAAGATAACAGTGGGCGAATAATAAACGAGCAGTGGTGACTCAGTGACAACACCATCCTAAATTCATAGACCTGGCCCAGACATGTTAACGTCTGCGCTTCATGGGCCATGCCTGTTGGGCTGATGTCCCAGCTGCAGGCTTGGATGTCAGGAGGACAGAACTCAAATACCTCATGCCAAGTGGCAGGCAGATCAGTGGGCTGTGGTCACGGGGGTCTGTACAAATTGGGGCAGAAGCAAAATGGGGAGTGCATTACGCTTCATTAAAGAATGTTTTTTAAACATTTGTGGTGTGTGTGTGTGTGTGTGTGTGTGTGTGTGTGTGTGTATTGGGTCAAAAAGTAAAATGTATTTTTTTAAAAGATTTTATTCATTATTTTTAAGGGAGGGAGGAAGAAAAAAAGAAAAAAACATCAATGTGTGGTTGCCTTTCACCTGCCTCCAGCTGGGGACCTGGCTGGAGACCTGGCTTGCAACCTGGGTATGTGCCCTGGCTGGGAATTGAACCAGCGACCTTTGGCTCAATCCACTGAGCCACACCAACCAGGGCCTAAAATGTATTTCTTATTGTTGGTCATGATTAAAAAAAAAAAGTTGCAGCTGAGATTATATGAACTCTAGAGTTTTGGCAGGAAGATGGAAGGATGTGGAAGGTGAGACAGGACTCTTCAACCTGAGCTGGAACCTCATGGAGCCCCACAGATGGGACGCCGTCAGTGGCAGACCAGTAAGAGCAGCGAGTACTTGGCTTAGACACACAATAAAAGAAGCCATTCCTCTGAGGTCCATACACACTAAGAACTGAGCTCTCCCAGAACAAGGTGCGACTATTACAAATGGTATTACTAAGGAATGTAGGATCTAGCCACAACATCCAAGAATCATAACACCAAACAATCAATCAAACACCCTTGCTTTGAGGAAAAAAAGAAAGGTCTGGCTTCAGTTTAGTGCTGTTGAAACACAGTAAAATCTACTGATGCATCACCACGGATGTGACCTTGGTTTCTGAGAATATCTTTAGATGCTTGTGTCAGTGGAGAGGGTGAATGTCATGCTTCCTCTTGGCCTACATTTCATTTGACTTTTCCTTTTAGAGTCCTCATTATCTTTTCCCCCATTTTTCTCTTATCTATTTTGTTTGTGTTGTGTAGAAATTTGCCTATAGTACAATGAACCTGGGGACTAAATACTTGGGTTGAGTAGCAAAAATAAAGACACGAAAGGACAGATCTTTAATTTTCCAAACACAGCAGGGAATGTTCCTGGAGTTCGGACACAATCTGTGTGTCAGAGACTGACTGCTGCTCTGAATCAGCAGAAATTTCCATTTCCTCCTGAGCAAACAGAGAGATCGCTTTCCCAGACTCCTTTGCAATTAGGTATGGCCATGTGACTAAATGTTAGCCAATGGTGTAAGCAACTGGATTCTTGTGATCATTTATAGTTTGCTTGTGGAGTCAAAAGCAAATTGGTGATTTCATATTCCCTTTCCACAGAGGCTCAGCCTCGTGTTTTTGAAATATGCTTTCTCAGTTGTTTTCATTTTAATTTGCATTTTTATTTTCTTACCATCATTGGAAAAGCACTCAGTGGTTTGCTCCCCTTTTCCCCACCCCCACTGAAGTCCACAGAGTAATGACAGCTACCTGGCAGAAACTCAGTAAATGTTGCTCAGCTGATTGTTAATTTTGCTTTAAGGAATTATTGTCCCCGACTTTCTGAGGGTTCTCAACTTCATTTACAATTGAAGCAAGCCAAGTTTAGTGGAAATCCCTAATAAATGAAAACAATAAACAGTTACTGAGCACTGGACATTGTAAGATGACAGGTACTGTGTTGGACATTTATATACATTGTTACTAATTAATAATCCCATAGAGCAGTCATTAATGCATTATTTCGGTTATTTTGAAACAGAACCTGAGAATAATTACAGGATTTATCAAGATTACATAACTAGTGATTATGGGCATGATTTAAAATCAGATGTTACGTTCCAAAGCCAATTCTTGATCCACTTGCTTCCCAAATGAGTGCTTTTTCAGTTGCTCACATTACATCTGCTCAGTTCTTTCTTCTTCTATCCTCTGATACCAATTATCCTGGCTCTGCTCATTGACTGGTTAACACAGTGTACACCCTGAATTCAGCCAGGGCCACTTCATTTTAACAGAGGAGATGGAACGCAGGCCACTCGGTGCAGGGAGCTTCAGGCCTGCCTTGGTGGGTATTAGGATATACAATATTTGCTTAATCCTTCTGGCAAACATGTGGGTATGCACTGCTCACTATTGAAGAGCACCAGGAAAAGGCATCACCTACCAAACTCCTTTAAATTGTCTGGTTTAAAGTAAAACGTTCTGATGGATTTGAACATTCTTGAGGTCAGATACTACATTAGAAAAGAACCTGGCACCCCCATTCTCACCTCATGCCTTGCACAGCACAGGACTGAAACCTGAAATGTATTTGTTGAATGAATGTTGAATGCTTTGCCACATTTACATTCGAACAATTTTTTATTAAAAATGGGTGCTCATGCTAAGGACAAGGTGACCAGGAATCTGTGAGCAGGAGACACCTAGGCATGCCTGGGTATGGAGAGGAGGAAAGGACTGACTGACGGTTTTACAGGTGGTCATTTTCAGACTTACTGGATTGCTACCAAATGGTCTAGGCTGTTCTTCAGGACCAGAGGCATTTGACCGTCTAGTTCCCCTGCTTACCTTGGGCAAGTTTCTAAACTTTCTGGGAATAAAAACCTGACCAGGGGAGTGAGTTGACACTGAGTCCCTTCCAATGCTAAGGCATAGGAATTAATTGTCTCTGAAATTGTACAGTTCAGGTTAAAATCCTGGCCTGATCACTGGCTAACTATGTGACTTGGGACAAGTGGCCCAACCACCATGAAGCTCATTTTCCTTAGCAGAGAAATAAGGTTGATGCTATGACCTACAACACAGAATTATCTTCGCAGCCAAATGGTCTGTGTGCTGCATAGCGTCTGGCACACAGGAAGTGCTGGGTGGGTGCAAACTGCTGCTAGTGCTGATGTTTCTTGAGCTGGGCTTTGCCTCCTGCTCCCTCAGGAAGTTTTAACTCATTTATAAAAGAAGAATTCTGTCCTGGGGGCTGGGGTTGGCACAAACAGGAAAGGGCCTTGCCTTTGGGGAGCTTAGAGGTTATATCTAGGATTTAACTATTAATACTGACACTTGGCCTTTCTGTGTTCCAGCTTCCACCTGTGGAAGGACAGAGGGGACAGCAAAGACACGTCCAACCCAATGTGTCCATGAGCCTTGATGTTGGCTGAAGCTCAGTTACAGACAGAAGGAAAGAACGATTAGTCATTACCTAATAAACAGACTGGCTAGGTAAGCCATAAAAACAGGGTAGGTTTAAAACGTCCGTTTTTGAATGTTAGTTTTTGTTGCATCTGATGAAATATGAAAAGAGAATTATGTTATGTATGAACTTTGCATAATAGTCTTCTATCTCACGCTGCAGATCAATTGCTTATTAGCTTTTATTGACAAGAAAAGGAAAATATATTACTATTCATTTTAGCCCTTTCCTTATCGATTTTAAGAATACTTATTCTTTAAGAGGAATGAGTCTATTCATGCTCTCATTTTAGAAGACCTATATCACATTACACAAAATTTAAAAGGGGGGAGAGCAGGAAACAAACAAAGCTTATCATGCTAGTCAGCACTGTTTGTCTTTAAGTGTTCTGCTTCCATTTTTCTTCTGTACATTTTTACACAGAGGACTACAGTTTTCAATACACACTCCACACTGAGCGTCTACCACGTTACTACATACAGTTCATACCAACTTTTTACTGTAAGATAACATCCCAGGCTGTGGATCCTGGTTTACCATTTCCCTGAACTTGTCAGACGGCAGTGGAGAGGGGACAGGGGTTTGGTGCTAGGGCTGGGCTGAGGTGTGGCCCTGCCACTTCCCCACAGTGTGGCCTTGGTCAAGCCTCTTAACCTCTCCAGACCTCAATGTCCTCAGATGGGAAAATATAGGCTGTGCCCGCACCAGTCTCGCTGGGTCACCGTGACAACTGAACGAGACCAGGTTTGCAGAGGACTCAGCAGTACGTGGGAATTCATGGGCTTCACCAATGTCAGAGGCTGCTGCTGCTTTGTTGTCTTCATTCCAATCTGATGAGTGGTTTGATGCTTATAAACATCCCACAAGAAAATGCACATCAAATGTCAGCCCACGTCACTCCAGCTCTCTGGGCTTGGTTCCTCGTTTTGCCAAGTCAGGCGGTCAGTGGGTAAAGCCTGACCTCAAAGGCCCTTTCCACCATGCACACGCTCTCAGTGGTTACTCAAAGCAGTGGCAAACCGCTGCTGGGATGTAGCCGACAGAAACCCTCAGCCTTCCTCAGGAAGAAAACATCCTGCCAGGGCCTGCGGGCTTGAGCACCTCAGTGACTCTTTCCATCCAGATGAATATACAGTTGACATTGGTTTGGTGGCCTTCTTTGTAAACGCCTCTCCTGGTTCAGTTAGTGCGCTCCTCACTAACTGATCTCCGGTTTTCAAATGGGTTCAGTAGCCAGGGTGCTCACGGAAGGCTTTATTTATCCATTCCATGTTTCTAATGTCACTTCACCGCTGTGATCATTTTCCTATGTGGTCATTTAAGGAAGATAAATTGGACTGCAAATCTCAGAGCAGACATTGCTCTTAGTCAGTCCCTAAGGGACAAAGATGTTTTTTCCACGTTTAATACCACCTGCTTGTGCTCTCCCTGGAATCTCCCAAGGAGCGCTTTTAATTTAAAATAAATAAAATCTGACACCACAGTAGTTGGATGCACCGCGCCCCACTCTGGTCCATGCACAGTTACCTGTGACATTCAGGCCTCCTAGATTCCCAAAATCAAGCACCCGAAGAAATGGCACTAATGATCACGTTAGGATCACAGCTGCCATTGCACAAAAACAGAAGATGCTGTCTGCATAGAACTGCCACCTGCCACTGTTGACGTCTTGTTACCAGGGAATTTCAGCAGAACCAGGCTTGCCACCCACTCACCCAGTGCCTCCGCACACTGTCGCATCAGCCAGAAGGATGGGATAGAGGAGAGGCCTGGCCCTATGGGTACCTACTGGGAGGAGGGGTACCCTCAGAAGGCAAGCCCTTCATGTGGGCTCTGCATCTAGACTGCCTGTCCTGTGTGAGCTTAGGTAGGTTACCGAACCTCTCTGGACCTCAATTTCCAAAATAAGAAGAAGAGTCTCTTATAAGGTATGAGAGAACCAGATGAGTTAATGCACATTTTTAAAAAATGCCGGAAGTGCCAGTCACATGTTCAATGAATAGCAGCCTAGACCACGAGTGAGCAAGGACTATGCAATAAATGCGTGAGTCAATCATCACTTTAAGGGGTGGAAAGAGTCTGAGAGACAAGAGTTAAGTTTGAATCCCACGTTCAGTTTATGTTTATCTTTCAACAAATTACCAGATTTCTTACCCCTTCAGTGGCTTCATCTGCTAAACAGGGACCCTTTATGTATCTTGGAGGTTGTGACGACTACAGGAGAAACTGTATGTTAAATGCTTCACACAGTACCTGGCGTGTAACTGCTTTCGAGAACGTGAACCCCGATGTGGTGCTGCATGGCCCAGCCCAGCTCTCTGCCAGCCAGACTCCCGCCAGGGCTTTCAAAGGTGAGCCCTGTTTCGCTTGGTCCTGGTCTTGGCTGCTGCCCACCTAGTGTTGGCAGTTCCTGGGCTTGGGTCATCCAAGCCATTTTGAAAGTCGCTGTTTTCCTGCAGCACCTCCATCCTGGTGGAGGGATGCCTGCCACCAGCTGGGAAGCCTATGTGTCTGGGCTGTGGTGCAGCTTTCTAGTGCCTTAGGGGCCTTGTCCTGGAACCAAGCAACCACCAAGAGCCCCTTTGAACACCTGCACCCCTTCAGCTGCGGTCTGGCTCCCTTCCACCAGCCAGACACAAAATGATTCTCCTAAAGCCAACAGGGCCCCATTCTCCTCCTCTTTCCGCTCACCTCTATGGAGGGCTGGAACCAGAAACAACCATTCCTGCCTGGGCCTGTTTCTCCAGCAGCTTCTCACACTGCGACTTTGCTGCCTCCTCTCTTACCTGGACAGAAGAGTCTCCTTCAAGCGGGAGGAGTCTCCCTGCATACATCATCCCCTCCCACCTGCCCAGGTGAAGCTTCAGGGTGGTCCAAGTCCTATCTTTCTCACAAAGACTCCCAGATGCCCCCAGGGCTGAGAGAGCTCTGTCCTCTGAACTTCCCAAGTCATACCCTTTGTATGCTCAATAAGCCCCTTGAAGGAGGGATGCTATGTGAGTTTTCCTTGTGCTGTTCTTCCTCTGGCTTGCAGACTCCTTGAGGGCAAACACAGCCTTCTCTAGGAGGTGCTTTGTCAGTACTGGTCTTGGGTGATGATATACTATGAATAGTTCCCATCTGTTGACTGAGGCCAGGGTACATATGTGTGTGTGTGTGTGTGTGTGTGTGTGTGTGTGTGTGTGTATCTACCATCTATTTTTTTTTAAGATTTTATTTTTATTATTTTTAGAGAGAGGAGAGGGGAGAGAGGCAGAGAGGGAAAGAGACCTCAATGTATGGTTGCCTTTCACCTGCCTCCAGCTACAGACCTGGCTGGAGACCTGGCTTGCAACCTGGTTATGTGCCCTGGCTGGGAATTGAACCAGCGACCTTTGGGTTCACAGGCCAGTGCCTTACCCACTATGCCACCAGCCAGGGCTTCTACGTGTATCTTATTTGGTCATCACAACATCTTCACAAAGTTGCTATTACTATATTCATTTTACACTTGAAGAAAATGAAGTTGAAAGAGGAAAAAAAAAAATCCTTGACCAAGGTCACATGGCTAGAAAGGAACAGGGTCAAGGTTCATAGTTCAAGCACATTTCTCTGGTTTATGCAATAAACTGGTAGTCTCTAAACTTTCTGAACTGGGTGTCCTTTTCAGGAAATATGTGTATCTTGGGCATTTATAAATTATACACTCTCTACCATAGTATCAATATACTATGCATATTATAAAACATATCACAATAATTTAAATAAAACTTTAACCCTAAATAGATCGTGGTTTCTAAATGCCATTTCCCACTAAAAGAAACCAGCTCCTTAGAAAAGTCTAGAAAGTGAGCTTAGAACATCTTGTCACACCAGAAAGCAATGAAGTTATCAATTCTTACTGGGATTCTATCCAAAGGACTCAGAAGCCACCCTGACTAGATTTCCATTGGCCAAAAATGGGATACTTGGAGCAACTTCAATGGGTTAAACTACATTACATGCATTGAAATTCATATGCTTAAAATAACACTAAAAAACCTGGGAATGACTTTTGGAGAATCCTAGGTGATCAACTTATTATTTTGGAAACTGGTAAAGGAAAAATTTTTCCTGTAAGAATTATGCCTTAGGGTTATCTAATTGCCCATGAGAGAGTCTCTTTACAGAAGTATTCCAGATTATAAATGAAGACAGATAGAAAGAATTAGAATACCACACTTAGTAACCACTAATGAATTAAAAGATTTGGCAATGATCATTGAAGACTGCTGATCTCTCTCTCTCCCCCCTTCTCTCTCTGTCTCTCTCTCACACACACAGACACACGCACACACAGACACACACACCATGTTCTACTGATAGATATCCATAATGCCATCTATAAGGTGTTCATGCCAAAAAACATTTACTTTGACCCTGATGGAGTCTCTTGATTTTTCACTGACAGGAACTACAATGGATCGAGATATATGATAAATGATACTGTGGGAACAAAATCAGCAAATTTCAATCTGCAGAAGATTAAGTAGGAAAAACAATCCAAGTTCTTCAGAGAAGTTTGCAAAAATAAAAATAAGAGACTGAGAGGGGACCATTAGATTAGGTGAATTAGGAGCATATTTATTCATTACAAATATAGGACATTATTTAAATCCCAATTGGAACTGTAAAATAAATATTAAGGGCAACAGAGGAAATGGGAATACTGATTGGATCTTCAACCATATTGAGGAATTACTGTTGATGCTAGGTGTATAATGATGGCGTTATGGTTAGGTTTTTAAAGAAAAGAACTTATGTTTTAGATTTGTATACTGAAATACTTATAGCTGTACACACAGGTGTCCAGCAGAATACAGAGCACTGGTTATCAATTCTAGGAGAGGACTCTGAACACTTCTCTATACATCATGGCATTGGAATTGCCAAGGAAATTATTGGGTGGAATAACTCTTATATAGAAAAGAAACAGGGTAACATGGGCTTCAATAGTGGGTGCTGGTCCCCATGGTCGTTGGGTCTCTCCCAGTAGCCAACCAAAGGGAATTGGCTTACATGCACCCTCTCAGCGAGAAAGGATCCTAAACCCTCCCCAGTAGAGGCTGGGGGTGTGCCTGAGGGTCATCAGTGCACATGCTTAAGCAAAGCAAAGGGACTTTCATGGAGCCTGAAACAGGAAAAAAATATCCCCACACAAGGCAATAAGCAATCAGCCCAGCACAGGCTATGTGGACTCTTTACCTCTTGATATGAAGTGTTCTAGGCCCAAGAAGCACTCTTATGCGGACAAGTGAAGGTCCGGAGACTATGCATGAGGCTGCCTTTCCCAACATACAGACTCTGGGATTTGCTTCAGAGAATGTGTAGGGGTGGGGGAGGGAAGCATGTTGGCAAGAGGTAGGTGGATGAATAGAGAACACAAGACTAGCCATAAACTAACCATTTTTTGAAGTTGGATGATGGTTAGTTACATGGGTACTTGGGAAGTTCATTTTATCATTCTGTTTTATATATATATTTGAACTTTTAGTACCAAAAGACTTTGTCATGATAACATAAAAATAAATAAAAGCTGTAATATTTTCTTCACTTTCAATGGATAGTTTGGGGATAGCACCTCTAGGTGTGACACCTCACTTTGGAAGTAATGGCAATATCTCTCAACCCAGGGCTCCCAGAAGACAAAACTGTCAGAAGGGGATCCCCTGTCCCCCTAGGAACTGCGGTCCATAACCCATCTAATGTCCTTCAGAGAAAGAGATGTGATCCCTACCTTGCCAAATTAGCAGTACTTAAAGCCTTGTCATCAGAAATTCCTTCATTCTGTGCAACCACTGTCCCTTTTATAACAGTGAAAGGTCCCTTTAGAAGGAAAGATTTGCATTGTTTGAAGAAAAAAATATATGGCATTTAATAAAAAGGGAAAAGACAAAGCTCTCCTTCAAGAAGTAACAACCTGGCCAGCTCACCCCAGGTGAAAAAGAATGCCTTTGGCAGTAAGATTGGGGTGTTCTATCAACCTCTCAATACACTTTCTCTCCCCAGAGTAATATTTAACAGTTACTGCTTCTATGCCCTGTTGCACACGCATAATTTATTATTTGTTTACATGTTTCACTTATGCTGCCCAATGATCCATTATTACCACGGCATCATTGTGCATGTGTGTATGTGTGGTATCCATGCACACACACATATTGAAAGACTCAAGGAGATCTGACAAGCTCTGATCTTTAACTTTTCAGAGCACAAGTAGCCTCTCCAGTACTAACGACTTTCCTTGGCCTCTTAGCTCAAATATGTCATATGTTCCCACACATAGTCCCTTCTCTTGTGAGAAGGAGCAAGACAATCCGATCCCAGGACAACTTGGCTCCATGTGACTGCTCAAGTTCCATAGTCCCTCCTTTGACTCACCTTCCTACATGAAGGTTAAATTCCTCTCATTTCTGGGTAGAATGTCAGTGTGCACAGCTCTTTCCCCAAGACAATCATGGGAAGAAAATAAAGCAGGTGTTATTATCTGCCTTTTATTTCCATAGAAGACAAGGCAAGGTCAAAAGTGTGACAAGTTCAAATAGCAAGAGAGGAATCCAGTCCACGCTGGCTCTGATGGGACAGGAGTGACCCTCTGACTTGGGGTCAGTCACTAACTGCGCAGGTCCTTCATTGTTAAAAAATGGAAGTGATAGCACTTAGTGCCCTGGGCTGTTTCTGAAATGAGGGATTATTTAAAATGCTCAGTGGAGGACTGGAATGCCATAAATGTGTAATAACTGTCACCAACATTGGTGTTTTTTTCAAAGTGTTATGTCTGGAAAGCCCTGGGACCATGTAACCAGCACCACCATAGAGAACTCTTTATGTAACAACAACAACCACCACAACCAGAATAGGTGACTTACTACCTCATACCTGGCCCTGTTTGAAGCTCTTTTCCTGAATTAATCCATACAGTCATCACAACAAACCCTCCTAGGAGGTATTATTTTCACTCCCATTTTACAGATGAGCAACACAAAGGGCTGCCAGGTGTGAGTGGCCTGACTGTGTCTTTGCCTTTACAAGAACTAGCCCACACTACAGTGCTTCCTTGATCGGGCATCCTGCCCATCATCATCCAAGGCACAGGGGCCTCTGACTGCCACTGGCATCTCCCAAGTCCCAGCAGCCCTTGCTAACAGCTCCCTGGCTCTGCCGCTTCCGCTCCCAGGCCTCCCCACTGATGGTGATGTCCACAAGGTCATCTGCCAGGGGTTGTTTTGGCCCAGAGGGAGTAGCAACATGCTCAAATGCACGTGGTGAGCTCTGAGGGTCAAGTCTGAGATCTTACTCTCCCTTCTAGGTTTCTGGGCTGTCATTCTGCAAGACAGCAAAGGACCCAGCTGCCAGAGGGACAAAAACATTCAGTAGGGGGCACCTGAGAGCCTGATGGCCGCTGCTGAGCCAGATAGAAAGCTGCAGGCTTCCCTCCCTTGGGGCCCAGCGGACAGGGAAGGGCTTGGAATTTAATCCTCTGCATTCCACTCAGGGTTCCTGTGACATAATAAAGCCCAAGGAGGGATCTCGAGTGACTTGTCAGCAGAACCCCCGGCGAGATTTTCTATAGATAGCCAGGGTGTGTCTGGAGCTCGGTCCCTCTCTGCGGGAGGAAAGCTCTTTCACCCTGGGCCTGGGCAACGCGGTGCGCAGCAGGTGGGGGGGTGGGGACCGCCAGGCACTGGGCCCACAGGACTTTGTGAGGCTCGGGGGAGGGGGGCAGCGGGGGGGACGGGAGTGAGAATTCCAGCTATGGCGTTTGGGGGGAAACTATTTAGTTATGTGCCCTCGCTGACCTCACCCTGCTGCTGGGACTGCGGCTGCAATGAGATGCCCCAAATACCCAGCCTCACGCAGCCTTTGATGCTGGCTCTGCACGGATTTTGCGGCCTGAGCCGGGCTGTCTTGGGGCAGAGGCGTGTCTGGAAGGCTGCTGTGCCGGGGCTGGGATTGGAGGGCTGAGTTTCAGAGTCCCCTCATTTGCATGGCCGTGCACTAGGCTCTCCCCTTCCGCCATACAGGGCTGGCATCGGAAACTGTTTACCTCCCACCTTCCAAATAAGCAACCTCCTATCAGTAATGCCACATGAACACAGGCACAGAATCCTATCGTGGCTAATATTTTTCTCCTCCTGTCTGCCGGTGGAGAGGCATTCTCCGAAGCCATGCATATATTTTACATAAAATAATAGCTAAGCTGCCAAGGGCTTTAATGACAAATTTCATCGTGGGATTTTGGGCTCTTTGGTTTGTGCTACCATCAGAAGAACCCCAAGACAGAATTAATTCATGGAACTGGGACAGACCCAAGTGCTGTTTTTTCCATCCCCCTTACAAGTGAACAAAACTGTTTTAATTGTCCAAACATTTGGTGGGTAGGGTGTGAGCTAGAGAAAAGCCAGCCTGATGTGTTCATTAGCTTCCAAATAAAGTCATGAGAGGAAATACATTGTTGATGTTAAAAGCATGAACATTTGCATCAAACAGCCTGAGTTTGAATCCTGACTTGGCCTTCAAGCTGTGACTGACGATCCCTGAAGCTCCATTTACTCGTCTGCTATATGTGGCTGTTATTACCCGCCTCTAGGGGTGGTTGAGAGGATTCCTTGCTGCCAGAACTGATGTAACAAATGCATACCTGTGAAAGGGCTGTGGTTTGCTGCCTGGAGCAGGGTGACTTGTCAATACACAGTTGCTTTATTATTGGGTCCACAGCAAAAGCAAAACATCCCTGACTCTGTTCCCTGACACCACAAAGGTTTAGGAATTTCAGCCATGTCCAGCCAGGAGCTTCTCTTTTTAGCCCCGAAATTCCCCAGATGCTCCACATTTGTGAATTGTATTATTCCCAGCCAGAGAGCGCAGGGTGGCAGCCCCCACCCTGTCTGGGACCCCTGAGCACCTCTGAGATTCTGACCTAGCACAGCTGCCCATTGCAAATAATTTAGGAAACATGAAACAGAACATACTGCAGTTTCACAGAAAGGTCAGAAGAGTAAACTTGGCGTGTTTGTCATGGACCCACTCTCTCCTGCAGAGGAATGAAAACGGCCCTGCCTGGAAGAATCCTGCCCTCTGAGCCTACCAGGTGAGGAGCAGGAGTCAGTTCCTCATATGCAAACATGGGGTCCATAAGCGTCCATCCCCCCTGAAGTCTGTCACAAGGCCGTTTCCATGGTGTCTAGTGCTTCTCGGGAGATGCAAACACAGTTCCTGCCTGTAAGTGGACCTTTGCTTTTTGTACTACAAAACTAGGGCTTTAAATCTTGTCTCCACTATGAATTAGCTGTATGACCTTGGGCTAGGGACTTAACGTTTCTGAACCTGTTTCTGTTTAAAATCTGTAAGATGGAGAGAAGGGTAAGCCCCTCACTGGGTGGTCAGGTAGGTCAATGGGCTGAATGCACGTAAAATGCTGGCTAGAGCTTCAGGCCCACGTTGGACCTCCCAGGTACTTGTTTCCCTTCCACGCAGCCCAAGAGACCAACCTGAGAGACGCTGCCCACTCAGTTCCCTCCTATCCTGTAACAGGAGGCAGAAAAGAGACAGGAACATAGAGAAGAGGAAGATAAAGTTCAGTGCCGCATCAGAGAGAAGCGGCTGGCAATGTCCACGACTTCACCACAGTCCTCACACGGTGGGGACGTCCAGGGGCGATGCGATGCAGTGTCTTAGAGCTCAAATCCAAGCTGGCCGCAGGACCCACCTGGGGTCCTGATTCCACTCTCTTCCCTGACGCCTTCTCTGCATACACCAACCTAAAGGGCCCCAGAGGAGGTATTTTAGGGAGCTGGATATTACTGTTAACTGTCAAAGGGAAGTTTTATCTAAAAAAATAAATTTTTGCTTGAAATCTGACTACTTTCGGTCTTAGCTTTGACCTCCAGAACTAGGAGTTCCATTTCATCAGGAGTACCGTTCAGTGTCTTCAAATATCCCCACCCACTTTCCTCGTCAAGCGTGGCAGCTGATAATTATTAAACGCAGACAGGAGACAAGCATGCCCTACAGGCTGCTGGGAGGGTCCCATGTAGGATGGAGGCTGAGATTTTTCTTTAGAACTGGAATGACTATCGGGCCTAATAGCCAAGACCTTGTGTTAGATTTATAAAATCTCAAGCCTTTTCGACTTATTCTATGCAAGTTTTTTTTTTTTAAGATTTTATTTATTATTTTTAGAGAGAAGGGCAGGGAGGGAGGAAGAAAGGTAGAGAAGCATCAATGTATGGTTGCTTTTCACCTGCCTCCAGCTGGGGACCTGGCTGGAGGCCTGGCCTGCAACCCAGGCATGTGCCTGCCCTGCCTGGGAATCGAACCAGGACCCTTTGGTTTGCAGGCTGTTACTCAATCCACTAAGGCACACTGGTCGGGACCTATGCAACCATTTTTAATGTACCTCTGCTCTCTCTCAAAATATTTTCTTCTCACCTCTGTGTGTGAACTGGTCCCAGTCATTTTTAGGAACTGTGAATGTAGTTAAATTTATTTGCAGGTCAACTTCACAGCTGCCAACTACCCAGAACAGATCTTCAGGAAGAAAGACCGTAGCTACTAAGGAAGATAAATGGAAACTTGCTTGTTTTCACCTCTAAAGCAGTATGCACCTGTTAAGTCTTATGTATTTCCCCACAGCATCTAGAATAGTTCTCTCTAGTAGTTGGCATTTCATAAATAGTGCAGTCTAATTTCAGGATCAAGGAGGAGCTCAGAAGAAAATGGAATGGGGAGTGGACTGCAGAAAATGGATTCCCCTCTTCTTAGTGACCCATTTTTGTGATTGATATCATTATGCATCCAGATGGCAAAGGACAGAGTTTATAGTAAATCATTCCCAAAAAGTGTCAATGGAAGTCCCATCTCCCAGTGGAAATCCCAATATTCAGTATCTTCTATGAACTATAAAGCATTTCATATGTTAATGAATTTATTCCAGCCCTGGGTGATTCAATACTTGATAGGAGTAGTGAATATGAGCCTGTGTCTGTGTCTTGTGCATTGAGCTGGAAATACAGCAGGTACTCAGTTAATAGTTATTGAATAAATGCAAGTAAGAACTAAAACAACAACAAAAATACTACACAAAATAGCCACTGGACCCTCTCTTAGATTGCACTCACCAAAGAGGCTGTTTTGTCAGCTTTGTGTCATGCCCAGCACCATGTTACTTAAAACCAAGCTCAAAAATAAATGCTATTAGAAATTGACAACAAAGCTGGAAGGACCACTGAGCTGGGATTACCCCCATGTTTGCAATGAACTAACATATCTCTTTGGTAAGTGTCTTGGGTCTTCTGGGTCTTGGTTATATGGTAAAATGACCAGTTCATTGCTTCCCAAACGTTTTAACCATTCAAAAATATTCTCAGCCAACCTTCCCAGCCCTACAATCTCACTGATTTGCCTAATAAATACTTACTGACCAAGTACAATGTGCCAGGAACTCTACTAGGGGTTGGGAATATAATTTTCGAGAAAAACAGATGTATTCCCTACCCTTATAGACTAATGGAAGAGAGACACACAAAAGTAATGACCATGCAACTAGAAATACACTTAAAATTTGTTAACTGCTCTGGAGAAGAACAGAGCTCTGTAACTATAACATGGAAACCTAATTAGGGAATGGGGGAAGCCTAAAAAAAGCCTATGGTCATATTTTAAATTTCCTTTGAGAAACTCATAATAAAAAGTTATTACCAATTGAATGTTTTTAAATTATTTATATATGTCTAAGACAGCTAAAATCCATAAATACTTTTTAAAAAAGATTTATTATTTTTCAGAGAGAGGGGAAGGGAGATAGGAAAAGAGGGAGAGAAATATCAACGTATGGTTGCCTTTCACCTGCCTCCAGCTACAGACCTGGCTGGAGACCTGGCTTGCAACCTGGTTATGTGCCCTGGCTGGGAATCAAACCAGCGACCTTTGGGTTCACATGCTAGGGCCTTATCCACTGTGCCAGCAGCCAGGGCTCCATAAATACTGTGTATATGAATATACACATACATATTGGGCACCCTGTAAATTCTATGACCTCCAAGGGACTGGGGACCACTTAACCAGAATACCCTCGTCTCCCATTGGCTCTAAAGGCAGCTTTCAGGGCTCCTCAAGAAAGATCTTAAAGAAAAACAGTTGGTTTCCCAATCAGCATTCTTATCACCACTCCACGAAGGCAGGTTAGCTTCCTCCGCCCCAAAGGCCAGCGTACTCATTGGCTGAGGACAACAAACCTCAGGTCTCTTGGCTGGAAATACAAGCCAGCTCCCCACAGGCCAAGTTCACTGGCCTCCAGATCAGTCTGAAGTAGATCAAACCCAACACTCCAAATCAACACCTAGTCCTCTCAACAGCAAGGGTCCCTCAGCCCCCACCATCCTGAACCCTGATGCTGTCCATCTATATTTTATTTCCTGGGGCTCCACTAGGTGATTGCATGCTGTCTCCCAGGAGGAAACATATCGTTCTTCCATAATGGCCTCCTAGCTATGTAAATGACTATACCCATTTGATTCATGTTTCCAGATTATAGTTTTTAAGGCTTTCCGTCAAGCTTCCCCCTTGCAAGCAGACGTTTTCAATATTCCCATCTTTGCTTAACCAGGAAGCAATGAATTCAGATACAAAGCTGGGTCCAGGATGAAAACAATACCCTTCAATGGGCAAAACTGCCTAAGGAGGTACAAGGAATTTAAATTCTGCTTTTGACCACCTGTCCTCTCCAGGGTGCCAAGAGAGAGGAGGCTGTGGTGCCCTGGAGTTCGGGCAGGGCCATCCTTGCCTGGAGTGGATGTGTGGAAAGGGAAGTTCCTTGCAGACCTTAAATCCCTGGACAACAGAAAGGGCATCTTTATCATACCGCCCCAGTGTGGTGGCTATCTCATTTCTTGTTTGTTGAGAGGGTGAATGGTTCTGGAAAGGTGTTGGGGGTGAGTTCACTGAGCTAGACCAGGGGACAAAAGTAAGGCTGAGAAGTACCAGGGGTGAGTCTGACGGTAAAGAGGCAAAGGAGGGCGCCCTGGAGAAGGCGGGCGGGAGGCAGGAGGGAGGCCCAGAGGCAGCACTGCTCCATTTAACCAGCCTGCGGCAGGACGCACAGAAGCACTTTCAGAAAACTCAGTGCCGGCAGGTGAGCATCACCGTACCCTACAGCCAAGCTCTCCCTCTGCAAAAGGGCCACTCACCTGTCAGAGGTTTGCCATTTGCCTTCCCCATCCCTTTGGACAGAAGGTGCCTCGCGTTTGTTTGATTTTATTTTTTAGACACTGCCTTGAGGACATTCCAATGTGTAAAGCACACATTTATCTATCACATTGGGCCATTTATGTTTTTATTTAGAGCCCATCAAAGTCTAAAACAGGATTCAAAGTGACAAGGTTACTCCAAGATCAGTGATTTTCAACCTTTTTCATCTCATGGTACACATAAGCTAATTACTAAAATTCTGGGGCCCACGGGTCGAAAACGGCTATGATAGATAACTGGTGAGTACAGGCCAAGAGAGTAGTTGAAAACAATGCTCTGCAAAGCGTGTTCCACCTCGCATCTGTGAGTCAGGAACTGCACTTGGTGTTGAAAAAATGGGTTCAAATTGCAGCTCTACCTCTTACCACGAAGGCCAGTGTGATTCGGGATAAATCATTTAACCTCGCTGAGTTTGTCTGCTTTCTCTCACTTTATTTTTATGAAGTGGCAGTGAAACAGGTTTCCAGGATTTAAATTCAAATTTTATCCATGATTCACGTGCATGATTAAAATGTCAAAAAGTCCAAACACTTGTGTGATGTCAAGAAAGAGTACCCTGACCCACCTCTGCCGCCCTCATCCGGCTTCCCGGAGATGTCAGCCTTCAATCAGTTGGTTTTCAGCTCTGCTTGCGGTTTTCTCTGCATCTCCAAATGGTATGTTTACACTGCTATGTCTTGATCAGCAACCTGAGTAGACATCATCTATCCACTTCCTTCCAGGCTACATAAAGTTTTCATTCCTGTCCCCCACTCCCTCCCATGCTTGGAAAGTTTTAGCAACTTTAGCTTCTCTGTTACTGCTGCAACTGTAGACAAACATCTAATTGTTGTTCCATCAATGGTCAATGATACCTCTGACTCTCCATTCAGTAAGATGAAGATAGAAGCAGAAAGTCTCTTTCCTCTACCTCTTCACCCCTCCACACCTCCCAAAGTCTGTCTGTTCTGTAACCACAATTAAGTTTCCTCTCTTTGTTTATAGGTTGATTCTAAAAACTGAAAACCAGAAAAACAATGCTCACATTACAGCCATGTAAGTATTGTTATAGAGCTAAGTAGTGCCCATGATTACGTTTCTTCTCTACAGTTCCAATGCCATGACCTTAGGCCCACTCAGAGCAAAACGTTTCAACCTCAAGAATAAATGCCACATTTCAATTTAGTTCCTATTTGGACTACGACTTATCTGTACAATTTTTTTCTGGGGTTTCTGATTTCCTTTCTTCTTGTTGGTAGAAGAAACACATGTCTTATTTATCATATTTACCTTTTACTCATTCTAGTTATTTCTTGGAATCCATTCTTGTTGAAAACATTTTTCTTACAGTTCATTGATAGAGTCTTGCAATGTGGACTAATTGCTTACAGGGTCAGTTGACAACTGGCATCCAAGAATTTCTTGGGTAAATTCTATTATGTCTTATATTAAAAACTTTCTCTCTCTCTCTCTCCCTTTTGATTTTCCCTCAGTTTTGCTGAAGTTGACACACTCAAAGTTTCTCCTTAGAAAGGAAATGCAGGAGTAAACATCTTTTATTTTTGAATATCTAAAACTGACTTTATTAGTTTCACATATAAATGTTTGTTCTAAGTTTTAAAAATAATTTGCTTTCAAAACTTTTAAAGACTTTATTCTATTGCATTTTGGCAACTGTAGTTTTTGGATTAGAAATCTGATGCCAGTTCGATTCTCTTTCCTTGAAGGGGCCTTATTTTTTCTCTTTGGAACCTCTCAGAATCTTCTGATCCCTGGTGTTCTGAAATTTCACAATGAGTGTGTCAAGCAGAAGAATTGTTCCTTTGTTCTTGCTGGGCATTTGGTAGCCCCTTTGTTTTAAACATTCTGAGCCTTTTCTTCTATTTCCTTGATTATTTTACATTTGCTTTCATTGTTCTCTGTTTTTAAACTCATGAAAAGGAGATGCTACAACTTTGAAAATGATCTGTGAATTTTTTCTTCATAATTTGTCTTTTTTTAAAGATTTTATTTGTTATCTCCAGAGAGAGAGAGGGGAAGGGATAGAGACATCAAAGTATGGTTGTCTTTCACCTGCCTCCAGCCATAGACCTGGCTGGAGACCTGGCTGGAGACCTGGCTTGCAACCTGGTTATGTGCCCTGGCTGGGGATTCGAACCAGAGACCTTTGGGTTCGCAGGCCGGCACCTTATCCACTGTGCTACCAGCCAGGGCCATAATTTGTCTTAATCTTGTTTTCTTCTATCTTCTAAAAGACTTTCTCAACTTTACAAATTCTATCATTTCTATTAAATTTCTAACTTGCAATCATTTAAAAATTTCTGAGAATTCCTTCTTGGTTTCTGATATTTCCCTTTCCCTAGTGTTCTGTTCTCATTGATATATTCAATATCCAAGTCATTCTAGAGTAAGGTGATTATCTGTCAGCTTGGGCTGCTCTAACGAAAACATCATAAATTGGTGGCTGAAGCAACATTTACTTCTCACAGTTCTGGAGGCTGGAAGTCCAAGATCAAGGTTCAGCAGACTTCCTGTCTGGTGAGGGCTCCACCCTCCCGACCTCATCACCTTCCTAGGCTCCTCACATTAGGGACTGGGATTCCAACAAATGAATTTTGAAGGGACATGAACATTTGGTTCACAAAGGTGATCTTATATCCTGGTTTGTCAGGGACAGTTGCGGTTTAAGCCTGTTGTCCTGGCATAAATATGATCAGTTCTCCATATCACTTTCAAAATTGTCCCAGGTTGCATGATACAGTACATGGTCACTTCACTCTGAAGATATTGATGATAATTTTTTTTAAAGTTCTCTTACATTTTTAATTAGTTCTGTTACCTCAGAGTGACATTGTTAGGTTATTAGGTTATTTTTAACCTGAATTGTCCATTGGTATTTAAGAATCAGGAGGTAGGGATTAAAACCTGTGGGTACACAGAACTTGTTGGCTGGTGGGCTTTATTCTAGTGGGGTAAACAGGAAAGTGGTTCTGTTCTGGAGACTGCTAAAAAATGGATAAGATGAACTGTATTCTGTAGTACCAATAACCATACTGGCTAAGTTTTTCTCAGACTATTTAAAAATATTTATAGAGATAGATGAATCATTTTTTTAAAAGTGGTGATAATTTCCTATCAGGTATTCTAGGCTGGGGAATCAGTATTTCATATGTGGACCTCTTTATCAGCCTCTTTTCCCAGCTCCAGTTCTCAGCCCCAGAACCTCTCCCTGGCTCTGCCAGGGGGAGTGACTCTGCTCTTTACTGCAAACCCATCAATGTTTCTTGCTTACGTTGTTAGCAGAAATTTACTAAAATCATTCATACACTAATAATGTCTCCTTTCCATGCTCTTTGCTGTTCTGAGTTTATGGTTCTTTCCCCTTTACTATTTGTCTGGAGAGAGAAGGTATGCTCAATCCAACATCTGGAACAGGAAGATACTCGTACCTTTCTTTTTATCCTTTTTAATGAGGACAGTGTGCTTTTCCTTTTCATTTTTCTGGCAGATTTATAGTCAAACCCCAGTATCCACTCTCCTTCATTTGTAGTGGAGTCCCCACTTTTAGTTGGCACATGGCAACCTGGAACAATTCTGGCCTCCTTTGCAATGTGGTGTGGCCACGTGACTAAGTTCTGGCTAAATGGGGTAAAGTGGAAGGGCCCAGGCGCAGCTTCCTGAAATCGTCCTTAGGAGACAGGAAGCTCATACCTTTGGCACTGTCTTGGACTTCAGGCTACACAAAGACCCTGTGTTTCAGACACCATGGAGCCCAATACCAGTTTGGACCACTTATCAAGACTCTAATGAACAGAAGAATTTTGATTTGTTTCCATTTCTTCCACTATAGCCGAACTAAAACCTAACTAATACAACCTTAAAAATGATCTGTGAAGTATCAAAAAGGTGATAGATGTGAAAGTGATTTGTAAAAAAGTCATTGAAATGTCAGGTATTATTATTATACCTTACACTAGACTAGAGTAGGTGTTAAGCTCCTCCTCTGAACTGGTTACTTTCTTTTTTTTCTCCCCTTCCCCCACCAGCCAGAACTGGTTACTTTTTTAAATCATCGATACCTAGAATAAAGCTGAAGTCAATATATTTTTTAAATAATTTCAATAGTTATTAGTGTTTTAAGATAATTTCAATACCATAAAAAGACAAAAGTGTTCAAATATTTTTAGCTCATTAATCTCCCAAATGAATAAAGAGCTTCTAAAAAGAGCAAAGAAAAGATTAAAAATTCAATAGAGAAAAAATTAGCCTAGGGCATGACACTGAAGACAAAATGCAAATTTCCTGAAAGATCAGAAAAAGTGCTCAACCTCAGTCACAACAAGATATACAAATGGATGTACATATGATGAGTTCTGTCTAGAAGTATCCAGCTACGTCATATGTAAAATAGAGACATTTATTAAAGAAGATACCAGAAACACTGTACCTAAAACACCTCAGTCTCCTTTTAAGTAGGCACCTTAAGACCTCACATAGTTAGTTCTCTCAATAGCTATCAGCTGCCCTGTCACATTTTCCTGAATCTCATCAATGGCCTGAAATCTCTTCCTGAAATCTCTTCCCTTTCACAGGTGATTTTAGTTTTGGGAAAAGCCAGGAGTCTGGGCTGTAGTAAGGTTGAATCACCTGGGTGATCTGATGTTTCTCAAAAAAACTCTGTACAAGATGTGATGCATGAACAGGCATGTTGCTGTCATGAAGCGCCCAATCACCAGTTAGTTGCCCATAGCTGTGGCCTTCTGAACCATCCAAATGGTTTCCATGGAGGAATGTTCAAGCTTAATGCAAAATCTGATGCAGGTTCATTGCTGAACTCCCTCAGTCATTTTGAATGTGACGGCCACACAGGACACCTGCTCATTCAACAGTGTCTACCACCCCCACTGATTAGTACAGTGAGGTTGTCATCGTTCACACATGCACATTCCAGTCCACTCTCTTTGGCTGCCAGGTAACGTTGGTGTTGTGCAAACCATTAACAATGGCTGGAATTTTTCCAGACAGGCAATATACATAGTTACCTTTTGTATAAAAAAGGGAAGGAATTTAAAATATTAATTGGTGTTACCACAAAGAAATTAGCATAAAGAAATGCTGTATGGCTAAATAAGACACTAATGAAAATAGTTACTTAACAGGATGAAAAGAAATGGGGATAGGAGACTTTTCTGTTTTATTTGAGTCATGTAACTAAAATATATATTTGAAAAATAAATATTTAAAAAATAAACAAGTATAAAGGTTATAAAACCATTATACTTTCTTATAACATAGCCAGTACCCAAAGAACTATTGGTCCCACAATTCCCAGACATACTAAGACGTTTATCATACTAACTGGATTAAGACTAGTGCTTCCAACTTAAAGCATCAGGGACTATTGAAATTGGTGAGAACCTAGAATCTGCTTATTTCAATCTCATTTTGCAGATGAATAAACGAAGGCCCAGGGAGGTTCAATGACTTGCCCAAGGTCACACGATCATTCCTAGCAGAGCTAGATTTTATTCCAGTCAGCCAATGCCTGGCCAACTATTCTTTCGATTATTTTGTGCTCCCTAGAGTACTTAAAAGGTGATTTAACTGACACGACATTCATACCTGACAGGTATGACATTCATAACTGACAGGAAATTCATACCATATTGCTTAAACCAGAACCTAATGCACTAATCAAGTTGTTCACCAAGGGTTTATCATGCCCTCTAACACCCTAGACCCTATGGTGGAGGCTGGAGCTACAAACAAGTCGAGACGGTCCTGCCCCACCTCCATCCCCATCAGCACTCCGTCTCCCAGAAGAGATGTTAGCAGCAGTTTCCATTGCTAGTTGTTTGAGTTTAACAGAAGTGAAGCCCCTGAAAAACGGGTGCTAAGCCAAGTCCCATTATGCTAACCTTCCTGCATGGGTTGTGGGATGCACAACCACTGCACTTTTCTGTTCTCCTCCCAAACCTGAGCTTCCCACCCCTTGTCCCATTTTTTTTCAAGCTGGCAGTCTGCTTAATGGGGTGATCCAACTGGAACTCACACTGGAATACTAGGGTTCTCAGTGGGGTTAGTGTTGCCCCCTCTGAGGCACTTGGAGAGAGCACTGGGCACTTGGAGAGTTTTCTAAATGGTCACAGTGATTGGGTGACCCTATTGGCCATTAGTGGGCCATTGCCAAGGACAGCTCTGTGCCCCATACAACTTTGTCCTACTGGCCAATTACTTAGGTGAAAATCTGTTTTTAATCATCTGAGCCTAGAACCTAAACACAAGTTTTAGGGTTTTTTTTTTTTTTTTTTTTGGGGGGGGGGTGTATTTTGTTTATAGTTTACTGTACAGTTAATTTCCAAAAGAATGTGACCACTGTTTAAGTCAAGGGAAGACTTTATTTTGTTTGGGACTTTATGAAGGACCACAGGACACATCACAGTGAAACCTCTCGTACTTCCAAGTCACCAATGTAATGTGCCCTCTGTCTGCATTTGTAGCTGGGGTTTTCGTGGGGACTTCAGATAGAGGCAAGCATTCGAGCCCTTCCTCATCCCTAGTAATGTGGTCATGTGCATGTTGAGGTGCACATCATTTTATTGTGAGTCACCTACCTGTCATTTTCTGGCATACTTTTCTGGGTTTTAGGAGAGTGCCAACGAAATTCTACACCTCTGACTGGATTTTCTAACCACAGAGACGTTCCTGGTCAAACACATCATCATCCTCATACATTTTCTGAACATCTAGATATTACTGTTAGGAAAGACACTGATTTATTTAAAATCATGTATACATCTAGGTTATATTTGCTATGAATTTCACTTCAGGAAGGTAAGGAGGCATAAGAAGCACTTGTTTGAAAAAGGATCAGAGAATCCCCTCTCAAGCACTAGGTAGAAGAGGATGCTGTCTGCTCGGCAGCCCACAGTGCAGTCGTGGGCAAGCAAAACAGGCAGGGACAAATCCTGCCCCAGCCCAGCCCGGCTGGATGGCCATGCTGCGGACAATGACCTGTCAACAGCCGCAGAAACTAGTCTGGCTGTGGTGTGCTTTGCTCTGAGTGGCTGGAGTCACCTTTGGCTTTGATCTACAAGAGCTGGTGATTGCACTTAGTATAGGTTAGATCAACAGACATCTTTTCATTTGCAAAGCACCTGGGAAAAGCTCCTAATAGGCCAACGACACGACTGACACTTGATGAATATGTAACAGAGTATAATTTGATTGAAGTAGGAGATTGTGGCCTATTTTTCTGGGTTTGGGGGGGATGCTGATGAAATTCTACACCTCTGGCTGGATTTTCTAACCATAGAGATATTCCTGGTCATACACCAAATCATCATCATCATCATCATCATCAAGATATTCCCAGTCAAACACCAAATCATCATCATCATCATCAAGATATTCCCGGTCAAACACCAAATCATCATCATCATCATTGTCATCATCGTCATCGTCATCAAAGAATTTTGCTAATTCTCAAATTGCTGTTCGTGGCAGCAGTGCATGAGACTGCTCACCGTGACAGTGCTGACTGCGATGGCTGCCATTTCTATTATCCAACATCCAGTGCGTTTATTTAACACTCAGCAAATGTCTATCAAGCACCTACTCTGTGCCAGTCGGTGCCAGGTAAGGAGAAGAAGATATCGCTCCCACTCAAGGGGAGCCATCAACTCAGGGAAGAAATGGATATTAAATAATTATGCAATTATGCATGCATTTACAGTTAACTATTAAAAAAAGGAGAAAATTGCTTGAATACCCCATTGCACCTGAATTCATTATTTTTTGCCTCAAGCTCACTCCTCTCCAGAAGTCCTGATCTTAGTTATCGGTACTTCACTCCAAGCAAGCCCCCAAGTCAGAAAACTGAGCTCTCTTAGCAACTGTTTTTTTCACACTTCCCACCCAATTAATCATCAAGTCCTGTTAATTTTTACATTCCAAATGTTTCGGTAACATGTCCCTTCCTTTTATGACCCCACAACTCCCTTCATCATCAGCCTGGTCACCTGTAACAGCTCTGTGACAGGCCTCCCTGCCTTAAGTCTTGCTCTAGCATCAGTCAGGATTCAGGGGCAGAGAAGAGAATCCACTCTATCCAGCTTGGACAGAAGGTGATTTGTTAGAGGGCATTAAATGGCTTACAGAACTGTTGGAAAAGATGAAGAAACAGACTGAGCTTTCGAAAATGGCTCTGAGAGCCACACTGCAGAACCTAGTTACCAAGGGAATTACTGCCACTTTTATGATCAAGAAGCTGCGTGCCAACTACAGAGGACGGTGCTTCCGCTGCCATAATCAGGATGCCCGCCCAATCAGGACAACGTGGCGGCAGGCAGAAGGCCGTGACTACAGGTGACCCTGGTCCTGAAACTGCTGCAGCAAAGCCTAGTGCCTCAGGGGCCTAGCTGGCCACACAACCAGCAGAGCACAATAGCTGATTTTATTGATAATTATGGAAAAGGAGAGGGATTTTTTATTGGAGGGATCCAACTTTACGCTATTGCAGACACTGGTGACACAGTTTACGTGAGACTATTGTATCTAGCGCTGGAGCCTGCAGTCCACAGGACGGGAGGTCACAGGAGATGGACGTGAAGCAGGGGAAGTAGGACAAACTAAAACCTGTGAGGCTGACCTGGGACTCCAACAGATGGAGTGGAAGCCATGTCAGTCTGTCTATCCAAGCCGCCACCTTAGCCAATGCATGCATGAAGAAGCTGGTCCCCTTCATTAGGGAGCCTAGAACCATCAGCCACCAATCCTCCCAGCGTCTGGGGAAAGAGTGCCTCTGTACTAAGAGAGGGGACCTGGGCAGAGAGCCACAGCAGCCACTCCAAAGTGCAGAATAAGGAATACCACTTGGCTGGGCTTCTTCCCTCTAAGGCCTCATTACCCAAGGAGGATAAAACCTGGCCTAGGAAAGCAGGTACATCACAAATAGTCAAAGCATATCACATGATGAAACAAAACTCAACTGGTCAACAAATATTTCACCTACATTCACATACTGTGAAATGTGAGGTGAGAGGAGAGAAAATAAGGAACCTCCATGGGCCAGAGGGAATTTTCAAAGGCTTCACAACATTAAAGGTGCCAGTGAAGGGGAGATCCGAGCTGTAACTAAGGACCAGGAAACACATTATTAAAATGCATGATGTGTTGTTTTAACAGGGAATATGGGAAGTGGGGTTTGGAGGATGAAAGTCTGGGAGCACTCATTTAAACACAGCATGTTCTGCCAATCAGCTGTGCATGTCAAGGGGAACTCCAGGAAGTCTATTTATTCATCTTCTTTTTCAGCCCTCCCTCCTCCTTGGCCATCGTTTTAGTCAAGGATGTCTTCGCCCATGGCAGACATCACTATTCAACCATTGCATTCTTTCCTGATGTACCTAAAAAAAAAATCTGACTCCTTCCTAGCCCAGCTTTCCAGATAACCATCCCAACTGACTGGCTGGAACTGAATAGTCATGCCTGTGCATTATCCATTCCATTCATTGACACCTAGTTTGCCATTTCCCCTAAAAGTACCTTTTGATCACATCATCTTTCTGCATCCCAGGCCTTCCTTACATTAAGAGTGAAAGTATTGGAGGCCGTTCATCCTGTTTCTCCACAGCACAGTCCTGCTTCTCAGGTTTGGGACTAGTGAGAACAAAGGCAGGTGTGAGAATAAACCCACCTGCCATTTTCCTGAATGGAAATTGGTCTTGAGAAGCTGGCATTGGAAATAAATTGGGGAGAAGAAAAAATAACTACATATGCAAAAACAATAGGGAAACTTCTGTTTTCAGTAATAGTAATTATAAATAAGATATAGAGTTGTACCTTGCTTTCAGCAATGGATGGGTGTGCACTGAATGTTTAAAATCAATCTATTGGCTTTAGATAATCATTTCAGAAACCTTGATCTCTGATCTATTATCTTAATATTTTAACAATGCATTAATAGGGCATTCCTCTGGTTTTAATAACCAATTAATTTCCTGCAAACAAGCATTAAATGTTAAGGAAACTCTTTGTAAGGCAAATGATTCATCTGTAGTGCAAATAACCCCCTCAGTTTATTTAATATTGATGTTACCTGCTATTATAGACATTTATAATTTTCAAAGTGTGGGGCTGCTGTTACTCTACTCTCTGAAGAAGAAACAGTAAGTGTGGTTTACAAGTGCTTTGCTCAATTAAGTTCATGTGGCTAGTAACTGTGAAGATTTGGTCCTGTATCATCTGACTTGGGCCAAAACAGACTGTTTTCCCTTGGAATGCTGTGGCAAGTTACATGTCCACTTGTTTATTTTTTTTAATATTTTATTTATTATTATTTTTAGAGAGAGGGGTAGGGAGAGAGGCAGAGAGGGAGAGAGATGTCAACGTATGGTTGCCTTTCACCTGC
Organism: Noctilio leporinus; assembly: GCA_004026585.1. Classification (NCBI taxonomy): domain Eukaryota; kingdom Metazoa; phylum Chordata; class Mammalia; order Chiroptera; family Noctilionidae; genus Noctilio; species Noctilio leporinus. The sequence continues at coordinate 18,876 of PVIW01000001.1, read as the reverse complement.
CTTCAGTGAGAACCTGGCTAGAGACCTGGCTTGCAACCTGGTTATGTGCCCTAACTGTGCTTGTTTATTTTTTTAGGTGAGATCTCTTTCAGCTCCTAGAAATCAATTCCTCCCTCTTCCTCTCCCCACTCCATGAAACCTACACTAGTTTTCGAGACTGAATTGCCTTGAAAATGTTGACCGCAATTAACCATCAATGCAAGGCCCATTCATTTTCTGCCTTTTTTACTGACATTTAAGTTTAATATTCAATCAAAAGGGAATAAGGTGGGGACAAATCCTTCCAGCATAGTTTACCAAGATCTGGTTCCCCAAAATGCCCAAAGGTAGACACAGGTGGAAGCTGACCTGTTAGGATGATAGTCTCCCAGAGTGGCCTTGTCATTCTCAGAAGTCTTCTTAAGCTCATAGATGGCCCAAAAGGAAGGCTCCTCAGGCCAAATACCTGTGACCAAATAGCGGTAGACACTGCCCTTGGGAAGGTGGTTCTTATGTTAACCCAAATAATGTCTTCTTTGGAGCTCTATGGTGTGCTGTGGCATCAAGCATAAGGTGGAAGGGAAGGAGCTTGGTGGGCAGAGGGGACAGGACAAAATGCCCCAGATTTCATCACTAATGAGCTATGTGACCTTGAGTGACTTCATGAACCTTTCTTGACCTTAATTGTTGAGTGGTACCCACCTCCTAGGCCTGTGGCGAGGATTAAATGAAACAATGCATGCCAAGGTCCTAGTGCCTGGCACCCAGCAAATGTCAATATACATTAGCCTTTGAGGTGGCAATTATGCCTGCAGTGGTTATTATAACATCTAGGTTTCTTCTGGTGACTTTGGTGACTGTCTAGCTGCTCTACAGGAAGACCTTGTCCCTAATTACAACTCTCCAGATTTTGAGGTAGAAGGAATCTTTGCAAAATCCCTTGTTGTAAAAGTGCGGGACCAGAGAGGTGAAGGGCTGTACATGCCTAAGTGATTTGATAGTATCAGCACTGGAACCAAGGCTTCTGCTCCAGTATTCTTTTGGCTTTTCTTATAACCCTTAGTTTCTGAAACAGGACACCCTGGACTCAAATCTTGCCTCTGCCAATTATCAAGTCATCATAAGAAAGATCCTTTACCTAAATGTACCCTAATGTGTCTCATTCGCACAGTGGGAAGAATAAGAACTTATACCTCATATTGTTTTGAAGAGGAATGACTGGAACAGCCTTTGGTTCAAACAAAGCCCTCATAAGTATAAACTGTGCTTAGCAATCCAAGCCCATGAGATGCAGGGCTGAGCCTGACCTCACCTCCAGAACACAGAGCTTCAGGACACCCTAGACCACAGCTCTGCTGACATGTTATGCTCCATGGCCAAGGTGGACCCATAACCTACAAGTCTTTAGCACTTCCAGCAAGTTTTCCCTAGCAGCTCTGCTGAGTGGCGAGGCCTAATCCTACCTGCCAGCTTTACAAAATCAATCTAAAATAACTTTATGAGGGTGACCTGCCAGGATTAGCGGTCATTCCTGGTGATGGGAAAATAAAGACCCAGAGAGAGTAAGTCCTGAGTCTCCCCATGCATGCTGAGTTCACGACAAAAATGCACTCAGGGTAGAGCCCTCCTGGGCCCTGGTCTGGAGCCTAGGGGCGGTTCCTGTGAACCCCACTTCCCACACACACTTCTTCCCCTTGACAGACACCCTGACAAGCTAGGGCCCATAACTCCAAACTGGTTTCCCCAGGACCTCACGTTGCTTCGACTCATCACAGAACTCCGTATCAGCAGAAAAATCCTCCTACCTGCAAGGACCAGGGTGGGAGAGGGGTGGAGTGGAGGAGACAGAAAAAGTCCTTCCACAAACACTCTTCAACCCTATGCAATAATGAGAAAAAGAAAGACTCTAGTGGTTAAGAAAGACCATCTGCCAGACTCCCTGAGATCTGAACTTGACCTGGCACAGGCAGACTGGGTGGTCTAAGCTTACTTGCCCAAGTCACAAAAGCAATCACAAGTGGCCACTGAGCTAGATTTTACTAAAGAGAAAACCATCGACCTCACTTGTCCTTTCTCTTGCTGAGGCCAAGCTTCCTGGGTGCCTTCTCTCCATATTTGCTGATCAAGTTTCTGCTCCAATCACTAGTGTGACCCATTCAGAGAAAGCACTTGGGGCCCTAACTAGGACCACAAATTTCTTGCAATCTTGTTCCATGTTTCCCTCTCTGTCTCAGCTTCAGCTTTTGCAGAGGGGTTGTCCACCTCTTTCAGTGGCTAAATGAGGAAAAGTCCTGACCTGAGCTCCCCACCCCCGTCCCCCATCGGCTGACCCAGAGACAGAGTTCTGGGCAGCACCCTGCAGGTGTCGTCTGGCAGAAAGACCTGTGGCCTCTGTGGCCGAGACAGAATCATCAAAGAGGTTGATGATAACAGCCAGTGGGCACCTCTCAGGGTCCCTGAGTGCTGAGACCAGACTGTTGGGCTGAACAGACAAAAAATAAACCTTGCTATTTTCAACTTCAAGCACTCACCTTGCTCATACGAAATGTCACTCTGGCAGAAACAGTGTGAAACTCCACCCTGAAGTGGCTGCCTCCTGCTCTCCCTGTCTCTGAAAGGGATTCGTGCGGTAGGCAGAGATCAGAGGGGGTACGCTCGGTGCTCAAGGGTAACCCTTAATGGTGTACACGATCTATTGGCCCTGGCCCTGGTCCTGGAGACTCCCCAGCACCCCTATAATCAGCGAGGCAGGTTTAGGATTCTGGTTAGAAATTATGTGAAGCCACGAGGCCAAAGCATCAAAGTAATCCCCCACTTTAGTGTAACTGCAAAGTGGTCTCAGAGGCCTCGGACCCGCAGCCTTGGGACCTGGCCTGTAGCACAAGCTGGGCTGGCCTTGCTGGGCGACAGGAAGAGGAGAAAGGGAAGAACGCCCATGACAACTCCAGATTGTTCTGTTAGCAAAGACGAGATAAGCTAAACCTTCTCTCTATAAAATTCAATTAATTTTTTTTATCCCTGGCTAATTCGTTTAGCCTTGTTTATCACGGAGGCTGAGACGTCAAATCTCAGTGGGCGATGCTCCCCACGGCAATGTTGTTGCACAATGAGGAAGCAAGCTGTCCTGCCCAAGGTCACCCAGCAGTCACACGGCACTGCCAGAGCCACTTGTCCCCGGAGCCCGAGCGCAGGAGGAGGCCCCTCAGAGTCCCTCCTCCTCCCTGCGCCCTGTGAGCTCACTGTGGTGGCAGCAGCAAGCTTTCTGCCCTGCGATCCCATCTTTCTTCCCTGCCTGGCTGCCTAGTTGAAGACAACCCTCCCCCACATTCCCTTTTAATAAAGGATTCTTGCAATTGAAAAATTAGTCTCAGTCCATATACTATTGTAGCACAGAACCATTTGCCCAAGGTGGCCAGAAGTTAAAGACATTAGTTAATTAAGTCTTTAGAACACTCCCATCTTGGCAGCCGAAAGATAGGAAAACACGGTGCACCCAGCCCAGGCCAAAGGAAAGCGCACTGGAGAAGGAAGCTCCACCACTCCTGTGAGTCAGCGCCTGAAGTCAGAAAGGGCCTGACTTGGATTTGGGTGCCTGACGGGGGCTGCCTGGGGGCCGAGGGGACTGTGCCCTGGACTCAATTCTGAAGACCTGAGAGAAAGTGGAAAGCAAAAGGCCCTTTCTAGCTGAGTGACTTCAGGCAAGTACCCTGACTCCTTCCAGCCTCAGCTTCTGCATCTGAAGAATGGAGCTCTTAATACCAACTGCAGAGGGTTGCTGGAAGAACTAGCTGGAGAAATTTACTTGAAAGTTTAGAACCCATAGAAATGTTTGTCCCCACTGCGTCACCTGGGCTTCAGAGGCGCAGGTGGCTTGCTGAGGCTTTTCCTTCACATTCCCTGGGCACAGATGAGAAGCAGCAGCAGAAGCTGCCTGAAAACTTTACAACAGACCAGAGCCTCTGTCGCCCCCACAGACAGAGATGTGGCAAACTTCCAACCCCTCCCTTTAGAAAATGACAGAAATTCTTTTGATGCATCTTAAAAATTACAATTTTCTAAGATAAGAGTCAGGTAAGTTTCTCATCTGTCCTCCCAACTCAGTTTTCAAAAGCCTGACTTCCCTCCCCGAAGAAAGCTGAGCTCACCCCGCGTCTCCTTTCCGAGATGCCACCGTGGCTCGCACAAACATCTGCTCCGAGATTCTGAGCAGGCTTTCAAAGGTGCGCTGAATGAGAAATGTGCAATTTAGGCAAAGCATTCACATGTTTGTATGAGGGACAGAAACAGTTGACGCTGCTGCCATTGACAGGAAATTGATGTCCCCTTTGCTATTTAGCTGGCAGAAATTAGTTCTCAAAGATCAGCCTTAGCAAAAGGGATGGGGGTGGGTCACGTGGCTTGAAGAAGAAAGCAAATTCTCTGAAGTTTCTCCTTGTCAACTGCACTCCCCTGGTGGATCCCTGCTGGTAGTCTGCATCGTGGGTCTTGCCTGGTTATGGTTGGTAATCGGATCCAACCTCCAATTTGGTAGTGCAAAGTAACAGAAGCATTAACAAAGGAAGGCGAGGGACACCCAGCAACAATCCGGATCAGTATGAACATATCCTGAGGAGAACTCAGACAGGAGAGGTGGCCTGTGAATACGAGCATTAGGGTATCAGTCCCAGCCACTCTGGCTGAGGGAGCAGAATCTCGGCTATGAAGAAGGCCCATGGCACAGCTGGCAACCCCCTATTACTCACAGCCCCTGTCCTGGGATGCACAGGAGGCCCAATGACCCAGCGAGACTGCAGGGCCCTTGAGGAAACCGACTGGCTCAGTTCAAGTGCTTCTAGGATAAGGCAGGGCTTGAGGGCTCCTGCTTGAGACCCTTCAGTCCCTCCTCAGAGAAGCAGTGAAGCAGGCATGCTGTGCAGTGATTAAAAGTCTGTACCTCTCCTCTATGTCTCTTTCAACAGCAAAGGAATGTTCAGCCAGCAGTTCTGGCCTCATACTTTCTGGGCTCTAGATCCTTATGCACTGCCTTAAAAAAAAAAACTGGTGACTGTTTTTATATCTGTCCCTCACATGCCAGAAACAAGCATCCCAGCACAAGCAGACCCTTTTGAGAATAGGTGACCCTGATCATCTCATGTTACCACTTAGTCATCACAACCCCTAGGTGTGTGTTCATTCTCAATAGGCCTTGACTACTGGTGCTGGTGGGTGGGAAACAATGCTTTTATTGGTAATGGGAACTTCATTGATAAAGGTATGGATCCAGACCAGGGTGTGTGTGTGTGCATGTGTGTATTGGTGGAGGCATCAACATCAAAACACTCATTCCTTTCATCCATCAGATAACAATGAAACCAGATAGAAGTTGTTTTTTCTTTGATTTGGGGCTTTAACCATAAAAAACACATAAACTGTACTTTCACAAACTGCCCCTTAAATGCTCTCCAAATGGTTTTATGCCACCTTCACATCATCAAACCCACACTTACTGTTGAATACCTACTCTAAGCTAGTGCCTTTTTCTTGAAGGTTAGTTCCCTAATGGGCTATAGAAACACATTCATGAAATGCCTACAGGAGCTGGAGTTTCTGGTCTAGGGAAAAGGGCTGCCTCGTGATTTCCTGCCTATCCCTGCACTACTTTCCAGTTCGTTGGCCATAGATTCAGGTCTCATAAAAGTTAGGAAATCCTGGGCTGATGGCACCTTTCTCGGGCAGCTGTGTTTGTACTGAGAGTGCTCACAGAAAAGGAGAAAAAGGAGGAAGAATGAACAGAACTGTAGAGAAACGCAGAGACAAACTGCCAGGTAGACAGGCAGCCTCAGCACCTGGGGTCCATTAGGAAAGTTCTCTACAAAGGCAGTATCAACAGTTCCTCCTGTCTTGTGGGCCCATGCGGCTCTCCCCACCAGGAAGTGAGGGGCATTTCATCCTCCCGTTGAAGCCCAGCTGGCTGTACGATTTACCTAGGCCAGTAGCATGTGTAACATGTGTTCCCGTGATGCCACGTGACTTCCAGGACAGGTGTTCAGAGGCCTTGCAGTTTCTGCTCCCATCCCATTGGAAGTCAATCACCGTGTGAAGGGGTGTGGGCTAGGTTACTGAACGGCAAAGACCATGAATGAGACAGAACCTATGTCACAGGGGCCTGAAGAACATAGCCAAGAGCCATACCAAGCCCCAGATATGGGAGGACAGTTGTTTTGGGTCCCCCAGCCCTACTCCAGCTACTGCAGTTGATGCCATAAGAAAGAAGAGGCCCAGCCACTCCAGGCTGCCCATGTCTAAGCCATTCCAGCTGAAGCCCCAGACATTACAGAACAGAGACAAACCATCCATGCTAAGCCCTGACCCACAAAGTCACAAGGAAAGAAAGGGCCTGTTGTTTCTGCCACTGGGTTCAGGGGTAGTTTGTTACACAGCAGGAGATAACATCCAATATCCCTTCATCTTTCTTCTTTACCAGCAGAAATCAAAACTGTACCTCAAGTAGCAGTATATCTACTTTTAAAAAATAGCTTTCTTTCGGCTGACCTTCCTTTCATATTTCTGTCAGGTGACCATCTGACAAAATTCTGGCCAATGAGAAGTCATGGGGTGGGAATCTAGTGGAGCTTCCCAGAAGGTTAGATGTATCTGACATTCCTTTTCACCTTAAACTTTGCCCCCTTACCCTCTTCTTCCAGACTGGGACACAGACCTATGTTGGATAGGCAGCAGCCACCTTGCAACTGTGAGGATGAAAGTTCCACCTCCAATTCCTAATGACATGGATGAGGACCTACTTGAAATTATTTCATGAGAAAAGCAAACTTTTTGATTGTTTAAGCCAATATTACAGATTGTTTTGTTTTGTTTACTCACATAAAACACATTTGTAAATTACAAGTTACTACTTCCAGGTCCCTCCTGAGACCCAACTGCATTTCTGCCCTTGGATTCTGGATCTTGATAACAACCTAGTTTGAGTAGGTTTTTGTTGTCAGCAAATAAGCAATTCCTTGCCAAGACAAGGATACTTGAGTTAAGGGAACAAAGGAATATTGCAAGGATAGTTTTCCCTTTCACTGATGACAAGGCCAGAGACTATTTTTCAGTAGCCGAAGCAACCTTACTCAAGTGGTGAGCCACTGGAAAGGGGTCTCTGAACAACCTTCTTCCTTGGAAATTGTTTGAAGAGTAAGCGACTGCCTTTAAGGGCTTGGTGAGTTAGGTATGGCCTTCCCTGCAGGAAGGACGTCAAAGAGCTAAGGTTGGATGTGTGAGAGGAAGGGCCTTGTGGAGTTCATGAGGAAGGTCAAGCAAAGAGTTAAAGGCATGCCTCAGCCCCCCACCTGCACACCGGTGAGCCTTCAAAGGAGAAATCAAGCTAAAGGGAGCAATGGGAATGGTTCTTTTATTGGTATTCTGTGTCCAAGGGCTTCAGTGCTCTGCTTAATGGCATAGAATAGAATCAGCCCATTGACATTCATTAGTTCTGGTTTCTTGGAAGCATCTTCTCCATAAAATCCTCCAACTGCACATTACCTCTGGCCTGCCTTGCTGAAGCAGGGCATCAGGTTTTTAGATCTGACTGCTCTTGTCACCTGCAGGGCATCCTGGGTAAGACCATGTCAGCTCTGCAAAACATACTGAGATGCCCCCCAGCCCCCAGGGCTCTGAGTCTGTTGAGACCTAGTCTCCAGGGGGCACCACGTCAGCTGTCCCGTGGCTGTGGCTAGGGGTGGCCCCTCTAAATTCCAGGGTCAGTACCCATTTTGAGGCTGGTGGAGCGCAAGTTGCAAGAGGATGCAGTCTTCTGTGGTCCTCCTTGCAGGATCTTTCCCAGTTTAGAAAAGGCCTCCAGGAAAATAAGCATTCATTTCCTTCACAGAACAGCGGGGAGCCTTCCTCTTTCACACAATCACAAACTCCCCTCCAGTAGAACTATTGATATTTAAATGTCCTCTCAGAGGTGGCAGAAATTTTTAACGTATTGGTTATTTGAGGGGAGGGAGTTAGGGGAAGATGAGAAGTAGAAAATTTAATAGTTTTTTTAAATGCCTTATGGAAAATCGTTTTCTAAAAGATGTTGGTTTGTTACTCTCCAGCATTCGACCCCAAAGAGAAAATTGCATCCTAATGGAAAACTAGGAATTCATTTCTGAGCACTAAATTGTAGACATTTATCTGAAAAGATGCTCAGCATGTATTTTTAAGTGAAAAAATATGGGTTATAAGATTGCAGAGAATGATCTTAATTTTGCTTAATTAGAGACAGAAAAGCAATAAAGCAAGAAAGGAGGAAGGAAAGTCATTTTAAAGATGTATTTATGTATTTCCAGAAAAGGACTGGAAATTTTAAATATTAAAAATCATTAGAGTATTTGTTAGGTGCAAAACTACTTGTGATTTTTTATTTTTTTACTTTCTCTAATTTTCAGATTTTGTATAATGAACAAGTATTACTTTAACGTTATTAAAAGTGCTATTTTAGCTGATATTAATCTCTTACACAATTTCTAAAAACCTCGTATGATTGGTTTCTTAACCTAAAAGTGGGTTGGTAAATTATTTTTCAAGCATAGGTGGTCATACTTTTGCTAATGAATGAGGAAAAATGGGATGGATAAGCTAATGCACATCAAGAATTCAAAAATATCTTAGAATCTTGTTTTCCATCCTCCAAGATTATTTGTATGTTTCCAGTTGAATTTACAATAGATCCATTACTAGTCATGGTCCTTCATTCATTTGACTCATATTTTAAATGTGTCTACCACGAGTAGTAAACTGGAGAGGCACCGGCTGGGAAAGACAGTTTCCTGGGACTGACTCAGGGTGGCTAAGTTCCATCCTGAAAACCGGCTTCCACTGAGGGTGACAAGTTTTCTGAATCTCATGTGGACAAATGGTCTGAAACCCTGTATCAGCTCAGGGGAAAGGGTGGTGTGGTCTACCAGTAGGATCTGCCATGGCTGTTTTTCCAAAACAACAATACACCAACTTAAGGAGAGAGCATGATCAAAGGAATGAGACAAAGTTCAGTTTCCTCAGCTCAGGTCCATCCCTGAGCTGGGCACCCTTGAACTTGGTCTGCCTCCCTCATCTCTATCACTCCTACAGCACAAAAATGTCAATGCAGCACCTCATGAAAACCAATATTGTATGTGTCACCCTCCCGTGCAAACAAATGACCCTAGCCAAATGGGGGAAATATGGGGACAGGTGAGCTGAAGACTAACCATTCCTAGTTAATGGTCATGATCAGAGAAAGAGAAAAGTAGGAAAGGAGCAAAAGAAGAAGAGCAAGAGTCTTTGCTGAGGTGAGAGCCAGCCTTTGCCCTGCCCCCACTCCACCTGACTACTGCTGGTTTTCCAAATCGGTCTTTCTAGGCACCGAAGCCCCACGCATGAAGCTGAGAGCCACACCTGGCTGAAGTACGTGCCCTTCCCACTCCTTTTCCCTGAGTCTCCACCCAAAGGGAGCACCATCAGCAGCAGCGACAGGATCCACCGCATCCTTGCCAGCATTCTGTGTGTACCTAGGATAGTATGGACACCCACCGGAATCTTGTTTCTTTCCCATTCAGGGAAGCCAGAATCAAGGTTAAGTACTTCATTATCACAAAAATAAAATAAATTTGAAAATGCTGGAGATATGCAGTCTGCTGGTTCCCACATCTACAGCCACAACCATTTACAAATCTTTCTAATGTTCTGTCAGATTCTGGATTCGATACCTTGGCATCACACAGAGCTGCCCATAATGGTTATTTATGTGCTTAGTGAGTTGATTTCCCCCATTTGGCTAGGGTCATTTGTTTCCACAGGAGGGTGATACATACAATATTGGTTTTCATGAGGTGCTGCATTGACATTTTTGTGCTGTAGGAGTGATAGAGATGAGGGAGGCAGACCAAGTTCAAGGGTGCCCAGCTCAGGGATGGACCTGAGCTGAGGAAACTGAACTTTGTCTCATTCCTTTAACCATGCTCTCTCTTTAAGTTGGTATATTGTTGTTTTGGAAAATTCTAGGCATTAGGGTTTTGTTGTTTGTTTTTTATCATTTGTGTTTCTCAGAGTGGGGTCCCAGCAGCACCTAATTTAGAAAGGATCTCCCCTTACCTCTGTGCTTGGCTCACCCAGCCTTCTACAGCTAGAGCCTGACTTGAGAGACAATTAGCAAAGGAAGGTCCATGAATGAATTAATTCAGTGACTTAAAGAATTTTTTTTAGCAAAAGTGTGAAAGCCACAGAGCTCAGAAAAGTTCAGAGAGGCAAAACTTCTCTCTAATTTGGGACACACCCAATAGGACAAATTCTCCCTTAGCCGGCTTCTTTAAAACTAAAAGCCCGGGAACCCAAGGAAAAGGGAGAATTTTCTCTCATGGAGAAAATAAATAGCGTAGGTTAATGTTTGATGGGTTGTGTGAAATCTCCAGAAGTCTCAGGGCATTAAACAGCACAGTAGATTAAACGACACCAATTACCATTTTATTACCGTGAGAGAATGATTAAAGTGTAAACCATCACAAGGAATTTGAGTGATCTACATGACTTAATCAGCAAAGCAACTGCACCATGAGATGCTTTCAAAGCTCATAGAGAAGACCCCCTGCATGTCAAGTAGCGAAATGTCTAAGGTATGAGCCAACTTGCTCCAGGAGCTCAGCTACTCTCCAGCCTCCCAAGTATATATCAATCTCCCAAAATTAACATGATGGTATCCTAATTACTTACATTGGAATAGCTCTTGGCAGACGCTCACTATAGTAGTTTTCATTAAAAAGTTGACACATTTTATTGCAGAGCATTTCTCTTTCAATGATAATTCATTATAAGGATGGAAGACTCACAACAGAGAAATACCATTATTATTAATAAGCATGCATTATGTCCCTCTAGCATGTGACTTGCTGAAGAGGATGTAGACATAGGGGGAGGCTCTACAATGCAACCAAATGAATACCTAACTAAAAGAACATTAACCAAAGTTACACATGAGGCTGGTTGTGTGGCTGTATGGGACAGGTTACGAAAAATCCAGCGGGCTTGCCAGGGGCTGAAGGGTGAATGAACCTGAACATGTACCTTGAGCTGATAATAATGGTGAGTGAGAGGATGCACCCCCCCCCACCCCCCGCCCCAACAGCCTCCTTTACATACATACTTACATCCTTTCCTTACCAGGCTATTTCCATCCTAGCCCTACAGGAATAGTTAGAAATGCACCTGCATAAAGAATTCTTTCCCATGTAGGTGGTTATTGCTAGGATGGTCTCCACTGGCCAACCTGTCCTGGTGACATTTCATCAAGAGGCTGCAAATGCCTCTGCCTCAGTCAAGAGGCCTGATGTCCCCCAGGTGAACAGAAATGCTGTGGCATCATTATGCTCTTTCAGTTTTTAACGTCTTCAAACTCAAGTCCTGACAGAGAGCCACCTATCACTCTGCCCAATTCCTCCGACCTACCTTGACCAAATGAAGTAACATCCATATTTAGGTGGATTTCCACCCCCACCAGGCCAGCCCTCTTCAGAGGAGATGTCAGTGTGTACATGTAACCGATGAGCAAGGCCAGTCCCCAATATCTTTTTTTTTTTTTTACTCGCTCCGCCTACCCCCTCCCCCCGCAATATCTTGCTTCTGTGATAACCCTGAGGCCCAGCACCTGGTTGCCTTATACAACAACTAGTTATACTCATGTGGCTTTATCACAATAAATTCTTTTTGTCTTTAAATTAAGAAGGTAACAGTATAAAAGTATATAAAGAATAAGTGTGCAAAATGCAAACATATCACTTTATATCTCCATTTCAAAATACTGGTAAACTCTGTTTGACTAAATAGTAGAAAAGGTGAGTTCCGAACTTAGTGCCTGTAACATTTCCTTAGCAGAAGGTAACTTCAGCACTAAAACTAGGCTGGAAAACAAAGCAGTCTCATCTAATATTACCAAGAAAATCATGTTTTTGATGTTATTTACACGGCCAATGGGGGGTGATTTTTAAGCATGTTTGTCAAACTTGAGTGTACACTGGAATCACCCTGGTAATCCAAGCGGGGGCTGACAGTAACCTGTGTTTCTGACAGGCTCATTGCATGATTCTGATGCAGGAGGGCCGCATGTTGATGAACACTAACTCAGAACCCATGGTCAGAAAAGAGACAGTTAACATAATCCAGCCGCCTAAAAACATTTCTTATCTCCTTTTTCTTCTCACTTACCTCCTTCTTACTCTTCATTTTCCTCCCTTTTCTGTATGTATGTCTCTGTCTGTCTTTCTCAGTAGGGCTCAGCCACAAGCCTGGAGAAGAAAAGGGTATGTTCACTTTCTCTCACATCAATAGCTGAGGTGGGAGTAGACTTCGGAAGACCTATTACTGAGCAACATTGGCTGAATGAGAAAACCTGTGGCAATCAAGAAAATCTGCAGCGACAGAAAAGCTCCGAAAGTGAACTATGTGGTGAAACACCTACAGTCACAGTCAAGTGTAGAAGGCAGGCATCTAAGAGGAAGAGAAGATAAATAAACCCCAGTCCAACTTCAGGCCACAGAGGAGTTAACAACTAGTGGAGAGGTGCCTGAAAACTACATGAGCATTGGTATACCTCCAAAATGGTGGCTTTCAGACTTTTAAAAGCTATGCGTATCAGTCAATCTAGACTGTATTATAATACAGTGACAAATCAACCCTGAAACTTCAGTGGTTTCAAACAACAAAGCATTATTTCCAGCCCATGCTGAATATTTAGGGCTGGCTGAATGTTCATCTCTGAGTCGTCATCATCATCCTCACCCAGGGACCCAAGCCTGTAGCGTAGCCATTACCTGGAACATTCCCAGTGGCCATTTGTCTCAGTCTCTGTGAGCTGCTATCACTAAACACCATAAACTGGGTGGCTTAAACAACATATTTTTACATCTCACAGTTCTGGAGCCTGGAGTGTTCAAGATCAAGGTGCCAACCAATCCAGCATCTAATAAGAGTCCTCTTCTTGATTCATAGATGGTTGTCTTTTCGCTGACCCTCACGTAGCTTAGCACAGAGACACAAACTCCCTCTCATTGCTTCTTATAAGAGCATTAGTCTCAACCTAAGGTCTAACTCGCTCTCATAGCCCCTGTCTCCAAACAGCATAGTAAAGAGGATTAGAGAGTCAGCATGTGAATTCTGGGAGGACACAAACATGCAGGCCTGTAGCACCATGGCAAAGGGATAAGGCGTGGGGGGGGGGGGGTCTGGAGGATTCGCATTGAAGATTAAATGCTCCCGAGTAGAATGACATCATCAGCCAGAATCAGTCCCTTGGCTGTACGCAATCATCAGAAAGCTGAGCACAGTTCCACCACAAGCCTGGAATGGGGAGAACCTGAACATTTGCTGGACAGCACTAATTACACCTCCTATGGAATATTTTTATTGAAATGAAATGTTATGCAGGACCCCACAGTTTGAGATATGCAGTTGAAGCTCTTCCAATTCAAGCTAGGGGCATGAGGTTAGGGTTCAACCCTCCCAATCTCCTCCTCAGTGGGCCCTGAGACATCTCTAAGGACCCACAATTCCTAGGGACTGCTCTAAACATGCTCTGCATTGTGCGTATTATTTAAATACCAAGCTCTCTGCATTGATGAGTCATTGTTTTAACAAATGATTTCATTTTAGTAGGAAAAGTATAATTAAATGGAAAAGTACTGCTCTGTGGCAAGCCTTGCTGTTTGAACAGGGTAGCTATAAACAAAGCATTTTTAAAACATATCATAAAAGCAGACAAAATGCTTATGACAAATAAATGTCTCTAAGGATAGCCCCTGCATGTTATACCAACCCAACCAAATGAAGCAAAGGCCAAAATTGGTATTAAAATGTGTACCCATGCTAAAACACGGGTGAATCAAAAAGACTAAGACTTCAGGATTCCACTGTATGCGGTATCTCGAGTAGTCAGATTCGTAGAAACTGAAACTAGAATGGTGGTTTCCAGGGGCTCCGTGGTGGTGGTAACGGAGAATGGAGGGTTGTTGTTCAATGGGCACAAAGTTTGAGTTTTAGAAGGTGGAAAATATCAGGTGATTGGTTGCACAGTAGGGTGTACATATTTTATACTACTGAACTGCACATCTAAGAATGCTTAAGATAGTAAATAGTATGTTATCTGTATTTTATCACAAGTTAAAAACAACTTAAGTGTACCAACAGTTACAAATTCATCATTGAAAAAAAGTATTTGTTACACATGTCACAAATATTTAAAATACTTTTCTTTCTCTTCGTCTCTTTCAAAATTAATTTAAAACTTAACTTTTTGACCATAACAATGAGAAATCTGCTAAAGTCCAGTCTTTATTTGATGGGATCTTCACCCTCTATTTAAGCCAAATAAAAGGTCTAACTAGGTATTGCCAGCTCTGTCCTATAGAAAGGTAGCTTACCTACTTTTACCTACCCACGGGTACAAGAGGCTGGTGCCAAGGGTGTTTGTACTTTTTGAGCTTTTCTGACCCAAAATGTAAAGAGATGTTGCCATTTCTAGCAATTCTGCCTGATGATGATAGTTCAGCATCTTAGGAATTTGCAGAACTTGCCTTTGTCGGGGTGGGCACACTCTGAAAGTCTCCATCTGAAGACAGAGTGGGCTGCAGAGCAGGTGCAGTGTGATGGCGGAGGGACCCTTCAAAGGGCACTGGCGGAACATTAATCACCGTCATAGGTAAGAGCAGGTATTCGAGTGAAGCACCTGAACTTTCAGGTCTGAGGGACCAGCTGTGTGATCTCAGGCAGGCTGCCTAACCTTAAGCTTCAGTTTCTCCACCTATTAAAATTAGGAATTAACAATGATCTAAGGACATATGAGAATTCCTTGATTTAAGAAATGCTTGGTGAGTACTGGGAATACGCTGGTTAACAAAACTGACAAAAAATCCCTCTCCTCATAGAACTCAGATTCTTTGTTAGGAGGGATGATAGATAGGTAGACAGACAGACAGACAGACAGGTAGATAAAGTATATGACATTTTAATGGTGGTGTTATGGAGATAGGGGAAGTGTGTATGTGATCTTAAATAGGGTCACCAGGAAAGCCCTCACTGAGAAAGAAATACCTGAATAAAGAAAGACTTGATGGAGGCAAGGGAGCAAGCCAGATGGTTATATGGCAGAAAGAACATCAAGTGCAAAGGCCCTGAGGCCAACATAGCTAATTCAGAGCAAGGAGGGGCAAACACCAAGAGACATGGTTAGGGTAGTGACTCAGGGTGTGGGAGCAAAAACACTTATTATAGGCCATTGTCAAGACTTCAACCTTGACTCTGAATTAGAAGAGGGAATGCCAGGGCCAGGGAAATAACAGGATCTAGGTCACATTTTAACAGGATTTCTCCAGCTGCTCAGCTGAGAGTAGACAGAAGGGGGCAAGGACAGAAGAAAGGAGACCTGCTGAGGAGCTTTAGCAATGGGCCAGGTGAGAGGTGAGGGCTGTGGAGGTTGTGAGAGTAAATGTGGATAATACCTGCAAAGCACTCACCACTGTTTCTGGCACATGGTTAAGAGTCCCATAGGTGGTGAGGTGGTTATTATTATTAACAAAGTACTTGAGGAAAACATGAAATGAGGGGCAAGAAAGACACAACATTCTGTGTGCCAGACATGATCTGGATAAAGAGAAGGCAGAGCCAGAAACCTGGGATAATGACAGCCTGGGCATCAGAGGTAATCAGAGAGGCACTATTTTGGGACAAGAAAAAAAAAAAAAAGATTGTTCTAAGCTTCAAAGGCACCATGCGGGTGCTCCAGTGAGGGATCTGTCCCCAGGCCAAAACCTCCAGAGAAGCAGAGAATTAAGAAAAGTCAAGGTCAACTGGATTCAGGGGCACAGATAGACAACGCAAAAGCATTTAGTTTGTACATATTTTTATGTACCAAGAGATACAAAGCAGAAATGTCCCTGGGGAGTTAGAAACTACCTCAGCATCTAATACCATATTTCAACACTTTGATTTCTCTAAATTAACATAAAAGGAGCAAATGGACAGCAAGTTTGCCCTTTTAGAAACTGAGTGAGCCCTGGCTGGTGGCACAGTGGATAAGGCGCCAGCCTGAGAACCCAAAGGCTGCTGGTTCGATCCCCAGCCAGGGCACATAACCAGGTTGCACGCCAGGTCCATAGCTGGAGGCAGGTGAAAGGCAACCATACATTGATGTCTCTCTGTCTCTCTGCCTTTCTCCCTTCCTCTCTCTCTAAAAATAATAAAATCTTAATAAAAAGAAAAAGAAAGAAACTAAATGATCTCTCGCCCTTTCTCTTTGGGCAAGTGGCCATTCTGGGAGGGAAGCCCCATGTGAGAAAGTAAAAGCTCTCATTTCCTTCAGGTATTTGGGATTGCCCCTCCATCACTGACTGGGTCACACCCCTGAGGGTGCACAATATACAGAGGAAAGGACAATTGCCCATTGGTCCCTGGGTGCGCTGTTACCTGCAGTTCTCCCGACCAGCGTGGGCGGCTTGCAGTGCAACACATGCACATGCCAGAAAAGGTGGACCCAGGCGTGGGTCACCGCCAGAGCCCCTGTCACAAAGTCCTGCTTCCAAAAAGCCCACATTTCAGAACTAGCAGGAATGGCTGACATGCAGCAATGCCTCTGCACTATGTCACGCCCCACACAGGGAGAAATGACTCTAGAGCAGCACTTCTGAACAGCCCTTCCAGTGACGGAGACGTTCTCCAGCTGAGATGCCCCGGGGTGGGCACCGCCGGCCACATGTGGTTGTGGAGGGTTTGGAATGAGGCCAGTGCAACTGAAGAACTGGATTTCTAACTTTCTTTCTTTTTAATTACCTAAAATTTAAGCTCAAGGGGCCCATGTGGCTGGAGAGCACCATATTTGGATAACACGACTCTAGAAGGTTTATTAACTTTAATCCCAAATCCCCTCCTTTTAACTCAGTAAAGAATGGAAGTGTGTCTGGGTTTGAAGGGGTCTTAGTTTTTGCAGTTAGGGAACGTGGGGCTGGAGTGTCACGTGGTTCCCGGACTGCAGTCGCCCCGAAGAAGCAAATGCAGTAATGAGCAGCCAGGATCAGGACATGCCCTGACCGCTTGCTGAGACTCAGTTTCTTCATTATCTCCCTTGCAAGGAGTTGTGAGAATCAAAACACTCTAAAAATTGAAGATTTTTCCCCTCACAAAAATTTTACTATTTAACTTTTTCCCAGGGCTTTTAGGCTTCTAAACCAATAGGAAATCGTTTCATGATGAAGACATATAGACTATTCAGTATTCCACGTTGATTTCTAAATTCATCCCATCTTGAAGCAAGAAGCAGTAACAAGGGGGCTTTTCAGGGCTACAGCCCCTGTATTTGCAGGGGGAGGCCCCAAGGCCGGCCGTGAGCCTCAGCGGAAGAGCCCTGACAGTGCCAAGCTCTGAAAACAGCAACTGACCAAAGGACCCAACGTGGAGTGCTGTGCCCTTGTTCACACAGTTCACCTTCCCCATCAAATTCACAGGGACAGAGAGTGAGAACTTCTGTCAGTCGTGCAATCTTGCAATGGGAAGGTCAATGATCCACACAAGAACCTATGTTAAAGTGAAAAATGTCAGGATCACTGAAAAGCAGGTATGACACAGAAAGGTGTTTCCATTGATGCATCAGTTTTTATTCAATCCTTTCAATAGCCCTATGAGGTAGCACTGATCATTCCAAGAGAGGCTAAGAAAATAAGCCCCAGGTAACACATGTGGTAAGTGGCAGAGGTGAAATCTTCATCCAGGCTGCCTCCACCCCACAGCCCGGCTGCTTGGCAGAAGATGGTTTTGTAGTAACATTAAGACGTTTCTGTTTTGATTTTTTTTTTAAGTTAAGATTGGTATCCTACTCACACTCTGAAGGCTTGAGGCAGCTTAAAGATTAAAACACGGTTCGAGAGAAGGCATTTAAGGATAACGCTCCTGCTGAAGAAAGCACCAGAAAATAGATGGTTTCAGACACCTGAATGGAGCAGATTCTAACCCTTGGCGTTTAATTTGGGTCTAACTTTTCTGACAGCTAAGCCAAAAAGAGACGAATATTGGGTTGTGTTTTTGTTTTCTTGACAATATACAGCATACGTATTCATCTACAGAGATGAAATGTTTTCCTGGAATTAAACTTAGGTCGGAATTCATCATGTAGGTCCTTGGATAAAGGGCACTGAGTAACACAGAAACTCACGTCCCTCATTTGTAAATTGAAGGGGCTGCATTACAGTCACCTTCCACTACACTGAGCTTCTGAAATAAAGCCGACTAAAGCTCCACAAAGAGTTAGAAACACTGTTCAACAGAGCACAGCTTCTATTGACCCTCTATAAAGAATGAAGACGTAATACGCTGAAGCATTGCTTCAAGAAAGAGATTCTATAAGGAGCTGAAAGAATACGGGCAGGGACTTACTTTCATGGGGCCCAGCAATGCAGAGAGACAATCAGGGAATCTCAATGATGAAGGGTTACCACGGCCATGAACCCTCCTGGATATGACTCATGGGGACGAATGGGAATGTTCTGTGTAAAAGGCAGATGAGAGACCACTCTTCAGGTAATAGGCATCTACATACAGGTTCAAAACTAGATATATAAATGTATATGAAATATTCACAGTCACTCATTTAAAAATAATTGAATAAGACTATTTCAAAACTGCATACTATAGAGAATAAAAAGTATAGAAAGTATAGTTCTTGTCTTCAGGAAGCTTATAATCTAATACAGGACTTAAGAAGCTTGGTAGCACTGATATCACGGTCTGGGTAATTCTTGGGGTGGGGGCGGGGAAGGACTGCCCTGTGTTGTAGGACGTTCATTGCAGCATCCCTAGCCCCTTACCCTCTAGATGCCCACAGCACGCCGACAGTGTGCCAACCAAAAATATCTC